>JBBPCS010000001.1:10337676-10376449 GCA_037974645.1 Hollardia meadi
TGCTATGTGTTTTTCCCACATTATGCTTTCCAGGAGTACACTTAGAACATATGTCAGTGGACTTCATTCTTAACAGGTTACTTTCAACTAGCGACCACTGACGTTTTTATAGTCTCCAGTAAAATCCATTTTAGTTGTATCTCCTAGTTGTCTTCTGTTTATCTCCTTATTTCGTTAACTTTCATATCAACACAACTCTGATATCATGCTCTCTGTCTCTCTGCACCTGTCTCTGGAAGACACACCCACTTGCTCACTGAGACATACACACTTGCTACCACACTGGAGCAGGTGGGCGGGACTAGCCGCCATAGCGAGTTGCTGGTTGGCTGAGATAACATGTTCGCAACTATTCTGCAGAAGCACAGTAATTCATAATTTGACTGTTTTCTTTCTTTTTAATGCAACCCATTATATCATGTGGGTTACACTTGTTTCCTGTCTTTTATTAGCTTTGTTATATGGTAAATGTGAAGCTACCTCCAGCAACCAGCTAACTTAGCTTAGCATAGAGTATTTCCCAAATCCAAAAAGTTTTTACCATATTTGCCAGAAGATTTGGCTTCAGGGCCCAGTCCAGCTGTTTGAGGTTCATAAGGCATTCTTCCATAACCTGGAAAAGAGATGAAGACACAGAGGAAGAAGAGATATAATGATAAAGGGTTAAGGGGGAACTGTTTGTGCAGAAAGCAATGTCAACAGGAAATAGTAAATGGTTAAGAATAGGGAAAGCTAATTAGTCACCATATTTGCCAGCTGTATTTCCATTAGTGCCAAGACCTAGAAGCTGCCCACTATTGAGGAATCCACCATATCCTGAGCAGAGATGGAGGGAACACAGTATGAAATGATCACATGACTTCTCAAAACGGACACCAAACAGAAGCTCTTTCACAGTCAAGTGTAGATTGTGGATTAATTATTCTGGAATGGCTACAAGATTGAAGACAAAACTATGAGCCACAGCAAAACCCCTTTTTATACTGACCATATTTTGCGGGTGCAGGATCCCCTCCCATGCCGTCACCAAGACCACCTGCATGTATTTTGAATTAAAGTCATGACTGATATCTCAAGCAAGACATAACTGTAGCTCAGTGTATCAGCTTTTTAGAATTAGTTTTGCTTCCCACTTCTACTTTAAATGGAACATCTTGTTTTAATGACTTTTTTTAATGACACACCATATTTCCCAGATGATTTGCAGGCCCATAGGGGCCTACCATAACCTGGATAGAGTTAAGACAAACATTTGGGAAATGCATGGACTCATTAGACTGAATGTCCTGTATTTATATAGCGCCTTTCTAGTCAGCTTGACCACTCAAAGCGCTTTACTTTACACTACAAGTAGGCATTCACCCATTACCACCCATTCATACACTGGTGGCAGTGACTACCATGCACGGTGCCACCTGCTCATCAGAAGCTGTAACCATTCACACACATGCACTCACACGCCGATCGCAGCATCGGGAGCAATTTGGGGTTCAGTATCTTGCTCAAGGACACTTCGACATGTAGACCGGGGATCGAACCACCTGAGCCACAGACGCCCACAGACTGACCAAACATGCTTGTATTGATTCTTAGATGGCTATAGTGGCACATTGGAATATACGTTCAATCAACAGTGGAATGCAGTAATAACATTGACATACCATAATGTCCTGCACCATTAATCCCTGTACTGAAGGGTTGTCCAAATTGTAACCCGCCAATGCCTAAATCAGAGTGAGCAGAGAATAATGTTGCTTGACACATTAATAATGAGAAATTAACTTGATACAAGTGGTTTACGATATATATGAGGGTTCTCACATCAAGGTGAGGCAGATTTGTTTGTAGCTATAAACTCATAGAGCCATAAATACAACAGGCACTCACCGTACTTTGTGTTCAATTTTTCTGCACCCATTCCCAGGGGAGGACCACCAAAAGGCGAGCCGCCCATTCCTGTAACATTGGAGAAAGTTTTGGTATAAGAAATGCTTGTTGAATTAATGTGTTCAATATTTCTTTCTGAAGTGACTTTGTGAACATGGATCTCCTAAAATGAGAGATTTGAAAGAAATAAAGTTCTACATACCACCATACATGCTGCCCAATTTCCCATTTGGACTAAGGCCAGCAGATTGAGGCTCAAACTGGCTCATACCTGCAGAGAATACAGGAAATGTTTGTGTATTGCATCTATTGACTTGGATGAATATAAAGCTAACATGCACATTGTATTCAGACCAAGACTGCTTCTAAAATCACCCCACCACTGAAAAAAAGTGAGTGTGCTCACTGTTAAAATCGTATTGTTCACACATGCTTAAATTATATTTTTATATGATGGTGCAGTCCATCTAGTCCAGCAGGAACCACCGGGGCTCCATTGTAAGGATTCTGTCTGGTGCCACTTGTAGAACTAGCAGTAAATTGGACAATAATAGATTGTTTTCACTGTTTTACTATCCATGTCTTCTTGATCGAATTCACTTCTCTTTTATGTTATATTCACTTTAACTTTGTACCCTCGCTTGCCACCCGCATTGTACCTGATTTGCCATTAGCAGCGGGTACACCTTGGCCAAGACCTGGGAAAAAAAGAGGAAATGTTAATTTAATGTAATTCACTAAATGAAATTGTTACAAACAGATTTTCTGAACCACTTTGCATATAATATACTAACATACTTACTTGCATAGTCAGGCTGTACACCAGCACTATAGCCATTTCCATACCCTGCAAAAAAGACATCATAAACTACCTCAGTACTCCAAACTTAAACTAATACACTGAACTAAATAGCCTGCAATAACACAGAGCAACTATGGAAATATACAGTATCATCTACCAATTCATAGACCCATAATGTTTTATAACCATTTATGGATTCAGTACTTAAACAAAGTTAGTATAAACATTGAAGCCTACCTGATTTGGACTTGCTTGCTTCACCCAGAGCTGCATTTCCTGAGAAAAATGTGAGAATTTAAGTCAAAAAGACTAGAACAATTTAAAGACTGGCTATTGAGGGTCCATAAAGCTACTGTGGGCCTAACTTATCATCAGTTTATCCTTATAAAATGCACCTCCATTTCCATATCCAGCTCCAAGGTAAGCTCCTTGTCCGTAACCTGAGAGTATACAGAACAATTATTGAAGCACATCCCACACTTCAAACTATAATCAATCCTCCTATGCTCTATAAGGTTGAATTGCTTTCACTTGAGAAAAAAGCACTCACCAGGCTGCTGAGGTTTGCCTGCATAAGGATATCCAAGGCCTGCACACATAAAATCAAAGGTACTATAAAAAATCACATCTGAATGAAAGAAAGCAAGGAAATAATAAAGCACCTTCTTCACTGTACGTTTATATATTACCAGCTCCATATCCATTGCTCAGTCCAGGGATGGTGTAGCCTCCTGCTCCATAACCTTTGGATAAACAAAACTTCATTGAGATCTTTAGCTTTGAAGCAAAAAACTCTAAGTACAGTAAAATATGTATGTAAATGAATAATTAGCAAATTACTTCAATGGCATTATTGGAGTATTATGGATTTTACTTAATGGATTTAAAACCTAGATGCCCTCATCTCAGGGGCCATTAAAAGTGTCAGTGCACATCATGGCAGTCTGATGAGGTCAAAGGGAAAATATTATGTGTTATTCATTTTTTTGAGGCATCATGCTTGACATGTCTCATAAATGTGCCGATTAGCAAACAAATATTGCCTGTCCTGAAGCAGAGATCATCATGTTTCTCATCCAAAGGTCTCAATAGTATGTTCTGAAATTGCTGGATGACACAACAGAATAGGAAACTGCTCAATTAATCAGTTACCTGGTTTGTTTGCTTTAGCTCCCCCTGCGTTTGAATACCCTCCTGCATTGGTACTGTATCCTACACAATGGCACAATATCACTACTATCAGGCCTGCAGTCATTTCTACATTTGTATAATGATCACATCTGCAGTAAGGGTCAGAGATCATCTGCAAAATGCTCCATTGTGAACACTTCATACACATGAATATTGAGAATGAAGAATTTACCGTTAGATTTAGCACCATATCCATTTTGAACACCAGCTCCATAACCTCAAAAAATGTAAGAATCACAAACAATCATAAATAATATACACTGAGTGATGTATCTATGCAAAATACAGTTATCCATGAAATGAGTCACGTGTACCTAATATAAGTACCTTTTGTGTTTGTGCCAGAGGATGCTCCAGCACCTGCACTGTAACCTTAAATGACAATGACACTTAGTTTTCATCATTTGCTTTGACTCTGTGTTTAATATTGAAGTCAAGGTAGTAATAAAGCTAATGTAGGGTTACAAATATGTAATACAGACAATCAGTGGGTTAAGTTCCCTCCAATATTTCACTGAAACACTTAAAATTTACCCTAATTCCTTTAAAATACATTGTGCATGCGGTAAAAGTAAAAATACACATTTTAGCAGGCAAGTGCTATTACAATCACTTGTACTGTGGAAATAATTTTGGCACATGGCTGTTGAAAGCTATACACATCACCAGTACTAAACGATAATACTCTCAGTTTACCGGGTCCAGGTATTTTCATCCATTGTCCATTTGGTACTCCTGATGGCCCACAGTCTACAAAACCAATGTAAACATGTATTACCAGCACAATTCAAAGAGTTCAAAGCAAAACAAACACACACAAACAGCTAAATAATCAACCACCACACAAGTAAACTTTGTGATATAATTTGTGGTTTGAACACAATGAAACTATTTGCAAAACCACCCTATCATACTGACAAAGATCAGGTCAACACAAATCACATCTGATTTAAATATGACTGCCAAAATCAGCATTAGGATAGCATAGGACTTCAGCTCTCAGATTATTTTTATTATTATTATTTTGTTTTTTACCAGGTTTGGGTTTGGCTCCCTGTCCCTTGGAGATAGAAGCTCCTCCTCCATTCTCTGAAAATCAGAGGAACAGATCAGATATTTGGAAATGATACATGTACAATATCTTAAAGTGCTACACTTTAACAGCAGTTAACAACAATGGTAATTTAAAAAAACAGTAGGTAAAACTTAAATTTCACCTCATGCACTGGATGCACAGAACTAAACATTATGCAACAAAGTGACACACTTCACACTCTTAGACTAGTTGGACATACTGTGAATTGGTTAATTGTCAAACTGCTCCAACGTTCAAATGTTAAAGGAATAGTTTTGACATTTTTGGAAATATGCTTATTTGTTTTCTTGCTGAGTGTTAACCTACACAGCAAGATCGATACCACTCTTATGTCTGTAAACTAAATATAAAGCTACACTAAGCAGGTGATTATCTTAGCTTAGTATAATGAAATAGGGAGAAACTGCTAGCCTGGCTCTGTCCAGCAGTAACAAAATGCACTTACAGGCATTTCTAAAGCTCACCAACGCGTTAAATGTTAAATGTACCAAAATTTTAAGTCTTAAAAGGACAAGCTGCGGTTTCACAGGCAGGTTTCCCTTGTTTCTAGCTGTTTTACTAAACTAAGCAACTGCCTCCGAGCTCTACAGCTTCATATGAAAATGGACACATGTAAGAGTGTTACAATCTTAATATCTAACTCTTGGTAAGAAAGCAAATAAGTGTATTTCCCTAAAACAAAAACGCTTTAAAATTGACATTTAAATGTGACAAAGTTGGGTGAAGGTTTTAATACAAGACAAGAGATAAACATATATTGGCAATTCTCTGAAACCACTTTGAAGAGAGCATGCAACACAGTTTTAAAAAAAAACTGTCACTACACAAAAATCTATAGAGCTAAAACCAGTATAACCATGAGCACTGGCTAGGATTTGCTCTCAAGTCAACACTTGCCATTTCTCTGCATTATACCTGCAGAATCAAAGCAAATGTCACTGTAATGGATCTAGATTGTAAATATTGATAGTCAGAATGCGTTTAGATTGTCAAAGTATTACAGGCAAGTTAGAGTGAATCCTAGACATTAAAACAACACAAATTTTGCAGCGTGAGACACTTAGAGTGATCATTATGTCCACAATCTTGTAACAGACGTTGAGTTTGGACGAACACAGGACTGAGTCATCATTTACACATGCAGCACAACATGAGACATCCCAGATCAAGATTTAGTTTACCAGTTGGCCCACTTTCTCCTGCAGGGAGGCCTTTGACCCCGAGCCTGTCAGGTCCGGCCTCAGGTTGACTTTTGATGTTTGCTTCTTCAGGTGCAACCTCAGGCACACCCACAGTCAGTGTTTCTTCAGGGGTGATGCTCACTGTACTTTTAGCTGCCACCGTTTCAGGAACAGCTTTGGTTTTCAGGGGTGTGGTGCTTTCAGGGGCAGCACCCCCTTCACTGGTGCTGTCTACCCCAAAAATGTCTGCCTCGGCACCTTTTTGCTCAGGCACAGCACTTCCAGTCACATAACCTAGAGGCCATACAGTTCAGCAACATTTACTGTATGTACACACAGTGATTTCTGCTGATAAACAGAAAATTCATCAAATTCACTGTCCCATGTCACTATTTTATTTTTTTTTACTCTAGCTGTCATATTTTACGTAAACCTTTTGCCCTCTAATTGGACAGTTTGACTTCCTCTGTTTGGATGGTCAGTGGGCAACGTGGTGATTGGCTCGTCAGTTCAGGCATAAAACAGGGTCAAAATTCATGCATGTCTGTTTGTGTGTCCGTCTCTTAGACTTTGTGAAATCTTTAATTTAAAAATTTTAAATACACATACATGAAATAATTTTACAGTTACAAAACTTTATTACACATTCACAAACTTGAGTTTGTGAGAAAGGTGATATATAACTGTAGGCTGTGACGTGAAATTATTTGTCATCATCATTTCACAACCTCAGAATATTAATGACTCTTATTTGCTTCCATAAGATTCCAACACTATGGTAACATAATTTGTAGTTTTTAATGGAAATCTGTGAGTTAAAACCTGAATTTGAGTCTCTCTTTTATCTTTGCATATTAATGCCATGGAAATTACCAAATAATTTTAATGTAAAGTAAGTGTTGCAATATAGGGATGTTGAAGATAACTGTCATATTTAAAAATTAAGTATCAATATTGTCTTAATACTACTCATAGGCCTATGTTATATTGTGTAAATAATCCAGTGCAGATGGTTCATCAGTTCATCTGGTTGCCCTTCATTAAGTGTAATTTTTCTTTTTGTACAGACTCTTATTATGGTTATGAACTCTCTCCACCTCCCTACTATCGTGTTTTGAGTGTAGTGTGATAAATATTGTTATCGTGAATTCTTTTGGCCATGATAATCAGGTAAAAATCTGATATCAAGACAGCCATAATGTAAAGTTTGGCTCTTGTCTCCTGGGCACATCCCCTTCAGTTCAGACCAGTCATCAGTATGCTTTCTTACAATATATTTCTTTTTTTACCATGAATAAATTACAACATTTTATAAAAGCAAAAAAAAAGTTGTGTTATTTTCATTTTAGGCCATAAGACAGTGACAACTATAAAATCCAACAAGGAGTGTATACCTATATCATATAACTGCACATGAAATAGTTAATGAGTGACAGATTTGTCATAAAAAATACAACTATATTGATATGTGTTGTGAATGTTAAATTACTGTAAACACAAGACCAAATAAGTAGTGGTCTGCAACAAAAAAATGATATTTCCTATATTTTTCTAGGATTAGACTCATAGAGTTTATTTGTTTAGATAACATAACATAAATACTGTATGTGGCTCTAACAGAGCAGGTCATCTATTCTGTGCTTCTTTATGGGGGCAATCACCTAAAATAATGTCAGTTCAAGAATGATTTTAAAATTATTATTTGACTCTGTTGTAGTGGACTAGGTGAAAATAACCAAAGCTCCACTGATCCCTTTGTTTGCACAAACGTACACTCATGTCAAATAGTGGAACCAGGAATTCCACAAACTGTGGAGCCATTGTTTCCTGCTACAGAAGCACTGTACAGATTCAGGTTTAGGGTACTTGCCTTGAGGAAGATCTTCTGCTGGCTCTGGTCCTGGGTTAGTCTGGGGAACCACTGGTGCAGGTCCAGACGTGCCTGCCTTTGGACCGGTGGGTGCTGGTTCAGGTGTGGGTTCAGGTGCAGGCTTTAGGTCTTTGTTTTGAGGAGTTGTTGGCTCAGGTTCTGTTGTAGCCTGTAATAGGGGGTGTTTGTAGCTTTTTCCTTGTGGCACAGGTGGAGGCAGCTTGTGATATTTCTCTTTCGTCACCATAACAAGGATACCACTCGTTGGCTCAGGGGCAACAGGTGCTGCACCTTGAGTTGTTGCTTGTTGAGGTGTGACACCCTTCTCTGGTGCAGCACTCGGCTGCTCAGGAGAGAGAACTCCACCTTTTAGGCCCCTTCCATTCAATGCACCTGCACCCTTTGTACTCTTCCCATGTGGCATCATGCCATGACCTGAGAAGCAAAGAGGAATATGGTGGCGAAAATTTTAATGGAAAACCAATAAGAACATAATAACATATGAGAGATAAATCTGGCACAAGATCACTGCCTATGAAACAACATTTTCATAAATTCCTGAAGCACTACGGACATTGCAAACACATGGCTTGCAATCAAAGCAAAAATGGAAACAAAATTATGTTCAAAGTTGCCTTTTTTGTTTTATCTTTATCTGTTTTTGCTGGATTATAACATCCATGTTCCCTTCCCATCCTTTCTGCCTGAGGGCGGTACAGTTTGGATATCACAAATATTGCATTGTGTTATATGTATTATGCAGAATTCTTACCAGTGCCGAGTGTTTTAGCACCTTCACTGGGTGACACTGCTCTGACTCCTTTGTTGGTTTGAGGTTTTGAGCCACTGCTTGGCCCTCCATATCCTGCAAACAAAGGTATATGAATTCTAAATTACATTACGATGACATTTGTTCAGGTTAGCGATAAATTGGCCATTACAATAGCCTCACAAGATTAGCTTTGTCAGAAATTACAGCTTAAAATAACTCTTCCAAACATGAATCTGTTTACCTCCATATCCGCCGAGTGCAGCACCATTTCTAACTCCATGACCTTGACAGAAAATATAACAAGAAGTAAGCAAGACTGGTGATCATGGAAGATTTAAGATGCCTAAATCAAATCAAAGAAATAAAGTGAAATACAATACACATAGTTTTGCGCATTTCCTTTATATGTACACATGTATTGTATCCTAATTAAATGAAAAACGTTAAAAGGACAATTATTTAGCCTAATTTTTAGCCATCTTACATTAAAATCAAATCACAATACAGAAAATAAAGAGGTGTATTGTATTTCATTGTTTTCCAGCACAGAGCAGCATAGACCTGTCAATACTAAATGCAAAGCACATGATTAGTTTGAATGAAGAGGAGCAGAGTGAATGAATACATACATACATACATACAGTAAAAAGGAAATACATATGACAAATTCATTATTATTTCTTTGGTTGACTTGCTTTAATTTAGGCATTTCAAATTGTCCATATAAAATAGTAATAAACTACATATTACTGTATATAAGGTGCATATATTAAAAGTTTGTTACCATTGGGTTTGGCTCCATAGCCTTTGAGAACACCAGCTCCAGCTCCATAACCTCAGGTCAAATATAACACAACATAAATATACCATCCCACTGAAACGACAGAACATTTTTTCTACAAAAGAAACATTTATAACACCTTGACCCTAAATCTGATTAATTACCATTGGGTTTTGTTCCATATCCATTGGGAACAGCTCCGTTTCCATAACCTTGAGATTAAACAAATCATTACATAAACATCCATATCATGTCTAAACTTGTCAATGTGTGAACTACATTTCATGACATGTTTACAATAAAAGTGTTACCCGCTTGGGGTCTCATGGCACCTCCTCTGGTGGCTCCGTATCCTGTAACACATTCATGACAGCAAATTACTTTATATTCTGATTGAAATGTCATGAAAATAAAACAGTATTTTCAATCAAAAATCAAAAGAAGTGACAGTCTTACCTTTGGGTTTGGCACCATACCCATTTGGATTATTGCCATAACCTAAAAAAAATACATCAGAGAAAAATAAAATCAGTTTTCCTGACAACTTTGTGCTTCATAAAAAGAGATTTTAGAGAATTATATAGCAACTTTGTACAAAAGATGGATCTTGTTTTGACCGCACATTTACCTGGTTTTGCTGGCTTGGTGGCTCCACCACTGGGGTATCCATAACCTTAATAGTTTCACAAACAATAAGCAACATTAATTAACCTCATTCTCTAAATTAAATAAGAATAATACATTTCTTGCACGTTGACCCACCATTTGGCAAGGCTCCATTCCCATTAGGGGCTTTGGCTCCAGCATAACCTTTTCATTTTACAACACAATAATTTCAGATTATTCTAACATAACCTGTCAAAATGTTTTAGTGAAAATGATGTATTGTATTATATATACATAAATAATATATATTATTTATAGGTTTACCATTGGTTTTTGCACCTTGTCCATTAGGCACACCAGCTGCAGCACCATAGCCTGAAATTGTCAAAGGGTTCAGGGAATTATTATTATTAATAATCTAAAAACATAAAAATAACCTAATTAAGACATATTTTTTCTTTGACAGTAAAGATATTCCTACCTTGCTTCGGTCCCTTAATCCCTCCATTTCCATACCGAGGTCCCAGACCCAAACCAGCGCTGCCATAACCACCATTGTATCCTATACAGAATATATATACATATTAACCATTATCATTTATGTTTTACTCCTGTAAGTGATGCCAATATGGACTGACTTGTGTATGACTCACCTCCCATGGGTTGAGCTCCATAGCCATTGTAACCATTACCGCCATATGCTGGAATAAAAAAATACAGTGTTATTGGTGTATTAGGTGGTGGCCTCAGTACTGCGTCACAGCCTTCACTCACCTCCTGTCTTTTGGTTCCTGGCAAGCTGAGGTACCCCCAGACCTCTGGAGGCTCCCATACCCACACCCGGACCTTAAATCACAGAAGTACACGCGTATCAATGTTGTGTAAAAGTGAATATTATGAATACCTGGAGGGCAAGATGGCAGAGGAGTTACCTGGCCCATAAGGTGTTCGGCCATATCCTTTCATGGGTTTACTTCCAGCTCCTCCTTGTCCTGTTAAATACAGACATGCTTAAGTTACAATACCAGATGGACATGTTTGGTGTCGCAACTTAATCCAACTTAACCCCATTACGTCTCTTACCCTGTCTCGCCCAGTTGCTGCTGGATGGGCCAGCTGCAGCTCCTTTACCTAAGGAACAGTTATGTCCACAGATGTGATATCATTTACATTTAATAAATGTTTTAAAGTTCAGTTCTTGCAGACAATACCATTGGTTTTAGCCCCATTTCCATTAGATACACCAGATCCAGCACCATAGCCTAAAAAAAGAGGAAGTTAATTAGTCTATACATACAACATGATAGGTATAGAAACTGAAGATTAATTTAAGGTCCTTAAGCTTGAAAACAATACAAAAATCATTTTAATGGTGCAAAGACAGGCTTTCATCATTCACAACCAGATTGTCTTATTATCATCCCTTCATTAAATATAGACATTTTAGAACAATGCTGTGGGAACTGCCCTACCGTTGCCTTTTGTTCCAGCTCCATTATGTGCAGCAGCTGCGGCGCCATTACCTACAAATAGTTGGAACACAGTCATCATTTCAACAGTAAAAACAAAGAAAGATAAAAAGCATATAAATCATAATACATTTCATCTTTCTGCTTTTAAAAATGAACATATATGCATATCAAACTCAAACTCAAATCTTATCTATTACATCATCACATCTAAAATACCATTGCCTTTAGCTCCTTGTCCGCCGTATCCACCAGCTTGTGCACCATAGCCTGCCACATAAAGAACATTGTATTTGATGAGTGCTGTTGCTCAGTGTATGTGTGTGTGTGTGCAGGAGACATATGCATGTGTCCTCAGTGAGAAGACGTGATTCATACCGATGCCTTTCATTTGTTGTCCATGGGTTGGGCCGGCTTGAACACCATATCCTGCAACAAAGATCACAGCACAACCATATTGTAGCAAATAGCAAATCATCTTAAAGTTAAATTAGAATTAATTGTACAATAGATGCAAACTGGTGGATAGATACAGTATATGCAACATACAGAGTTTAAAGAGTGAGTAAAATGTGCTGCAGAAAAACATTAAGAGCTGCATTAGTTCATCACCAGTGCAACTCAGTGCAGTCAGAATAATGTACAAGGCTCAGTGACCCTCTTTAAATGCCACTGAATCTACCCTGGGAGCATATTCAGGTTTACTGCTTTACATCGATATACTCACTGTATTTAAACTCATCGCTTAGCCAAAACACAGCACTACCACTCCCCTCAAAGCTCTGAAACGCCACCAAAAGCAGTGTATGGAGATATATTTGGGTATATATTTTGGATATATTTTAATCCTGAGAATTTTCTTGATGCCTTTTCTCAGTCTTTAATATCCACTTTTTTAAACCTATTCATTTATTCAAATATGTGTTTTAAAGTTCAGTTCTTGCAGACATTATTGGTTTGTAGCCCCATTTCCATTACGTACATCAGATAGCTGAGGGAAAAAGGGGAATTTATGAATCCACATATACAGTAGGTACATATGGGTATAGTATAGTTAGGTCCTTAAGCTTGACTAACATTACATTAGGTTTTAAAATTGTGGATACAAGCTTATCAAAGCAAATCAAGTCAATTTAACTTTAACAGTTTGATTTTACTGCTTTCTTTCAGTAAAATGACTGAAGTTAGTCTATTATGATACTTACCAATTTGAAAATCTTTTTCATATTACATGTTATTCCCAGCCATGGTTATAATAGCCAATCAATAAACACTGACATATTACTCTGCCCTACCGTTGCCTTTTGTTCCAGGTCCATTATGTGCAGCAGCTGCAGCGCCATTACCTCCAAAAAGATACAATTCACAAAAGTTTTCAATCTTTACTCATTATCATTTTTTAAAAACAGTGTAAAGCAAAAAAATCTTCCAATACATGCGTTTCTGAGATGACTAATAAGTTGGCCATAACTGGTTTTAACATCAGGAAAATAATACCAAATGTTTATTTACAGCTTCAGACATGATTATAAATTACTTTTTAAAGATACTTTAAGACATTACCTTGGGGTCTGTTAAACCTTAAACATTTGAAATTATTTTTTAGATTTTGTCAAACTAAGTGATTCAGTGATGAATTAAATAAAGAATAGAAATGATATGAATTGTTAGATGTAGCCCGAACTGAGTTTATCTGATGTAAGATCTTTTGGATTTGAAGCAAATAAATCGAAAGAGAATTTTTCTTTGGCTTTAACGTTGCTGAGCAAAGACAATTATCGGTGGTCACTCACCACTGGGTTTAACTCCATTCCCACCTAGAACACCAGATGCAGCACCAATACCTGAAAGCCAATCA
This sequence comes from Hollardia meadi, assembly GCA_037974645.1. Lineage (NCBI taxonomy): Eukaryota > Metazoa > Chordata > Actinopteri > Tetraodontiformes > Triacanthodidae > Hollardia > Hollardia meadi. Next base: position 10,351,190 of record JBBPCS010000001.1, read on the forward strand.
GAGAAACAAACAAACATCAATTGGTCTGCTGCAGTTTTTGAAAATGTTGGCACTTTTGTAAAATGACCTAACATTTCTAGCATTAATGCAGTGTACTCCACCTGACTGCCTGCCGTCATAAAACGATTTAAACTATGGACTTAAGCATTCAAGTGACCTCTGTTTCCGTTTGGTACTACAGCAGCAGGAGCTTAATAACCTGGTGATTAAACAGACACTGAACGTCTGGTGCATGCTTTCCTCAAATTTTCATTTTTAGCACACAATATTCTCCTGAACCCAGCAGTTAGCTGTCAAATAATTACAGTATATCAGTTTGATGCCATTTCCAAGAAAAGGGCCGAAATCCAAATCATGATATATTTAATCTTTCTGATCCAACACATTATCACACATAAAATACCATTGCCTTTAGTTCCTTGTCCACTGTATCCACCAGCTTGTGCACCGTAGCCTGCCACATAAAGAACATTTTAATTGAATGGTGTTGTTGCTGTATGTGTGTGTGTGTGTGTGTGTGTTTATGTGGTCTTGAATCATACCGATGCCTTTCATTTGCTGTCCATTGGTTGGGCCAGCTTGAACTCCATATCCTGCAACAGAAATCATTATGTTATAGCAAATAATCATTAAGTTCAATTAGAGCTATTTGTACAATATATTCAAACAGGCGGAGAGAGGCATGCAACATTTACCATTAGATTTAGCTCCATTTCCATCGGGTAAAACTGCTGGATATCCTCCTAGAGCAGAAACAATGCATTAAGAGATTAGTAGTCTGTTCAGCACTTTAGTGCCACCTCAAAATCTTGCATTTTTTGAGAGCTGAGAGAGTTCTTACCCTGTGGTTTGCCTCCTTGCCTGCTTGTTGCACCAGCTGTTGCTCCATAGCCTTAAAGAACAAGAGAAGAAAACATAACCAAAACATTCAGCATAGTTCTTCTACCCTTACAATTAAGTTGTAAAGCATGAGTAAAAGTACATGGAAAATGTACCTTTTGTTCCTCCTCCGTTGGTCAAACCAGCAGCTGCACCATAGCCTTGAACAGATTAGACATACAGTATTTTGAGAAAAAAAGTGAGATTTTTCTTTCTCCATTTGAACTTGAAACACCAACATTAGGAACATTTCTCTCTAAAAGAGATCACATCAATCTCTCAGGCAGAGTCTAATCACCCACCTATTCCTTTGATGGGGTATCCACCGTATCCATTTTGTGCACCCATTGCCTGACCCACACCTTAGAAAAAAAAAAAAATTCACGACAAATCATTCTCAGGAACAGAAAAATTCATAGCAGGAAGAATTTGCTGTTGATTTACCTTTCGATGGCATCAGCATTCGTCCAACACCTCCACCATTCTGAGGCTTCTTTCCTAGAAAAATCACCATGACAGCTGTGAACAAAACCGTCAGCTTTTGGGAAAATCTCACACATGCAGTATTTTTTTTCCATGTTTCATGACCACAGAAAGTGCACAGCCTGTGATGGACTTACCATTAGGTTGTGGCCCTTGTCCATTTGATACACCAGATGCAGCACCATAACCTTAAACACAACACATTCCATGCAAAAGCAATGTCAGCTTGCGAGAAAAAAACCAACATGTAGCTTTGCAACATATCCAACGGGCGCATTAATCCTCGCTCCACAGAGCATAAATATAAATTTATATTCATTCATAATGTATATGTATGTATGGGGTTATGTATAACGGGGGGATAGTCTGACTTTTTTTGGAAGAACAGGAGAGGGCCTGTTATTTATTTTCATCATCTAAGATTTAGATTTTATTAACCAAGTTATTTTACTATTATTTTTAGGTGGCTATAGTGAAAATTATTATTATGAACACATTTTCAGGTTGTTAGTTCTTCTTTTTAATTATTACTAATAAATGTTTTGTACCAATAAAGATATAGGGGGGATTTTTTTCTACATCAAGGTAAGGGTCCAGAGAAAATAAAAAGTAACGCTTGGGAGGACCTTGCTTTTCTGAAAAATGAAACATACAGTTCACTCCCCTTCCTCACCTTTCTTAAAGTCCCTGAACTGCAATCACACACTCAGTATTTAAAAGTCACATCCAGTCTCCTGGTGAGTCAGTACCCTGGCAAACATTTTTGGGAAGTAGCAAACCCAGACTCAGCACAAGTCAATGGAGTGACTGTGTACAAGCAGTAAAACTATTCTCTTCCCTCCTCACAGACGGATGTTAAATTTAGACTACTGCTGCCATCGAAGCCAAGCTGCCTTTGATTTCACAAACTGAGGCCGCCGGTAAAGAGAAAAGAATATATAGTTGGTAGAGGGCCGAGCACACGCACGAGATGTACAGTGAGTGTTGCTAAGATTTCAGTTTAACATGATGGTTTGAAATTTGACAGGCAGACCTGAGGACCTAAAAGACATTTGTCTCATCACTTTTTCATCTCTTCAGGACAATAACTTTTCCACACAGTTTGGGTGAAGGAATGCAGAAAATAACTACACAGTATATTCTCCGTTTCAGGGAGAAGCTTTTCTCTTTGTGATTTCAATTCAAACAGTTTAATAGTATCTTAGATTCTGGTCCTAGTATTTTAAATTAAAAATAAATAAAATAGACTTTTTATCTAGATCTCAAAGAATACAAAATACATTTCAGATCTAGTACAGAAATGGTGCAGATAGTTCACTATTGATTTAGATGTAGTGGTTTAATACAGTGGAAACATTGTGAGAGACTTAAGAAACACACTGTAGCTTGTGAATAAAGGACTTTCTCACTATGACACTTATAAAATTAACTGCAATGACAGATTCTTAGATGAAAAGCAATGTTGGGCATTAACATTCTGCATATTCTGTTTATTTTTTGACACAATCATAATTTTGAGTGACATACACAGTATACCACACACAGGTAATATTAAATTATGGCTGAGACAGAGCAGTTTCTCAGTGCCAGCTAACAGACATATCACCGTTATCTTTGGACATACAGTATGTCAGCTCATAACTCACAGGTGATTCACCAGATACAACTGACGACAGTGACTCCATTAATAAAAAAAATATAGCATACACATTTCTTCCCTGGATTAAACTATACAGCTAATTTTCTTGTTTTTTTCTGAGTTATCCAATTAACATGCCAACTTTCCTAATTTCTTGCCCCCCTTATGTTATTTTAACAAAGCATGGACTTTACACAAGGCAGATCCTGTATCTTGAATTGACAGTAGAGGCCTCTGTCATAAAGACAAAAAAAACCATCCACATGAGATAGTTGATTATCACATTTATAGATATGGCCGACTCCCCGCAGGGGCCTTCACCTCTGCCCTTCACTCACCCCCTGTGTGCGCTGTGTGCACCAGCCAAAGGATCGCCACACTCTGTAGCAGTAGTTGTCCCAACATAGTGGACCTGGAGGAAGAAGCCCAAAATGTTTCACACCCAGCAGGAGAATGAGGAGGGTAAAGCAGATGATCAGGAGTGGGTAACATACCCTGATTGTGAGGGTCTAATATACACTCTGGTCTGAGGCGCCCCCTCCTTCTGCTTTTAGGTGCTCCTGTTCTCCAGATCCTCCCCCACTTGTTGGGAGAGACACCCAAGGTGTACACACACTAACTAAATAATTTAAAGTACATTAACACTTAAGAGAGAGATAGATAAGCAAAGAGAGGGAATCTCCAGATTGGACATTGACGGATGAACTCTGAATGGAGCACAGTTTAAGTTATATATATAGTTACCTTCACATAATTTATGCAGTATTTTGGATTAAGCCGTTGGCTTTGATGACTTTGGCTAACACAGACAGAACAGAGTGACAGAAATCACTCTCATATAAGAACGTCAAACATACTGTAAAGCATAAAAACAACCCTGAACAAAAACTGACTCACCTCAACTGTCCAACCATGGAAATATATACAGTATACTGCAGACAAATCACTCTTCATGATTGAACCACAGTGACAGAACCCAACAGAGTTAAAATTGCACATGTAAATTTTCATCATATAGTCCAACATTTGGTTGTAAAAGCAGTTTTTGCAGGCTTTGACACATTTTGTATAACTGAAACAGAACTCAACAAGCAACCTGTGTGGAATATCCCCAGTTTTGTGAACTGACTTCATGACAGTAATGACTTCTACATGCAGAGGAGCCAGATTAAAGAGAGGTGATGGAGACTGATGGAGCGCTTCATCCTCCACTCACGTCTCCATGGTCCCAGCCTACACACACACACACACACGCAGCTGGTGAGTGAGAGTGGCTCTTGTATACCTAAAGAAAAAAGTGAGTAAAAAGAGAGATATCTCACCTTTCACATAGATTCCTCACTTAAAGTCCAAATCCTCTTCTTATGGGGTCAAGGAGAGGTTAACGTCTCACCCCACAGCCCACCCAGACCTCTCACATACTTGGCTTCTTTACAAACACTCACCAGCTCTGCTACTACTGACAAACCACCTGGTAACAAATGTGTCTTTCGATTAACTGGCAGCCATAGAGATCAGTAGAATAAAACTTGATGTAATGGCATTAAATATTTGTGTTGGCTTAAGTCTAACCAAGTAATGAATTTTTAAATCACAGCATGAACTGATGAATTGCCTTGAAATGTGGTACAAACATTCATGTCCTCCTTGGGATTAATTGTAATCATTTTAGTGATCTAAAGTTCAAATACTTCAGCCTCAGCTGTACTTTATGTCAAGTGATACGTTATACACAGCATGCCGACATTAGCATTTAGCTGCTGACACTGCTGGGCCCCAAGTACAGCCTCACAGAGCTGCTAGCGTAGCTGAAGACTAGTCTTGTTTAAAGATGCTGCATCTGGTCACAGCTTTTATAGGGATGTAGTTCCTCTGGCTGACAGCTGTTCTGAGTGGAAAATGTGTGTCTGTACTAAACTGTTGAGGGGTGGAGAGGTCATTATGCTTAAAAGCCACACACAATTTATATATTTACCTGTTCTTTGCAGAACAATCACATCGATATCCTATGCAGAGCTCCCACACAGAACACACTTTGTCGGGCTGGTTTTCAAAACGAGTGAAGACAAATAATCTGTCAGTGTGTCTCTTGTCAGTTTATTGTCCCTCCTGCCTGACATGTTGCCTTGTGCACCTGTATTGTATCAATATGAAACCCAAGTTGAGCACCAAAACAAACTCATTTTAAACAAGATGACATGAATCACCAGACTAACAGTTAATGCTGAAGCTGGCTTCACGGCATTACTATGGTGAAGAACCACTGCTCGACAAGGATTCTCTGACTCCACAGAGCCCTGTCTGCAATGTGTATTCCTGTCCAGATGTGTGCAGCTGCTATGGCAGGCCGGGCCAACAGGGTTCTGACTCAGTGCCTGGTTGACAGCCAGTGGACTTGGCCAACTGTGGAAACACAACTTCACTTGACAATGTTGCTTTAAACTTGCTGCAAACAAACTGACAGCTGTGAGCACAATGAGATCATACTTTTATAACAGATTATACAATATTCCTAGAGATTGCCTTGGAGACAATTCACGGTTCGTCTGTTTTTGATATTGTAACATGAACTGAGATATTAACACAGGCCTTCTCCTTAAACTATAAACACTGGTGCCAGGCGTCCTGGGAGAGATACTCTTGAATACAGCAGTGGACATAAGTTTGACATACAGAGCAAGTGGAAGCCAAAATTTACAGACCTCCAATACACCATGTTATGGTTAAATCAAGAGACTTCATGCTGATGCAACATACTATTTTACTGTATTGCTGTTGTGCTTAGCATCAAACACAACTAAACGTTCAGGTTTAATCTACTTTATATTTCTGTAGTGATATTTGGTTCCCCTGACAAGATGTCACATCTGGAAAGCAGATCATTTAGAACATTACCTGTCCTCACTCAAGGACATCTGCAGCTTAGACTCTCCTCAGGAGTTAATGCCAAATGTTTGTCAACTTCAGCCTGTAACCAACCAACAGTCCAAGTATTTAATGAGTCAACCATCTGGCCTGAAGCGAGCTTCTTAACAGCAGTAAAAACTTGTTTTTAGGGGTGAAATAAATTAGAGACCAACACCTGTCTGGTCTCCAGGATAGCCCATGTTCATGTCTTCACTTGTCTTACTGGCAGTAATTTATTTTAACACATTGGACCAGAGTTTACCAGACCACTCCAGGGAAGTAAGACGATATTAAATATCTGCCAACACCAAGATATTATAAAACCTTTATGTAGTCTGGTCTCTGACAGACCAAATGCATTAAAAAGAGAATTGACATTACAGTAGTCAAGAGAAAAAGGACCTCATGTAGGGGCACATTACATAACGGTATTAATGTGCTGGCATGAGCACTGAAGTCATGCACATTGTTAGTATTCACAACTATTAAAACAAGTAACCATTTGTATTAATGATGAGGCAGTTTTTGGCTCCAGTCGGCTTCATGTAAATGTTTATTTTCTCTCCTCGTCCCCACAGCCTCCCCCTGCAATGATTTTTACATTGTCAGTGGCAAAACCTTCCCAGTATATTTTACAAATCCCTAATCTCAATGACTTTACAGTCTGCTCTGTACAGAAATGTCAGTTATGGACTCTTCTTCAGTCTAGTCTACCAGGGCCGTCAGACTGGGGGTAAAAACGGGGACCGAGTATACAGGGCCCACAAAGATACTAGGAAGAACAGCCGTGGATTTGGGAGGGGCCCATAGAGAATGCCGACGTACAGGGTCCGGAATTTTATGCTACATCCCGCTGTTGTCCCTTCAGGAATGTCACACACTGGCGTTTCTGCACAAAAGAGGATTATTGGTTTAAAACTCCCTTCAGCAAAGAAGAAAAAGGAAATATGATAAATGAGATTTGATCAATGTGTACCAGAGTTAATTCATAAGATAATAATGACCTAATGATGAACAGAGTGGCCTGCATGGGTTCTGCCTATGTAACTTTACATTAACCCTTGTGTTTTGTTGACATTGGCTTTACTTCCTTATTGTTTGGGGGGGGTTCCATAGACCACAGCTGTTTGAGTAAAATAATAATCATTGCATTTTTTGTGCGCATTTTTTTCCCTTTTCTTCTGTTCTCATTAACATTTAGTACGTAGTGGAGTACTAGGGTTTTTTTGGCATTTAAAGAGGGCCTTGGGTCTCCAGGACTTAACTCCAATATTCTTCCCCCAAACAGATCAGAACATTTGAGTAAAAACCCAAACTAACAAGTTAAATCTGCTGTCCAGGACTGAGTGTAAAGCACAAGGAGCAAATCATGTCCTCCAAGGCTGGCGGTAAGATGCATTTTCTGCAGACTTGATCAAAACTGTTGAGTATTTTTTAAATATTTTTTTTTATTTGTGTTGCAAGTGCTCTACAAGGGTGCAATTTAAATTATTCCTGTTTCCAAATGAATACAATAAATAAAAATCTCTCAACTGAAAACATCTAAGATGGAAAATTACATCAAATACATCATATTTAGTGTCAACACATGGATATACAATGCATGTCTTTTTACAAAAACCCAAAATGCATGGCTAATGATGGACCATGCCATGACAACTTCCTTAATGGTTATTATAATATGAACATATAGGCTCAGCTGTACAATCATAAATTACTATACAATCCTCAACCTGGTCACTATATCTGATCCAACACATTTATTGCAATAAGTGAATCCTCAAGTTTCTTGTCCTACATTCAACTGGCATTAACTGGCATTTGGAAATGTGGAGTGGTTAGATAGTAAACAGCTCCATCTGCATGTTAATGCAATGTTACCAACTCAGTATATGGCAATCTCATGACATGATGGCAACACTTGTTTTGGAGGTTAAAAAAAAAGAAAGAAAGAAAAACATCAGGTTTGTGATTTCTTCACTGATGTTACCTACTGGAGACCAAAGGGAGGAAAGTAAAAAAGATCAGATAAAGGAAATAAAAAGGAAACAGTTTGAGTGTGCAAAAATGTGAAGGGATGAGGGGGGGGGGAATCAGAATGAAAACATTTTGAACACAGGTCAGAGTACATTACACAGCTTCTGTTGTAATGAACATGAAGGACTTTTTGTCAGGGCTTTGCTTTTCCTCTAGTGCTCACCACAACCAGGTCATTAGCTGAATGTCTTATTAGCTTCCGTCCACCTTAAGATGGAAGTGCCAGGAATCCAGTTGCAGACCTAAATTAAGATATTTAGTGATGATATTTGGGTCTACGTCCAAAGATCTTAATTGTATACAGTAAAAATTATCTGGCTCTTGCATGAAAACGTTTGAAAGAAAAAAAAAAAAAAGACTCACTCCATGTTGCTTTTCAGCTGGTGCACGGTGCGCTTGTCCAGGTATCGGCAGAAGAGAGTGAGCAGGTTTGAGGGCAGGAGGAGCGGCTCCACTAGTGAACACTGGGACAGCTGTCCCGCCACCTGGAATATTGTTTCTGTCCTAAAGACAACAGGAATACTCATGTCAAAATCTCATAAGGACATTAAAATAATCTACCATCATGGAATATTAGCCTTAAAACCCCCACCAGGTCTCAAAGTCACCGATGCTGGGCTCAAGAGGAACACCCGAGGACAGCAGCTTCTCTCCTTGGGACAGGAGTGCATACAGTAAGGACAGCCCAAACTGAAAAGTTAATGAGAAAAGGTCAGATGAGTTCCACACAAAAATAAAAACCATGCGGCAATAGAGAGCAGACCTTGTTCTGACATGCCAGCGTGAGGGACTCGTATGACGTCAAAGACTCGGACGTAAGATCTTTGAGGACACCAATTAGCTGACTGAACGTCAGGCCTCCAATCACATTTCGAAGAGGAGGGTAGAGCACTGGGAGGGCCTTAAAAACAGGATGATTACAAAACATACATTAGTTTTCTTTTATGCTACAAGGATCAATTGTTTGCAGAAAAATTATCCAAGCTCAAAATGTTGACATTCAACCAGAGCTGAGCTAAGCAGACCTTTGAGCTTAGATTTGTGACAAGTATAAACAGGGAAATTTAGGCACAAAAGAGAGAAAACACATTTAAAAATGTACTGCTAAACACTCCCCTACCTCTTCAGTATCTCTGCTCATCAGTGTAGGTAGATTAGAGGTCACAATTCTCAAGATTTTGAGTGAAGCATCATGTTTGAGGAACGGGAGCAGACGGGCAAGCAGCCTTTTGCCTTTTGAGACCAGCAGGAAAGGAAGAAACTCCCCTCCTGAATCTCTACATCGAAACATTTGAGAAAAATCATTGCTCACATTCAACATCAAAACGTTACCTTGAGTAGACTAGCTCAATAGAGAAAGCTAGAAACAAGCAATATTTACACAATGGTGGGGTGTTTATAACTCACAGGGGATCATGGTGTTGAAGCTGGGAGTAGATTTGCTCTACTTTCCTCTGTGTTTCTTCCATCAACCTTTTTTCTTCTGCTTCAGGCAAGACTGTGGTTTTCATCCTGTCCGTCTCCTCCACCTCCAGCAGAACCATGAACAACTGCAGTGCAGAACAGGTGTCAGTTTGTTGGAGAACAAGGTAAAAGAAAAAGGCATCTCACTGCATCCAAAAAGAGCTGGTACCTTTTCTATTTTGCTGAGGACCTCTAACCGCTGTTGTCTGATATTTTTTTGTTCCTGTAATGTGGAAATAAGTCTCAGTATCAGGGAAGGCAAATTAATACACTAAGATGCTAGAAGTTACTGCGAAACAGTCACCTCAAGTGGACCTTGAGCTTGGACTGCATGAACCGCACTGATGGCACGACGAGGAGAGTAACATGTGGACACGGCAACTTGACCCAAAGAGCCTTCAATGTGCACCACTGGAGCGAGAGCAAAAGACTTAGTTGGAGAAAAACATGCACCACATTGAAAGGTTTTTGCTAGCTTGAGCAGATAAAAGATCTTGCAGTAACACACACAAAGGTATAGGTTTGGTTTCAGTGGTCAGGGACAGTGGACAATGAAATGAAATTTTAAAAAACTAATTGCTGAGTTGTCTTTTAGAAAAATATCTGTATAAAAATATTTTTTTTTACACACAAAAAGTGTTAAAAGCTGTACTGTCAATACTGTCTGCAGGTTTCCCTTTCAGGCTTTATACAGCCTGGAACAACCTTTACCACTAAAGTAGGGCAAAATATACAGCCTGAGAGGCAAAGCTGAGATCACAGAACTCGCCCCTGCAGTTACACTTTTTGCTTTGAGAGCAAGGCATGACTTAGGTGACATTATTATCAACATTTTTCTGCACTGTGGTGGCTGGATAGTCCAAAAACAAAACACTTCAGTAAGAAAGTCAGCCTAAAAAGTGAGACTCTGTGAGAGTCAGAGTGTGGCTGAACCCCTCTAGACATCAAATACCAAAATGTGGTCTAGCAGCATGAAAAGGTGATAAGAAGGAAAACCTGGTGTGTAGGAGTCAGTTTTGGTGATGTAGGGTGTGGTAAGCTTAGGTGGCTCCCTCTTGCCCCTGATGCCCAGCTCTTCTTCCGCCGTCTTGGCCTCTATTCGCCGGTAGTACTCCTATGACAAAGTTTAAACATGCTAGCCATGAAATGCTCAGTCTTTGGTCCTGTACTCAAAAATGTGCTTTCCTGATGCAGAAAAAGTTGGTTTATTTGGCTCATGAAGACAGTAGAGCACAGATTTCACACCTGGTAATAGTAGTCCTCGAGGTATGGATGCTCACTTTGCAGCTGAATCATCTGCAGCCTGGTGATCCACTCCTTCTCTTTGGCTGTCATCAGATTACAGTAAGGATCCCAACCCTCTGGTTTTCTACAAATGGGTCATTTTTTCTATAAATAAACCTATAACCTTTACATAAACTGACAAAATGATTTATAAATCTTATGTGACGTAGCACCAACCTTGGGAATATACATTGTTTTTGACTAAGTAGTCGTTTGTGTTGGGGGTGGAGCTGGGTGACAGGACCGGGGTACCTGTGGGTCAGACGTCACATTAAAAATTAAAATGGATGAATTAACCACAGTTTATTTACGCAGTTTGAAAACACTGAACTTGTACTATATGGCAATATGTTTTTTTTCTTACCGAATCTTAAAACCAAGAAAGTTGGGTGTTCGGCCAAAACCCAGATTTGCCATTTGAAATGAAAACTAATCCAATAATCACGCAGGATAAACTACATTTTACAGTAAATCTTCAGAATGTGGTCCTAGCTTTAGTCCAGATTCATGTTTCATTTTAGTCATTACCATTTATGGTTTTTATTGTAGTTTGTTTTTTATTCACTGCTTTTGTTTTTATTTTCAATTTCTATTTTTCACTTTTAGAAGCAGTCGTCTTTTTTAGCTCAAGAGCTGTGGCAAGAGATGAATAAATACATTGAGTGTACAGCCTACGATCTGCAGTCATGTCCTTTCATACCGAAGTAGGTTATTCTTATGCCTCCAGTTAAATAACTCGGCTTTATCCTCAACATGAAGAATCTGTTAATATACTCTGCCAATATTACAATATCTGAGTTCAGCTGTGCACCAGTTTTTGGTATGTACAGCTGCATCATGCATCACCAGAAGGAAGAGTTATCCATTCTGCCAAGTTGACCTTGTAAATACACAGTGTCAATGATTGCATGAAATTTATGAATGTCAGGTGGATGAAGAGGGATTTATATACCCATCAGGGATGACCAAGACTGCCAGGTCATAAATACAGTTTATACTTGAGCTTTGCTGACGAATATGTGCCACAAATCAAACATTCCTGTGAAATACACATCATCATCATCACACACCTGAAATGCTGCACTGAATTAGACGAGGGGCTGTAAAAGGGGGAAGGTCTTGGTGAGTTGGCACCAAAGCGAAGTTGCATCATCTTAGGCGTCAGAGACTGAGGAGTGGAGGGGCAAGGCCGGTTCATAGGAAACATGAAGCCCCCTGTCTGATTCAGGACAAAAGACCGTCATGAGTCTCACACATTTACTGTGATTTACTGAATTCTATGTAAATACATTTGTTGTGGGCTTTAAAAAAGGTGCAATGTGTAAGATATGGGCGTTATTCAAACAAATAAGGGCCAGCATATCACAGTAACCACAAGCTGCTGTTAATTATACTCTTTGCTGTAGCTACTAGCTGATGTTACTTAGCTCAACATTGTTATTTTTTCTCATTCTGTTGATGTTAGCTCTTTTTTGAACATTTTAAAGTAAAATTGTGGCCTCACACAGAGCACCTTTAATAGGTCTGATGGAATAAACCTGATTGTAATGTTGTCTAGGTGGTAACGGTTGACGTGAGAGGATTGGTGATCCTGGTACCATGGATGCATGCATCTGCAAGAGAAAACTAAGATTCAGAGAGGATTTCAACAGACCACACCTGACTATCATTTACTTTCTTGCAGTGAATCAGACGAGGAGATGGATACCACTGGCTCCAGCTTCATATTAAAACGTACACACAATTTGATCTTCTCATCCAACGCAAAATTTTGAACCATTCCTTTAAAATCAACTATTATCTGGTAAAATGGACTCTCCACCTGAGGGGGGCCTCTTTGGCCAAGCTGTCTTCTGGGGTAGTATCCTCTGGGTTCCCCTCTCCTGCCCCTGAAGGAAGAGACAGGATATGGCAAATCCAGGAAGTTGGAGGTCAGGTGCTGACCTCTGCGACCATCTATCACACACACTATAGCACTGTCCTAAAAAACAGAATAAAATAAGACAACCATTTGTTCAAGTAACCCACTGTCATTCAGATTATAACATGTTTTTAAATGATCCTAACCTGGAGTATTGATCCTGAGATTCTTCTGGTCTTTCTGGAAGACGGTGCCATATACTGCAGGAAAAAAGGAAACATTAAAGTACAAACAAAAAGTGTGACAAAAAATGCCTTTCAAAGTGCGCACTTACATCATCCTCATAAGAATTCCAATACATGGTATTCCCACAGTCCACTATGGCACTGTCCAGACCCTGAAAAAGCAAAAGTGGATCAAAATGAAGACAAGCTGCTGTGAGGTGAGCCGTCAAATCCCAAATTTCACAGTAAATAAATCTTCCATCACCTTGAGGCTTGGTCGCCCCTGCACCATCCTCATCACAGCTGGGTCTTCAAACATTTGGCCCCTGCCCAGTCCTCGTCTCTGCCCCCTACCTCTTCCATGCTGCCCTGGTGGAGCCCGGGGCAGATACTGCAGCCTCTGCCTGGGAGGGGAGGGGGAACCGTGGTGGGACGGTGGTTTGAGGTCTGGTGGTGGTGGTGTTGGTGGTGGTGGAGGCGGTGGCTCTCCAAACTGAAGAAGACCACTACTGGGGTCTTCAGTGGTTCCATGTGTATCAAGATCTATGATGCAGATACAAGGTAAAATATGGTCTGAGGGTAGCTTTTACACTGTAAAAACACAAACTTATTTTGGGTGGAATAAATAAGGGTGACACATTGTTAGGCCTGAGAAATAAAATTATGTCAACATGTTTTCTAAGTGTATTGCCAATTTTTTAATTATTAAAATTAAATTAAAAAAAAAATCTATATCAGAAATGCTCCTTTTTGTCTCAGTCGGCTGGAGGGTCTGTATGAGTGCCCTTGTGACACGGTAGGAAACCAGAGACAAAGTAAACAAACTGGTGCTGGAGTCTACATGTCCTCACAAGGTGTTGTTAGTGGTATTGAAGTGTAAGGACCACACCAGCATCTAACCGGACCCAAGTGACAGTCACAGGTCTGTTCACATGCCATTTAATGTACTGCTGAGTATCTAATTATTGTTAGCAGTGCATGTTTCCTCTGTGTTTGGTGGCTTGCTCTACATGCTCAGGTGCAGGGCAAGATGTGTGTTCATTTTTCTAAGTTGGCTAAAAAAGCAGAAAAGCTAATGTGGGTTGTGGATAAAAGTCAGAGCCTCTTGTGTAGTCTGCTCTGCCTATGATAGACCGCTGACATTACTGCCTTATGCAAGGTTTGATTGAGACCGTCTTTTAATACAGCCAATCTATAGACAGATGCGTAATGGTAATCTGTAGAATTTGTACTAAATTTGGCCTCTTGGTTTCTGATTTTTTTTTTCTCAAAGGAGAATGCTGGAGTTGCAGATCAGATATGTATGCTGTAGCATACATTAAAATGGCATTCAACTTTAGAGGAACTTTAATGTAAAAATTGAAGTTGTGGCAACGAACCAATCTATTCTAAAATATGGGGTATCTGCCATCTTTAAAAAAAAAAGTGAGACAGTTCTGTTTTTTGTGCTCTTAAGTTCTGAAATGTTGGATAATCTTATATTAAACAGACTCAGTGTAAAGTTTGTCATCTCTTCACTAATGTGCTGAAGCGTATAAATCTGTTTATGATTTCTATACTTTGTCCAGATACAAACCATAAATTAACAGAAGTAAAACTAGCGTAAAAGCTGAACAAACTCAAAACCAAAGTAAATTAACTTTAACATTTTTACCGTGTAGGAACAGTTTGACATCAGTAGCCACCTGTTGCATAAACTGACAGGATTATTACTCCATCTTGATGGGGCAAAATGGTTATTTTAGATATAAGGAAATGATGGGAAAAGGTAAAGTAACACATCTACACACCCATTCCAAACGTCTCCTCATTGTACACGTTGATCTCCTCATCCTCCTCAGCCATGGCCTGCAGAAGCCCACAGTCCATGTTGGTCCCATCCTCTCCATCACTCCACACATCTCCATTCTCAGGCCACTGGGGCTGAGACAGCTTTTCAGCCTCCTGGGTGGATGGAAACAATGTGGGGGTACATGGAGAAACATCAGGACTACAATGACGACATTGAGAAGCTGTAGAAACCTCCAGGGACGAGCCAGGATACGGTCCATTTCAAGAAAATTCAGTGTATTCCACTTATTTATTAAAAGCTTTCGCAGCCCGTTGTTGTAATGTCATTTAATGGAATCATTTGTGTGTACGCTTATTTAGCATGCCATGAAACCTGACAGAGCTGAACTCACAGCACGCTGGTGGGATACGCCCGCGTGCTCAATAAGCAATATTCAACAACAACAACATTCACACAATAAATAAAGCAAACAAATGATACTGACTTACTTGTTGCTGGTCTGAATTACTCATTGTGTGTTTTCTAAGTGGCTTTTTTTTTTTTTTACACCTCGAGCCGACGGGTGACGGTGACTTTCTATGCGAGGTTATCTGCTTTCTTCTTCTCGGACAGCGAGGGATGCTCATTAACTTTTAAATGAACTCACCTGTGAAGTGCAGAGACGTCAACGCGCTTCACGTCGCTGTCATCCATCCTCTATTTGTCTGTTACAGTCTGGGAATATTTCATTAGAGTTTTGAATTTGTTTAATAATTTATACTTATTCTTTTTGATTTCTTTTCTTTTTTTTTCAATAAACCTGGACACATTCAGGATGCTGCCATTGACTTTAAAATAGATGAGCTCGAGCTCAAAACGTGGTGGTCTGGGTGAGCGTGAGCGAACAGCGACATCTAGTGGTCAAAGTTTACTTTAACCACTTTCCAAGTTTGAAGGCTTATTTGCACCCACAATTCTTTACCACGTGTAAATTAGTGTACTAGGTATGTTCTTGTATTTGCATAAGTGGATGGAAACATTTACACAAGTGCTTTACTTGAGTATTCCCATTTTATGCTTCTTCTACTCCACTAAATCTCAGACGTAGTTATTTTTCTTTTAACTCAGTCTGACAGAGAATTTTAACAGTGTGAGTATTTCTACTTTTACCAGAGTTGGAAGTACTCAGATCGAGTACTTAATAAAAGTAGCAAGTAACAAGTAGTTACATGATGTTACACTTGGTGGACCACTTGTTCGCTTGTCTACTTGCACTAAACACTACGGTCACTTTGATACAATACCGCAAAAGTTTACATTATATTGCAACTGGTGTTTATTCTGTATTTATTATTTATTTATTCGTCACCCTCCAGGTGCAATATTAACAGTGCAATACCTGTCATCATGTCACTTCCCTAAGTGCAATAGCTCAATATGTGTCTTATAGTTGTTGAATTGAGTTGAATTCTCTGTTTTTTAACTGCTGTGTTATGTGTGAATGCATTGTCTAGATTGTCGCAAACATTTCGTTGTAATCAGTGCAATGACGATAAAGGAATCTATCTATCTATCTTAAAGTACCACACGTAAAAACAGGCTACTCGTGGCATATTTCAGAATAATATATTATTGGATTACAATTATTGACGCATTAATATGTTCATCATGCACTAGCACTATTCTTAAAATGGTAAAGGTGGTTTAGCTACGTCTCTGCTGGGTAGTTTGTTAATTTCCCCTCAGGGCTCAATAAAATTTTATATCATAACTTACTTGTTGATTATATTTTGTATTACTAAACTAAATCTAAGTAACAAAGTAAAGGAAGTAGCAAAGTAACTAGTAACTAAAGAATAAATGTAGAGGACTAAAAGGCATAATATTTGCCTCTGAATTGTAGTGGAGTAGCAGGAAATACTCCAGTAAAGAACAAGTACCTCGAGATTGTACTTAGTGCAGTACTTGACTACTTTAATACATTCCACCACTGACTTTTACTTCCGTAAAGAATCTGAATGCTTCTTCTACCACTGTTGGTCAGTAACTCATTTGCTGAATGGATACCAATATCATGTACCCAGTTGCATTCAGCAGAAATGTTATTTACTCCAAATCATACATGTAGCCTATAAATATAAGAAAAGTGTTCTTTGTGTATTGATGCGTAGACTTCAAATTACTTCTGAGTTGTTTGGTTTCATGATAGATTAAAAACAAGTGCAGTCGCTTTTTTCACTTCTTAGAACAAACACATTTCCTTATAAAACAGCAAGGCAAATGGTGTTCTCCTTATTTTATTCTTTGGAATTGTTTTTGGCAAATTGCATAGAGCAGTAGTGAAAGAATAAAGCAACAATATCTGACGTTAAACACATGAAAGCTTTGTTTGTTAAACAAAAACATATAGTAGCAGTCAGCGTATAATATATAAATGAAATTGCAGTGGCACTTACACTTTTTGCAATATAAAGCAAATATATTAAAGGGGATTTGCACAACAGTCTTTCGCTGAAACAATACATTTGCTCTTAACATACTGTTTCTTTTCTATGGCATGTTTCTTTGGCAAAAGAATTGCAATTTCAATATTCAATTTGAATCAATACAGTATGTAAAAGATTTACATACATGACAGAAACATTTGGCATCATTTTGTGTCGGTCTAACCAATGCTCGAGTTGTATTTCACACTGCCAGTCTAAATGCAGTTTTAAATAAACAGAAATTAATTGGGTTGGACAAATCTTTTTATTCCCCTTTCTCTACTTGAATATTCTTAAAACCAAGAAAGAGACCAGCTCCACCCTCTTTCCCACAATAAAAAAAACAAATTTTGAAGTCAGAGTCATACAGCTTCTTCACTTGGTGACCCAGAGGAAGGAAGAAAAGTCCTGCTGTGTCCTCAACCAAACAGTTTGATGAAGCAGGGGTGGCAGTACGGCTTGTTCTCCTGCTCCTTGAAGCAGCCTTTGCTCAGGGGCTTCAGGCAGAAGTGACACACAAGGTGGTGGGGGTGGAATTTGGCCCCCATGGCGGTGACGCAGCGGCCCAGGATTGGCTGCTGGCAGGCCTGACACATGCTCCCACGGGACTGGTGGTAGTGGGCCTCACACAGAGGTTTACCCTCGTGTTCGAAGAAGCTGCCGTTGACGAAGGGAGTGTAGCACTCCTGAAAAAAAGGAAAGGCAGCGTGAGACAGCAGACAGCCGTGACTCATGGTACTGTAATTAGACAGCTGTCATGTGAAATGACAACTTTCTCATGACATAATTCCAACTTATTTTTAGTTTGATCTTTCAAAAAAAATCCTCTTTCACATGGCAGTCTTACAGAAAACAGTGCTTTTCTTCAGGCACGCCATGCTGACACTCTGTTTATGCTTGTAATAACTGGAGTCCGCTTGGAGGACGCATTCCATACATGCGCAGAGGTATTCTGTAGCTTGTCGTGTAGAGGAAATAAGTCTGCATTGTCTCAAGAACTTGGAGGTACATGGATGTCCACACGGAGCCTCCGCATACACACTTCTGATGATGAAATTTATGTAACGCAGACTCTAGCATCCCCTCGCAAACTGTTCAAACATTTTTGTGAATTTTCTCTGAGGAGCAGGGGCCAAATAAATAAAAAAGGGCACCAGCTGCATGCAGTGGGGGCAAGAGCGTGATGCCTTTACGATGACAGTTACAAACCCTGGATTAAAATTCCTTCATTATATGAACCTTTATAGGGCACTTTATCATGTTTAATCAACCATAGAGGCAAGAAGGGAACTTTTGTGGAGTAGACCATATTATTTTCAATGAAATTGTAAATTTATTTATTTTTTTTCTCCCCTGAAAACAGTCGAACTTTGTCAAAAATATTTTGTGATCTATTTATCGATTTATGTAATCGTAAACTTTTCTTCATATCATGATAAAGCTTTTAAATTCCTATAAATGTCACATGATGTCACTGTCCTATGTGGTATCTATGGCTCTGACCATCTGCATGTCACATGACCTCACACAGGATTAATGGTACCCTGTGGAGTTTTTGACCTCTTGTTGCACTATGGAGCAGTTTTTTTTTATAACCTGTGTTTTGTCTGTCTCATGCACGCGTACAAGAACACAGGTGGTGGCAACACGCCAAGAAACACAGCAATGTGCTGACAAGGCAGTGAAAGACTGTGCGTGCGACATCCATTGCATGTCTGACCGTCCTGGAAGAAGAAGTTTTTAAAGAGTTTTTTCTTACTCGAATCAAGGGTCTAAGGGTGTACTGTTGTACACTGTAGAGACTGCAAAGTCCCCTGAGGCAAATTGGGATTTGTCATTTTAGGCTATATGAATAAAACTGACTGATGTAAACAACACAGGTTTCAAAATGTTCAATGCTTAATGAGGAAGAAAAATACATTCAGCATGTTTGTAAGATCGGGGAAGTACCACTCACCCTACATACGAAGCACTGTGGATGCCAGAGAGAGGTGAGAGCTGATATGTAGTTTTCCAGAATGGGCTGGCTGCAGCCTTGACACCGCGAAGCAAACAGAGTCAAGAAGCACTGCTGACAGTACTGCAGGCCCTCACGGTCATGGAAACCTGCAGAAGATACAGTCACATCTTTACACAGTTTAAAAAGTTTCTTTCATAAATGTTAAATTAACTGGATGATGCTGGAAAAAAACAAAAACATCTAAAGGTTTTCCATGTGACTCTGGTCTGTTGAACATAAAACTAATCTGTAATTGTTTAAGGATTTGCTGATTCACATTTTCACAGACTGGCAGTGATTTTTGTCTGAAAGTTTGTTCTGCTTTAAATTTGGCCATATTCATGCCAACGATTAAGAGTTTCCTGAATTCTTTACAGGGAGCAACAAATTAAATGTTTTTAGGGGGGTTAGCAGCTTTTTAAGGCAGGGTTAATGAGTCCCAAAGGGGTCATAAAGTATGATGAAATCCATACAAACTGATTTGTAGCTTTCTAAATTTCTATAATAAATAAACATCAAACAAATATTATTTAATTTATTCAATGATTAAATTAATTGAATACATATGTGTGTTTGATGGGTCATGCAATGCTTTTACATCCACAAGCATGACCTTACTGAAGTTCACTGTTAACAGTGACTCACAGACAGGATGTGCCGCTCATTACCTTCCTCTCCAAACGCCCGGCTGCACTTAACGCAGCAGAAACACTCTGGGTGCCAGTTCTTATCCAGAGCGGTGACCATTTTCTAAACAACAAAGGAATGAAAAGTTTAATGGCTCAAGGCGGATTGGGCTGTTAATTCAGGCCGTTTATGTCAAAATAAGCTCAAGTTTCTTACATTTAGGATGGGCTTGTTGCAGTGTGCACAGTGAGGGGAGAAGAGGGTGAAGTAGTCGGACTCGCAGTACGGCCGTCCATCCTTCTCAAAGAAGTTGCGACTGCCTAACTCTGTCTCGCACTCGGTGCACACAAAGTGCTCTGGGTGCCACACCTTTCCAAGAGCTGTTACCACCTGCACAAGGAAATCAGCCAAAAGTTGGTTAATGAAAGACATCCTCCAAATATATATTTTTATGAATGATGTTAGGCTTACGCTCATGAAGTTAGCATATTTGTTTGAACATGTGTCACAACTTCTAAGTATTATTATTATTAGCCTGATAACTCACCTGTCCTACCACTGGTTTTTGACAAGCTGAGCAGTTTCCCTTGGAGGATGTTTGAACTCCTTGACGGCTCAGGTCTGACTGAAGCAGCCCCAGCATGCTGTCCAATGAGCCACCGGATGAGGGCTGTGTTGGGGCGGCGGGCTGCTGTGGTGCTGTCACCACTGGACTCACAGGTGCAGCTGGCTGGGAGAAGAGAAATATAAAGGATGGATGGAGTTCATCATCAATCTACAGGTGGTCTCACATTAATTGCCATAAAAGACTGGAAGGTTTTTGACATGTAGATATGAGGACGAGTGCGAGACAGCAACCAAATATGTAGTGGGTTTGGGAAAAGAGAAAGAGGGAGAGAGACAGGAAGAGGTTTATTGCAAGCAAAGGAAAAAAATCAGTTAAAAACACTCAAACATTGCTTCCAAATAGCATGATATATTACATACTTTGGTTGTATATGTATCTTTCTAAATTCCTGTGGCCGAATGCAGGAAAAGCCAAATGATGATGTGAGAAATCCCAGCCCAGTTATTAAACCTTCACTCATATTAGAACCACAAGACCTAATTTAAAACTTCTGACTTTTGTAAAGCAAGGGCACTAGCGCACTGCCAGTTTTTCGATTTAACAAGTGGCCATGTTAACTGGTAACATTTGGCCGAATGCATCCGTGGCTACCATGGACAGGAACTAGCTTGCTAGTAGTTGTAATGTTGAGTTCAAGACATTATCTAGCTGAAGTTGTTTTTGAAGCTGGAAAATATCTCCACCAAGACTTATTTCCATCCTCAGGCTTTAACTGTGACTGATTTATACCAGGAGGCATGTGCCGCTGTGGCCAGGCCACACAGTCACAGTGAAGTCATCATGAAGTCAAGCGAACGTCTTCATGAATACGCCATCAATCAATGTGAGCTGTGTTAAAGCCTGGAACAGCTGGGGATGAATGGTAGCAATAAAAGCTTGCTCTTGCAGTCACATCTGGAGCAGGATTGTGGATTTATACGAAACATCGACAGGATCAGCCTCTCTGTGTCATTCTCATGCTGTCATGCGGCTCTTACTGTGCTCTGGACTCTGAAGTCTGACAGGGAAGCCATCAGTTTGTCCAATTCCAGTGTGGCTGATGTTGCTGATGGCTTTGCCGAGCTAAATTAAAAAAAGAAATTCAATTGTTTTAATAAACCCACACAATTCACAATTTCATCAGATCTTACTTAAAATACTGAGGAGCAGATGGCTGCAATGATTTTATTACCAATGTTTTGGTCACACTAACATGTTTGCTTACAAAGAGAGAAGCTGGCAATAACATCAGTGAAGCTTACTTCAAATACTGCCCATGATTACAGGGTTTTAGCCTGTGAATCCCTACTAATGTATGCATGTTGATGACTATTATTGTGCAGCTAGTTCAATGAGCCCTATATCTTTCAAGTTTAATACCTGCACAAAGCAGACCTGAATGTTAAAGCTAATTAAGACATTTCCTCACTGATATCTAGCAGCAAATCAGTGAAAACTGACCAGGAATAACTGTCGAAAAATGCTAATTTTGGCAGAATAGTATCCCTATTCTATAACAGCGTTATGGATTATATTTCACTTTTTTATTAAGATGCACACCTTTTCATGAAAATGTTTAAATATAGTGAAATCTATAGCATTTTCACAATTGAATTTTGATCTCTAATTAAGTTATTTATCTCACACTTAAAGGGAAATTCCGGTATTTTTAAACCTGGGCCTTATGTTTATATATTTGGATGTGTAAATGATTCATGCTTACCAAAGGTGCAACGGCTGCAACGTAATCCTTAGGGGCAACTCCGAGCGTCAAAGATATGTCCACTAAAAGTGTTTTTTCTTGCCTCTCACAGGCTGAGATTGCAACAACTCGCCTCCCGCGAGATTTCAAAGCGAGATTTCTCCTCAGACGAGACTTGTGCTTCTGGTTAAACAAAGAGGATTTTACTGTAACAATGAGGACTATCGCTGATGGATCCTTTCCTTAATGTTTTCAGACACTCAGAGTAACAATCTCAGACTGTGAGAGGCAAAACCCCCCCCCCACTTTCACTGGACGTAACTTTGACGATAAGAGTTGCCCCTAAGGATTACGTTGCAGCCATGTGTCACGGCTATCGGCTGAGACTATTTACTGGACCAATTCCAAGACCTTTGGTAAGCATGAGTCATTTACACATCCAAATATGTAAACATAAGGCCCAGGTTTAAAAATACCGAAATTTCCCTTTAACTGTGAAGCTCTCCTGCTTGTGAAAATAATGTAGTTTGTATTTGACTAAAATTATTAGATTTGGTACCTGGAAGAGGTTGTTGTCTTATCCTTAATCTTGTCCCTCTCATCTTTTTTAGAAGGGAACTGAGCCAAGATCTCATCTGATGACAAAAACAAGGTCATATATAAGAAATGATTCACGGTTAAACACAAATACACACACAAACACACTAACCTGTGATGTTGAACTGGGTGGCATTCAGCTCCTGTAACAGATGGTCCAGTTCACTTAGACCTCCTCCCAACAGTGAGGAGGAGGAGAAGGCTGGAGGAGGATCTGTCGTGCGGGCAGAGCGTGGTTTACACACCGTGCTGTAAGAATTACAAGACAGGCCAAAATTAACAAAGATTAGGCAACAACCAGTCACTAATGTGGTCGGCTTCATTTAGTTATGAATCATAGGAGACTCTTGAACTTGTCCATCCAGAAATTAGTCATGTAGAAGCAGAATAGTCTTGTTTGTCCTTAAAAGTGGTTTAAGATCCAAACACACTCATTGTCAAAACTGGACAAAATGAAAAATGCAGAAAAACATAATTTATTATATTCTTCAATATTGTTCCTAACTGTCAAGGCTCCGGCTGTGACTCTTACTTTTTGTTTATTTCCTGGTCTTTTTTCATTGTGTCTCCTCCCTTCCCTGCTTGTCTCTGTGGGTGTTTCTCAAAGTCAAGGAAGGATCCTCAAACGGCTGAATTTGAAGGATCCTACATCATCGAATGCCGCCAAAGGACTGTTCCAATGTCCATGATCCCCCCAATTTCTACAAAGCACAGAGACCTTCGCACAGCGGATTTTCAAGGATGCCGCTTGTGTATCCTTAAGTGTTGACACATTAACGTGAGGTTGAAAGCCAATAAAACGGCACTGAATAAATAAATAAATCTAAATTTTGCAACTTGGTGGAGCAGAGTGTGCTGCTGTTTGTAATAAGCAGCAGGGAGGCGACACAGGAACTTCTCAAATATTGAGGAGCTGCAGTGTTCAGTATTCAGTATTCATGGCTAAACTGTAGCCAACACTGTACATTTACTGCCACTAGACAACTTCACTCCGAACCTTTCCCTCTGCTGATTGCCAAACCCACACACCTGTCTAACCTGAGCACAGACACCGGCTCTCTCTTTTTGGCTGAACCACACACTCACTACGAGCCAATCGTAAAACAACCATATGTATCAGTGTTGATGGAAAAATAGATCAGGTTTAGCTGCTCCTTAGCTGCTGACGCTTTGAAATTCATGGACAAAGACAGAATCTGTACAGACAGACGCTTCAGTGTCATCATGCGAGCGTGACGCTGAAGCGACGGCTCCAGTCCACACATGGGAAGAGTGCAGCTAACTGGAAGCTAAAAACACTGGCATAGCTGACCGGGACAGGCTGACCAATTAGGTTTTCTTTTTTTGAGGATGGAGATAGAATGACCCGCCCTCATGTGCCTTTGATTGCCTTCATTGGTTGGGTTGGTTAGCTTTAGGCATGGGAACTGATGATTAGTTAGGGTCAGGGCAATAATATCAGGGTAAAACTAATCAGATGTAGAGTAGGGTGGGTGAGTCTGTCACCATAGAAAACACGCTTTCGAGAAGGAGGACTAAGGTTGTATATGTATATTGGGGGATGGCACTCGAGAGGAGGAGAGAGTTACCTGTATAATTTGTCTGGGTTGGAGTTCTGGGAAGATTTCATTGCAGCGGACACAGTCTGCAAAGGAGACATACAAGCAGTCAAGATTTTTAGTGGAGATGATATTACAGAAGCAGCATGAGGTCACAGGGAATATTTGTAAGCAAAGTTTAGATTGTTCAGATTAAATTTATAAAGATCCAAATCAACCGGAATCTGCAGCTATTGTTCTACCTGCTGCGGGGTGTAGGCGGGTGGCGGTGGCCGGCCTTGGGTGGTGTCCTCGGTAGCAGGATCAGAATTTTTTGGAGGCTCAGATGTGAGCAGGACAGGACATCGAGCTAAAGGAGAGCCTGTGTTCTCCAAGTCAGCAAGGAGGGCATCTGGAGGAGAGAGACAGAAAAAAGAAACTGAAAAAGAGAGTTACAGTATACCCGATATAACACAAAACAGTATAAATGTGATGGAAGTTTGGTTAGATTTACTATTAATTTTGATGAGAATTAAAGACAATTAACTACCCCATAATATATCTCTAAATCTTTATGAATGTCCCTGATGGTGTGTAGAAACAGAAAGAGGAATTAGTCAAGAAATGGATTTAAGAACCATGCAGTGGAGACAAAAACACACGATGCTCAATGACAGAATATATGAAGTCAAGGCAAGGTTTAAAAAGTAAATGATGTACCGGCAGACAGAATGAAAGGCATGCAAAGACGTGCACATACAGTTACGTACCAAACACAACAATACGAGGACTGAGAGGGTAGTTAGGTGGCTCAGGCACTCCTAAGAAGAGACAGAGAGCCTCTGTGACCAATACAGCAGCAACAAAATTGACCCACTCCTCGGACACGACATGGAGGACGATGAGTGTCCTCAGACACGAATCAGTCAGAGGAGAGGACAGTGAGAACTGGCACATAATCAATCGACATAGAAGCTATCAGAGCATACAAAAATATCTGCATTCAATTCCAAGACATGCTGGCATGGAAAGGAAGCAGAGGAGGAAGAGTGTTTGGCAACTGATACCTGCCCCCCCTCACGCACGCACACACACACACACACACACACACACACACACACACACACACACACACACACACACACACACACACAC
>JBBPCS010000001.1:10376549-10403706 GCA_037974645.1 Hollardia meadi
CACACACACACACACACACACACACACACACACACACACACACACACACACACACACACACACACACACAAGCTGCCATATTAAGCATTAGCGTAGTAGTTCCCAGCCTTTTTTGTCTGATGTACCCGACTACTCTGTCAGTGTCAGTGAAGTATCCCTTCATGCAGCAGAGACAAAAATACCCTGGCTTTTATTCCCGAATATCTCTGGATCCTACAATTCCCATAATGCAACTCAAAAGCGTCTGTCTATATTCCTAATATAGCCAATGTAATACAAACTTAATGCAGGAAATTGTACCAGGAAATTGTACCAGAAAAATGTACCAAGCTGAGATAACTGTGATGACATCACTGTGACATGATCCTGGGTTACTTTCTGAGACTTGCTACGTTCATATCATATGATGGATGGAAGAGAAAAATGTTCCCATGTTAGAGAGTGGAGAGTCTTCAAGTCAAGACAGTGTTGTGAGGATTGATATACTGTTCACTGAAGTTATAGCAACATATATCCATTAAATTTGGTTTTGATTACATTGAGACAGGCACTTCTGTATCAGTAACTACCAAGAGGATAGACAGAAGCTTTCAGAAAAAGTCAGGTCAAGATATGATGTGAAGGCAACTTAAAAACTCAGTGGTGGAATGTCCCTTTAATAAAGTTGTTAGAATAAGTTTTTCACAAACTACCACTTGGAATGGCAGACGTTGGATGATTCAACCATTTATTCATCACTTTTTTAGCAGTTTTTCTATTCAATGAGTATTCTCACAATCCCAACTGTGTCTTGTAGTGTTAAGAATCAGGCGGAAAACCGGGTAAAGATAGCTACAACCCGTGCCTCAACAGACAGGTCAATAGAGACAGGATCTGGAGTGGTGAGGTCTGGAGCGCATAGTTATGGTGGGAGCGTTTTAACAAGGTTCTGTCCCTGGTTAAAAAAGCTTTAATTATAGCCATGTGCTCCAGACCTCATCAGTACAGATAAACCTTTGCTTTGGTTTGTGAGTTTTGATAGCATGGAGCAGCACAGGGAAAGTCTCACCACCCCATGTTCAAATTTCTAATGTTTCTGAGCACTTTAAAGGAATTCTTGTCTATGTTGGCTTACAAGCTGAGCTACAAAGTCCATTCTTAACCTTGAAAACTGCGGTTTTGAACACCACAGGGTCCATTTCATTCTATTTATTCCATGTAGAACAGCTACTAAATGGAACTTGTGGCGAGTTATTTAATATGCTGTTTCCAATGTCAACAATGAACTCTGAATCTCATTTATTTTCTTATATTCTGGTTGTAGACTGATATCAAGGATGTTTGATCAAATAGACATTTTTGACATGATAAACCTTAACAAATTTACCCTTATAGCTCATCGCTGTGGACACTTCTGCCACAGATGATTCACACTTCTGGTAAGAACACATGTTGGGAATCTTGTGCATATACTACTTGCCCTACTCCTCCTTGCTGTGTGTCTCTGTCTCTTATACACACACACACACACACACTCTTACAGGCTAAACTGCTCATATAAGGAGCTGAACTTCTCTCAATGGGAATTATGACCATATTTAGAGCTGCCTGTCGACTTGTTTGTCTTGGCCAAAGCCCCTTCGAACAAGTGGTCACTCTGAAGGAAAAGCCTCGCCAGATCCAATACGTAAACTTACAACATTGTTGGACAACAGCATAAACAAAGTGTCCCGAACATGGCCACTGCCTGCCTACAACACTCATCCAGTCACCCAGTAACTTGGTCTCACTGCGTGCAATCCAATCCAGATGTGCCCAGATGTGCTTGGCTACATGTAGTCATTCCTTCCAGTATGGCTTGAGAAGCACAAATCCCCCAATTCTGAAGTGGACTTCGAGGAAAAAAAAAAAAAGGCAGCAGAGGCAAAGGGGCCTTTCTATTTTCATTGAACTCTGTGGCTTTTTGAAACAGCAGCGTGGCCCTGGGCTATTTCAGGGCCTTTCCGACACAGTTATTCCCAAACACAGAGTCAGCTTCTCATAACGTTGTTCTGAGAAAGAGAAGAAAACCTTCCTCTGACATCTTTATCAGTAGCAAAAAGTCAGAACCAGCATGCTCCTTCTTTCAATGGAAAACACTCTGTTGCAAATTACGGGGCTTCTCTCCATCCCCGGCTTGTTAATGAGATGAGAAAAGCCCACAGTGGATCCTTTTAAATTTAATTTACAAAGAATTTATTGAATTTGCAGGGCATGCACAAACCACTCAACAGCAGTCAGGCGGACACAGAAATGTAGTAGCAGTTCTTGTGGTGCCTGCATGAATGTGTGCATTTTTGGCCAGTTTACCTGGAAATTCAAAAACAATTCTGCAAAAAAAAAAAATTATATATATATCATAAGATGTCATATGGGAGAAAAGCCCTTACACAATGTAAGGTTTTGCTTTTCTTTGTCTTATAATGTTGTAATCTTTAAAATCCCCTTCATACATGTATTGTAGACAAAGAGAGCAAATTCTACTCCACTGTGACTGCCAGAATAAACGGACCTTATTTCCTCTGTTTGGGCACACCACCCCTTCCCCAAAGATCCTTTCAAGATATCTCACCATGTACTTACAACACATGAAACGAAGAACAGCACTAATACTTACCCAAATCGTCCATGATATGTTTTCAGCCGAGTCTTTCCCTCTCTGTGTGACACAACGCGGACAGCATTAATAAGTAGTGATGGACGTGTAGGCTATAAAAGCCCGCAAAATGAGACTATTGTCTGCGTCGGTCCTGAATAACTTCTTGGACACCGTTATCCGCCAAAAGAGGAGGAGGAGGAAGAGGTGGAGGGCGTCCCGTTTTTTCCATGCACGACTCTCTTCCTGTGTAATGTCTACCAGGACCTCAGACTGCAGAAGGCGTAGTTAAATAAATGTGGTTACAAACCCCGCATTCCCTGGACACGCGACGTCATCCTGGACATTCCTAGTCCATATTTGGGAGAGAAAATTAAGCATTTAGTGGCGCGCTGCACAAACTTAAGCCGCACGCGCAGCCGCGACGATGTGCTCGTAAATCGGTGACAGAAAATATTGGAATGAATTTACTCATACACAGTCTAAACAGTGATGGGCTTACAGTCCTCCCCCTCCCCACTTGTTTTAAAATGCGCTTGTAGAAGAGAATATTTGCATTTGATCAAATATAGACAGGGCAGTTGCAATATGAATGGGACACATCCCCCAATATTCAAGTATGCTTAAAATGTGCCCCCCAATATATTGATATAAAAATATGAATAAAAAATTGCTATGATATAACAGGCTGCCACTGCACAAAATAATTATCAGCCATCAATATTACTACCAGTTCTAGTATTAGGGTGTTCTGCATGTGGTTTGTCCAGTGGTGTTGCCATACCGCAGAAGCTGTTGCTCAACAACTGCTTTGGGTACAATCAACATCAAAAACTGTACTATCTCTCTATTTCATTATTTTAAAATGTATTCGAAAACTAACTTAAAATTATAATTTTATGATAAGTTATCGTCTGGCAGTTATTGTATTTTCCAGTCAGTAATTTAGTTAGCTAGCATGCATTGTGGGCATTAGCGTGCAAATTCATAAAAGGTTAATTAAATGTGTTGGTGAATTTTTAAATAGTTAAGAATAGAAGTAAAATTTTATTTTAATTTTTCCTGGGGTCCCAGACCCATTAGCCGCACACATACTGGCAATGATCGCAGTGCAAAACAGGTTTCGTCTAACAACAAAGCTAACGCTAGCTCACTGCTAGCATGAAAAAAACAGCAATAGGCCAACATAGGCTACTACTCAAACTCGACTTCAAAAGAGAGGATCAACGTTACAGTTTCTCTTGACTCAATAATACAACATAAACAGTGAAACAACATAAACATGGGTCTCAGACAGCAGTTAGTCTTTATCTATTAATAATGCTTTCACAACAGTAAGAGGTGCAAAAAACGAAGGATCTGCCTCCAAACATTATAAGTTAGTTTTCCCTTAACTCCCGAATTAGAAGGTGCAAAGTGGAAGCCAACATGCATACTTTACTAGTGGATGTACTCACCTGTCTGAACATAAATCTGTGAGGCTTGTCTGCCCTCAATTTGCTCTTGGTTTAGCTTCTTTGCTGGACCATTCTCAGTGCATATAATAACCAGTCAACTGTCCCACTATAACCAGTCCATTTAGCCTCTATCCCACTGTGCTCAGTTTTCAAACAGTTTGAGCTGAAAGAGGATCTGCTGTCACAGGTTTGACAGACATAAAGAGCAGAAAGTCCTCACACACCTCACTGATGGTAGAAGTTCATAAGCAATGTAGCAAATTTAGAAGTGACCGCTGAGGATCCACCGTGAGCATTTTAGCCAAACCGCGTCACCTGTTAATCACATAAAATTGGGGTGTGTTTGATGTGTCACTTAGCCTTCTTGCCTTGCATTAAATTAGTGATTGCTTGAGGTAAATGCCGACACTATATTAACTATGCTGAGCTACAATAATGCTAACCTTAACCTATAACATCCTTAATTGTAGGGCATTATTTATTTTTATTTTTTTTACTGAGTAACGGATTCACCTTGAAATGTAGTGAAGCACAATACTTGTTATAAAAAAATACTCAAAAAAGTAGAAATACATAAAACCAACTTAATTACAGTAATGTAAGTACATGTAATTTGTTACTTCCACCCCTAGATTTGATACATAAGTTCAAGATGAGTCATCAAAACCATTTTTGTTTTACAGGAAGAGAGGGATTTAGATAGAAAAACACTGAAATTATTTAATACATATTCATAACTTGAGATAGATGAATAACACAGAGATGGAGTAGAGCTTAAAATTATTCTATTTCACCGTCTTAACAGATGGTGTTAGGTGTTACAATCGACTCATTTACACATCTGGTGCAAGATGCCACACCAACTTTATAAAAAAAAAAATCTGTTAATGCAAGTTTAAGTGAAAGTAGAATGTATATTAATAATTCTTCGCCATAACTCATGATGAAGTCCTGGGTCATATGCTTCGAAGTAAAAAAAACCTCAACTACATGCCTAAACTCAAACCATTAACCTGATCCTAATTCTAACCTTAACACTAAAATCAACTCGTAACCTTTGAAAATTGTCCTCACCTTCTATAAACATCCACACATTCAAGTTAACGACAAACATAATACTTTTAGCCCCACAACTGTAAGACTCTCAGAATAAATCACCAGTATGTTCTTAGTTCTGAAACATTAGAAAAAGATGTCAGTAGACTTTTTCACCAAAGATTTTTTTGATGTGTCACAGTAGGAAAAGCAAAGGTGTAAATTATATTAATAATGGCTGTATTTCATTTGGCAGCTTCGGTTTTGGGGTCACTGACCATGCTGGCTCAATGTCACCCAACATTGGGACACTTGAATACAACAGAACCATTTTAAATGTTATTGGTAATGTCTGTGGTTTTCCTACTACTAATGACAAGTTAAAATATCTGCTGTGAAGGCGGCCCGTGGTACAGTAGCTACAGCCCTGCCCAACTAAACACTGAACCTTTAAATTCTGCTATCTTTAATAAATGTTGAAGACAAGCCCTTTGTCTAAAATAAAAGTCAGCCAACAGTGTAAAAAACAAAACAGGAAAAACTTTTAATTAAGCAAGCTCAGTTACAGACTCTCTTTGTGTGATTAGCGGAAGGTGCCACATTGATGTTGGTGACGTGGTGGTTTATGCATTTTCAAAACTTAAGATTTAACACCAGCAAATTCTCCTCATGTGTATACTCTGTATGTGACAGACAAAATGTCCTTTGACCAAAAAAGATCCCTCTGCTGTCAGAGAGGTACTTGCTTTTGGTCTCAGTGCATGAAATATTAAACAAAGAACAAGTGTAACATAATGAAAAGACAAAACACAATTATTATAAAGACTTTTTTTCCTGGTATGAAATCAGAAATGTACAACAAAACTGGGAAAATCACACCAAGGAAACTTATCAGTTGAAGGTTTATCTATTTCTGTGAAAATAAAGCATGTTTTGGACTTGTTCATGCAGTTTGCCTATTCAGACACCAGAGTCCTTACCTATGCATGTTACTTCTAGAGCACTGTGACACACAACTACATCTTCACTTTTTCCAAAATATTAATGATAATTATAACTCTCTCTCTCACACACACACGCACACACACACAATCATATGTTTGAAACCAACTTCTTCATTCAAAAAGTTTGACCCAGTTGGTGTGAAGAGCAAAGTCAAGGATCAGCACTGCATGTGATGTGAAAATCATAAGCAGTTTTTTTTTTTAAATGACATGTGAAGCAAATTGAGGGGACGAAGGGATGACAGCATGAAGGTAACATGGATAGGCTTGGTTACCTTGAACGTCCCAATCCATCAACTGAAATTATATTACATATCCTCCACCCTGCTACTTCTCCACTGCAGTTAATCCACACACACCCACTTCCATCCTTCTCTCCACTCCCAGTTTCCTCTCCCTGTCATCACTGCACAGCCTGTTCGTTGGCAGTGCTACCAGAGTCCTGAGGCTTCATCACATCAGGGAGTTCTGGGGGGCTGGAGAAGGCCTCGATGTGCAGCTGTTCGAACATCTCGTCTGGAGGGCACAGGAGACAAGGAACATTAGCTCCGTCATGGCAGCAGAGTTGCAGGTGGCTACATCAGTCATGTGACAAAGTTGTTGCAGTGGACATTGACTGCAGCAAGTTTTTCTGGGTGGATATTCAAATACTTGAAAGTATGAACTTCTCTGGGTAATGCACTACTAGAAGTTTAAAAGGAATCCCCAAGTGGTATACAATTATTTAGTTATTGATTTATTATTATACTTTCTAGGGATGCACAATATTTATTGAACCAAAAATGGGAAATTTCATAGTATCGGTTATCGGACGATAATGAAATTAACCGATAAATAGAGCCAATAATACGAATACCAAAATTGCTTTCATTGATTTAAGAAACACAGCATCTACACACTTTGATACAGTAGCTAGCAGGAAGCTGGCAGGAAGTATCTTTAAAGATGATTTGCATTCCGCCAATAAACACAGAAAAGAAGAACTGGAGCACACTGTTGTTGTGCTCATGACGTCAAACTGCTGCACCTGGGAAGAGCCACGCAGTGTAGACTAAAGAGCCATACATGTCATCACTGGTGTGGAGATTTTTTTTACAGTTTCAGAGGAAGACATGATTGCAATTTGCAATACACACTGCCACAGCACCCCATTGCCATTCATGAGGGCCTAAATTACAGTGCAGAAATAAGTTGAAAAGGAGAAGAAAGGCAGGATATAGTTGATGTCAAGAAACTTTATCATGAAAATATGATGGAAAAAAACAGAACTGAACATACCATTTATGCGGAAGGCCAGACCAACTGTAGCTGGGGCTTGTGGTCTGGCAGTCTGGTTGGTGAATCCACAGTCACCAAGGGTTTTGCTGTCCTCTAGCAACTGGTCATCCTAGGGAACAAAAGTTGAAAATGTCACAGAATCCCTTAATGGCCTCAAAATGTATGAATTGGCTTCTGTCAATATCAAGGCATTTCAAGAGAATATTTTAGTCGCTCTGAGGAAATACAATTACATGCCACCACTGTCAATAAGGATGCTCAAATACATTTCAGCATGCATTTAATCCAGACAGAATTTATATGCTCTGTTATGTGATTGGACTTAATTGCTGGTATACACTTGGCTGCAAACATACTTTGTAGAGCCTCTGGTCTTCAGGTGTTCTCTTAAGAATTCCTTCAACAATGCGCTTCAGCTCATAAACAGTGGTGGACTCCTTGGCATCTGTGAAGATTGTGGTCTTGTGACGCCGGATCATTAAGAACACGTCCTGAAGGGAAGAGGGAATAGAATTATATGTATACAAGAACAGTGTTAATAGGCAACTTGATTTTTATCGTGATGATGAGGACTTGACGTTGGTTCTAAAAAATGTTACTCTCAATTTACACATGATAGCTGATTCTGTGGTTCAGGTAATTTTCAAAACCATCAACACCTATAACTTTTATTTGACAAGACATCTCAGTAGGCCATTCATTAATAGGATCCATCTGGCAACTGTTTATAACATCTAACTGACCAGTTGGTCTCTTTTTAGTCTTTAGGCAAGGTTTTTCCAGATACAGACGAATTAACACTATTGACAATTCATTGACTCATAAGCTAGCAACAAACACTAGGCAGTGGCAAGCATACGTACATTTGAGCTAACGCAAAATTAGCCTTCAGGTCTTGAGTAAAAATGAGGCCTGTTAGTTAAATTAATAGACATTGTAGGTCTGACAATAACTGTTTTACAAGATACGTTCAGCTGATCTGACTAGCCTAACTGGGTTAGTTGGCTAACGTTACATGACTTCTTAGACAAGCGAAGACAAATTACCTCACTACCTACACCTCTCATTATAGCTATAGTTAGATTGAAAGGCGAAGCTAACATAGCAAACTTAGCGCTAGCTGGCTAGGAAACTGAAATTAACATTTTTACACCCAACAGTACAGTTTGTTGTTATAGCGTTGATACCTTTTAACAATGCGCTTAACGTTAAGTCAGTGCTAGTATATAGACACACATCTCACAAAACTATCGATGATAATAATGAAGTTACCATTTCAAGTGGTTAGCTAGCTAGCCAGTTGCGCCAGCCCGGTGTTGTGCAGCAGAACCCAGACTGCACCGCTTGTGGATATTGCGCAATTCAGATAAGCTTTCCGTATTCACAGACGTAGGTACGAAATACTGCGTATAGTTGTCAGAATTTGGCGCGAGGTAGTTACATGCTAGGGTATACGCACAGTTTGATTTTGATAGAGCGCGTAGCTTTGCCCACTGTTTTGAAGGCTATCGTTCATACTGGAATATGGTATGTGGTAACGTTGACTTCGTTCTACTTTATCTAACGCAGAACTGTCAGTTACAACACGTTATTTGACTGGAAGTTAGCTGTCTAGCTAGGTTATTTTGTTGTGTTGTTGACTTGGTCCGCCCTTATTTAGTTAACGTTAACGGTAGCCAAAATTTGTTTTGCGGAGGTAACATTTGTCACTCAATGCAAAGAATCAACAATGCTACATTGCGGCTTAGAACAGTGTTTACGTTAGCCATGGACAATTCAACTAAGTGACTTAAATATTAGTTACAGTTGAAGACTGACGATATCAAACCTTTACTCAGTTAAACTGGCTAACGTTACGTTCAGCAGGTCTGTTCAACCTCTTAACATCAGTAGCTATGTAAAGGCTAGGAAGACATGTTCTACAAATGAGCTCATTGTCAAAGAATTAAGATGATTGTATTAATACTGATATCAGACAACCAATCAAAGAGGCGTTCAGGATGTCAGATTTCTCTAATCGTGACAGATGAGTGTGACCACTCTGGAAATGAGAAATTGTCTTGGTTAATTTAGATTTAAGATTTTTTTTTTTCATTTTCCATTGACAGGTCAAATTTTACTGTACGTGTCAGAGTTTAAATTTTATGAAAGCATTTAGCTATTTAGTCATTTTTTTTCAGTGGCAAATGGAGTAGTTCTCCAAAATTTTAGATCCACAAGGTTCTGTGCATCAGTAGTTTAAGGCACTGTAGTTATGAGCAGTGCAAAAGTGGTATTCTTACATTTGTATTAACTGTCAATCACGACTTCTAATGTTTAAAAGTTTTCTTTTGAATGTTGCAGCTCACTATCTTCAAATAGAGGAACTGACACAGTCCCTACACAATGTCAGTAGCAGTGGAAACCACAGTGTCCAGGGTGTCTCTCCCCCTTCCGACCCACTTTTCCCATGCAGAGCAGTCCTTCTCCCTCAAAAAGCGCCGGGTCCCCCTTTCCTCGTCATCTACATCCAAATCACCCTATTCTTCCCCTGTCTGGCTTTCACATTCTCTGCCCCCACTGCCACCATCCAAGGGATGCCCCCCTCTGAGCAGGATGTTCCCCCAGCATCCATCCCCCTGGACACCCCTGTCTTGTTCCCTTACTAAGTGTCCCCCTCCGGATTCTGTATATGATCCCAAAAAGCAGCAGTCTTATTTTAATCAGTGCTTCACTAATTTGGGCCTACTAGGAAGAGGATCCTTTGGAGAGGTCTACAAGGTGAGCAAGACAAAACTGTGTATATGTGTATAAATCTGATATAATACATATACTGGATTATCCTCAATTTTAAGTAACTTAAAATTAAAACTACATAAGTGGCTGTCTAGGGTGAGAAATTAACAGTCTCTAATATGAAGATCAGAAATTTAAATCTAATTTTAAAACATCTGACAAGCTAATAGGCAGTGTGTATTATCTCTTACCTTCCTTTTCTTGTGTTTCTATTAAAAACACCTTGACTGAACAGCTGTGCTGTGGGTTAGGGTTTTGTAATTGGGAAGCTCATATATCTTTGTCAGCCATATTTTCTCGTTGTGACCAAGATTATCACTCGTCAATAGAAGACCTTGGTATTTTCTGTATTTTTCTAGGTACAAAGCAACAAGGACGGCCACCAGTATGCAGTCAAGCGCTCTGCTCATCGCTTCAGGGGGAACAGTGAGAGGAACCGGAGTGTGAGGGAAGCCAGGAACCATGAGCGCCTGTGTCCTCACCCTCACATCCTGAATTTTGTGGCAGCCTGGGAGGAGTGTGGCCGATTGTACATTCAGACAGAGCTGTGTAGCACCAGCTTGCTGCTTCACGCTGAGAACCAGCCTCCTGGCCCGGGTCTGTCTGACTATAAAATCTATTCAGATCTTGTATTAGCCATATTTTGCGAATACAATGTATGTTTTTCTTGCATCAGAAAATTCTAAAAACCCCAGATGTCCTAACTTGGCTTTCGTTGAAACATGTCAATCCAGATGAGCCTGCGGCATGGGCCTACCTCTGCGACCTCCTCTCAGCACTGCAACACTTGCATTCTCATGGTTTTGTGCATCTGGACCTCAAGCCTGCTAATGTCCTGATGACTGACTCTGGACGTCTCAAGCTGGGGGACTTTGGGCTGTTACTTGAGCTCAAACAGAAGAGTACAGAGCCTTCAGAGGGGAAAGTGAAAGAGGATCTGCAGGAGGGAGATCCCAGGTACATGGCCCCTGAGCTGCTCCGTGGCGAGTATGGACCTGCTGCAGATGTTTTCAGGTACAAATTCCATACCATGAGGAAATAAAATGGTATTCTAAAATATGGAACTGATTGATCTAATTTAAATTAGTGCCTTAATGTTGTTAAATATTTTTCATTTAGTTTGGGTGTTTCTATTCTGGAGCTTGCCTGTAATATTGAGGTTCCAAATGGTGGGGACGGCTGGCAACAGCTCAGACAAGGCTGCCTCCCATCAGAGTTAACCAGCAGTAAGGTCCACTCTCTTTAAAGTCCTCGTAGATTGTCCTGATTGTCTTTATTCAAAATACTTATGTTTTTATCATTTTCTTCTCTGTTTGCAGGCCTGTCAACTGAGCTTCAGACAGTACTGCGGATGATGCTGGCTCCAGAACCGTCCGAGAGGCCGACAGTCTCTGAGCTTCTTGGCCTCCCTTCTATTTGGATACACAAGTGGAAAAGGCGCGTCTATCTAATGGTTGCTGAGACTGCACTGACATTGGCCTCCCTCTGCCAGGTATTGTGTCTAATAATCCTGTTGCACATTAATGTTTGGAGTTTGGTATTAAATAATTAAATGTATTCAACATGTAGCCTTGCAAAGCACGTGTCCACAATCAGCCTTTACCAAGTCAGCAAACCAAGTAAATAAGTAAGGTTCAAAATATAATGCTGCTTGCTGTCATAAATAATATATAATGCAAACCTGAAACAAAAGTGTATTTTTTTCTCAACCGTGAAGGTTACATTTATATATTTTTCTGCTTTTTTCCTTCTCGTAGTTGGTGGTGTGCTTTGGGTGTAGACTCTTGTCGTCCCTTCACTTGTCCTTTCTCCCTCATTGGACCAAGCCGGTGCCCTGCACTCCTCCTAAGGACAGCTGGGACAAGGATTTCACCCTACCCCTCAGTGCCATGCATGCTGACTCGGGGAGCCCAGAGGACGACGCAGTGTTTCTGTTGGATCCCACAGACCCAGAGCTTTCCCCCACTTTCTCACACAGGTAGAGAATCGTGTCAGTGGGGTGATGCTCAATTTCTTACTTTGGATTACATGAGTGTATAAAAAATGTAACTGATTCAAAATTTAATTTAATGTCTTAGAAATGTTTTTCTTGTATGAACATCCCATCACGTCTTTTGGGACACTTCCTTCACCTTGAGCTAAATTTATTATTTCTGTCAAATTCCCTGCTTATATTTTTGTACATGTCCCCCACAGGGTCAAATCTAGACTGTCTATGGACAGCACCTCAACTCCTCTCCCAGGTTCGCCGTCACGCAATCATCAAAGTCCTGCCAGCACACCCACTCGCTCAAATCTGGGTGATTGGTCCTCCAGTAACTTAGCGCATACCCCCTCCAGCATCCACTCAAATGGTTCCTGCCACACACTGACACCCAGTGCGAGCCCTATACACGCAGCGCTTCACACTGACAGCATGAATGAAAAATACACGCACAGCAGACATTCTTCATCCGCCAAATGCTCGCAGCGACGTGGCCGCAACTGGATCCAGACGGAGGAGGCTTTACCCCGACCCAACTTTGAACCAAAGAACCTGCTCAGTTTGTTTGAGGAAACGACTCCATGAGTACCATGCTGCCAGTTTACATTCAAGGGCGAGGTCTTTTCACTTTAAAATATCGGGTGAAGAGGACTTATTATATGAAAATACCATGTTCACTGCCACAAAAGCTTCTTGTATTTGAACAAAATAATTTAGGGGAAAGGGATAAGTATGTAATCAAACCTTGAAAGCACTTTTTTTATGTTTGTGTAAATGCAATCTGTTGCTGAAATGGAAAGTCATGATGTGTTAAATAAGTTATCAGCTTGGTGTGCTCAGAGTTATTTATCTCATGAGTTACAAAAGAAAATAAAACGAGGAGGGAAAGTTGTGGAATATGTTTTAAGGAATTTTCTTTATCAATGATGGGAGGATGATTTCCAATATGTTACTTTCCCTGAATCGAACTGTAAGAAATATAAATCGGAACAACGTATCACAAAATCAACAGTTAAGAGATCGATTTTCGGGGTGTGTGTTAAGGCTGTTTCCGTACTCGCCAGTAGATGGCAGCAACGCACTTAAAGCGGGATGCCAGCTTCCTTTAAAACCCAGGAAGAGGATGATGATTGGGGGTTTTAATGTCTCGTGCACACAACACCCACACCTATCGTGACCTATATTTGCCGAAACATTTTTGGACTCCTGGAGCAGCTACACCTACAGATGCCAAGAGGCGTCCCGGACTGCATTGTTGTAAGATGGGGTTTTGTAACGTGTTTGCGAACGTTTACAAGTGTGTATCTACAATGATACGTTTTCATTTGGATCAATATTAGATCATCTGGGAGTCATCACAACCGCGACAGTATTTAACGAGATCACATTAAGTTCAAGGTATGCTGCTTTTTCTTTTGCTAAGATTTGGTAATATAGTTAATAATAAAAGAGCCCAAGCCTACAATAGTGAGAGTGTTTTTTTAGTTTCCCCTTTGTATGCTGTAATATTTTATGTTAATGTGTATTTTTTGCAGTGAGAGGCGCTAATATCTTATTAAATGATAATCTGACAGTTTTTGTAAATCTCTAAGGGCAAACTAAACTAAACTGGCAGAAAGCATGTGCAAGATCTATGAGACAAACACCGATCGTCGCCTATTCTCCATTTATTTCAACCATCAGTCTGTAAAGATGTCCAAAATTGAGCGTCTGAACGCCCGAGTGGAAGAGCTGCTGTGTAAAGCTGTGCAGGAGGTTCTGGAGGTGGTGAAAGAGACCGTATCAGAGTACCAGGAGAAAACTGCCAGAACCCAGAGAGAGAACCAGAGTCTGAAGAGGAGGCTGCGGGAGCTCCAGGATAAGTTAAAATTGGAAAGCAATGGTAAGACTACATGTGCCAAGTACTTGTGTCCAGAAATGTTGAAACTGTTTGATAAAAATGTTGTCTGTTTTGTTTTGTCACCTTTATTGTTGTGCAGGAATTGTGCCACAAATCTCCCCTGCAGCTCAGCAGGCTGATGCAGAGCTACATCACATGAACCAGAAGCAGAAAGAAGAGCTGGAAGAGGACATTGACCTCATCTCCTCTGATGAGAAAATTACAGTAATTTTCCCCTCATATTCATTTGAAGACCTTGACTGTGAAGCATCCGTCGCATCATTAGCCACCCCCTGTCTCTCCTCTAGAGCTACAGCTGGACCGCATTTAGGTGTTGATGACCTAAACAATCCAAGAACTCTTAAAGCTGAGACTGATGGACTGCCGACACAGATTTCAAACCCCGTCACTGCAGTCATAATGTCTAAAAATGATGATGAAATGAAAGTAGAACCAACGTCGGATGAAGACACCACACATACCACAAATTATTTTTATGATAATGCTGGCTCAAGTGCTACATCCTTACATAGACTAAACTTAGAACATCCTCAAGCCAATTCAGGACTCTACACTGAGTCAGGGGTCTTCTTGAGTCTGGACCAAAATGGCACAGAAGAGCCACCACCTCAAAGATGCAGCAATACTGTTGGAGCGGAAAAACGACACACCACTCAAACAAACACAAAAGCAGGAGGATTAGGCTCGAGAGCGTTTCAGAGAAATGTCAGAAAACACTACTGTTGCTCGCTCTGTGGACGCACCTTCAGGCACGCGGGGGACTACAAGAAACACAACAGGGTGCACACAGGGGAGAAGCCGTACTGCTGCTCGGTGTGCGGGAAGAGGTTCAGTCAGTCGGGCTACCTGACGGTGCACCTGCGCTACCACACGGGGGAGAAGCCGTTCGGCTGCAGTCATTGTGGCAAAAGTTTTAGTCACTCAAGTAATATGAAGAAACACCAGCGGACTCATCTGTGAGGGTGCTGCCTTTTATACGTCTTGTTTAGCTCATGTAGCCAGATGTTTCTATATATATTATGCTATGGATATTTTGGGATGGATAGTGAAAAGGCTGCCTGATTGTAAGTTAAAAGCAGAAACAATAAGTTATCTTCTATGAGCATTTCTGTGGAAGTCAGCTGAGCGAATTGCAATCTTATTTTGAAAATTTGTAGCTTCAAGGATGGAAGAGTAGCAGTGCCTTTTTTAAAATCAAAACTGGAAGCTTGTTGCAGTGCACATGTGATCTTTCAAGTATCAAGCACAATCTGATAGTTCCCACAGTTTCTGCTGTGTGGACCTCCACGTTTATTTCAAAATCAAATAAATGTATACTTATTTATGTGTGTTTAAGTGTTCTGTATTGGCAACAAGAGTCCTTTACAATGACCCTACACAGTCTGATTCCTCAA
The DNA here is from genome assembly GCA_037974645.1 of Hollardia meadi. NCBI lineage: Eukaryota > Metazoa > Chordata > Actinopteri > Tetraodontiformes > Triacanthodidae > Hollardia > Hollardia meadi. The sequence goes on from JBBPCS010000001.1 coordinate 10,391,991, forward strand.
AACAAAACCAGACAAAGCTCAGCAAAGCCTTGAGCAATTTGTAGCCTGCTGTGTAAAGCCTAACAGCGTGAGTCAGTGCATTGAAAAAGACTGAAGTAATTATATTGTGGGTTTAAACTTGATCTGTCTCAGGACCAGTTAGTTATCAGTGATAAGATGAACTGCAGTCTGGTGAGAGATGGCAGTAGTGTCATTAATAATAAATCCAATATATAAATAGAAAAACATCCTTTACAATATACAGGTCCATCTTGGACAAAGTGGAAGCATTACCAGATTTTGAATACCTCTCAAGTGTTGTGTGAGTTGGTTGCCAGAGACACAAGATGAATCTCCTAAGCTGAAAAACCAGAAGTTCAACCACCAGACTAGACTGACCTTTGAGCCTAAAATGTGGCTGTGTGCAGAAGCGTAGTTATAGCCTGTGAACCTGTTTAATATCACCTCCTTGCAGTTAATCAGTAATCTTTATGAGCCACCATCCTCCCTCAATATTAAATCACTGGTGTCTGTGATATCACATTTGAGTTAAAATAACAAAATCCAAGCAATGACACCTGTTATTAGCTACAATATGCTGTTATCCAATATATCAACACCACAGAGAATCAATGGCATACATCTTTTATGTCTCTTATGTACCTGATGTTTAGGCAACATACTGAACTGCATTACTTTAAAGATATAGGCTTATTGTATGCTGCAAGTCATATTTAAGAAGTTAACTGCACGTGTATCCTTGCCAAATAACATTACAGCACCTTGTTACATCACTTTTCAGAGGGGACGACAAAACATGTTCCTCAACGCTTTGCTGGTATTTCACAATTCACCCAAATGTCCAGCAACTGCTTCCCTTTCCTTCCAACCGGATGTTACATGTTTAAGCTTGATGCAGAGTTTAAAGAAGCGCCTAGTTAACCAGATAGGTCACATCTTACTCCATAATTTTTTTGTATTTTCGCAAGCTGCAGGACACCCTGCCATAAGACTGTGATACAACAGATTTGACAAGTAAGTATAGATATCTCTAGATCTATTGATAATTTGTCTGTTATCGGTCAAAAATAAACATTTTGTAGGTAATGTAGAATTACTTGGGCCTATGTCTAGCTTTTTAATTCAGTTTCAGTTTGAGCCTGAAAAAAAATCTGTGGTTCACCATTATCTTTAGACACTCTTGAAGGGGGCCAGATGATGAAGTGTAAAGTGTAAATGCAAAAACAACGTGGTATGCTTAATCATGAACGATTTTGCTTGTGTATCACAGTTTCTGTAGGCGAAGTTGTCCTAATGCAGAGTGTGAAGTGTGTGATTGTTGGAGGGTTGGACAAAACCTACCTACTCTACTCCTACAACAAAAAGGATTCCTAAAGAGTACGAACAATGTTTCAATGACACATATCAGGTTCATGTAAACAGCCTGAATATTGGGGACACAGCTGGCAGTGAGGAATATGACCGTTTACAGCCCCTCTGTGCTTTAATAATATAATGCCATCACCATCTGCTTCTCCATTGCTACATCCTATGACAGTGTCAAGCACTAATGTCATCCACACCATTGCTCTCACGGACTGAATGAGGTTTTCTGATGAGGCTGTTGGTGCCTTTCTCAGTTATTTACCCACCACCAGGAAACCCTGTGAACTCTTGCAATTTAAGGATGCCTATAAATATTTAATTTTGATGTGGTTATGTTCATCTTTGTATGTGCATTTATATCTTAATATGCTTGTGTATGGGAATATCATGTATGCCCTTTAGGATGCTTACAAGCTACAGATTTAGCAGTTAAATGTTTGTTATTTTACTTTGCATCCCCTGTATTTATTTATTTATTTATTTATTTTATCATTCTTATATTTATGATATTTAATATTGAATCGATAACAGCATTTTTTTGCGAGGTCACATGTAGAATAATTAATATTAGACCACTGACATATCTTTTTTATCTTGCACTCAATAGACAGTAATGTGTGTGCATCATCGACTGTATATGAAACAAGCGTGTGCATAAGTGCATTAAACTCGGACTTTTATTCTGAAAAGCTACATCACAGGGGACGTGACTCATGTTCTGCTTCCGGAGGATGTGAGTTGTGATGTCGCTGACGTTTGCTCTGTAATATTGATTCCATTTATATATTATAAAGTTAAAGTTGGCTGGAAATTAATTAACAGCAAACGTCTTGCCAACACAGTAACCCCATTGCGAATTTGTTGGACGTTTAAAGGGAAAACGATAACGTACGGAGTTAGGTAATGTAGCTAACGTTAGCTATCACGTTATAGTGTATCCGCTAACTTCAGCTTGCAGGTACTTAGCTAGGGAACTGACACGAGCTTAACTGTTGTCATTTAACACGTGTTTTAAATATGTTTGCTTTGAAATTAATATAAAATAAACGGCATACTATTATAACCACGTAATGTTGACAGCTCCATTACAAATAAGTCAGGATTAGTTTACTCTTGTGTGAGTTAAGAGGACTGTATCACTGAAATATCAAACCAAACTATATGTAAGCACAGTACAAAATGTGATAAACATACAGCACACGTTTTCTATTTATAGTGAATGTCTTACGTTACCAGTTAACGATTAGGAACAGTTTTTTTATGCTTCCATAATGGGTTACAGTGTGTTGATGAATTGACATATCAAACAACTGAGTTTATTTGTGCCATCTGTACACAGCAGGATTGTCACACACGAGTTTAACATTGTCTATTATTGATTATGCAGTAACAGTTGTATACATACTTTGATTATGTATAAGCTGTCTGCCATTATTTCTTACCCTAAGTGACGTTTTATTTCAGGATGTCTAAACTTGAACGTTTGAATGCTCGTGTGGCCAAGCTACTGAGTGAGGCGGTGCAGGAGGTTCTGGAAGTGGTGAAGGAGACGGTGTCAGAGTACCAAGAGAAAACTGCCAGAACCCAGAGAGAGAACAAGAGTCTGAAGAGACGACTGCAGGAGCTTCAGGACAAAATAACCAGAGGAAGCATAGGTGGGTAACAAGTGTGTTTTTCTTGGGGCATTTGTCATTGGAGATGGTACTATAGTGTGAAGTTATTCTTAGTATAGAGTATAACACTTTTTTTTCTTTTTGGTCTTAATTTTCCATTTCCAGAAGAACAAGAAGACACACAAAATCAGGAGGATTCAGGACTCGCTTTGAGGCAGAACAAAGAACTCTCTCTCACAGAGCAAAAATCAATAAGCAGCCACAAACCTGATCATGAGGTAAAGCAGGAATCAAAACAACAGGAGAGCTACAATAACACTGAATCACAAGCTGAGTGCAACTTTGCACAAACAACAGAACATTGCAAAGCACAACCGGAGGCAGGGCCACGCGTTATTGAGGAGGCAATGATAGTCCACACATCACACAGTTCAAACAGGGACATCAGTGCTGCCTCTCACTCCGACACTTCACTTGGGATAAACTTGGCTCTTATCAATAGAGAGCCAGAACAAACAGATTGCACAACATCAGAACCACCATGTCTTCAAGAACAATATAGTGAATGTGTGGATTTAAGCTGCAACTCTTCTCGTTACAACCTCGCCGAGATGCACAGTCCACAAGTTAGCGCTGAACCTTGCGGACTTGTCTTTGTCGACTCGAATCATGCCATACCCAGAAGGCATGGGTTTGCAAAAGTCAACAGGGCTGCATTTGATGGGAGAAAAATCCGGATGGAGCACTTCAGGAGAGATGACTCGCACTCCTGTGTTGTATGTGGAAAGACGTTCAGCAGAGTCGGGAACTTGAGAATCCACCAGCGTTGTCATACAGGAGAGAAGCCCTATGGCTGCATACAGTGTGGAAGACGTTTTAGCCAGGCAGGAGACCTGAAAAAACACAAGAGGGTCCACACAGGGGAGAAGCCGTACTTCTGCAACCAGTGTGGAAAGAGCTTCAGTCGGGGGGAGAATTTGAAAAGGCACCAGAAGATCCACATCGGAGAGATTTTACATTTACAGCAAGTGTGGAGGGAGCAACAGAAATGATTGTTATACTGGACTCGCTCCAAAATCAGCACACTTACAGCACATTTGTGCAGAATCTGTGAAAGATAATTTTTTTGCCTGTGCTCTTAGTTTAAGAAATAGTTTCAAGAAACAGTTGCTATAGAACTTATTAAAAGGTTAGTCTCTTGTAATTCATTGTTACCAGAATAAGTAACTTGCTCTTCTGGTATGTAGCCAGTACTGTGTTACTTTCTCTGATCATGATAAAACAGGGCTGTAATCTAGTCACTCAACCAAAGAGGCTAAAGCTTTACAGATATGCACTGATATAAAGGCATAATATCAGTGTCTGAATTGATACCTGTCTAATATTGTTTTGGCTAACAAGATTTATTGTGGAATTTTATCAAATAGAACTGTTAAATCACCAAAAGACCAAAAAAAGAGAGAAGTGTTCTTGAAAAGTCCTGCAGACCCATGATACAATCATACAGGTGAGTTCCATTATTTTGGCTGATTAGATGTCCTGTCATGTCTCTTGTTGCACATTAGTGCATCACAAATTACAACTCCATCATTCTTACTAGTACGAAGAGTTTTCTGTTTTCCACCTAACCTCAACCTGCGTATAGGTAATAAGGTAATAAGTGAAAACACGACCGCTTTTAAGATGTGCATGACTAAATTGCAGATTTTATTTTGCACCTCCAGTTGTCCAAATAATTTTATTAAAATGCATAACATTAGTAATGTGTCGGACAATAATGAAGGGAAACTTTTAGACACTGACATTAAGAGTTATTGCCTGTGAGCCTTTGATCTAAAGAGCAGGGTTAAACATTCTAAGATGACTGTGTTATATTGTGTAACATGTCTTTTGGTCATGCACAGAATGGTTTCCCTGATGTTAAGTAAGGAAATGCTGAGGACAATGTTTGAAACTTTTTAAAATATAAAAAGCATGATTGTCATAAAATTGCCTGATTTTCCAGACTGATTGAAGCTTGTTGTATGCTGGATATATTTATTGCAGATTTATTTATTTATTTAGGACAACAAAATAGAATATGGCAACAAGAGCAATAAATTTATTACCACAAGTGGCTCAGTGAGTGATGTTTCAGGAAAGTGTTCTCCAGAGGACTCGTTAACACCAGTCAGGGCTCGCCAAAGTAGTCACAGGTGTATTGTATCATGGCTTAATGAATTAGAAAGTAATGACATACAAACATCACCTTACACCACTCCTTGGATGTGTGTAATTTTTTAAATGATGGGCTATTTTGGTTGAAGGCTAAAATATTTTACACACCAAGTATCAGGTATTTTCACAGATAATTTATAGATCACTTACACCTTCAGCCAAAAACTGCATGTCAACAGCATTTTACTGAGACTGGTTGACTGGTCGATACAGTAGCACCTGAGAAACCAGTATAAGTTGTGTTTCAAATACTGGATGAATGGTACAGCATATGTAGGTTGTACTGTGGTTATTTATTCCCCACCATCTGTAACCAGTTTCATATGTACATGGTGGATTAACCTCATAGACGGACTTTGGTCAAAAATATACTGTTGTGCCCGAATACCGACCCCCATCCTCTGTGCATTGTGTATGTATATTGCCTAGTACCTGTGAAGTATAGCGCACACAACAGAGTACACATGGCTACTACAATATATGCTAAAATAACAAAGGTAATGAAACTAGATTATGAAACGGAGTCAGGATTAGGTTTATTGCTAAGTAGGTTTTGTTGCATAATAAACAGTAAAAGGAAAGAAAAAGAAATAAGTACTCAAAACAACAAAAATCGATGTACAATTTTCTTTCCGAAGAAGGAAGCCTGAATCTACTCATGGATGAGAGGCTAGCTAGCTAACATTACAGCTAGCATTAATGTTTATCTTCGTCCCTGTCACGAGCACAAGCCTCTCGTCCATGAGTGGTGGATGCAGGTTTCCTTCTATGATGCAGTGTAGTCTGCTAGAGAGAAAATAGTTCCTACATAAAACTGCTCACAACAAGGTCTGTGGATTATCTTCAGTAACTGGGTCATAATTTCTGGAAAGAGACATTGCTGTTGAGTTTTTCAAAAGTATGTTTTTGGCACATTAAGAACCAGAAGCAAAGTGCCATCTGGTTCCATTATATTCAAAAGAGGGCAGGGCGACATCTCTGAAACTCGGCAACTCACACCAAAACAATCTTGATAGATTAATAGAACTACAGGTAACAAGAAGAAACACATAGGTATGTTTTGAGGTGGACTGCCCCTTTAAATGTAATACATTTACATTATTTTTTTGTAATGTAATGTAAACGGGCTACACCTCCAGTAGCTACAGTTTGTGCCGGTGACGTGGAGCCTCACCTCACCCTCACCTTAGCTACCAGGAAGTGATTGACACACACCCACAGGCAGAAACTGGAACTTACTCACTTCAGAAAGGTGAGTAAACAAGGAGCATGCGGAAGTGGGAAAAGGCTCTTGCCTCACAGTTTCTCAAGCTAAGGTAGCAGCATGTTATAAATGGAAACCGAACTCCGCAAGAGTCGGAGTGTTATTTTTATAGACGCTACAGGACGGGAACACGAGTGGTGAGACGCCGCCGTCTTAATAACAGTTGTCGAGTTATTAATGGCGGTCAGTTTGGCATGTTTCCAGCACAATACAAACCACATTACATGGCGCACTGGACAGTGCTAAAATGTTTTGCATTCTGGATATGGAGCAACACGGAAGTACGCTTATTCAGCATACAGACGTCAGCTTAACTGTTTTTAAACATTAACCCCGTTAATATAAGTTCTCCACAAACACACAAGAAGGAAGCAGTCTTAAGTTTTTTTGTGTGTCTGTGTTGCAGGTTCAGTTCTGAGCAGCCTGTGACGTTGAAATGAAGCTTGATGAAAAAATTGTCACCTATTTTGAATCCTGTAACTCACCAGTAGACAAAGAAGGTTACCTGTACAAGAAGGTAAGACACTTTGGATAAAACTTCATTCAAATTCAATAGGAAGTAGACAACATGTTTTTGCCTTTTCAACAATTAACAAATGTAAGTTTTGGTTTTTACACACACCCAGCAATAACCACTTTGTTTATAATATTTAAAACACAATAATAATAGCCTAATAAACTTTGAATATATGTACAGCACCTTTCAAAACAAAGTTACAAAGTGCTTTACACTGGAAAAATTAAGATTAAAACATTACAGTAAATAATATCAGGCAAATAAAAGTACATAAAATGAAATGCAATAAATGGCTTGCATATTAACGCTGAGCTCAAAATAATGTAATATTTAGAATTTTGTAGCACAAAGAAACTTGTATAGAAAACTGTACTTCCTGTTTTGGTGCTTGCACAAAAGTAATGTCATAAAATGCATTTAACTTCCTGTTAAGCTGCTTATTTCACCAAGTGAATTGTGTAAACAAATTTCTAACTGAGTCAGTAAACCACATATATGTCCCACAGGGTGAGATAAAGACTTCCTATCAGAAGCGCTGGTTCGTGCTCAAGGGGAACCTTCTGTTCTACAAGGACCGGCCGGCTGACAGGGACCTGACAGGAGTGATTGTTCTGGAGGGCTGCACCGTCCAGCTGTGTGAGTCCGAGGAGCAGTTTGCCTTCTCGCTGGTGTGGTCCGAGCCAGGACTGCGAACGTATAAGTTTGCTGCCGAGGACCAGGCCAGTCAGGAGAGCTGGATCAAAGCCCTGCTGTCCGCCAACCACAGCTACCTGGCCCTGCTCGTGATGGACATGGAGAAGAAGTACAGAGGTGAGAGACTGAAAGGCTGAGGGTCTTTTCCATTTCTGGGTGAAAGAGAGCTGCCTTTGTTCTGAAGAGCAGCTGTGTGAGGCATTGAATCAGTGTTTACAGACGCCATGTACATCGTGGTACACATTATGCAGACAGTTTCATCTCATCACATCTGTCAGTATGTGCAGACATTGTGAACACAATAAGTCAAGTTTGTAATGATCTGATTGTGGGAACTCTTAAAGTAGGTTTTGATAGTTTGTGGTTTTTAGTCCAGCAGTCCAAAACCCAAAGACTCTTGATTTACTGTCATAAATGACAAAGAAAATCTGCAAATCCTTAAACATTTAAGACGCTGGAACCAGCAAGTGTTTCACATTTTTTCTTTAAAAATGACTGAAACGATTAAACTATTATCAAAATGTTTGGTAACGAATTTTCTTGTGATGGAATAACTGTGGAAGCTCTATGTAATGGCAATGGGAAATTTGTATTATTTATATTCCCAAAAAGGAAATTACAACCAATACATAGAGCTGATAATTGTGTTTTACCTGCAGACTAAGCGGCCTGTAAAAGCCTTTATTTGTGCATTGAGTATTTATTACATTGACATGTCTGATACAACAGACAACTTATTTTTAAAATACAAAAATGTGAAATTATCATTTATCATATCAGCTAAAAAACATATTGTGCTTCCCTTATTTGATTTAAATCAGGTTTAAATGGTATTTTGTCGTCTGCTGTATAAGTCAACTCCTCTCAGATGAGTCAACAAAGAGGGAACACGATGAACTTCACAAAGGTTGGATTTATTAGATGTTATACAGGTCTTTTAATGTCTCTACTGTGTTATTTGGTGAGTAACATGTAACTAAATTAAATAATGGCCTAATGTGTAATATATGATGGAGTTTTTTAGGTAAGGAATGAGACAAGTAGCCGTCTCATTAAACTCCATAAAATAAAATAAGAAATAATAATAATAAGTTGTCCAAACTTTTTAACACAGTGTGTTGCCCAGCTCAAATGTACTTTTAGGTTTAGAAATACATTTGAGACATGGTAAATCAAGAGTGTGGTTGGTCACAAGTGAAGTGTTTATGATTATTATAAGCAGTTTGGAGGCCATACAGTTTCGCCAATTTCTATACTCTAATTTTGGTAAAATACAATGGTCATACACATAAAATAAGTAAAAAAATAAAAAGTTTATTTGCAGGTGTGATTTAACAATACATTCAAAACATGGGGGTTGTTATGAAATGGTCTGACAGGCCAGATCTGCATGGGCGGGTAGTTTGAGACCCCTGTTAAAGAGTGTTTAAAACTGATTTATAATCTAACAATACAAACAAATATGTTGTTATAATAGTAATTTGTTGTAAGATGTTTTCAGTGCTCTACAGCTGAGGTTGTAGCTCAGGTGGCAGAGTGGGTCAGCCATTGACTGTAGGATTGCTTGTTTGATCCCTGCCTCCTCCATTCAACATGTCAATGTGTCCTTGAAGCTGAGATTGGTAATGTTGAAGAAACCAGCAAGAATAAGCTACATTTTAAAATGATCTAACCCTTCAGGCCTCCTACCAAAGCCACTCCCCCAAGAGGAGTGCAGCACATCATTGTCATCCCTAACTGTACCAAACTACTCATGTCTCATTCACATGTAAGAAGACACATAACATTATCATAGTGTACCTAAATAATGAACATGGATATTGTTAGTATTCACAGCTGTCAATCTAGCATGATAGTATTGGGAAATTTTGCTGCACTTTCTTTGCCATTCTTATGCAGCTAGCTCAACCAGCTTAGTGATATATCTGCCTACCTTTAAGGAAGACTCCACTCGTGCAATGAGTGAATGGAGTGAGTGTATCCAGGTGGACAGGTATATAGGAAGACAGGCAGATAGGCTGTCCAATCATTTGGTTGATGCCATCGGGATATAAAGATAATTTCAACAAATATAACAAAAATGCTTCTAAAAATACTCTGCCTACCCTAGCTTTAAAGACCCCCTCCACTCAAATATGTGTTTTTCTTATGTTTACATCCCCTAAAATGTCAAGCCTGGACTATACTGTCTGGTATCTGTTTGTCACTAGAAAAGTTGTTTCACATTCCTCTATCTGTCTGTGCACTTCCTAAAAATCTGAGATTCAAACGTACACAAATCGAGCTAGATTGGGTACGTCACAAATACGAAAGCCAATCGCTGTCTTATTCACTATTACTGCCAATGAGCCAGTTCCCAGGCAAACTTGGTTGGCTATCACGACGTGAACACACTGTAACATTGTAGCAGATATTATGTTAAATACCATGTTAAATAAAATATTAGTCATAGCAGAGTATTTTTATGTACATTGTATGTTTAGAACGTGTCTGGAGGGGAACTTTAAGTAAAACACTGAACAATAAAATTGCAAAATGAAGGCAGTGTAATGTAAGCAGTCTCTCTGTTAACTTCAGCTGTTTGCTTATTTATGTATTTCTCTGTTCCTCAGAAGCATTAGGTGAGTTCTCCAGTCAGCCAGCCAACTCTTTCATCATGCCAAATTTCAACACGGCAGAAGCAGGATATCCCGCAGCCTGTTTGGGCACACCAACTTTAACGCCCTCATCGTATCCAGCAACAGTCCTGGGAGCAGGACCCAATCTGAGCTCCAGTCTGATGCTTCAAGCTCCGACTACTTCATCCAAGTCAGCTGGTAAAAAATCACCCAAACTCTGGCCAAAGAGGAACGCAAATGTGGTGCCTATTAATGGCCCTGCTCCACCGTTGGGGGAGTGGTCAGGGGTCTGTTCAGGCATCAAGGAGGAATTTGATAAATTGCATGAAGATTTTGGAAAAGACGTGAAGGAACTGATTGCTGCCTGGTCAAAGAGGGGACAAGCTGATGAAGTTGTTCAGGAAGGAAACTTAATAGATTTTGGATGAACCTAAACCTTAATTTCAATAACAGTTGTGGCATTGTTGTTATGTAAATATGAATTACAACAATTATGGTTAATATATATTTCATATATTTGTATATATTGTTTTGTGTGAAGAGCATCCTGTGTTTTTTACTTTTTATAATGACCTCCTGCTCTATTGGTCTTTGTTACAGTGAAGTGATTTATTCGTGTGAAGTTGTAAACAAAATGTTAACACTTGTGAAAGACACAAACACCAACTGCAAATGTGACATTGTTCAAATTGATTTTTATTTATTCTCCTCTATCATCCAGTCTACCTAGATGGATGGTATTGTCGAAGGAGGGGATAATACCTGTCGAATTTAATGATCCATAACTGCAGCAATGAAAATTGGAAAAAATAAACATCAGTGAAAGCTACATGACATGAAATTCTGGCGCCTTACTTTGCAACTGCAAACAGACCTGTGTCATAGGTGTCTAATTATACTATCTGGTTATCAGAAATTAATTCACATCTGTCAGCCAATCAGAATAAAGTATCTTCATGGAATGAAAGATTTGTGTGCAAGTGCTGATTTGGTAGCTAAGCATCTGTACAGACAATAATGATACTTCTGATATCTTTGAGATATGTAGCCATGCCTTTCTACAAAACCCTTTTTTTCATGTTGCAAAAGCTAAGCTAAAGTTTTCAATTTCAAATGTCCAAACACAAATAGTACAAGATCTTTTCCTAAATAAGATGGTAAGAAAATTTTGATATTATGATTTTGATTCAGGATCTATCTGATTGAAGAATAAAATGGTATTACAAGACATTTGATGCCAGCTTTCTTACTTGACAAGCACTTGTTTTTAATTCCAAAGAAGCATTGATGTTTCTCTTTCTGTTATGAAGAAACTGTTATTGATCAGCTAATTTCCTAATTTATCTATATACCAGTGAATTAAAGTTCCAAACCACTTTCACTGTAAAGCAGGCCAATGATTGAGTTGGGGGGGGGGGGGGGGGGGGGG
>JBBPCS010000001.1:10410673-10450532 GCA_037974645.1 Hollardia meadi
CCCCCCCCCCCCCCCCCCCCCCCTTCTTGCATGCATTCAATATGTGTGGGAGACCTCTCTTTATAACCTGCATGTGCCTGGACTCCTACCTGACTGTGGTTCATCCAGTTACATATCGATCAAGAAAGAGTCTGACTCCCAGGTTGCTGATGGCTGGTGGTGTTTTTGGACTGTGACTGTTGGTTTTGGATTTTATTTTGCTATCAATAACATAAAGGTGTATGACCTCATCCCAATCTTGTTTTTGACTTTGACTCTCCCTGTTATTGTATTCTGTGACTTATCTGGACCCAGAAGAGATCTGGCCCTGGAGGAAGAAACGTCGATCCCCAGAAGAAGAGGGCTCTGCAGATCATCATCAACAATTTTGTTAATTACCCTTATTTCCTATCTTCCTGTAATAATTACTTGGTTGTTGTTCCAGTTTATGAATTTGGATGAAAATAACTTTACTTGTCTTGTGGTGACTACACTGATGTGCATCACATCAACCTCAGGAAACCTAATTTACTATTTACTATTATTGTGATAGTGTTTTCTTTGTCTGTGTTGCTAATTTCGACATTTGAGGGAATAATGTCTATTTTCAGTGTATTCTCTGTATACAGAGGTCTTATATATTTTACATTTTTAAACCAATGTGCTTGACTAAATGAGGGATTTTAACTTTTCAACTTTTTATGCTTAGAAGTGCTTGAGGAATGTCTTTATGTTTGTAAAAAATAAATTCTGTGTAAATTTGCTATTTGTATTGCAAATATCTGTATATGGGTTAAAATAAAGGAAGTAAAGGCTGTGATGTGTGTGTGTGTTTTTTTTCCTTTTATCTTTTCTGTCTTTATCTATAGCCTTGAACATGTTGTCTGAAATAACGTCAGTTGTCGGGGAGGTTACTTATTTCAGTACATGTATACAATTAACTAGAAGTTATAACCTATTCAATAATTTTTTTTCTTTTTTTTGTTTCATTTACCAAGTGCTTTCAAGCTGCATTATGTTGCTTCAATAATAAGTTATGTAAGTTTGTTTGACATCTGTCACCACTTCATTTACCTAAAAGACTAATTCATTTACCATTTGCAAAACACTGATGTTGACAGGCTGTGGAAAGTGAATGATGAGATTGAGAAGAGATTTGCATAATCAAAGCAAGAAACATTTTCCACAACAGGGCTGTTAATGTGACACTGTATTACACACTGTATTGGAGACCAAAACTAGTGTGCAGGCTTGTGAAAAAAATGTTATTTTCAATGTATCATGGTGTTTTATCATGTGTTTTATTATCTTATTGTTTGTTCTTATTTATCACTTTGCAAATAACATAATTTTTATTATTATTATTATCAAAAATTCTATCATATCGGGCTACATAATCAAAAGATCAGTCACGTGACCCAGTGACGCAAGTAAAAACAGGACGTACAAGTAACCATATCAAAACCGTTCTGCCTTTAAAATAAAAGCGACCAATATCTCACTTTACAAAACCGGTATTGAATGTGACAAATAGGTAAGCTAACAAAGCACGAATTATTTCCAGAAGCTAAATGGAAAGATCGAACCGCATACTAGCTGTGAAGCGATGTTTTAGTACACAAAACGCTCCATAAACGACCACCAGTGAGTGTTTTATTTTGGAAATGCCGACCGGAAACGTTATGCGAGTGTGAAACTTGACCCTGATCAAAGAGCAGGGTAACAGTGGACGTACAGTGCTGTACAGTGCTGTAACTGTAAAACATTTCAGCCCCGCTTTGTCGCCACTAACTAGAAATGGCTGTCTGGTAATGTGGGTTGTCGGCTGCGGAAGCCATCGATGCCGCTGCCGTCCCGACGTGCCTTTGTGAGTTCTGAGGGGCCAAGAAGACTCTCCACCATGGCCTCAGCGTTACCCCGCTGCACATCTGTCAGACTCCCCGCTGCGGCCACTGTCGTACTGCTCCTGGTGTCGGTGACCACTGTACAGTCCTCTCAAGGCGACAAGGAGCCGGTTTACCGCGACTGTGTGAAGCAATGTGTCCGAACCAACTGTACCGGAGCGCGGCTACGGGGCTATCAGTCTGCCCAGCCGCAGTACATGGCGCTGACAGGTGAGTTGTTGTTGATGTTGTTGGCAGGTAAGATAAGCTAACTTAGCTCGCTAGCAGACTGTAGCTACATTTCTCAGCAGTACACTCACAGCAGTTACCGATAATTTATCCGGCTGTGTTGTAAAATTTGCCAAATGTATCCCTTGACTGTCTTTGCTAACAGTTAACATTTACTCTGTGTTTACTCATCCATGTAACCCAGCTGCTCTGAAGCCCATGCAGTGTGACTTGTATAATATTTTCTCACCTTTCATACGCAGAAACAGTATTGAAAGTTGAAAGCCAGTTTTTCTGGCTGAGCAAGGTGTCACAAAAGACCTATTGTAGCTCCACCCTCGGCCCATCATTAACAATTGTATAGTGTGTGTCTGTGTGAGATTTAAAAACACAACAAATTGGCACATCACCAATTTCAAAATTATGAGAAGAGGAAAGAGTCGATACAGTTTAGTCCAGCCAGAAAAATAGAGATTAAGAAGTAGTACCTCTCCTGCTGCAAATAATTTATCATATATTTTTTATTATTGATTAATCTGCCCCTTGTTGTCTTAATTAACACATCAAACTTTCCCAGAGCACAAAGGTGACATCTTCAAATGTGTATGACAAAATAGAATGTAATAATAATAATAATAATAAAATAGAAGGAAATGTTTGGAATTGTGTCTTAAAAATATAATACAATAAATTGTTGCCAACTAATTTTCTGTCATTCAGCTTCTCCGTTATTTGACTAATTGACTCAGCTCTATGAAGTTAATCAGAACATTTTCCAGATGTATTTCATTGTTGAATATCTGTTCCTATTATCTGTGAGGCAAACTGAACTTGACCCTCTGACCTCTGTTGGTGCCTGTTCATGCGCTAAACGCCTCTCTCTCTTTGTTCCTGTGTCAGGTTGGACATGTCGTGATGACTGTCGCTATCAATGCATGTGGACCACCGTGGGGCTTTATCAGGCCGAGGGGTACAAGGTCCCACAGTTCCACGGCAAGGTCTGTGCGTCTTAAGGCCAGTAAGTGTACCAGTATTGGTTTTGTCTTTACTCATTTCACTCAAATGTTATATATTTGATTTGCCATAGTGGCCATTTGCACGCTTCCTGTGTTTCGAGGAGCCAGCGTCTGCCCTGGCCTCTCTGCTTAATGGCCTAGCTTGCCTTCTCATGCTGCTGCGCTATCGGAGCACAGTGCCACGCCAGAGCCCCATGTACCACACCATCAACGCTTTCTCTCTGGTGAGTTGAACTCTCTCGTCTGTCTGAGTGAGATGGAGACAATTAACACAAATAAAGACAACAATTTGACTATGTCATTACAATAGGGCCATGACAGTTTTACGCTGTGCTTTTAACAAGAGCCTGTGTGTGTTTCTTTAGGTATCTCTCAATGCCTGGTTCTGGTCCACAGTGTTTCACACCCGGGATACATATCTCACTGAGGTAATAGTTGTCTGCCTACATACTCGTAAAGCTGCATCAAGTAATTTTTGTCTTCTTGACGGCAACAAAATCACTGGCTTCAAGTTTTAAGACTAACATGTTATCAAAGAGTTTCAAAGTTGCACTTTCAGTGGAAACAGAGCAGCATGGGCATCTTTTCATTGTTTTGTTTCTCTCTACTTGGCTGATGTGAAATTAATAATCTCTCACCGTTCGGCTTCGCTGTGGTACTCCTGAGACAGATATGTGTTCAGTCACTTTGCTGTTTATGTGGATATGTATGTGTTCAGTCACTTTTTTCTGTACCAGCACCGTGTGCAGGTTGTTCTTAAGAAAAAAAAAATCCCTTTTTGTGTGCCCAGGACTTTATTTTTCCTACTGAGTATGTTTTTTTTAATACTAGTATTCTACTGAAGCTTAAAATTCTGCTATTGTGACAACCCTATGACAGTCAGTTGATTTAGTGCTGATGCAGCTTTATTGTATGCTGAGTGGAGAACTGCTAAAATATCTTTCCAACTGCCAGAATACCTCCTGAGCTGATCAGTATCATCCTAATCCTGTTACTGACAAGCCCCCCCCAGCTGTGTGCAGTGTATTTTCTGCAACATTCAACAGACACAAATCTTTTTCTCTTGATTGATTTCTGTTGTCGGTCAATGCTTTTTTTTGTCTGCATGTGTTGTTCCCTTTCAGAAAATGGACTATTTCTGTGCAACAGCTGTCATTCTCTACTCAATCTATCTATGCTGTGTCAGGTAAGCTCTAAAACAGGCGTTCCACGTGATCTACACATGTTTTCATTTGTCTCGTGATAGAAGATGGAAATATGGTCACAGGAGGAGTAAAATCACATTTAACCCTATTAATCACTGACCCTGGTTAACATTTCTGTCTATTATCTCCTGATTGTTTCGATAATTATGATAAGGATTAGTGACTATATACTTTAACAGATGTCAGTGATAATAAAGTGATAAATTAATGTAAAATGTCTTTGTTATTTCTGTTAGTCCATTGTTTCTGTTCACACTGCTTCCCCCCTCTTTTTCGTCAGAACATTGGGTCTGAGGCGACCTGGGGTGTCCAGTATGGTGGGAGTCTTGCTGATCTTGGCCTTTACCTCGCATGTGTCCTACCTGACCTTTGTCAGTTTTGACTACGGCTACAACATGGCTGCTAACGCCACCATCGGTACGGCAAATGCTCGATGTATTATATCAATATCTGGGTTGCAATCATTGTTTTTCACAATATCTATACTTACCAGTACGCTCTCATTTACAAATTTTATTTCAAACATTTAGAACAACTCTGAGAATATCACCCCAAAATGTTACCACCTGATGTACCGTCTTATGATGACTCCTAATCTGGTGCTTTGTCCTTCAAATGGCTTGTTTCTTATCTTTTTATAATGTTTTTATTGTCTTTAAAGGCATGGTGAATCTCCTGTGGTGGCTGTGTTGGTGCTGGCAGAACCGGCGGACCCTGCCATACTGGTGGAAGTGTGGTCTGGTGGTGCTGCTGCTTCATGGTCTGGCCTTGCTGGAGCTGCTTGACTTCCCCCCAATGCTCTGGATCCTAGATGCTCATGCTGTGTGGCACCTCAGCACCATACCAGTCCATTTCCTTTTTTACAGGTTCGTCTACTCGCCTGCTGTGCCTTTGTTTCACAGCCTTCCCGAATAGAGGCATTTCAGTCTTAAAAAAGAAAGAAAGATTGCTTTGTGTTTAGTGGGTTTGCCTTGAAATGTCATCAAAATGGGAGACAGGAAAAGGTTATTTGTGGATAAATATCTTCTAAATGATCGTTGTCGCATTCTCCCTCCAGTTTTCTGATAGACGACAGCCTCTACCTACTAAACACAGAGAAGATGGGTGTCAAAGTTGAGTAGGAGCAGATCGTCGCGCCCACACCCTCGCACATCTCCAATCAGGGCAGTTGGACACCCCAACACAGAAGTAGCTCAGCCTCCCAGATGACACCACTATGACTTCCATCAAAGCAGACATTGTTTACATTTTTTTTGGTATTCATTTGGGGGTAACTTTTCCCTTCTTTTAGAGTTATGACGATTGATGCTTGCTCTACTTAAGTTTGCCTTGTTGTGCTCCACGGTTCTGTTGCCCTTTGTCATAACTGCAAAACAGGATGAAGGAAAACGTTCTGTATTCTACCACAGCAGACCCGGCGTTTGACCTCCAATTGGGAAGCATATCCTGTTTCTTTCGACTCCACTGGACACATTATTTGACTCTCACCCTCCTCTTGGAAGCCCACCATGCTTGGCTCTGCACAAATGGCAGTTTGCTGTGGCTGACAATAGATGGCACCAAATCCCTTTGCCAGGCCATCGTAACGTGCTCTGTTTGGTACAGCATGCATCGGGGGTGTCCATCTGTGCCAAAAGTGGACTGGTGGACACAGAGCGGTGCCCCTTGTGATGGGGAGGGGGCCTTGCCAGTAGATTGTTCCAGAGAGAGGGGGAAGGGGGTTTATGTTTCTAGCTGACTGTGTTCTTTTCTTCTTTTCTTGCCATCACACCTTTATTTTTGTGCCTCTGTTGTTTCCACTGCTGCCTTTGTTTCGCTTCTTTATCATTTCAGATTTTCATTTCCATCAGCTGCCTTAGTTGTTTTAATCCTTCATGTTGTTTTTGACCAATGTGTGCTTTATTCTGTTGACAGTTTTACTTTGATGACTTGATTTTGTATTTGGGTGGGATATGCCTGATGATCACAAAATGGAAGTGTTTTTTTTTTTTTCTCACCTGGAATGCCTTTTAGTGTGAGGAAAAGGAGAAAATGAGTGAAGTAGGAAAATAAGCTGCAGCAGGAAGCAGTTAGTGGGGCTTTCTAATAAATTCTGGGGTTAGGTGATGTGTGTGTGAATGAATGTTTAGGTGTTTGACACCAATTATTTGGGCTTGGTTGCATTTTTCACCGTTATATGCCCCAGAATGGCGCACACACAACCAGCTGCTTCACAGACAACTGCCCCATAATGTAAAATACTCCATTCATTTCCCTCCATGTCTGCCTCACACGCTGTATCATAATTCTTTGAGTAACCCTTTTTAAAAAAAAATCAAATCATCTGTTTCCCCTCACAGTTGGCACCAAACCCTTGAATTCACACCGTGTATGTCTTCACCCCTCAGAGCCTCCCTTCCATATGTGCACTTTACACGTGTCTGTACATTTACATGCATTTACTGTTTGACATTCTGCCCATGCCTTTGTTTTTCTGTGTGTGAGCATGTGAACAATGAGCAGTACGTGTGTACATGTTGCCTTCACCCAACATTGTGCTGTTTTTGCCACTGAATCTGTGTGTTTGTGTGTGAGTGTGTGTGTGAGAGAGAAAGCTAAATTGTGCTTGATCTGTAACTACTGATGTGTGAGAGGGTGTGTGTGTGTGTGTGTATATATATATATATATATGTTGGAGGTTTGCTGTGTGAATGTGTGTGAGACGATGGGTAAATTTAGCTTTGCTGACAGCCTGTGATGGGGGTGGGGGAATACAGAGGACGATGGACATGGAGAAGTTGTCATATGTTTGGGTGGCAAAAAGATTCTTGGAATAATGGCAGAGATTCTGGCCTTATGTGATAAGAAACATTATATAGGGCATATCGAAAATTGTTTGTATTCTCAGATGTAGTAGTTTATTGAGCACTGACATTAAGGAAATGGTGTCTTTGGCCCAATTATGAACATACGCTTATAAAAACTAAAGCAAGAACTACCTATTTTAACAAAACCTCATTTCAATTTATCACAAAATCGTAGCCTAAAAACTAAAAGTTAGAAACTTGTTAAATCATTGCATTGGTATCTGTTTTAATAAGTTAAATAATTCCTGAAGAGTTACTTAAAACAAACTGAGTTTTTTTGCTCTGTAAATTATTATTTCATTGTTCACTTCCTTCTTCCTCACTAACAACCATGCCCCCCCCCTTGTTACCTCACTGATCTGCTGCCCCCTGCCTGCTGCCCTGCACACCGTCACCTCTCCAACTGAGTGCACTTTTCCTCCACCTCACATCCAATATTTGACCAAAAATAATAAAAAGCTGAAAGAAATGGAACAAATAAAAGTGTTCTTTGTTGCTAAGGAATGGGGCTCGGTCATGTCTTTTTCCCCCCAATGTGACACTTGTGATTCTCTTCTTCACTAATCTGTTTTAACAGTCCTGTAAAAATGCTTAGAGTAGACGAGTGGAATAATATAGGATGCTGTATATATACCAGTAAGGACATGCTAAACCTGTTTGCATGGGAAAATGACCCTTTGAAGATGTTCTCCCAACAAGACCCCGTGTAGTTCTTTGCATTTATCTTTATTTTATGTATTCTCTATACTCTGCTCATATTAACCTTATTCATTCAAATGCAGTGGTGGAAAAAGTTTCCAGTATCAATATAACGATGTAAAAATAAGTCCTGCATTCAACACCTACATACCGGTAAGTAAAACTTGAGTTACATTTGACTGTTGTAGCTGTTTGTTATTAACTACTTCATACTCCACAGTAATTGTCAGATTCATCCCTCCTCTTCTCCACTGCCGTCTGAAGGTCCTGCTGACCTCGTACCATTTGTGCCAGTATTACATGTTCAGATTCTTTGTAGGTTATCTCTAATATCAGCAGGACAGATTCCTCCATTTGTCACACCTATTGATCTCGATATTAATAATCCAAAACAAGCTGTTGTTGTACTTTAAAGGATATATTTTGCAGTCTGTGTAGTAGTTGTCCTTGGACTCTCACCTGCACACAGTATCTCTCACCCACTTGCTGGCCTCCACCTTTTTCACTCCATGCAGACCCCAGCAAATACAAATGTTGTGTAAGTCTTTCATTATATTTTAACTGTATTTTTTTATAGCTAATATGAGGATTTCCCTGTTTCTCAAGAGCAAACTTGATGCCTGAGAACTCTTCATGAATCTTGGTTTATTCATTCATTACAGAAGTTTAGCGGAAGGAATTATGCAAACAGAATTACTGTAGCATTCAAGGCCTGCAGCATAGTGACTTATTCTGTGAGGACCAAACATTTAAGCAGAGCTAGGACCACTAACCCTTGCAAAAACTCTTCTTGGACGCATGTCTTCTTGTCTCAGTGAGTAGCTTTTTGTTGTTTCCTGACAGCTCTGCGCAGTAGGTTGGACTCTGACCCCGGCTGCTGTGGGTGAGAGAGAGAGTGGATAGATTGGGATGAATAGAGTTTATTCTTCCTCCTTTGACTCCTGATTTGTGACCGTGAATTGAAGGTCATGAGAAATATGAGGATGCTTCAAGCTGGTAGAATTCAAATCATTTCCCTTTTTTAAAAATTCAGCAGCACATAAATATCCATCAGTAAAGATGGTTGAATTGGAATATCCATAATTGTGCTTGAGTTTGAAAGCACTCGCAGCATAACATTCAATAGTAATGTGGCTGGATTCTCGGGTGAGGTGATGCATGTGAATGAGTGTTTGGCTTGGATGCTCTTCCTTTAAATGATTAATAAAGCCAGCTTTACAGACCTTCCTTTTTTCTCTTCCTGTTTATCCTTTGTTACACTAAACTAGTTCACTTGAGAAATAATAGATTTTGACATGTTATGGTTTATACAATTGCCACAAGTTTACTGAACAGTATAGTAGTGTATTACTCAAGTTCTGTACAGCACTTAAGTACAATTTAGAGGTATTTATGCTTTCGTACTTCAGTTTTCTGCTACTTATCAGCCCCACTACTTTTTTTTTAGTTACAGTTACAGGTTCTACTTAAGATTACAATTTTACAAAACAAACACCATCTTACATAATTTGGATAAAACTCCCAAACTGTATCTAAAGGTGTTAAAATCTGCCAATATGACTGTGTGTAGGCAGTCCACAGCACGGAGGTCAAAGAGTTTTATTTTGTCGTGGCAGATTAACATAACCTTGATGAAACCCTATCAACTTGCATTAGGGGATGTGTGTGAGAGCCTCATACGAGGGTTTAAAAGTCAGGGTATCTCAGCCTCTCCTGCTTTGATTTGTTTATAAGCCCCCAAATTTCAAAGTACTATACTCGATTACTTACCCCTTTTAAGAACTTCTTAGAATTTATTTATACATTTATTGCTACTATTACTAAAGTAACTGAGATGAAGACTTGTTTCACAACTGGTGTTTGGTTCATCATATTTGATACCTCGATCATTTGAGGATAGTTAGGAAGTTTGAACTGGCAGCTTTGAGGGTGCCAAACAGTCTATTTAAAGATCCCCTGCAGCAGTGGTCGACTTGGTGAAAAAAATAAAAAGGGCACCAGCTGCACGCGGAGGAACCAGCGTACAGAAAGTTTGCCAGCATGTAGGACGGCCTATAGGGCTGCAATATGTCTTCTCCACTGGAGGAAAGTGTTTGGGGTGGCCCCAAGTTACATTATACATCAAATCTGAGCCATAAAATACAACGATTTTAATCTTAACCAGGGTTTGCATCATGACTTTCTGTGGGCTGATGCCCCACCACATGCAGCTGTTGCCCTTTTGTGTTTTCCACATTTTTTCCTCTACAAATATCTACACACAGTATACTCTATACAGCGTGCAGGATTTACTGTATATTTGACAATGATGCTTACATGTACCACGGCACATTAATCCATAGGCTAATGAAAATAATCATTAGTTGAAGAGTTAAAAATCGGCTCCACCTTAACCAACTGTAACAGTAAAATTAAAGCATGAGTAGGCCTAACAATACTCTAATGATATCAAATAAAAAATTTACATACTTTTTTTTTACAATGAGTACTTTTAATTTCAGTCTGATTATGTTTTCATACTTTTACATAACTTTGTGTGTATTATTAATTATTTTTCTCAGTGGTGGACTGTTTGAGGGGCAGGCGCAAAAAAATAAATAAATAAAGAGGGCACCAGCTGCATCTGGGGCACCAGCAGGCAGAAAGTCATTACAAACCATTGTTAAGTTTAAATTTGTTTTATTATGCGACTCAGATGTTAGAATTACTCAAACACACAGGGAACGAGCCCCCGGGAAGCCCAATTTGACATAGTGGCCAAATTACAATGTCACGGGGCCCAAAAAAAGTATTTTCCCCAAAAGCTTACATTGTGCTGTAAAACAGTGGATTCGGTCCAATAACATTTGAACATGCATGGTCTATGGGCCCCCCATAATGCAGAAGCTATGTGGAAGATCTGGGTAAACACCACCTCCAACACCAGATTTTTCCCTTGACAGATCAATGGGAACTCTTAACTATTAAACCAATTAGAGGTAGATTGGGGCCCTGCATTACATTTTCTCCACTGCACCTTATAAAGCATTTAATCTACTAAAGAGGCTCCCTAGAGGACACTTTACCCTGTTTTATCTCCCATGAAGGAATCCAACAGGGCTCTTTTTTCAAAGTCCACACAAGTGCTTCTACTTAAGTGAAGGATCTTAATACTTCCTCCACCACTGTGTTGAGCAGAGAGCCGAGGCAGCACACTGGCCTGCAGATAGCTCGAAGTGAGGGCGGGCTGAGTCAACCTGCCACTCCCCGCTCAGGCCTTCACGGGCGCGCGCCTCTGCTCCTGCGCGCTGTCACGCTTTACTACCAACAGGCACGGAATTCCTGGGAGGAAGTCACTCATTGAGATTGGAAAACGAACTAACCCGAGAGATAACAGGAAGTCAGAATACTGCAATTCCATATTGGGGATAATAATAATAATAATAAAACTTCTACCCTTGGAATATGGACTAGAGGCGCCGGGTCGCAGCAGATGGAGGCGGCGAGAAGTTTGCTGTTTGTCGGGGCCGTGCTGCTCGGAGTGACGGGCGCGTTGGGCAGAGAAGGTGGGTAACTTTCACAGTTTTTCTCGCCTTTAATGCCTCCCCTTTTGGCAAAATAATCCCCCCTGTCTAAACGGAATATAAAAGTAGATTATGGGGGATATATTTCTGTAAAGACTGGAGCTTCATCTTGGCCCACAGTGGTTTATATTTCTGGCTTTAGGACCACATTCCTCCGTGAGTCCGCAGCCCTCGTCCTCACTCCTGAGGCTCGTGGGATTCACAGATTTGGAGACAAATCCCACCTGTCACACAGTAGCCTCAACCGTCTGTTTGGACTAAAACTCCCATATTGCAACTCGAAGCACGCCACTGAAACGCAATAATAGTAGTAGTAACAGCGAAACAGGTAAGAAACACGAGAACCTGCTTTGCAGCTTGGGGACACGGAGACAGGAGCACTGATTGGGTGACTTGTGCGGACGTTTGGCTGGTTTGCTCTCCGCGTAAACAAAAACAAACCTACACTAACAGAAAGCGCATTGTGTGCCAGGGATCATGACGATGTCAATTATTCACTTCTGGCTCTAAAGAGGACATTGTGTGATAGAGGGCCACTTGTCACACTCGGAGCTCGGAGTGCATGCCAGTAAAACAAGAACTACGTGAAAGTGCAACAATGTGCATATTTGCAAGATAGCCCCCCAAAAATAGGATTTTATTTTGAAGTGTTGATAAAGGTAAAGCAGCATTTTAGAGAATTTCATGATGTATTTAGGCTACATTTAGGAGCTAGAAGAAGACAGTTTCACAATTTTTATCATCATTTAAAGCTTAATCAGTTAAGCATTTAAGCAAACATTTGATGATTACAGCTTATTTTCCTCCTCTTGCATTAGGCTATATTACATTACATCACATCACAATAACCTGATTATGTCTAAGTTAGACTGAAGCGCTTTGAAGACCTATCCTTGGACACTATTTTATTATTTGCAGCAGGTTGCCTCCGAAGTAATCAATATGTAGTTTGAGTGAAATCAGACATCAATAAACACGGGTGGATGCTTTTAAAGCATTTATGATGTCACAAGCTACTGGAAAAAAAATATTCACAGTGCAATATTTATTGACACGTGCCTGTTATTAAAAATAAAAACCCAGCAGAGGATAAATAGGCCAGTGCATGACTTTAACATTAAATATCATCATGTCCTCTTTACTGCTAAAATATTGTAGTGGAAGTTTCTTTTGTCTTTTACTAGCTTCTACCGCCACCATCACTACTGCACACAAACAAACAAAGCCAATAGTCACAGGTGAAGAGATTTCCAAATAACTGCATTGTTGGTGGGAACAGGTTAGTGCACTTCACTCCACAGTGTCAATCTCTAAAGCATCACTCCAGTGTGAGCGCTGTGAGTGCAGAGTTAGTCATTTTTGACTATTTTCAGTTATTTAAGTATTCTATGTCACTGTTTTGCCCCCCACACACACACACACATATACACACACATCCTGTGGCCAGCAGTTGTGTTATGACAGGTGTATCTTATTGTCTTGCCTCTTGTCTCTGACTGAATTATTTCAACAACCTGCCCCTGTGTGAGAACATATACTGTGTGTTTGTGTGTTCAGTGGCCTCATGTTGAGTTCATGTCCTTGTCACACTCCAGTGCACCCATTGAGTGAAACTCACTGCAAAGTGATTAAGTCCTACTGAATCGCCCTCAGTGGCAGGCTAACTGAGCCAGCCGTGACTCACCAGTCTAGGCTGCATGTGAGTGATCTAAACTCTGAGGAAGTACCAGCCTCAGAGGAGCCTGTCGACACCATCGTGTGTGCTTTTCTAAGGTTTGACTTACACACCTTTACTGTACCTGTACACTAAATCACAGCAGCCTTGTTGGGAGTTACTGTTTCTTCCTAAAAAATGTGTGACCAAGGTGTTTAAGACGCATGACCATGCAATTGTCACCCCCCCTCCCTCCCCTCCCCTCATTTCCTGTAACCTCTCTACTATCACGATAAAAACATTAAGGCAAAATATACCAAAAAAGGAACCTTTTCTTACACTGACTATTTCTTGTCCTACACTGATTATTTAATGCCCTAATGTCCATTTTGCACACTGAATGCCTCTTAACACTTTTGTTATTCTACTTTTATATTTGCATTTGTTTTGTTATTGTTCCACTCATATTGGGGAGTGCCATCGTAATTTCGATGTGTTGTTGTCTTGCAGCAGTACAATGACAATAAAAAATCTTTAAAATAAAAATAAATGATGATGGCAGTTCTGTAATATAATCCCTCCTTTCAGTAGAATCACATCTTGATAAAATAATAATACAGAGCTACTCTGATTTTTAAGAAGACATCCTTAATTTGGTGTTATTAGTTATCTGACAGCTATTAATATGATTATTATTATTTAATACACAATTAAGTAATGTGCTATGATCAGCTATAAATAATTCCTAATAACAACTTTTGAGTTGCCAGGTTTGTTAAAACTCCCTTTTTAATGATACGTTTCCAATTATAAAGGGTCATGAATTTCTCACCATAAATAGCAGTTAATAATAAGCGTTATAAAAAATAAATAAAATCTTTTTATTTTGTAAATGTGATTACTTTTATAATGTGATTATTTATTCATTAGGGTAACTTACTACAACCTATATTTCATGATATAATCATGTGTTGTGTAATGACCATTGAACTTCTTGGTTTTTAATAACATTAATAAAAACCAATGCTGGTGACTTCAGCATTTTTGTACAGGCAATAATGAACTGATGAACTTAAGAACTCAAAAGTAATTTATGTCAGAGGAGAGGACTTTTCACAACCTGGCAACCTGAAGGTTCTTGGGTTATTACTGATCTATAAAAAAATTGTAAATGATTAGTCATTTATAAAGCCTTTTGTTACAAACTCCATCTAAATGGTAACTTATTATTGAAATATTGATCAAATTAGAAAGTGTATTGTATACGTTGAATCATACTGACTAATATGATAAGCATTCGGGGTAGGAATTGATAAGATTTTAATGATACCAGTGCAAATATCAATTCTTCTTATCAGTCCAATTCTTTATCAATTCCCTTATTGATTCCTGATCTATGATGGGTGAGTCGAGCCGGCTGTAGCCTGAGAGATAGCTATAGCTACAGTCCTGTCTGTCATCAATAAATTAATAAATTATATGAAATGAAAGATAATTTGTACACCAATTATTTCATTTAGGTATTCTCAGTCAAAGAAACTGCGACGTGTTGCTCGGTTGGGAAGCAGTGGTCCTCGTGTGTCAAATACATGGCATTCCTGGAGTTTAAATCCATGATTGTTGTCCTCTTTCTTTGTGAAAACATTTCTTCCCCTCTGCTACGACTCCTCCTTTTTTTCAGGTTTCAATTAGCAAGCGGTTTGACATCATTGTTTTGCAATATGCAACTTTTATAAAAACATGCTCTGAGGCATACGATTACGATGCATCAGATAATTTGGAACCAGTTCTCAAACTGAACTGGATGGAGAGTCGTCTATCGAACTTGGCAGCTGATTATCGACACATAAACAGTGTTTGGTAACTGATATTTTCCATTTGTGCATTGAATCACTTCATCCTGATCCAGCCTTAAATCCAATAGGTTTTTCAAACATTGACTTTTGCACTTTTCATATACAATGCTCCCTTTTGAAATAAACTGCACATTTACATGCAGATGGATGCAGTCTGATGCAGCGGTGTTGTCTTTGTGATTGTAATCCCTGCATGACGGGGTGAATGAGTGAGGAGTTCATTTCTGTGACTCCAGTACATTACCTGTTCTGCTTGTCTGTTGAGCAATACCTGTTTTTTCTTCCTCGGCTGTAGAGCGAAGCGGAAGAAAGAATGTGTTAAGGAGGTTGGGAGAAATGTGAAGTTTATGCAAGACACGTTGCTAGGATTAGCGTTGCATTAGAATTGGGACTGACTTGTCAAATCGAAGGGATAATAAACTGGCAGAGAAAGAAATGTTGAATCAGCTTGTTCTGTTTGTGTTGAGCTTTGAAGGGATCTGATCCAAAATAGGAGAGTTGAGGCCGAGGAGCATGTTGACTGTTCTGGTGTGTCACCCTGCATGATTTTTCCACCATGGTTCAGTCCAACTCTGCAGTAGCATCGCTGCCACCCTGTTTCTGTCACTTACCGTACACACAGTGGTAAACACACATACACACTCCCTGTGCTAACTGGCATGCTGCCACACACAGGTGTGGCTTCACGCTGGCTTTCAGTTTGCACACAGCCTCAAGCAGCACACTGACACAAGACACAGAGCGCCTCGGTTTTTTTTGCACTTTTCCATCATATTTTTTGTTGATGATGTGCATATTCATTTGCATCTTAAAAACATTACATCAAAATCAAATTGAACCCAACAACCAGTTGCTATTCAGTGTTTTTTTATTAGTTGATATTTACCAAAAGAACTGCAGGATGCACGCTCATCTGATGTATCAAGAAAGAAAGGTTGCAAAACAAGCTACTGCTACGTGAACCACTAGTAAGTTAAAGTCAAGCAAGTAACGCTGTCTTGCCTTGCGACAAGTTTGCATTAAGATCGGCCTCAGCATTTAATCTAGAACGCTGAATGAGATCAAAATGAATTCTGGATTGCTGTAAGTGCAAAGAAGTGGGCAATGATTTAAGAAATCAACAGAAGTGTTAAAAGCTTGTACGTCAGAAGCCTAACTCTACACAGAATGGTCAAAATGTGGACAACAGGCAGGAAAGCAGACATTTTCTCTCATTCTCCTTGTTAAGCGCAGAAACACTTGACCAGTGGAAGTGTCCAGAGACAAGCTGCCACGATACATTGGACTGTGTGTGTGCTTGGATGTCTGTGGCAGTAATAAAGTAATGTCACATGACCTGGTGGGCTGCGGGTTACCGACCGGTCTTTGAACAAGACTCTGAACTACAACATGGTTTCTCTTGCACAACCCCCCCCCCCCCCCACCACCACCACCACCCCCCTACACATACATGTGTCATCTTTTAGATATGCAAAGATTCACATTCCAGGGAAATGACACTTTCCAAAAAGTCCAAAAAGTGTTGCGCAATGAATCATGGACTCTGAGGAACTGACAGGGAGACCTGAATTTTTCTAGATAACTTGAGTGAATTATGAAGAGTTAAGCAGTGATAGTGACATGACAGTGGGCAGATCGAGCTAAGTAAGTGATGAAAGAGAGAGAGTATTTTAGGCCACAGTGATGGAGGGGTGGGCAGCTCCTCACAAGGCCATGCATACACACACACTGGCGTTGCTGAGAGACTTTTGGAGAGCAAACAATGAGGGAATAAAAGGAGAGGAAGCTGAGAACTGGCTTTACACACACTTTGTAGTAATGGAAAATCTGCTCTGTTGTGCTTTCTGTTACGGGACATTTACCTAATCCTCAGAGCTGGAGCTGTCTGTGTTGTTTGTGTATGTGTGGTAGTTTGTTGCGACTCAGGGAGTCAGTTTTAGTTTGTATATTCTGCTTTACTTAAAAGATTTAAATGCTGGAGAATAAAAGCATGACTTCCCTCTCAGCTTGACATGGAAAACTATTTTCCATGATGACATCACCAAAGGAGGCAGTGATTAGTCATTTGATTTGATATTTGACACAAGCTGCAAAGACTGGGTGTGTATTTTTGACTGCCAGTCTATTAATCACAGACCCATTTTTTGCAGCAGCTAATCAGATTCAGATTTTAATGCAGACTTATTTACCTTTTTTTTTGACCCAATATGGGTCAAGTTATGAGTGCTTAACCATCAACAGGAAACTTAACACGTGGCTGACGCACGTACGATAAGAGCATGTCCTGAGTGCATAGCTCCTGAACTATGTTGAAACCCATTATATCATGAAAACCACCCTCCACCTCCTGCCTGCCAGCACTTCCTGTTCCTCTGATGATGAGTCCATCTAGACGTCTTTCCCAAAAGGAGGGACATAGATAGCGCGGGGGGTCGACTATTGAAGGCCTCTTGGAAAGGAGCCAGAGGAAGTCATTTATAACCCCAGCAGAGGAGGGACTGTCCACTGTGTGACTGCCTGCTAAAGCATGGGAGCTATGTGTGTGCGACAGCGCCTGTGAATTGTAGTCCTGTGTGACCCTGAATGTAATGCTGTGTGTGACCCACTGCGGGGAATCTGTGCTTTGTGCTGTTAGTGGAAAATATATCATATACACTAAGAGGCAGACAGAGGCAGTGCAGATGGTGTGAGCTTCAGAGAACCCATTCAAGGCCACTTGTAAACAGTTACATAGTCAAAATATGTGGAAGTCCAAATTACTTTAAGTGTTAGAGAATGATGTTTGAAACTGTTCAAAGTCCACCAATGAGATTCTTTATGTAAAGTCTTCAGAGGTTACACAACAGTACTGAGCTTATATCAACAGATGAAGCAGAATAATTAACAGGGTCTGTTTAGTAGGTCTCTTTGGGTGTGACGTATTGTAACATTCATGGTAATATTGGTTTTGTTTTTTAAAAAAATTCATATAGTGAGAATAACAATATTCCAACAACTTGTTGAAACAATGACATCATAGAGCAGCAACAAGCATGGCTGAAACGAAAGTAACACTGCCACAAGCTCCAGGTGGAGGAGTTGGTTCCAAAAAGGAGAGCGACTTCAGGGGTGTGGAAATGGAGCCAAAAATGTCTACAATAAAAATATTTGTCAAGAATGTTTTCACAAAAATACCCTGAAGTATTGGGATATTAATTTAGGGCCACCTAATATGTCTTATTTTATAATGGAAAAGTGAGCGTGTCACTGTTTCAAATGACAATCTCTTCTTCTTCTTCTTCTTCTTCTTCTTTTTCTTCTTCTTGTTGTTGTTTTCTTTTTCTTAATGAGGTAGACTTTTGTGTCCTTTTGCGTAAAGATAAAGTTTGCTTTCCAAGTTCTTTTGTATGACAATAAAGCCGGAGCTGTAAAATGGCATGAGTGCTGAGCAATGAAAAGGGATTTAACAGTCTTTTACGTGCAGAATGAAGTTGGGATCATATGTTTTCTGTGTTGCAGTGTGCCTGGGTACTGACATGAAGCTGGCCCTGCCCTCCAGCCAGGAAAATCACTATGAGACCCTGAGGCTGCTCTACACCGGCTGCCAGGTCGTTCACGGCAACCTAGAGATTACACACCTTCATGGAAACCCTGACCTCTCCTTCCTGCAGGTAAAAGAGTTTGTAATATAACATCTGTTACAGTACAAAAAGAAGATGGGACTGGTGTTTTTGGTTTTTGGTCATATTCATTAATTATAAAACAAAGACAATGGAAACAAATAAAGACAAAACGAGTGTCCCGTTGGTTAGTTGATCCACCTGTTTCTGTTGCCACAACAGGCTCATCATTTCTTGTTTCTTCACCTCTTCAGGGGATCGTGGAGGTACAGGGCTATGTGCTTGTAGCCCATGTGTCAGTGAGTCTGGTGCCTTTGGACAACCTGCGGATCATAAGAGGCAGCCAGCTGTACAACTCCAGCTACGCCCTGGCTGTGTTGGATAACACTCTGGATGGACAGGGGCTCAGGACGCTTCACCTTCGTAGCCTCACAGGTAATAATAAAGTTGCTCAAAGTCAAAGATGCATGGACCCGGACCTGATTTGACTGGACTGGGGTTGGGCTGTATTTTTGAGTTGTTTTGGCTGATTAATTTTATTAATTTATCTTTAAAACTCTAAATCTTTTAAGGGAAGTTTTGGGAAGATTTGCAAATGTTGAGCAATTTTGTGTCCTCCTTTCATCCAGCATCTGTTATCTATTAACCATAAGTTACGTTTTGTCTCCCCTACAGAGATCCTGTTGGGTGGGGTGTATATTTGGGGGAACCCCCAGCTGTGCTTCCCTGACCCCCAGAACATCAACTGGAGGGACACTTTGGACGAGCACAACCTCCAAGCCAAGCTGCTCCGACTGCAGCCTCGGGCCCCTAAATGTGAGCGCCTGATTAACTGATTGAAGTATTGAACATCCCACAGGGTAGTACAGGACTACAGATCCATGACTTTTCCTCTTATGTCTTCATGAGGGTTACATTTGTGGTTTAGGGGGAAACATCTTCACAGCTATTGGATGGTTTTTACCTGGCAGATTATCCTGTGAAGTTGGTGTGAATGTTGGAACTCTGTTGTCTCTGTCCTCTCTATTCTGACATTGGAAAGGTGCGAGGTTTGCAGCTTGCTAAAGCTATTTGACTATCCCACAAGCAATTCTGATGCATAAGTATACTGGCATCTCAAGCACAGCCCCATAGAGGCAAATGCATAGCTGTAGACTCTTGTTAGATTGTGGGATACGTGCTCAGCTCTCCTTATTTGTTATTGTTTCTTCTGGTACAGGTCCAGATTGTTCCTCTGTATGTGGAGAAAGCTGCTGGGGAGAAACTGCACAGGACTGCCAGACCTGTGAGTTAACATCATGGGTAGAGTACGACACTGATGCTGCAGCAGATGAAGGACAGCTGATAATCTTGACTTGTCATTTTTGTCCAAAGTGACCCGTGTTAAATGTGCGTCTGGCTGTCAGCGGTGTAAAGGTCCCCTTCCCAATGACTGCTGTCACATGCAGTGTGCTGCTGGATGCACTGGACCTAAAGACTCAGACTGTCTGGTAAATCACAAACACATACACACACACACACTTATCAGACTTCTTTTTGTATTTTTTTAAAATCTTCTGTGTTGTCCAATGGTCTTTGTCATTTCTCGAGTAACATATTTCCTCCCTCCTCTGCTCTTCAGGCTTGCCGTCACTTCAACGACAGCGGTGTATGTAAGGAGAACTGTCCTCCACCCACTATCTACGACACTGTCACTTTCCAGACCAAACCCAACCCAAACAAGAAGTTCAGCTTTGGAGCCACCTGCGTCAAGACTTGTCCTTGTGAGAACTTATTTTTGTGAAAACCTTGTTTCTTCAAGAAAGCTACCCCACAGTGCTCAACTAGTTGCCATGTACCTAATGATTAAGTGTTTTGCTAAAGGGCACCTTGATGATAGCAGATTCTGAGAGGTGAAAGAGGAGAAAAGATTATTTATTCACTTTCCTTGCCAAGATTTCTACACACGCTCCAGGCATTCAAACCTGGCAATGTTACAGTCACTTCAGGCTACCAGCATCACATTTCATCATACCTAATTAATTTCCATTTTGCTGCAAAGATACCCTTTGAACACTTTGTCTCCCTGTCTGTAGATAACTATCTGGCTATGGACGTTGCTTGTACATTGGTTTGCCCCAGAGCCAACCAGGAAGTCATCATCACCCACTCTGCCGGAAACGAGACACAGAAATGTGAAAAGTGTGAAGGAGACTGTCCCAAAGGTGGGATCATTGTGTCTTTGTTGGTTAGTTTGTGGGTTATTTGCTTTAAGACACCACACATTGTTTACATACACTCAATTGCCACTTTATTAGGTTCACCTGCACACCTGCATCTAATCATACAATCATGTGTCAGCAACTCGATGCATAACAGCACACAGATCTGTTCAAGAAGTTGAGTTGTTGTTCAGACAAATGGGATTTTGCCGTACAGGGTGGCTTGAGTATCTCAGTAATTACTAATCTATTGTGGGTTTTTACGTGTATAGTCTTGAGATTGTACCGAGAAAAATAAAAAACACCCAATGTGCGGCAGTTCTGTTTGCAAAAACGTCTTGTTACTGAGAGAGTGCAAAGCAGGATGGCCTGACTGGTTCAAACTGATAGGAAGGCAACAATAACTCAAATAACCATGCCTTACAGCAATGCAATGCAAAAGAGGATCTGTGAACACACAACACGTCAAACCTTGATGTAGATGGGCTACAGTAGCAGGGGACCACTGCGGGTTCCATTTGTATCAGCTAAGAATGGTAAAATGAAGCTACAGTAGCCACAGGCTCACCAAAACTGAATAGACATTTGGATAAACGTCGCCTGGTCTGACAAATCTCGATTTCTGCTGTGACATGCAGATGGTAGAATCAGAATTTGGAGTAAACAACATGAATCCATCATAAATTCTGTCTTGTGTCAATGATCATAATCAATCAGTGATTATGATTAATTTATGATTTGCACTGCACTTACTGATACTCGGATGAATCACATGATGACGATTGGGCAAAGTGAACAAACCTGTTTCTACAGTACCTTGTTGTTGTTAGAAGTGTGGTTTGTCTCTTAAGTCAGGACTGGTAAAGTTAGATAATTTGAATAATTTATACTTAGTAAAATGTGGATCATTTCTTTTTACTTCAGTACAAGACATGAGTGGATCTGGATTTAACTCGGTGCAGTTAACTGTATAATTTAGTAATCCTGCTTTGTGAGACAGACCCCAGGTACCATATGTAGTGTCTATTGTCACTGCATGTTTTTTTTGTTTTTTTGGTCTCAGTTAGGACCTCTATTGCTGGACATGTTCAACACAGACACATTCCTAACAAACATTAATATATCTCTTAATTTTATAGTACATAAAAAGATTAAAAAAATACATGCAGGCAAGGTTTATTAAGAAAAGGTCAGTTGGAATTACACCTATTGGCTCCTTTACATCATCAATCAATTGATGCACAGAATCACTAACTCCAGCAATTTGTCAATCACCTTATACCCTAGTCGTGCAATGCAATACGCCACACTATATTTGATTCTATGCTGATGATATCTTGGTTTATATGGAGGTTTGTTGATCATTATTTTCCTGTTATACTGTAAGTTAAATTAAATTGAACTGTTAGTAAGTTTAGTTTAATTTCTGGATTTAAGATAAAATTGATTAAAAGCCATTGTCATGGTTCATATTGCAGTGTGTTATGGCCTGGGCATGGACAACCTTGGCGTCATGGACAACCATGGGGTCACAATGGTAACATCTTCTAATGTGGAGCAGTTCAACAACTGTAAGAAGATTTTTGGTAGTCTGGCCTTCCTCCCTCAGAGTTTTACAAGGTAAGACACACACATGCCAAATAGAGAACCTACTGTACATACAGTTCAAGCTCACAAAGATGCATTAGAAATGACAAAATAAAGTAATTCAAACTCAATAATGTGCCCTTAATCACAAACAGCAGTTTGATGCCCAAGAGTTTATACTGACACAGATCCCACATGTTCAGCCCTTCCAATATTTGAGTTTATGGCAACATTCGTGGAAGATTCCTTTCGCAACTCCAGGGGAAAGTTGCCACCCTTTAGATTACTGTACTCAAGTACTTCAAACCCAGAGATGGCTGTTTTTCACCTTTATAGTATCTGTATGTCAACAAAGAGAAAAATAAACTGCTTTTGTGTATTTTCTCCTCACTGTGATTCTTTGACTTAAAAGAGATCTAATTAAAATGCTGTGCTGATAAAACAATGGAAGAGTAAATAGAAGAACAGAACAGTAGTAATATATCATCACTGTCAGGCAGAAACCTTGTATGTCTAAAACTGTTACTTTTCAATAAATTTAAAAAAAGTCTATGTTTTTAAAATAATTGAACACCATGTTGTCAAAGTTGGTATTGTGTTTTGTATCTGGGCAAATATTTAATGTGCAAAACCCACATACAGACATCAAGGGTGACCAATAGTATTGATTATGAAAAAATAAAAATGACAAAATATGGAGTCACAAGGTTTCCGCCCAACAGCAACGATAAAGAGTATATATAAAACTAGTTAGCTGAGTCACCAGCCTCTCTGTGGCCATTAAATAAAAGGCTGGTGGACTGGCCTATGTGACACTAACTGCAGCCAAGATGCAAATCCCTCATATATTTCTTTTTTGTGTGCCAACTGTTCACAATGAAAAAATGTGAAATGTGAACACAAAGTTGAGATAACATGCACCTCTGGAGATTTTATCAGTGAATAGTGAGAGAAGAGACGATAAATATTTAGAAATAATCAAATGTTAATCGCCTCTTGTTGTGTGGTAACTTATTTTAATCTTATTTTGTCACCGTTCAGGGACCCTGTGACCAACACATCAGGCCTGACCCTCGAGCAGCTGAGCGTCTTCAAGAAACTGGAGCAGATTACAGGTACTGAACACTGAGAACAGTAAGGAAGTGTTTGTTGAACTAAGCTTTTACCAATAAAATATAACATGATTTTTTTTGAAACTGTACACAACTGTTGCAAATGCAAAAACTTCAATTCACTTAAATTTTCCATATAAAACTGCACAGAAGCATGTTATACAGAGCATGCTATGTCTCCTCTATGAGTGTTTTTAGTATCTTTGTCTTTCTAATCTTTGATTTTTCTGTGCAGGCTATTTGTACATTGATGCCTGGCCACAAGAATGGACTAACCTGAGTGTGTTTGAGAACCTGAAGGTGATCAGAGGCAGGATGCTCTACAAGTAAGACTTTTAAACTGTAAACCTTACCTGTCTGTCTCACTGATATGTCTGTCTTTTTTTCTCTGCATGCCAGCATATTAATCTATCTGTCCTGTATGATTGTTGTTGGGTTTTTTTTTAAACTGAAAACTCCCTCACTTTGTACAGGGTTGTAACCATTGTGATTTTAGCTGCCTGCAGACTTTTTTATGCAGCATTATACTGCCTTCGTACACTTGTTATGCAGCTTAGTTCCTTTGTTTGAGCTTGTTCTTTTAGATTATGTGTCTCTGGTTCAGTTGAGACAGTTTGTTCATTTTCAGGGTTATAAAGGCAAATTATTAGCCAACCCAGCTGCTCTAACCTGCACAACTGCCAGCAAGGATGGCAATAAACATCTACGATGCTATAGAGTGTAGCGTGCTCAAACCAGGTCATTGTGAAAAATGTGACATCTGCTTGTCTGACACTCTTTTACAACAAGGCCTGGCGTTATGTGTTGTTGTTTGGGTGTCAAAGTGTCTACCTTACTGTTTTTCTTTAATTTGTGTTTTTGCTTTCATGTGCAGTGTTTATTCTTTTGTAAACCTCCATTTGTGACTTGCTGGTGATTTTTCCCAGCTTTCTTTATTGCACAGGTAATAATTAATTTAATCTCTATATAATTTGTTTTTCAAATTCTGTTTAGGGGTGTGTTTTCACTTGCCATCCAGAATCTACACATCCAGTCTCTTGGGTTGCGTTCACTACGCAGCGTCAGTGGAGGTTTGGTCCTGTTGTACAACAATTCCCAGCTGTGCTACAGCAGTTCACTGCCCTGGGAGAGTCTCCTCCATCCCACCCAGGGACCCCACCGCATTGTCAGCAACAACCAGGACCCCAAAGTCTGTGGTAGGTGAACATAGCAATGTCAAGGTCCATTCTAGTTTCTGTGGGTTGCACTTTGATCGAACACTAGTCACTTGGCAGCTCTTTATCTTAGTTAAATACCTCAACCAGATACAAGATTCAATTGCATTTAGAAAACACTTTTTAATGAAGTGCATTTTAAACAACATTCATGGACGTTGTTGCATGGTAAATGTTTGCAATTGATAAGAATGGGTGGTGCATATCTGCACAGTCCTTATTGAGTGTTTCTTTGTGCTTTTTTACGATCTTCAAACATTTCTCATTGAAACAGATTTAAACTTTGCAGCTTTAGCTCGCACAAACTGACAGACAAAAATAAAGCTGAGAACACAGTTGTGTCACTGTGATAGTGAGTCCTGTTTACTGTTCAAAGGAGAAAAGTGCATCATGCTCTATTTTCTCTGTTTCTGTATGTTTTCAGAGGAAGAAGGGCATGTTTGTCACCCGCTGTGTGAGGGGGGCTGCTGGGGCCCGGGGCCCAGCCAGTGTGTGTCCTGTAGGGCATTCCAACGTGGCACTGAGTGTGTAGAGCGGTGTGACATCTATCAGGGGTAAGAAGGTTTTTGCGTTGGTGTGGTTGCGGTTGTGCTAAATCAATATAAAGCCAGTGATAATGTTCCAAATAATACAGTAAACTGTGTGTCATATTTCCCAAAGAATTTCTCCAGTAAAAAAGCAGAACAATCACATATTCATTTAAAGTAAAAAAAACAAAAAATGGATGATGGATTTATGTAGGGTTGACTGAACTGGCAGCCGAAGTAGTCACAATAAATCAATATGAAAGCTTTTAATTTAAATTGTGCCCTTAAGCAACTATAGGTCATTGACAAATCAAGTGCATGTGGCAACACTGGGGACTCAACACTGAGGTTTTCTTTGCACAGTAACCGGACTGATTTTGGTATGATATACTGTGTATAGGTATATTTCCAAGATGACACAGAAGTCAAATAAATCAGTAGAGTTGTCAGTTTGTAATCTGTTACCCTGCAATTTGATGATATTTGTGCCTGATTCATACAGCCCAAATGTCTAAAATACAACTAATGAAGTCATGCTACACAAAAAGCATGACTAAACGTTTCATACTTTCATAGCATAGTTTATACTCAAGTAATTTTAAATAATTTTACAATGAAACAAGAGTCCTTTTTTTGGGATCTAAGACCTGAACAATATGGTCAAAATCAACATCACTATATTAATATTTACATGTATCATTATGTGGCAAATGTACAGTATGTAAAATCACATATTGATGTACAGTGCAATGAACTACTGTATACCTTATTGTTATGCATTACCTGAGACAAAGCAGCCAGTTAGCTTAGCTTAGCATAAAGACTGGAAACAGAGGGAAACGGCTAGCCTGGCTCTGTCCAAAGGCAGTCTGGTGTTACAAACCTGAGCTTAGTGACGACCAAGACAGTTGTGATGGGATTAATGAAATACAAACAAGCCAGAACGTTTAGTTTTTACCCTATTCCAGAGTGAGAGTGGGTTCAGACAGACTTTTAACCAGCACTGAGTGTTAAGGTCTGTATATGACGAGTCCAAAGATGACAAAATCCACCTTCTGGCACATCTAAAACGCTTTGTGTTTCTATGGGGCTTTTGTGCCAGACTATTTCTAAGCTAATGTTGGCTGTAGCCTCATATTCGCTTTGAGAGTGGTATCGATCTTCTTATCTAACTCTTATCTAACTATTTATTTAACAAAATAATATAACGACATGATCATATTGTCACGTACATTTACACTCAAAGTTGATGAATAGCTCCTTGTCCTTTAAAGGTATTCTGTGCAGGTCATCTGGTACGGCTAATGTTTGCAGTTATTTGCGGCTGGGGCCCCCCTTTCTAAAAATGTATGTCCTTATGACTGCCAGGTGCCTTACATAAAAGCATCCAACAAATGCCATAACTGTATAATATAATGCTATGTTCCCTCACTGCTGTGCTTGTGCTGCAGGTCTGTGCGTGAATACGCAGATGGATCTTTGTGTGTTGCCTGTCACCCAGAGTGTCGACCTGTCAACGGTTCTGCCTCCTGTCATGGCCCGGTAAGACATTCAGGTGGATTCTGGTGCTGACTGTCAAAATTATGGTGCTTTCATACCAAAATATTACCAGGATACAACTCGAGACCCCCACATGTTCAGTCAGTGCCAGAACATAATGTCAAAGTAACTTTTTTTAACATCACTTATTTGTTCAGGTCAAATATTTATTTTTTCTTCACAAATTGCCCAGAACTTTAATTCCACTGACCCTGCAGGGAAAACGGCAGTTGAATATTTTTATATTTCATCATGGTCAAGTGGTCAACAGACTAGTTGCAAAAATCTACTGCTACCTTCTCAGTAGATTCCAATATATATAAACTGAAAAATGATTCCGAAACATTTCAAAATATATCACAAAGCAGCACAGTGACAATAATTAACAGTAATAGAAACTGTTACTGGGGCACATTCCACATACCCATTAGTCCACTCCAGCTTCGTTGCATGATATTGCCCTTGCTCTTTCACTACATTTCTTGCCTTTCTCTACTGTAAAAACAATCAAATAAACTAAAAATTGTTAAAGAATAATCTTGCTAAAGTCACCTCTTCATACCTGCGTGGATGTGTGCAAAAATCTTTGTGTAAATGTACTTGAATATCTCTCTCTGTGTGTCTTCAGGGTGCAGAACATTGTGCAGAGTGTCGAAACTTTCAGGACGGCGAGTTCTGTGTGGATCATTGTCCCAGCGGTGTGAAGGAGGATCAGCAAACTGTGTGGAAGTATAGCAACGCTACAGGACATTGTTTGCCATGCAATGGCAACTGCACACTGTCGTGAGTGGACGTCAAACACACGCACAAGCACACACCGACAATGCACACACAATGAGAATGATTTCACACCCAGCGTTTCTCTGTTTCAGCTGCACCGTGATGGATGAGAGGGGGTGCCCCATTGATACCAGGACAGGGTGAGCTACTTTTTCTCCAATATCAATTTGGATTTGTTGTTTTTTTCTGAATGAAATTGAACAAATTCAAGATTGTTTGAGGAATCTGAGCTGAGCTATGCTGTTTTTCTCTGTTTAGACCGGGTACAACCATCGCGGCTGCAGTGGGTGGGGTGGTGCTCTTCTTCATCCTGCTGGCTCTGCTCGCCTTCTACCTGAGGAGACAGAAGAAGCTGAAGAGGAAGGAAACAATGAGGAGGATCCTGCAAGAACATGAGGTGGGCGCAAGTACAAAACCTGAAGTCGAAACATAAATAAGACATGTGTTTAACTGTTAAAAATCAGTGCAGAATTCAGTTTTTAGGTTCCTCTGGGGTGCTGTAGCGTGTAATGAAGAAATCTGCCATCTGCTTTCTTCATTTGTATAGCTTGTGGAGCCTCTAACACCCAGCGGTGCATCACCCAATCAGGCTCAGATGCGCATCCTGAAAGAGACGGAGTTGAAAAAGCTCAGGGTGCTGGGTGCAGGGGCGTTTGGTACTGTTTACAAGGTATGTGACCCAGTTCTTTAATGGTGCAACAAATATTGAACTTTACATCTTTAATGAGTTTTTGAATTGGTTTGGTCCCATGTTTCAGGGAGTGTGGGCTCCTGATGGGGAAAATGTGAAAATACCAGTAGCCATTAAGGTGTTACGAGAGAACACCTCACCAAAGGCCAATAAAGAAATCCTTGATGTGAGTACAAGCCAGATAAACACATTTAGTAGTGCACATGAATACAGTTCTCAACCCCTCAACGTCTTCCCTCTGTCTTCCCAAGGAGGCGTATGTGATGGCAGGTGTGGCCAGCCCCTATGTGTGTCGTCTGCTGGGGATCTGTCTGACCTCAACGGTGCAGCTGGTCACTCAGCTGATGCCATACGGCTGCCTCCTCGACTACGTCAGGGAGAACAAAGACCGCATCGGCTCCCAGTTCCTCCTCAACTGGTGTGTCCAGATCGCCAAGGTTTGTAAACAAGAAACAAGGTTTCATCCTTTTGTTGCGGCTTCTGAAAGTTGTTGATAATCTTATTTTTCCTTTCAAATTTGATGCGAAATCAGATTGTGTATTTGTGGACACATGGCTTGTGGTTGATGGTGGTGTGTGTGTAGGGGATGAGTTATCTGGAGGAAGTCCGGCTGGTGCACAGAGACTTGGCCGCCCGCAATGTTCTGGTTAAGAACCCAAACCACGTGAAGATCACCGACTTTGGTCTGGCCCGTCTGCTTGATATAGACGAGACTGAATATCATGCTGATGGAGGGAAGGTATGATAGTGCTGCAACTATAGGAACATTCACATTTAAGAATTTATTTTAATATTTATTTATTTTAACTGGTGTGTTCTTTTTCCGTGTTTCTAGGTGCCGATTAAATGGATGGCCCTGGAATCAATTCTGCACAGAAAGTTCACCCATCAGAGTGATGTGTGGAGCTACGGTCAGTATCACAAGAAAACTGTAGAGAAGTCCTTGTGTTGCTGTTTGACAGGATTGCAGAAATTGACTTTCTTTTTTGTACTACAAAGTGTAAGTAAGGTCTTAATGATGTATATTTTTAATAAAACTGGCTTTATTTCTGTAATTATAGTGACAAAATATAAACGGAATTTTGGAACAGTAGTAGTTGATAGTATTGATTGCAATGCTTCAGAACAGTAGTCGTACAAAAAAATTGCTTACATTCAGGGAATGGGTTTCCAAACCTCTTTGAATCCCGAATGGAAAAATAAAAGTCGTGTCATGTTTGCTGATTAATGAAATCATAATAAATGGTGAGTTGAACTTGTATTTAATTCTGAACACACCGATTATATGTATAGTTTAGTGTCTTGCCAGTTGTCTTTCCATGTGTCATTTATAACAGATATTTCCTTGTCGTTTTGGTAGATATATCAGTGTAAAAGTTGTGCTGTTAATAATCATACGTTTCCTTCTCAGGGGTGACCGTCTGGGAGCTGATGACGTTTGGTGCTAAACCCTACGACATGATCCCAGCCAGAGAAATCCCAGATGTTTTAGAGGGAGGAGAACGGCTTCCACAGCCCCTCATCTGCACCATCGACGTCTACATGATCATGGTCAAATGTCAGTTGTTCTAGATTTTATTAAACCAGTGGAACGATTAATATGGAAACTGTACAAAGTGGAGGAATTAGTGTTCATTGCAATATTATGTTTTAAATAATTGCCATTATGACTTGTCCCTAACAGAGTTGCATGTTTGTAGTCAATGTTGAGGATGATTGATTGACATCTTGATTTTATGTTTGGACGGCAGGTTGGATGATTGACCCAGACAGCAGGCCAAGGTTCAAAGATCTAGTGAATGATTTTACTGCCATGGCCAGAGATCCTCCTCGTTATGTAGTCATTCAGGTATGTGTGTCTCATGCTGCAAATTTTTTACTTTTGTGTGTTTTGGGGCCTGGTTCCCCTATAATACATCCATGGAGATAAATAAAATAAATAAAGACTTATAGATTATTACTGTGTTTTCCCATTTGTGCAGAATGACGAGCAGATGAGCATGTCCAGCCCAGTGGACAGCCAGTTCTTCCGGATGCTTCTGGAGGAGGAAGGGAACAATATGA
Organism: Hollardia meadi; assembly: GCA_037974645.1. NCBI lineage: Eukaryota > Metazoa > Chordata > Actinopteri > Tetraodontiformes > Triacanthodidae > Hollardia > Hollardia meadi. Next base: position 10,440,917 of record JBBPCS010000001.1, read on the forward strand.
GGGAACTGCTGGATGCTGAGGAGTATCTGGTGCCTCAGCCAAACCTCTTCCCCAGGACTCGTGGAGACGGGGCTCAATCCAACGGGCCATCCAGACACCAGTCATACAGGGTCAGTGAGGAAGAATGATGCTTCTTACTGTGATTGCTGCTCCGGACTTTTACTATACAGTCATCTCATAGCTAGTAAAATCCAAACAGTGGATATAACAATAGCAATGAGATTCCCATCAGCCTCAGCTGTACGTGGCACTAATTAGGAAATGTTAGCGTGCTGACATACTAAACATGGCATTGTCACTGTGAGCATGTTAGCATGCTGGCTTTGGCATTTAGATCAAGCCTGCTAGCATGCATGTAGAGCTGCTAGTATGGCTGTAGATCCTTGTTTCATTAAATGTTTTACAGTTTATTACTGTATTTTTTTTAACTTTGTTGTATCACTAAGTAGTAGTAGTAGGATTAGTTAAGTAGTGTGATTTTTTTTTTTTGACACATCTCTAGAGAGAAGGTTTGAATTTAAAGTAGAAACATTTTTTTGGGGCTCTTCAGGCTTGATTAAATCAGATTTTAATATCATAACATGTGATTTGTATTTTATGGCAACTTAGCTGTTTGGACATGTAGCAACCATGGAATCCTGGGGACCTTTGAGTGGCTAAATTCACTTTATTGTCTTTACTATTTTACATAATTTATGTCTCCTCTCTCTCTCCAGCAGAGCAGAGATCAGGGCTTAGATGTTGAGCCCTCTGTCGCCAGCGGCCGTACTCTTGCACTCATATACTCTTCCCTGAGCACTCTTGGTCGGAGCCAGTACCCTACCTTACCTTTAGGAGCCAGCACCTCCAATGGCCTGTGGACTCCTCAGTACCCAACGCTGGCTCGCAGCCCCTCAGCAGGGGACCAATCTGACTCAGTCTTTCTAGACTCTCCAGATGACCCCTCATTGCCCCCGGGCAGCCCCGGACGCTACTGCAGAGACCCCACCTACTCCAACGGTAGCCAAGGTGACCTGGAGACAGATGGGCCAAATGGATTTTACCCTCCTCAGCACCTTCATCACTCACTGCCCAGACGGAGTCATGGATATAATCATAATCATGCCCTGCCAGGTGAGCGGGACATTGCGTCCACTGAAGGCTCTCTAAAAAATGAGAGGAAATGTTTGATATTTGAATCTCAGAATGTTTTTTCTGAATTTTCTTTATTCTTCCATCTGTTTAGAGTACGTCAACCAGGAGATTCAGGATCTCAGGCCGGGGATTCCCGAGCGACCCAGCACACTGCCTCGTAAAGGCTCCAGAGTTGACCGACGCCTCATTAATGACCTGAGCTCTGGTCACAGCGTGGAAAACCCGGGATACTTGGTCCCCACAAGCACCGGGGCCTCCACCTCTCCAGCCTTTGACAACCCTTACTACCTGGACCTTCTGGCCAAAGCCAAAGCTGTAGCCGGGGCTGCAGTGGCAAATGGCCCAGAGGCACTGGAGAGAGATGGAGGAGTGCCCAGGCATGTGAATGGGTTTGTGACTCCCACAGCAGAGAATCCAGAGTATCTGGGACTAGCGGACACCTGGAGTGGCTATACTTGAGGACACAGCCTGGGTGTGATATGATGAACTCAAGTGGAGTCAGTGATTGTTTTCTACTGAGGGAAACAAGCAGCGAGAGAAAGGGAAGATGAATATTTGTGTGAAAGAAATGCGCTGGGTGCTATGATTGATATTGGGAATAGTATGTGTATGTGGAAGTGAGAAGATCCACTCTCGATATCAAGTGAAGTGCCCAAAATCCAAAAAGTCACCAAATCATCCAGCTGTCACACACGCCATGGCTCAACAGCGTAGAGATTATCTGACGTTTGTGGCAACATTCGTATTCCCGTCTTCCTCTCAGCAATCTGTGCTCTCTATGTGATGGTTAAGTGCCAAAAAAGAAGTCTCTCTCTCAGCCTCTGTATACAACTCAATACTTGATAAACAAAGGAGTTCTCATTTGTCAAAACCCAACATGGTACGAGAAGGGTCTGATTACCACCGAATCCAACAGTTAACTGGATCAATGAATGCTGATTTTTGTTTTTTTAATATTCATTTTCATTCTTGTCTCTGGTGAAGCATTTTTTTTTTTGTATTCCCTACATTTCCCTTGTGCATCTTGATGTGCAACTCAGCCCAGCTAAGAAGAGAAAAAGCATATAGAACACTTTTACAAAGTGAGCCATGATGTGCATTGACGGTGATGTTTAGTATTCTGGTCACTTTGTCTCTGACCTGATGGGGGTCTTCAACACACTCAAAGCCATTTTGTTTTGGCCAGAGAAGGCCCTGCAGCCCATCTGGCCAGTACACATGCTCCCTGAAAGAAAGGCATCCTGTATGGAGAAGACAGGGGCATTGTGCCACGCTGATGTATGTGGTTGTTGGTGTCCGTTGCTGCAGCTACTTTGTGGTACGGCAGATGAGATACGAGGTACTAGCAGACTTTTTAAACTGCAGAAATCTCAAAAATTATGCTTTTGTTTTAAAGACTAAGTGCACTGGTAACTAAGTTATAGGCAACTTTTCAGGGATTTATGATTTTGCAAAGAATTGGGGGAGATTTTGTGTATTTTAAACTATGCACAATGCACTACATGTTAGGATACTGCTTATGCCCACCAGGCTTGTTTTATAACAATGAGTCTTTTGGTTTTTTGTGGCCTTTCACTGTGCAAAAAAGCATTACAAGCTATTGGTGAGTATATTCCACATGAAGTGAAGAATTTGCATGTGTATACATGTGTTTGCTACCTTTTATGGAACAAAAAGAAGTTCTGCTGTTTGTGTTTTGTGCAAAAGTGAGTAATGCACAAGACACTGGAGCTGAATGTGAATCTGAGGAGGCAAAAACATTGCTCTACTTGGTTTGGATAATGGTTTAAATTCCACTCAACGAGAACATGCTGGCATCCCAGTTAATAATCAACAGCATTTTTTTTTTCATTTTAACTGGAGCTGGGCTGGGGGTAGTCAAAATCAAGTCAATGTAGCCATTGTCTGACCCTCGTGTCCTTGTTGGTAAGTCGGCGCTCTCCCAACTTGCACGTCCCAATGACTGATGTCAGTCATTTGAAAAGAGAGAAAGATTCCTCTGCAGAGGTTTGGAACTCGGCGGCAGAGTGTGGTTGAGTGTTTGGGCCTCGAAATCCTGAGCAAGTCTTGAAACAATTGACTGGGTTGTTGAAATGTGTACAACCCCCGTCAACACATCAGCTTTACTCTGAAAATTTATGGGAAATGTTCTGCTATCTTGATGTTCTCATATGTTATGTTTTGTTCCAGAAAAGGATCTCTAAAAATTAGACCTGTTTTTATATAAAATCTTCTTGCATAAAAATTCCATGTTTTTATTAAAACAGGTTTGGATATTAATACCCTCAATTACTAACTTTGGTTCGAATGGAATTATTATTGAGTGATAAGATTCAAGAATCCATTATAATTATGTAATGGACGCTTTTAGAAGAAAAGCAGACTTAAAATTGACTAAAATGTATTTTTACGTTAGTTTTTTGAAAGGGTTTAAAAGAAGTAGTGCCATCGAATCCTTAACATTTTCCAAATGTAAGTTGTAAAACATCAACAGTAAAGTGTGGGGAAATTTGTGGAATTGGGGTGCTACTGGGCGAAAAAAAAAAAAAAATCAATAAGTATTGACAAACATGAACATCACTTCTGGATCACAGGATCATAACAATGTTAGCGCAGCTCACAGACGTTCCCATTTCCTTAAGAATGTGTTTTTTCTCTTATAAGACAACAACTTTCTACACAATCACATTTAATGTACTCCTGTTTACACTGTAGCGTCATTTTGTATAAAATGTCTCATGTAGCTGTCTCATTACCCAGGAATGCCACAGATGAGGGGCTGAACTACCTGTTGTCCTCCTTAAAACCCATGTTTTTTTTGTGTGTGTGTTTTTTTAAAAACTGTTCAGTTGTACAAAAACCAGTTCAGAGCCTGAGGACTGGCACCAGTCATGGTCTAGTGGATTGATGGGTTTTGGTATAAATCTCCTGCCATTCTCCCTGTTGAAGTGTTCTTGGGCAAAATGCCTAATCATGATCAGCTTTCTGTTTGGAATCAGCTAAATGTCGAAAAAGTAAATGGTTGTTTTGCCCCTTTTAAATTGTGAGATCAAGCAGAAGCGTAAACTGAAAGAAAATGGGGCATGTGGCTGTTTGTTTGTTAAACATCTACCTGTGTGTTAAAAAGACTCAAATGTGACCGAAGCATGAAACTGCATGTTTTTATGCAGGAGTAAGCCCAAGAGTTAACAGGATTGTGCTTATGAGTTTATGAAATTAAATCTCTGTAATTTACATTTTGAAGAAAATGTATCTTTTGTACTTCTCTCATGAATATTTTTTACCTTTCACAGTTTGTCTGATTGTGACAAGACGTGTATAATAACCATTTTATTGGGAGTTTTTAATGCATTATTTCTATTTGGTCGGTAAGTCCCATAATTTAAATGTGTAGTTTGTATATATGAATAAAAACAATCACTTTGGTAGCTAATTTGATTGCATAAATCGTGACCAGATGCATACTGTGGAGGGAGGGGGGAGTAAATGCATATAAAAATATTTTATGAAGAAATGGCCATTTTTATATGGAATTGTTTGCATACATTATGTGTGTCATTAAAAGCATAAAAAACACTTAAATCTCCAATGTGCTTTGACAAATTTTTCTGTTTGCTGTTCTCTTTCTTCTCATTTTGTAACACTGGGCCTCTTTATGTTAACTGAATTAAATCTTCAGAGCTTCACTGATACGGTGGCCCTGAGGTGTAAAACACAACACAATAAAACAAAAAGCACAACAACATTTTACAGAATACAACAATGAAACCAAAAACTGAAAACAACAAGAAAAACCCAAAAAAGAAATATAGGAAATATATATATATATATATATTATAATGTTGTTTTATAATGTTGTAGTAGACATTTCTACAATCACATGAAAAACAGGTCGAATCCTGACAGATCTTATTTTCTTGAGTTTGTTATGACTGAAAACTGTCGAAAATTGTCAAATAATTCTGTCTTTACCTCGACTCACTCAAAAATGAAGATAGATTGCTTTTAGTTTGGTCGGTCTAAAATGTTAATGAATGTTTGGCACATAATGAGCTACAGAAATGTGAAAACTCAGACATAATCCACTGCAGGTCACTGTTCACAACAAACTGTTCCTGCCATCCAGTGATGACAACTGGAACTGCAACAATAATGCTGCTCTTCTTTGAATCATGTTTACTATTACTTGATTTTTTCCTTCATATGGGAATTAGTTTTGGTCTTTTGCTATTTCTGCTGACAACAGCAGCACACTCAATAGTCACACATTATTTAACCATCTCTTCCTTTTGTTTTATACTGATTGAATTTTAACACTGTTGTGTGCTTCAATGGAATACTGTATATAATCCTCAAAGACAGAGTGAGCCTGCTTGGCTACTAGAGCCATGCAGTGACATTTTGACATTTTGATTTGTAACTTCCAGTTTTCCCGTTTTATTTCTACTACTGACTGTATCATATTCTGTATCACTTTGTTCCAGCTCTTTATTGTAATCATAGTCAAACTTTTTTAGCACCTTTTAATCAGATGCAAATATTCTTTATGTCTTTTCCTTTATTTTACACCCAATTCTCCAAAATTCAACCTGAAATATTTGAAGCCACCAGTTGGCCAATGTTTTCTTTTGATGAACAGGTCTCTTATGCTTTTATCCTGGACATCCTTGGATCCTGACATTCATGTGGATGCCAATTGACACAAACCATCCACCAAAACACCCTTGCAGATCAAGCACTTCAGTACCACAGTATGTGGGCCTTAATGATTTGTTTATATCTGCACACCTGGGCACACTCATGAGTACAACTGTCATGCAACATCATCTGTCTGCCTTCAGCATTTACATGTGTAATAGATCATTGTACACGATAAACCCCATACAAATTTATTATGATTTTCAAAATGACCTACTAGATGAGCTTGTAGAAAGACTTTTCCCTCACATTTTAAAGCACTTTCAATTAGTTTTGTCTGATTAATTATCTCAGTTTTAAAATTACAGATAATTATATACAGAAGCAGTTTCTTAGGCTACAATGATAATAGTTCTTTTATTATTGGATTATTATTGGACAACATTTTTAGTTTTAACTCCAAAGCAGCTCAGATATAGCTTCCCTCCAAGTTCCACCAGAGATACCCAGCCTGCTTGTCAGTGTTCACCTGTGTTCCACTATGGAGGAACTGTGTTCAACAGATCATGAGCAAAACAACTGACTTTCAACTGTTCATTTCTAATTAGGGCTACAATATCAACATCGGTTCAAATATACAGGTTCTAGCAGATTTTGTTTTTGTATGTAAGAGATGTTTTTTCATAGTTTGGTTTCCACACTTTCATTTTAACTTTCCTTTATTAAAGTGAAAAAAAAAGATTTGTGCAAATTTATATCATACATATGACACATAAGAGTATATGAACAACAACATACAAGAACAGCTTAACATTAAATAAATTAAATCAAGAAATGAAAAAAAAATAACATGTCATAATGGCACACAGGTATGACAATTTCCACTTTTCCACTTAAACTTTTTGACGTATCAGACTGGAACTCGACTTCTAAAATTCAAACTGATTTTTAGTTTCTATACCACCTGATTTTGGAGCATCCAAGCCTGAAATGACCCAATTTCCCTTTATTAATTAGGTGGAGAATAGGCATGACAGCAGATCCCACAGTGGAAGTAACGGTTGCCGGGATGCCAACAACACATATGAAGGTACTGGAACTGTTGATCAGGAGCTTCCCAATTGCTATCAGAAGTATTGGAGGAAGGTAAGAGAGCACTGTTATGACCAGGCTGTTGATGAGGGTCTGAACGGCTCTTTGCTTCTGCGGGTGGATGTTTTTTCTGCCAGGGTCAGACTTAACTAGTGCATGGAGGATGACGGAATCACAGATTCCAATTATTATAATGGATATTATGAATGGCACAGTGGAAAACATGGAGAAGTATAAGTGGTAAAAAAGAAAATATGCAATGCCAAAGGCAACCGTCCAAGTCCAAACCATGCCAACCATCACAACACTGGGAGTCAAACTTTTCCTTTTATGGTAGGTGATTGGATGAACCACAGCCAGGTAACAGTCCAGACAGATACAAGCCATCAGCAGGGGTCTTCCACATGAGTTCAAGGCATAAATAGCATTCCAACTTGCTTCAACCACCCAAGTCTCCCAGATCAAATGATTCAAAACTCCAGGTGGGATGAGGACCAAGAAGATAGCATCCATGATGGAGATGTTAAGTATGAAAAAACTGTTTGGTGTGAAGGGAGTTCCATTCCGGTGTGTCTTAAACATTTCCCAGAGGATAACAACACATGCAGGAAAACCAAGAACAAAGCACAGCATTGTACACATAGCCCACGTATATTTGTGCCCTTCAAACATGTTACACATCTCAAAATCAAATTCTTCCCACACAAATCCAGATGTGGCAGAGTTGTTGGATAGATGCTTGGAACGAAGATGTATCTCAAGCAACATTTTTGAGCAGAGTGGTTTGGAGGGTGAAAGACCTGAGCGACACAGATATACCACTTTAAAGCATGCTGCAAGCAAGAACCTTTCATGCAATAATACAAAATTTAAAGAACAGAAATTGTTTTTAAAGAAACTGTCAAAATACTGACAAATTTTTCAATGCTACTTAGAATACATGTATTTGTTCTGTTTACCCATTTTAAATTTACTACCCATTGGTTGAAGCGTACTGTACCTTTTAAGAGTTTTTGTAGGGATGTTTCTGAGGTGCCAGTGTGTCTTGTTGCCTTGATGAAAGTGCGAAACATCTGTGGGAGCTGCTGCATGTATTTGTGCCTAGACATCAATCACGACTTGGTGTCAGTAGTGGTTTTGCAAATGGTTTACTTATGGAAAAAAGCTGATCTGCATAACAAAGGGGATTGACAAGGGTACTCAGAGAGGAACATTAATCTCAAAACCAATGCTTTGCTTGTTTATTCTGCCTCTCAGTTAATCTCTTCTAATTTGACAGCAGGTCAATGGTGCACCGATGATGGACCATGAAAAAATTGTTTTATATATATAAATAACCATTTATTTTTATTTATATAAATAACACAACAACTAAATTACATAAGACAATGGGTCAAAGTTCACAACGGGTCCTGTGTGGATTCATGTTGTCCACTCTGAGACTATATATGGCAAAAGCCATTTTCAGCTATATGAAAAATATCTGTCTGTCCAACCTTTGCTGCACTAATGACAAAAGTGCAATAGCAATTACGGCTATGTTAGTGAGCCTGTGAAGCTTGCTCTAGGTACAGCAGTGCTTTGAGCTAAAAGCTAATATCAGCATGCTAACATTGTGCATTATTATGTAGCATTATGTAGAAAGTATAATGTTTACCCATGAATGCATTATTTAGACAACTATATGATGGTGCAGCTAAGCCTTGCTTCCAATTTTGCCCAGTGGCCACTCATGACAAATTCCCCTGCGGCCCATAAAGCATTTTTTCCCCATAGCCCACCACTATAAAACTCTGTAAAAGTGTTGACAGGACATCTTTAATTGCAAACAAGATCAATTCTGACTCTTTCTTTTATACATTTAAAAAAATATATTCATATCTGTAAACGTTTCCTCAAGCTGAGAAAAGCAATTTAGAAGTATTGGACAGAGTAAAATGATCACCTGATGATGCGCTAGAGTCCGAGGATAACCAAAGCTATTACAATTTATTCTGTGGGGAACGTGGATGTGTGCCACGTGTCATGGTAATCCATTTAATAGATGTTGAGACATTTCACCTAACCTAACAAGTCAACCTCACGGTGGTCTGGTGATTACCATCAAGTCATTAGGGTTTATCCACTGGGGACTACGAATGTCCAAATGTTCAAAATCTTGTGTCAATCCATTCACTAGATGCTTAGATGTCTTGCAAAAAAGGTGAAAATTAATAGAGGAAAAGAAAGGGGATCACCAAAGTCAGTTGGATTCATCCTCTGGGGACCAAGGATATCTGTGCCACGTGCCTTGGCAATCTATCCACTAGTTGGTAAGGCATTTTACTAAAAGCCAAAAATGTCAACTGGTGGCGCTGGAGTCTAAGTCAGGGGGTCATTTAAGTCAGAGAGATTTATCCTCTGGGGACCATGAATGGCTGTGCAAAATTCATAGCAATCCATCCAAGAGCATGGGTAAAAGAGAAAAAATAAACCTACAGTAAATACTGTAATGCTGAAATATTTATGCCTTAAAAGATCCACTGACCTCTCAGCAAAAGTGATGCAAATTCATTCAGAACTTGCAAACAATGTGTGCAAATCAAATGTTGATTTAGCTGTTAGCAGGTGAGTCAGACAAATTGGATGTCAGAGCTCCTTTCCCACAAATGAGCTGTCAGTGCTGAATAAATTTAGCATCTATCTATCTATCTATCTATCTATCTATCTATCTATCTATCTATCTATCTATCTATCTATCTATCTATCTATC
>JBBPCS010000001.1:10458480-10474012 GCA_037974645.1 Hollardia meadi
TCGCTGGATGATGGCTGACACATTCCCAAATATGCTGGCATACATGAGAGCTAAAACAGAAGATGCAATGAGGACATAGAGATTACAATAAAGCCCGCTGATGTTATCATATCAATTTAAATATTTGTTAGTTATGAGTTTATGTTCTGTATATTAACAGACTATACAAAAATTATTAGGTGGAGGTGGGGGGTCATAATAAGTGAAGAGTTAGGGGAGGGAAGGGAATGCAATCCCCAGGAATTAAGTTGTTCCAGTGCTGTTATATTATTTGGAGATATTGGGAGAAAGGTATGGCAGTTTTTTTTTAGAAGAAAATCCAAACAAATCATTAATAATGCTCTTGTTTGTTTGTTTTTTGTGAAGCGTAAGGTTCTGACCCACCATCCCAACCCAATAATTTTTGTAGAGTCCCTAACAATGCTATTCAACTCACAGCCAATGACCATGACGCAGATGGAGAAGATCTTCTCTGAGTTGGTGTTTGGAGAGACATTACCGAACCCCACACTTGTCAAACTGCTCAATGTGAAATAAAGGGCAGTGACGTACTTGTCTTTAACTGATGGACCAGAGGTAGAATCACTGTCGTTGTACGACTTGCCCAGTTGTTCGGCCAAGTTGTCCAGCCAACCGGTCTCAGTGTACGGCCTCTCCACAAAGCCAATAGCGTACCAAATGCAGGCGAGCCAATGGGCGATGAGCACAAAGGTGCACATAAGCAAGAAGAGGACAGCAGCCCCATATTCAGAATATCGGTCCAGCTTTCTTGCCACGCGGACCAATCGCAGCAGCCGAGCTGTTTTCAGTAGGCTTGTTAGGGTTGCCATCTTTGGTGTCCATTAACAACATGGAACAGGACGTTAGACAGGGAAATGGTCATTCAATTTAGAGTAGCTTTAGAGAACTTAGGTAGAAATCGTTTAAGAAGTTTAGACACTTGAGGACACAACAATTACAGTATATCTAAAGATTACCTTAAAATCATTTGTAATCATACAATGTGAACTTGGGTTATTCTAAATAAATTCATATAATTTGCAGAGAGGCAGAGTTCTTACCTCGTCAGAGCCAGATCTGAAAATGAGGAGGTCAAAAGGGATCGCTGCGAACAGATCAATAGGGAACCAGCCTTTGATATAGTGCTTGGCTATCCGGCTCGGCTGTGTGACCACCTCGTCGTTTTGGTCCACGTACGTTGTGCGAAGGTTGATGACTATATCCACAATAAACAGCACGTCCACCATTAGGTCTGCCACATTCAGAGGGTTACACGTATAGCCACAACTTCTTTGACGTAAATCCCCGTGTTCATCCAAGAGGAAGGCAGCTGAGTAAGGAGTGAAAACAGCTGTGTAGAGAACCAGGATGAGAATAATCCAGTCCCAAAATGCCTTGAAGGGGCTGTAGTGAAGCAAGATCCACCATGTTGTCTCTGGAACCTGGAGTTTATACTCAGGTAGTACATCAGACTCCAAAGAAAGTACCTAAGCATAGAGAATGCATCAGTATGCAGTGATTCTCACGTATGAACATTGCCTTTAAGTGTTATGTCAATTATCTATCTTGCGCAATGTGCACTGTTTAATGCATTTGCATGAATAATAACATTAACTAAGCTTTTACTTTAAACAAAACGCAGCAAAACAAGTAGATTCCCCGAAACAAAAAGCAGCATTTCTAAAACTTTCTCTCTGAACTAATACTAACCAACAGACCTTTCTAGAAGACATACTGTTTTGGCCAAGTTCTTGGTGGAGGCTGCATGATCTGGTTTTACGACCTTGTAGGTCCAACAGATCCTTGACCATCCTGTCATTGGAGACTCTCAACGGAGGCAAGACTTGGGTACATCCAGAGAGTACAAGTGCTTCCAAATAGTTAAAAAAAATCTTAAGGGGGAAGCTAAAGAAATAGTGTGTTGTAACCAAACATGCAAGAGCTGACTGAGTGCAGGATGCTTGTGGGTTGGCGGCCTGTAACGATGAGTTGGGAGTCACGATCACATAACTGAGTTCATGTGCTGCCGCAGTCCTCATGTTATCTTTAGCCCAATTTTGAATTAGTATTTGGCGCCCTGACGAATCTCACTGACCTCGCAGACAGATATACAGTATCAATCAGGTATGTAGATAAAGATAGATATATTTATAGATTGATGGACCATCTGATGGACAGACAGACAGGAATCAGCAAGTGACCCAGTGCAGCAAGGTCATGGGTTGTTGCAAACACTTGTATTTCTTTCATATCCAGCACACATCATCCTACAGAGGCAGTGATGCAGAATGCTGAGCCCCAGGGCTCCAGCAGCAGCAACAGTAGGTCTGAATTGAACTGTGGTTCAATGTAACTTGTGCTTTTCACACCCAGAAGGAAAATATCCAGCCACCAAACCACCTACTGATTTTTCCACTAGCGGGTTAATTAACAGCAGTCTTTCTGGAAGCCTCTTTATTTCTTAGACATCAACAATGACGAAGTCTGCTCTTTAAAGTCTAAAAGAAATTTTGAATATTAATAGAGCAGCAAACAACTATTTACTATGTAAAGATATAGTGGCTTACTGTACTTTTAAAGGGGAATTGCTATATTTTAAAACTTGGGTCCAATGTTGACATGTGTTGGGGTGTAAATGACTCATAATTACCAAAAGTTTTGAAATTGGTCCAGCGGATCACCTTAGCTCGCAGTTGCTGCAAAGTAATCCTTTGGGGCAAGTCCAACAGTTAAAGTTACATCCACTAAAAGTGTCTTTGCCACTCACAGGCTGACATTGTTACCCTACTATCCCTACAGAGATAGACCTTTTGGTCTAAGAGTAAAATTCTTCTTGTTTGACCAGAAACAAGAGAGCTAAACTAAACTGTAGGAGTTGCCATAAAGGATTATGTTGCAGCCATTGCAGCTGTCGTGGCTGCCAGCTGCGTCGATCTACTGGACCAATTAAAAAACTTTTGCTATGAATCTTTTACACGCCGTAATATGTAAACATAGGGCCCAGGTTTTGCAGCATTGCAGTCAAGGACTTTTCACTTGAAATTTGGTGGTGAATGGCCGACTTCATTCATTAAGAGCTCTTAAATGGGACTTCTTGGCTCTCAGGTGGCCCGAGACTGAGCCTATGTGAGGTTCTTGGCCCCCATACCTGCGTGACCTTCTCTGTGACGTTCTGAGAGCGGTCCTTCACCTTGGAGGGGCTGAGCAGCTCCATCCTGGGAGTGGGAGGCGAGCAGCATTCGGGGCCCCTGCTGGCTGGTCCCATACTCCTTATAAGGTCCGAGTCAGACATGGAGCTCTGCTGGCCGTCAGGTGATCAGAAAAGCATATTTGTATTTATATTTACATAAAAGAGATCCTAAGAAATCTTTGTTTTTACAGTTTTTTCTCTTCTATTTTTCCCCATCTTTTAAATTTTCTTCTAACACTACAATTATGGTATTCAATAACACTGTTAGTTCCAATACTGTACTCATGATGTAGTTTTCTTGGACTTAGAATGTTGATTCCTTCAATTTTATTTATATTAAATTTGTATCAGTTTCTATTTTTTCAAAATTGTCTTGGAAAATCTAAACACGAATACCAAAAAAGGAACTTCTCAGTGACGTTTGACATTCTGCCCCCCCACCCCGGGCTCTCATTTCCCAGAATGCAAATCTTGCAGTGCCCCTCCCAAAAATACTCTGCACTCAAATGCTGGATGGTCTCAATACTTGACTCACAGAGTCTTGCTGCATTGGGAAGCAAGTAGGTGTAGAAAAAAAATCTCTCTGCTCTCATAAATAAACACAACATACCTGATTTGAAACCAGAATGTCAGGTCCTTCTTGGTCTTGACCACTAGGCAGCCATGACTCAAATATCCATCCTTCAAGACACCTTTTCGGAGTGTTTTCAAAAACATTCACTCTCCTCTCTCGTGGTTCATATTTAGTCAAAACAAATGTGCTTCATTCTTTCAGACGTCAATGTTGAACTCTCCACTCTGGCATGGGGCAGAGGACTGGCCTGCAGCTCGCATGTCGCAGTGCAACATTCGCCAACACTGGAAACCAATCAATGCCATGCTATAGCTGAGAGGAAGTGACAGGAAAATCGATGATGGGCATTGATAAAAAGAGCAAATGGGCTCCGAGCCATTACTCCGGACTTCCCCGTTAACATCGAATTACCGTTTCAACATTCCGGTATGCAGTTCAGTTTGGTGGCATGGGTCAAAAATATAGTTCAGGCTGTGACATGACACTGATGTATAAAACTAAATCGGCTGGCTAAAGGTATAATACCCGCTCAATATGTTGCATGCATACTGTTAATGTGGGATCATATTGACTGCAATGTTGACACTACAGTAATGTGAGGGGGTAATGACCCATGATGACATTGGCTCAAAATGCCCTTCAGCTGTAACCTTCAGTCTTCTGTATTTTAATATATTTTGTTTTTAAAGCTCTTCACAGACACTTTTCATGAAGAAAGAATATTTTACAGTGCTTCTTGTTCTTTCACTTGGATGTTTGGGCTTCACTGTGCAGAATGATGGACATGCAGACACACCCTGTTTTCACATTCATCTGCTAAACAGGGGAAAGTTTCCCTGTGTTCACCTTAAATCTCAACTTCCCACAATCTGGGGACATCACAACTGGTTTGCAGCCAATCACACAACTTATATAAATGTGATGTGAAAACTGGAAACCTCCAGTGTAAATACACTGAGAATGGACTTTTCAGTGATGTAGGAGCTGTCTTGTTCAACAGATACAGAAAAGAGTAGATATAATTTTAATACTATTTAAAGAGGTAATTGAACTTTTTTGTGAAAAAAGACACAAATTATTCATACTTGACAAATAGTGTTTCCACAGCATGTACCGACATAGAAATGCAGATAAAAAAGTTATTTCACACTGTTTCACTTTAAAGAAGCAAGTAGGAGAACCTGGGGAACTTCTGAAGGGCAATGGTGGCAGTTTGTATATCCCACTGATGGTTTCTGTATGCTTGAGGCCGACTGTGAGTGAACTTCTGGTGCAGTCAGATGACAGAATGTATTTAAGAAAAATATCACTTTACATGTTAACAAGGACCACCATTTTATTTTGATACCAACTTTGTCCCTCACAGATTGCATCAAAACACACAAATTTTCATATTGACAGTGATAAGCAGTACAGGGTATCTGCTGATAGAACCTTCCTCTGCAAAATCAAATATTCCACATGGAAAAGATTCAATGTCCACGAAGTATCCAGGAAGTGTTCTCAGCTGTCTGCCTGGATGTTATCCCACACTCGAACTACGTCGGGATAGTCATTGAGGACTTCTATTAGCGTTGCAGCAGCATTCAGCTGGTCCTGATCCAGAGACATGAGGGTGCGGGGAACAAACTCCAACCCAGCAGACGTAACCTGCATTCCCAGCTCCTCCAATGAGGCCCGCACCTTCCTCACGTCTGTCATGTCACAAATAAACTGAGGAGTGAGAAAAAAATCAAACCATTAGTTAAACTGTGGTAGGACTGGATCCGATATTCAGCAGTTTTATGATTATAAGTCTCTGCGTTTAAAAAAAATTTATTTATGTATTAATGATCTGAATATGCAAAATAACTAGTAACTAAAGTTATCAAATAAATGTAGTGGAGTGGAAGAATAAAGTAGCAGAAAGCGGGAATACTCAAAAAAAGAACAAGTACATCTAAATTGTATCTAAGTATAGTACTTGAGTAAATTGTACTTTACATTCCATCACTGGTTAGTCTAAAATTAGATTTTGGGAGAACCGTTTCTTGAATTGAGTGAAAGTTGTATTACAGTGTATATACAGTTGATTGATGTTAGTGGCATGAGGTTCAGTAACAAAATTATGCCAAATATGTTGCAATAATGTATTGATAATAATTATGTAGTGATATTGATGGCAGCCAGGCACAGATGGACAGAAAGGTCACACTACAGCTCTGCGCTGGGTATCTGTGAGGATGGGACCGAAAGTACAAAATTGTGCTTTTTGAAAGCTAGACACAGTTGGATCGCAATGAGAAAAAACCCCCAGCTAAACTATATTCATGTTATGGGGAAAAATTTCTCAGCGTTGAAATACTGATTAAAAATACTTTGTGGTCAAGCTCAGGAGTTTCTCTGCGAGTCTTACAGGGCATATTTTTATTCAAAGCTCACCAGGATGGCTCTACACGTGCCTCATTCCCATCGCTGCAGCTGTTAATTTGCATCTCGGAACACAGTCCCTCATACTGTGTGTCTGCACTGCTCTTGTTAGACAAGATGCCTTTTCATGTCTGACCTGCAGGAGGGGCTGCTCCTCCTCATCCTCAGTCTCTTGGACATCTTCGGCTCCCGCCTCAATGGCCAGCTCCACAGCTCGCTCTGTCGAGACGTCCTGGCCCGGCACTACCACCACCCCCCTCCTGTTGAAGTTGTGGCGCGCACCGTCTGACAGCATCGCTCTGTGGGAGAGTACAGAATTACACTGAAAAACATAATCCTCTATCAAATTATACGATGTGATCATTTCTAATTAAATGCATAAACCACATACATTAATGGGTGTATTTTTATTTTTGTTTATTTCTTACTTTCACAAAAGACATGCAGCTGCTGATGACAGACAGCCAACACTTTGTGTATTTGAAAATACAATTTTAGTCAATAAAAGCATAAAATTAAGCTGTTAAGATTCTGCAGATGGTGTGTCATTAGTGGCACCTCATTTTTGGCAAATGAACAGCAGAAGCAAACCGTAGTCGTTTTTGATATTTTCCATCAAATTTTTGCATCTGTGCCAGCAGCCTCTTAGCCAAGACAAATTTGTTTGTACAGGGACATCTAGTGGCTACAGCGACTTGCACACTAGCTGCTGCACCAACCTCCATTATCAGTACACCATGATTACCATGCATTCTCCCCATCTACTGCCCTGTATATCTGATCTGTGTACAATAAAACTGCTGCATTACTGATGTACATTTTCAAGTATTCCCTTCAGACCAATTAAACAGTATTGGTGTACAACTAGTGATGTTTACCATTATTTAAGTGCCTGATGTTTGGGATGCCACAGAGGTTAATAAAATCTCCCAAAGTAACAATCCATTACACTAAGGATTAACCATCAGTGGTGTGGCGAAAGTGCATGAATTATCTGTGTTTGATCAGAGTATATCAGCTATGCATTCACAGTAGAGAAAGATTATACCAAGCCCATCCTGACCCGTTCTTGTTAAGCAGACGTTTAATTTCCTGATGGCTGCGTGAGTTGTTGTCAGTCAAGATCTCTATGAGGAGCAGACATCCCCCAGGCCCCCGAGCTTCAAACATGTGCTGGGACACTGGTTTGGCCTTTTCCTGTAGAGCCAAGAAAAAAAAAACACATAAATGAGAAACTTGGACAATCAATGCCAAGGAGTATTCAAGCTGACCAGACGTCTTCTGCTGGCCCAACATGTTACTAAGGCACTTTTTTTCCACAGTGTTGTTAACCTACCGCACTCTTGATTGCAGCTTCTATGGATGCTTTGGGCATGTTCTTGCTTCTGCACTGCTCCAGTATCTGGGCTAAGTTAATGTTCATGTCTGGGTTAGATCCACCCTCTGCAGATGAAGCCAAAATTGGAATTAGCCATAGGTGACAAGGAAACACTCCAACTGCTGTTTTCTTTTCTTTGAGTCAGCTGTTTGATCTCACCTTTCACAGCTAACTTAATCATCATGGCGAACTTCATGAACATCCGGCCCCTCGCCTCATCTTTAGGTCCCTTTATGTGCTTCACCTTTGACCACTTGTTGTGTCCGGCACATACAGCGGAGGACAGCTGCAGCGCCCTGACAGGAAAGGTCCTCCACGGCGGGTGTAACACACGTGAAGCCGGAGGGATGACAGAGTCCGCCGGGACCGGGAGTCTACCTGAGGTCGGGGCCAGAGTCCGGGGGCGCAGGGTCCGGAGAGCCCTCAGCACCGCCGCCCCCGCCATGCCCTTCACTCACACACACGCACACACAGTGTTACTGAATGCAGTGTTACAGTAACCTACTATACATGTGGAGCAAAGGCTGTATTCAAGAGCCGAGCTGGAAGCTTCCGCCTGCAGGCGAGGCCGTAAACTTTACAGAATAATCATAATTATATCGATAAATAAAAGTAAACAGTTCGCTAACTTACAGTTTGCGTGAAGACTTCACGCAGCTGCTGCTGTGAGTGCTGTCCTTGTTGTAAAAACCGGCATTTCCTGGTTGAGATGACGTCAGAAATTGGCATTTCAAAATAAAAGATCAATCAAGCAACAGGCTCTACGTTTCAACTTTTAAAAATGTAATAGTATGTTGTTGTATTTTTGTCTCGTCTTTATAATCTTGTTTATAATTATTTGAACGTTATCCTATTGACTTGTGTGTAGTATGTACCGTGCCTAATTAAAAATACTAAAAATATTTGTATTTAATTAACATTAGATATGTAGCCTAAGTAAACTAGCCAGGCTAGCTCCTCATCCATAAATGTTTTCTGCATGCAGCTGTTTTAGTTATTTTTATACATGTACATTAATCCCCACACACATCCTTCCTTTAGTTTCAGAGATTTGACCATCATTGTAAGTTGTATTGAATGAGGAAAATGCGTAATAAATCCTGTATGGGAACCTGACACCTCCTGAAAAGACCCCTGGGTGTTTCTGGTTGCGATTGGGAACCAACACAAGTTCAACACATGCCAAAATATTGTCCATTTTTACCATCCAATTTGTGTATATCTGCTACTATCAGGGAGGTTAGCACAATAGAAATCATAAGTTCCATCTTATTGGCACAAACAGTAGGTATGCACTGTGAGTCTGGTCTGTATCAGTGTCCTCCTAAATGTCCCAGCGTGGGAACTGGAAATGTTGATCTCTTGCCATGAGACCAAAGTCTATTCAATCATACTGCTTCTATTTATGATGATGGAATAGAATAATAATAGGCTTATGACACAGTCTCTTGCCCTGTATTAAAAAAAAAACAGGAATATACTGTATTAAAAGCTATACTTTGTCTGCCAGTGGTGTTAGGAAACAAACAAACACATACACAAAGAGGATGGCAGAGACAGATGAACACATCAGAAGAGCACAAAGAGTTAAGTGAGATAGAAGCCACAGCCAATCAAGGCCGACCCATCTCTGACAGACAACACTCCAAAGAGCTGTGAAAGGAGGAGACTTCTTCCTCTCCCTCTCTCTCTCTCTCTTCCCATCAGAAACATTCTCACACTACAGGCTACATAGTCCCTCAAGCATGACCAGTGATGTCCACTGAGCCTGAAGGAGAAAGACTGGAGAAGTGATACATTTTAAAAGGGATGTCAAAACTGAGGAAAATCAAGAAAAAAAGATAACTCTTACTGACCAACAACAATCACCTGAAAACACAAGGAGCAGTCATGGGCCATCAGAGAAGAACAGTGCTTAACTTTGAGACACGAGTTCCTTGAATGCAACCTGAGGAGAACAAGATGATCTGATGTGAATGAAACATCCTGTTTAGTCTGACAGTTGACAAGACGTCATGTTGTCTGCGCAAGGAGCTGGTGCCTTGGCTTTTTTCCACAGCGTAATAATGGTGACTGCACTGGTAAGTGTATTTCACTTGTCCTGAGTATTTGGGTGATTGAGTTATTGATGACTTCATTGATTGAATGGGTTACATAATTAGTGTTTTCCTATCATAGATTTGTCTTTGTTTACTAAATCTTATTTGATTGAAATAATACAAAACATCCTATATTGGTGACAGATTGGTGAGCATGTGGTGTTGTGATGCGAAATTGCCAACTTAAATATCAGCTGAAAGTAAATTCTCACTCTTTTAATCCATTGTTAACTTATCAAAGGATGTTTTTGTTCACGTTCTAAATTTAAACTTTTCACACAGCGGCATCATATCTTACACTATAATATGACACTGAGTCAGAAATAACACTCGGCTCCCATACTGCTCCACTTTGGTCCAGAAACATTGTATGTATCTGTGACTCTCTTTGATCGCTTGGATTCTGGACATAGATTTATCTCATGCTTTGGGAAACATGCCAGCCATTCACCAGCAAGACTGACATTTTTATTTATTTTTTTAACAAATGAGGTGGCATGGAGTAACAGCAGTGCTCATGAGGAATCTTAAAATCATACGCCCAAATGGAAATACTGTTTTGAAAAAAAAGGGATTACAATGGCAAAAACACAATATTAGGCAAAAAGTAAGTCCCTCTGAAAATTGTAAAATGATTATTTATAAAAGCCACTTGAGGTTTCTTTTTTCTTTTTGAGAAAGCATGATCAGATAAAAACATCTGACCAAACATCTTCTTGACTGAGACAAAAAAAAAAATCACCCCCATACCAGAACAACAGTCGTGGTGAAACCAATCTCCACCATCAGAAGTCAGTCACCTGTGCTCTGCTTTACCTCACAAACCTCCATCAGCTCTGACCTTGCCATACACAAGCCAGAGTGTGGAGTCCACTACAACAACAACAAGGGGTTTGAGCGGCTCAATATGTCTGTATTAACTTTGGCTGAGAGTCTCCCCCCAAAAAACAAATCGCTGTAGGAAACAATAGCTGTTCAGCATCGGAGTGCTACAATACTGGAAACTCTGTTCACCCACTGGCTGCTTATTTTAATGACTTATGGCAAGAATGTTAGTTATCACATATCCATCAACATGGAGGGTTCCAGTTGGACTCAGCAAGAGTGAGTATTCTTTAGCTTGCCAGGAGGACGGCTGAGAAGCAGTGGTGGAAGAAGAATTTTGATCCTTTACCTAAGTAGAAGTACCAATACAACCAGTAGGAAATGTGACAGGAGGGATGCTATCCCCCTCCTTGTCAGCAAAATGACCAAAATGCTAGGCCTTAACGATAACGAGTAAAAATTTCATTTGTACCAAACAAACATGTCCCTGACGTCTGGAGAATGTGATTTGTAGGCATCTCTGTAGCACCTTAATGATTAATTTGTAATCGTATGTTGTGGCACATTTGACCATGATCAAAAAATGTAAACTCCCACGATTTGGATATTACTCTTGGCCTTTTTGTGATTTTGACAATATTTCAATTCATTGTTCGGCCCTACAAAATGCATGTTTTTGGTTGAATATGTGAGACTGGTCTGCCTGACTCATTGATCCTTTATCTTTCTGAGGTTTGTGTAAGGTAGAAACGCACCCGACCATGGCTCTTAAGTTGGTGTTGTGCATTGATAAATGAATGGCGCTGTGTGTGGCGTTGAAGTAGGAGACAGATTAGTAATTGCGCCTTTTTATCTCAGTACCGCTCTTCTGTCAGTTTTGTCTTGGATCTATAATATTATCTACACTATAGATACTCAATTCTATACTATAATCTAGCCTATATACTCTATAGAGTGTCACCTTCCTGATCAAAGTGACAAGTAGCAACGTGTAGTCACGGATGAGTGAGACGATCATAGACACACTGCTGCCTGAAGTATTCCTGAAATATTTCTATGATCATTCAGTAGTGTCTGTGCTGCTGATAATACATCTGGAGTGTTTATTGTATTGTGAAAAACATGAGAAAACCCTGCATGAACAAAATTGGTCAACTGCATTAAATTTAAAGCTATATTTACACAATTATAAAAAGACAATTGAAGTAGGGAGAGAAAGAATATAACTGGATATAATGGAGTTGTCCAATCAGAAATGTCGCAGTTAGGTGTCCTGCAACAATGTGCTTAGGGAGAAGTATGTTGATTGGTGATGTGGGGGCAGGGGGTTGCTCCCAATGGACCATCCCAAAATGCACTCTTTTTTTTGCTACTTTCTATACAGTTACGTACAGCGGTTTAGTTAAGTACTTCCGAACCAAGGGGTCTGGTCCCTTCCAAAGGGTCACAAGATAAATTTGACGGGTCATGACATAATTAATGGACTCGAAAATAACAACAAAAAAAAAGTTTTGCGACACATATCGGTACATATTTTTAACTTTTCTTTTTTTAAATTTGGGCCTTGATCAGTTATTTAAATTAGGCACTCTTCGGTGGATCTGCTGATAAGTCAGACGCTGAAACGTGACAAGAGGCCCCAACCAGAAACAGCTTCTTAGCTTTAGCTCTACATGTTGGTCCACCACTTTGATTCAGACTGAAACATCTCAAAAACTGATGGATGAGTTCTGGAATCTGGTACAGACGTTCATGGTCCCTAGAGAATGAATCCTATTGACGTTAAAAGGATCCCCTAACTTTTCCTCTAGCACCGCCATGAGGTTCACATTTCTGTTTGTGTTAAAGTGGCAATATTCACATACAAGTACCTCAAAATTCTACTTAAATACAGCATGTGAGTACATTTATTTAGTTACTTTCCACCACAAAGGACAAGTCTCTTTCTTTGTACCTTTCTGTCTAATCATCTCTCTCACTGTTCTCACACGTCTGGCAGGCAAACAACCCTCATGTGAGTTATCTAGTTGCTAGTTTTGCTGCTCTGTTGTGAAAGGCACCTGAGAACACAAAGCTTCTTGTGCAGACTAGCTCTCAACAGCATGGCCGAGGTCCTGAGGACAAGGCCCCCATGTAGTCAGCGGCAGCCCCGCCGCTGGAAAAAAAAGGGGTTGGCGAGGGATCATCACATACCGCACCCTCACACAACTATTTCACAACACCTGGAGGCAGCACATCAGATCCTCGGGAGTGCTTGCGGTTGACAGATCGGCCAAGTTGGAAAGACACTTTAATCAGGAAACTTTAAATGTCTGTGCGCATCTCAAAAGATAAACAGCTGAGAGTGCTTAAGGCATTTGAATTTTCAGATTTATTTATCGTTCCTGGTTTGTTTTCACCGCAAGGGAGCCGACCTTTTAATGCAGTTTAAGTAAATGAATGGAAACAAACAGCTGCCTGAGTACAATAAATATGATTTATCCTCATTCACCTGATTTTACTCTCCATTTTTTATTTCATATTTCAAAAGAACTTGCTTGCTCGTATCCAACACTATATTGCATCTCTTACATACTTAACAATTTCACATCTCTCTTTTATCCACCTGCTGCAGATAGACGCTGATGACGTCATCACACGAGATGAGCAGATCTATGTTCTGATTGGTGCTCACGCCAAGTGTGAAAAGAACATCCAGGCACAAATTGCCCTTGTTAAAGGTTTGTGTGCTGCTTTTCCATTAAAAGTAGGGACAAGGCCGAGCTCAGCTTCGATGAGTCATCAAAAGGGTCACATGTTTTTACATTTCTATCATTGAATTAATTCCATGAGCTGAGGGTGTTTTTAGTCGAGACACATTTTACTTCAGGTAAAGTCAACATTGGGAATATTTTGAGTAAGCCAGCTGGGTTGAAGAGTTTTTTCTTTTTCCTTTCAAAATATTCAAATGCTCTCCTATTAGGGAAGTAAGGTTCTATAACAGACAGAGGTCAGTGAGCATGTCTAATTATATAATCAAAAAGAGTATTCATTACATCAGTTATTTATTTGGGATCAGATGTAACACCCATCCAATATCCTGCTGACCACTATCTCTGTGATTACAGAATTGAATTTAGGCGCAGACAATCGTGGGGCATTTTTCATTCAGATTATGACGCAGAAGCTGATGATGAGTTGCTTCAATGGTCTATTTAAAGAGGAATTTTATAAGATGGAGCCCCGTTCTTAACAATAGTCGGGTAGGGGAGAGGCACTGATATCATACAAAATACTCTCAGATACTGTATGACATATTAGATTATATGTATTGTAGGAAACCATCAAAGGAAACCTGAGATGCAGGTTCTATTTTCTTCAAGCACAATCATGCACATAAATTTTGATTTCTTTCTTAATGTTAATGTCAACTGAAATTATTGTTAAGTATATTTACTCAGTTACTGTGCCTAACTGCAATTATTTCCATTTTATGAAACTTTATGCATCAACTTCCCACTTCAGAGGGAAATATAGCACCTTTAACTGTACAGTGACTGTTCCTAGTTCATAGTTACGTTTCAGATTAAAGTTTTCATTGATGATCTTATCAGACATGATGTATTATTACATTATTAAACTACCCAAGAGAATCTAAAGTGATTAAAATTAGCTTTACCTTGACTAACACTGAATAGCATTGAAATGCTGCTAACACATTAATATGTCAGTAAAACTCCACTCTCATTTATGATGAAAGGGGTCAATATGCACAATGAGTCCTTCAACTTTTGATATTTCAAGCATACTTTGTTGCTTATTTTATGAACATGCAACATGATCAAAATATAGTACGAACAAATGCCAGATCCGCATGAAAAACCTGATCACTTCAAACAGAAGCTCTTGCTTATGGAGCCTCCTGACTCGGTTGGCGCGATGGACCTGTGCCAAGCCTACATAGTGCACATAAGTCTGAAAACTACACATTCAAATAACTAACAGCTGTTTCCACTGATTTGTGAAGAAGGCGACTGCATCCCGGAGTGGGACGGGATCATCTGCTGGCCACAGAGCAGAGCGGATCAGCTGGTTTCAGTGATGTGTCCAGAGTACATCTACGACTTCAACCACAGAGGTATGAGAGCTCAAGAGGCATTAAACACGCAGAACTGATACAGCA
Organism: Hollardia meadi; assembly: GCA_037974645.1. Lineage (NCBI taxonomy): Eukaryota > Metazoa > Chordata > Actinopteri > Tetraodontiformes > Triacanthodidae > Hollardia > Hollardia meadi. The sequence goes on from JBBPCS010000001.1 coordinate 10,473,118, forward strand.
GCTCCATCCTGGTGTGTCTCTTTCTTGGAGTAAAAACACAAGTAAAAAACATTGTATGTGAGTTACAGAAAGCATCTCGTCAAATATTCAAGATGTGGTCATCCAATATTTGATCACGAATGAGTAGCTGTGCTTGAATTTTCTGACATTTCTTCTGCATCACAGACGGTTGTGCTAATGTTGTGAGTGTGTTCTGATCTCAAGGGCGAGCCTACCGCCAGTGTGATGCATCGGGGAGCTGGGAGCAGGTGCCCAGTATCAACCGCACTTGGGCTAACTACTCCGAGTGCACCACATACTTGACCTCCAACCACAGGAGCCAAGACGAGGTATGTACGTGTGTCTGTTTGCCTTGCATACAGACATGTGCATGTGTGTATGGTTTTATCGCCTACACAATTTGCTTGGTTACTGATGTTTACAGAAGAATAATGCACTGCTGTTTAGCTGCTGTGTTCAGTTTTCCCATGCTGACCTGGTGTCCGAAGTAGTATGCAGTATTGCATCTGCACACACTAAGTGTTTTTGTTTTGCTTCAGAAGGTGTTTGAGAGACTCCATCTCATGTACACTGTTGGCTACTCCATTTCTCTAGCATCACTGTTGGTGGCAGTCTCCATCCTCTGCTATTTCAAGTAAGAAAAGGAAAACTTCAGTAATATTCAGCCGGAAGTATTTGTCCATAAATCTGACTGTTAATAGTACATTAATAGCTCCTTGAAAGAGGCATAGAAGAAAATCATGTAATAATTTAATTAGCATTACTTTAAGACATATTCTTTCATTTTAACATGCCAACATCTCTCTCTTTTCTCTCTCTCTCTCTTCACACACACACACACACACACACACACACACACACACACACACACACACACACACACACACACACACAC
>JBBPCS010000001.1:10474112-10488990 GCA_037974645.1 Hollardia meadi
TGTTTATATTCATTACCATTTGTGTGTATATATATATATATATATATATATATATATATAATTTATTTTTTTTGGGGGGGGGGGGGGGGGTAGGTTTTTCATAGTGTTTTAACATTACATGAATATGCCGTGTGTTATGAAATTTGATTTAGAGTGCACCTAATAAGCAGCTTTATATTTTGGGAAATAATTGCTGAGTTAGATGAAAGAATAATACCAGTAAATAACACAGTAAATACGTAGCTGAAGTCAGAAGCCAATTAGCTTAGCTTAGCATAAAAACTGGAAACGTGGAAACAGCTAGTTTGGCTTGCTAACCATTGAGCTTTAGATGTGCTCCTTTGGATTGAACCATTCTAGCTGTTTCTACCTGTCAAGCTAAGATAACAGGCTGCTGCACAGATATTAAAGTTGTATCAATCTTCTTATCTAACTCTTGACAAGAAAGTTGACAATAGGCCATATATTATTGTATTTTTTACATAGAGCACTTTCCAGTATTTTATGAGCTGTTTCATTGCTTCCTTTACATGCTGCTTTGTGTCCTCAGGCCGGCTGTAAAGTTGCTGTTACTTTCTTCTTTTATTTCCTGGCCACCAACCATTACTGGATCCTGGTGGAGGGGTTGTACCTACATAGCCTCATCTTCATGGCCCTCCTCTCTGACAAGAACTACCTATGGGCCCTCACTATCATTGGCTGGGGTAAACAGCAGCGCACCAGACACTGTTGTCATATATTGAGCAAACAGCGAATTAACAGACATCCCCAATTTTTCTGTTTACTGATGTTAGGTGTTCCAGCTGTGTTCGTGTCCATTTGGGTCAGTGCACGAGCATCGCTGGCAGACACACAGTGAGTCATGTGATGTGTTCAACTATCTAATATTTACATGATGCCTGTATCACAAAAGCTCACTTTAACTCTTCCTGCTTTCAGATGCTGGGACATCAGTGCAGGAAACCTGAAGTGGATCTATCAAGTCCCCATTCTGGCAGCCATTGTTGTAAGAAAAGTTTACATTTTAATAACACTGAAGGACATTTGACACTGGCACTTAATGTGCACCTCTGCCCCTGCAGGTGAATTTCCTCCTCTTTGTCAACATAATACGTGTTCTGGCCTCTAAACTGTGGGAAACAAACACTGGCAAATTGGACCCTCGGCAGCAATACAGGTAATTGTTCATTAAACCCTCTAAGAATGATAAAAGACAGACCTTAAATTAGGCTGCCATCCTTTGACAAGAGAGTTTTCACAAGCATTAAAATCGCCACATGAATGTTTATGCTCTTTATCTGCAGGAAGCTGCTCAAGTCCACATTAGTCCTCATGCCCTTGTTTGGAGTCCACTACATGGTGTTCATGGCTCTTCCCTACACTGAGGTCACTGGGCTGCTGTGGCAGGTGCAAATGCATTATGAGATGTTCTTCAATTCATCCCAGGTCAGAATACACATTTATAAGCACTAACTCTGCAAGCAATAATGTCATGTAAGGGTTAACGTAGGATTGATACTACTCTTATAGGCTACGTCGGGTAAATACATAAATAAAGATGGATGATGCATCTCAACTTCCTCCCATTGTACAAAAATTAAGCCAAAATATCCAGGATACGAGCGCTACCATCTTGCATATGGTGTCATTTGGAGCCAGAATGATCGGCCGGTGGAGCTGCGGTATCGAGTTCCTGCCCATACACCCGCCCACTCAATCGCAAGCAGGGCTCAGCTGTCAATCATGATGTTTGATCCCCTTTTTATAGCATCAATTAACTAATTCAAACCAAACTCATCAGAAAAATGAACACCTAAACATACATCAGCGTGATAGAAACTACCTAAAAATGACAGAAACCATCTTTGGGAATCTGGTGTATACTTTGAGGTTTTAGTTGATCCATGTCCTATCTGATAACGTTGAGGGGCGGGATTTATGACCTATTCTACAGCCCACTGCCAGGGAGCAATAAAGATGTTTTGGTTTCATTTTTTGGGAGGGTTTGTGTTGCCCATCTTTACATACAGTGAATGATAAATGAAGCTACAAGTGAATGCTTAGCTTATACAGACCAGAAAAAAGGGATGTCGAAGTAATGTCAAAGTATTGCATTAAACATTTTTTAGGGAACAGAATACAGTTACCTTTTCAGTATTTATATGCAGTACATTTACAAAAATGTGATGTACAGTACGTCTTTTTAACAAAGTGTCAATTTCATCTTTCAGGGCTTTTTTGTGGCATTTATCTACTGTTTCTGCAATGGGGAGGTAATAAAGCTATTGTTTACTTTTGAAGAGTGAAATCAGATCCATTCAGGTTTTTGTAAAGATAAAGATAAACTAACTCTCTGTTTTATCTCCCTCTTCTGTTCTCAGGTGCAGGCAGAGGTGAAGAAGGCGTGGTTAAGACGTAGCCTCACACAGGACCTCAAACAGAAAGCCAGGATGACCAGCAGCGGTGGCGGAGGCAGCTGTTACTATGGCGGCATGATGTCACACACCACCACCCACAGTGTCAGCTTGTCTGCTGCCAATCCCAGATCCCTGGGAGTGGTGGGCTCAGGTGGACCTGCTGGTGGAGGGTCAGGGGTGAGGCCGGCACGCCACGGCTCTCTCTACCCACAAACCAACCTGCCCGGATACATGCCAAGTGATACTGAGACCTCCGGCCCCCAACAGGAGCTGACTGCACGGAGGCCAGGGGGGAAGGAGTCTGGAGTTTTTGCCAGGCATGCCAGAGCCAGCAAGGGAAATAATGACTCCAAAAGTCAGGGAGCATCTCCAGCCCAAACCCCTGGAGCAGAAGAACCAGACAGCTCCTTATCTCTGAAAGAGCTGGAGACCATCTTGTGATTGTTTTGGTAAATGAGCATAGATGAGGTATTGAGAGTGGCCATCTGTAAAAACTGCAAATACAAGACTGAGGCCCTACCAAACTATTTAACATTTCAAGGATTTACTTGTGTTGAGATTGTTTTGCCAACTTCTTCCAAGGTCAAGAATGTCAAGTTTTAAGCTAACGTGGATGAACAGTCCTTAAAGTGAACTTCTATGACAGCTGGACAAAATTCTTTTTGCTGAGGAAGGTCATGTGATATGATCTAACGCTCCAGAACAGCTACTGAACAAACCTGGTGGTTAGAACAACAACTGAGTTCTGTGGTTCTGCGGATATTTCAGTTGATGGGATCAAATTTTCATCGCATTAACTATTAGGGAATACAAACACATTTTCATTTTGCAAAATGACGTCAAAGGCCTATACTCATTATGACATATTAAATCAGGATTGTATGCCTTGTTGTTATACATATGAGTATGATGGTTTGTGTTGTACTATAATCTCAACTGTCTCAAGTTATAGACACAATTTCCAGGTGGATTTCATGTGGATTTATAAAATTTTTGCTAGTGCACATGAATTATACATACATTTTTACATGTTTTCAGTTGATATGAAAAGAAATGTGAACAGATAACGAAGCTAAAGTGAAGACGTAATGCTGCACGTGCGTGTGTGTGTGTGTGTGCGTGCGTGCGTGTGGTCACTGTCAATCTGCTTTAATCCTGTTTTTTTCTTTTTCAAATATTGACCTCCATACGGTTCCAAATTTATGATAGAGTAAGGATTACTCCAGTAGTTACTCTACTGAGCCAGTAGTGTCCAGACATGCTGTCTGGACAGGTTGCACTTCTCTCTGCACCTTTGCTGTTGTCCATGTTGTCTACTCAGCCCTATTTATCAGTCTGACAGGACCCCGAGGGCTGAAGCACAAACCTTTTACCCATCGCAGGCCAAATTTCGAGCTCCTTCCTCCATGTGACCTCTTCCCAGAATGCCCTCACAACACCATCCAGAATTTCACACACTCCCCTCAGAGCTTGGCTCGGAGCAAGAGGCACCTGAGCTGCTTGTAGACGTCGAGCATGAGTGACAAACTTGCAGCATAAGCCACCAGTATTCAGAAGATAACTATTTTATATTGTTAAATTATACAGAAATACTGATGAATGTTCTGTGTTTGTAGAAAATGTACAGTGTGTGAAAACTCTGATTTAATACATGTTTTGAGAGCATGCCTTGAGAATTTTAATAAAGTGAAATGAAAATAAACTGAACTAAACCTCACAAATTGATTTACATACTCCTTCAATGCACACATTTACTGCATACTCGTATAGTGGGCTAGTACTGCAACACACCAGTAGTAGAATAAAAAAAAAGATAAATCTTTATTCTATGTGAAATGCAAAACTGATTCCCCAACACAAATTTACACCCATCTTTTAAGCAGTTATCACACACATTTATTATCTTTTAAAATTGACATTAACCAAGGCCAAGACAACTTAAAATAAGGCTAAAAGTAGGTTGAGTCATTTATCATAAAGTTTACAATGGTCTTGACTTCTGTCAGATTCATCCATGTCATTTTGCATGCTTTCTTTCCCCTCTCTGTCTGTACAACTTAAGTAAATCAACACTGAGTGCAACAGAGTCACTTACTGGAAACCAACAACAAGGAGTATAAAGTTCAAGGTCCAGGTAGTAGAAAAATACTATACCACTGCCATCATAGCCCTGAAATGCATAAGTTGAGCACCCTTTTAAATTTCACTTCTTTTCCTGAAATCTTGTTGTTTCTCTGACAGTATGTTTACATCATTCTGCCTGTACCATATACCATACAGTGTATAAGTTGTGACATTATTTACTCTTAAGCAGTGCAGAGCCATGTTCAAATATTTATTATTTAAAGGGGAACTCCACTGATTTTACAAATAATTTACTTGTCATGGGGAGCATGGTTCAACAGGTAAAAACAGTTATCTACTAATGTTTTCTGTGGTTCTGGAGGACCTTACCAAACTCTAAAAAATAACACTGTTGATTCCATTTGGGTTTAAGACCTGTGATACAAACGTTTATCTGTTTATTGTGAGTGCCCAAACTTACAGAGGTGCAATACTACATCAGCGGACAGCCCCTTTAAGTAATCATGGAAGATAATAATAGAACCCTGCCCCCTGTTGTAGGAATGACAACATTGCAAGTTAAAATGTTCTCAAGTTCACACACCAGATGTCAAATGAAATGGAACTAATTATGAATCAATAGTTTTTGTGTCTGTCATCATCCTTTTTGAGTTTCAGACTATCAAGACCATATAAATACATAGAGAGAAGACAAATCATGGAGAAAACACACATGTAATTGACTCGCTAATCTTTGTTTTAAAGTGCAATCCAAATATTTAATATGTACTTTTAATGCAACCAGAAGAACAAATCAGGGATGGATGGAAAGTTTAACCTATAAATCATGATATAATGAGCAATAAATCATGAAATAATAATAAATCTCTTCAGGGAAACCAAACCATGAGATATTGTTGTATCTGTATTATGTTTACTTCTAAATCTCATTTTGATTTACAGTCTGTGGTGTAACATTTCACAGCTCTGATGTTGTCATAACAGGGTTATGAATGAAGCTTTCAAACATATGGAGCACCAGACACAAATACGCATGAGTGATCGCTGCTCCACCAGGACAAAAAAAGAAAAACCCTCACAACCCCCAATCCCCTTATGGTGGCAACCAGCTGTCAGCTATAGAGAGGGGAAGGTTGGGGACCAAAGTGTTGCCATTTGATGACACAGCTGATGCAGGCTCCAGATGATCAGATACACCTAATTAATATATAGGAGGAAAAAGAAAGGAGGGAGGAGTGTGAAGAGGATGCTGATCGGAAATTACAGAAGGAGGAAATGATCCAACATAATGACTGTGTTGCTGATACCACCCCTTATTGTACTGTAATCCTATTTTCAGTGGCTGTTATTGAACAAGAAATGAAAAAAAATAATGATATAACCACAATGCTTACAAGCACAAAAAGGGCTTTGATGGAGAGGCACACATGAAGTTGAAATAATGAGAAAATATGAATTTAAATATATTGAAAAACATTCTAAAAATATATATAGAAGAACTCAGCAAGGTTATCTTCTTTTCAATATTTTTAAAGACTGACCCAACAGTAAAGTTCAAGAGGTTTTTAATATTTGATCAATTCCACAATGCTTATATTTAGCACTTAGTTATTAGACTAAATGTATGTCAATATGCTGTATATTAATCAAATCTTATTTCATTTGCTTATGCACAATAAATAAAGCCATGTTTTAAAGCAGGAAACGGGTGAGGGCCACTGAGGTGATGCGTCATGTTCGGTCTACACGAGAGCTTGACGTGACGTCACGATGAAGCCAAAAAGTAGGCGGAGAGAGAGAGAGAGAGAGAGAGCACTCCTCAGTGTATAAGAGTAATAATAAAAACAGATTGCATGCTCCACTGTATCTAATGTCTCACTGCACTTCTTCCGTCATAACGCAAACTGCTGCTGCCGGCTGGTGCCAGCGGCTCTGATGCTTCCAGGCAGCATCCTCTCTCAGGCATCCAGGAGTGAATGAGGAGGGCCGGAGCCCGACAGGGAGGGGTCCTTTGATTTCAGGGCTGCCTCCTCCTGGATGGAGTCCGGCTGTGTGGCAGCGATGGCCATGGGAGATGTCTCGAAAAAAGCGTCGGCTCGGAACGTGGCGGTGGAGCGCAAAAACCTCATCACTGTCTGCAGGTCAGTTTATTGTCAAAGAGAAAGTATGTGTGCAGTGTGTTCAAGATATAAGTGGAGATTGTAATAGGCTAAATGCTGCATTTATCCCGTGTGTTTATATGTGTCTGTTTTCTAACAACAAATTGGTCCCTGGTGTTTTTATTCTATATGCTAACCACAGAGAATAAATACACATTAAACATATTTTGACACGCAGGCTTACGTCATCCTCATAATAAGTCCTTATAATGAACTCTGTGTCGACAGCGGGCCTGTACGGTCACGGAGCCTGTATGTGCATTAACGACCTTTCATTATAGGCCTACAAACATTTTTTTAAATATAAATATGTAAAATCCGATTATCAGACAGACTGGCCTCTCTGTGTGAGTTTAGCGGTGTCATCTTTGTCAGTGCATTTATGTTCCTCCCTCTGATGGCGTGGTTGCTATGACGACAACCTTCCTGGGGCAAGGACTAGCTGGCACCCCAGGGACTCAGGGCAGGGAGGCAGTAGGCTATAAAGTCCTGATTAGATCTTGCGTTTTGGAAGAGGTTTGCATTTGAATGTTGTTAGAGCTTAAACACATACAGATATAAACATCCTACTGTAAAAAAAAAGCTTCTATAATCAATATTTTCATTTAATGTGTTATGTGAAAGAGGTCTCTCTTAATGATGAACCTACAGAGAACTATTATCTGACTCCACAGTTTCAGCTCTGGGGGGTGTTTTAGCGTCTTTCAGCTCATTGTTTTGGTTTTCTGACCTGCAACATTACCGTTTTGGTTCATTCTCACAGCTCTCATCAGTGTTGAGTTCTAAAAACCAACTACGCTACCTGTTCAACACCAAACAGCAGACAGAGTCAGCGACTAGCTATATATTAGCATAGGCTAGTGTAATACTTAGCAGCTAAAGAGCCACATATTTCCCTCAGGAGTTGGTAGAGACCAAAAACTGAGCTAAAATGAAAATGAATGCTTGATTTACATTCGTCAGATGGCTGCCAATATGATTCCAAGCTTATAGTAGCTTTTTTTTTTATAATTGGAAGGTACTTGCTAAAAAGTTATTAAAAGGTGATAAATACCTTTCCACCTTACCTTTCTGTAGTGATTAATTAGAGTTAGGCTTTAGTGTCACAATAAAATATATAGGGTCTAATTTGGATTAAAAAAGTCTTTTCATACAAAGATTGAGATCAATGATCAATGTCAGCATCCCTCTCTTTTCCCTCACTGTCCTGTAGATATACACTAGACACCTTAAAGAAATCATGTCATAATGCTATCTTTCATCCAAAAGCACAGCAACCCTGCATGGCTTCATGTCTCTGAATACGTTGCTTGTTCTGCCAAGATTCGAGTCATTGATGTTAAAGTCAAGTTAGAGTCCAAAGTCGACAAATAAGAGTCATACATTATGTTCTTGTCAAAACGTATGTAGAACACCTATTAAACAAACACTACACATACACATTCAGACATCTGTGTAGGTGAACAAGACTGCACCTCTGCTGAGCCACTGACAAGCCTTTCTGGGTCATGTCACGTCCCTGCTGTCTGTAATGCAGTGAAAACACAAGGGATTGTGCTCGTTTTGAGGATAGTCAGCCAATTATTGTCCAGTATCTGGCCACAGTCAGAGCAGCTGAATGATACATTGTTGCCTTTGGAACAATGGGGAGTGAAATCCCTTCAGTGGCCTGTGTTAGGATAAGAATTGTCCTATGGATGTGCACCATGCAAACTGAATATAAAGTGCTTAGATATGTTTTACTAAAAACGGATCATATTTGGCTGCTAAAACTCAAGCTCTGGGTCAGTAAAACATCACCAATATCATCAGAGATAATTCCTCTCTTTCTTGCAGAAGCCATGTCTCCCAGGGTTTATTTAGTCCATATGGCCCCTTTCACCTCACAGCATATCTCCGTGTCACTGGACAAATAGCATTTGGCAGGTGTTCTTGCAGCAAATAGAAGTGATGAATTATTTAGTCTCAGGGAAAATGTAGTGGTCATTTCAGGAGAAGGCTAATGTTGTCTGAAATAAACTTACCACAGCACATGAGTTTATATAGGGTCTTTGAGTGTATGACATGAGGTCACCCCAGTTGACATTAAACCCTTAATTATGCAGATACATTGTTATACTAGAATCCATATTACTTTTTTTGGCAATGGCAGTCAGTTGGCCGCTACTTTTTTTTTTGTTGATATTTTTATTTTATTTTAATTTTACTATTTTTAAAAAAAAATTCATTTATACATTCACATTCCCATCAGCCAGAGTGGTAGCCTACTTTAGTGCGAATAATGTTAGCATTTTATGTTAGCGTGTAATGTTAGCAAATGTTAGCATGCTAAACTAAGATAATGAAGTACACATTATACCTGCTAAACATCAATGTTAGCATTGCCACTATTAACATGTAAGCATGCTGATGTTAGCATTTAGCTTAAAGCACTGCTGCGCCTAAAGAAAGCCTCACAGAATACCATTAGTTAGCTGCTGTTGACTGTCTTGCATTCTTAATAGTATGACTACTGGATTTTCAAAGGCTACAGTGAATTGCATCACAAGATGGCATCCTTATTACATCAGACTGGAGTCATAAATTCAAGCTGTCCAGTAAAGAAGTCATTGGAGTTTCCTGAAAGCGCTCTGTAAACATCTTCCTCACAGTAACTTGGTGACATCAGACTCCAGTGTAGAAATGAGAGTCAGCTGGCTGGATAGAACAGTGTGACTGTGGGCAGAAATCAACAAACAAATGTATGTGAACAAAGTGTTAATTTAACAACTTGTGTTCTGATTTATTTGCTTTTTGATTTGATCAATTTTACAGTTTTTATTATCATTGACTTTGTTTCACTAAACTCATTTTGTTGGCAGAACACATTCCGTACATGAACTTGTGTGATTTTCTTTTACAGAGTAGAGATTCCAACAAGTTTATTTATAGTTTGATCTATGGCGTGTTCCTCCTACAGTATACTGAAACAAAGAAAGCAGTAATCCATTAATCTGTTCCCTAACTAATCTATTCCCTTGATGACTTTATTACTGGCAACAAAACACTTTGTTGAAAACTTAAAACTCTTTTTAAATCTCTTTCTCTCTTCTGCATATAGGTTTTCAGTAAAGACACTGTTAGAGAAATACACAGCCGAACCCATAGATGATTCATCTGAGGAGTTCATCAACTTCGCAGCCATCCTTGAACACATCCTCAGCCACCGCTTTAAAGGTAATGAACCTGAACGAGGAATTTGTCAGGGATAGACTACACTTGAAAGAAACTCATAAAACACCGAACAATGAATGGGATCTGACATTAAAGCAATAAAGCATGTTGAAAATGTCCAAATGCTGTTATTGATGGATTTTTTGAAGAAAATACAGGTTTTCATACTAATTTTATCATTATTACAAATTTAAAACAAGTAATGAAGATGAGATTTGCCATTAGACAATATAAGTAGAATCCATTTAATTCAGTTATCTATATTGAAATATTACATAAAGACAAGTCTCAACACTGCATCATTTGATGCATTTTACAAATAAAAACTCAGTATCCGGTGGCTACAAGGTTTTTAATTCTTCCATCAGCAGCACTTGCTCCTTGTTTCTGTGAACTCTCTCAGACTGTAGCTGTCCCCCATTGACCCAAGACTCCACCCCCTGTTCATTGAAATAAATACACATTATAGGCTACATGTTGACAGTTAAGTTCAGTATATCAACATAAAAAAAATGCCTTCAAAAATATTAATGGTATACTTTTTTTAGGCTCTGGTAGCTGGTTTGATGGTCAGAGGAGTTACTGGGACTACATACGTCTGGCCTGTGCTAAAGTTCCCAACAGCTGCATCAGCAGCATCGAGAGCATGGAAAACATCAGCACCTCACGAGCCAAGGCAAGTCCTACATACAGTTACAGCAATGATCATGATAGAGAACTGAAGGTAAACACCTATTTCAATAAGGTGGAACAGAAAACACCTCTTATCGAATTATTTGAATGTCCGCTGTTTTCTATTTTGACTTTCAACTTGTATTTTTCAAGTTTGCGCTTGTTGGTTTCTTCACCCTTTTAAAGATTTCCTAACTTTGCAGCAAAGCTTTTCTGAATGGCAGCAATAAGTCTGAAGCCATGTGAGCAAACCGAACTGCAGTATCCATAAATGATGCTAGTAAACGTCTGTACATGTGAATGCTGCAATCGTTCTATACATTATGTTAATTCCTTAAGTTCTGGTGACTCCATCAGGGGCGAGCCTGGATAAGAGTAGCTCTGATGGAGAAAAGGCTCTCTGAATACATCGCCACTGCGCTGAGGGACAGCAGGACGACCAGGTTAGAGGCCCCACACACACACAGTACAGTATCAAACCTGCAAACATTGCACGTTGCATGTATGTTAATGTTACTATTATAAGTTACTATTCATTATTTGCATTATTATTATTTTTTTATTATTACTTTGTTAAAAGGCCTAGTCAGGGACAGTGGTTGCAAATTAGCCTTGGCTAGAAACCCTATATGCAACACATCTGTGCCATGTTATTGCAATATTATCCAGTTCATACTAGAACGATGCTCCCATCTGGTTGCATTTGTCTCTGTTCTTTAGGAGGTTCTATGCAGAAGGAGCCATTGTGTTAAGAGAGGAAGCCACAGTCCTAACAGGGATGCTTATAGGTCTTGGAGCCATAGACTTTAGGTGAGGGGGACCTTTGTACTGTGACATTTTATGCTATCTAATCATTTACGACGGGTATTAATAAGGTTTTCTTCTTTCTGCATGGGTTCTCCTTCATAGTTTTTGTCTGAAAGGCGAGGCACTGGATGGGAAATCCTCTGCCGTGATTGACTACACACCATACTTGAAATTCACACAAAGGTAAGTTCACTGACACTGTAAAAAAAAAAGAAGCTTTGTCACTGTGAAATAAATCTCCTCTTATCTTAAATATTTGGAATGACATGACATTTTTCATTAAATATTTAGAAACTTATATACTTGAAAAATGAATTATCATACACAACATACATTGTATGTTGTACTTAACAGTAAACTGGTATGATACTGATATTTGTTCCTATTTTTTTTTTTTAATCTGGAGATGCGGCCATCATGCCACAATAACCAATCACAGAATAACTCTTTGAGAATAATTGTTCATTCATTACCAACAGGAGCTGCATTTCTTTTGGGATCTTGCTTATATGCCTTATTTATAGCATTTTGAGTTTTCACAGTACGAAACTCCCAGGTGTTACTAATAACATTAACGACGCTGGGCACTTGAAAATGAATATTTTGGTTGCTTCCGTTGTAGCTATGATTACCTGAGTGACGATGACGATCGGCAGAGCGTTGACAGCAGCACAAGTGATGACAGCGTCCCTGAACACCCCTACATACCCTTGGTCACTGACGAGGAGAGCTGGAGCACAAAGTGTCGCAAGATGGAGCAGCGGTTCAAGATCGTCAATGCTCAGAAGGTGTGCAACCATCTTTTTTTTTGTTTGAACATACACCGGATTGGATCGCTTGAAGAAACAGTTCCACATTTTTGGATGCTTTCTTGCCAAGAATAAGACAAGAAGCTTGATAACACTCTCCTATCTCATTTTGTTAATATGAAGCTGGCTTAGCTTAGCACAAAGCCTCTGTTTCAGGTCTTTATGCTAAGCTAAGCATAAAGACTGAAGCTTCGTATTCGATGTACAATTATGATATTGCATCAATCTTCTCATCTAACTGGATTTACAGTCTCATGACAACTAATTCCATATATAAAATATCTGAGAGCTCTCAGATCTCAGAAAAGTGTTTGTTCCTCTCTTCTATTGTAAATATGGCATGTAAACTTTGATTGTTTTTGTGTTTATTGCATAGGGTTGAGGAAAAAGTGGGCACACCCTGAACCACAACATCACAAAATAATTTCTGTATTACACTGAGCATCACAGATGGATGATGTCTAGTATGGCTATCCAAGTGTGGATGCTTCCTTTCATTCGGTGTGGATGTGCGTTGTCAGGGTTACCTGGAGGAGCTTGTGCGCTTGCGTGAGTCCCAGCTGAAGAACGCTGAAACAGAGAACAAGAGGCTGAAGGCCCGACTGGAGGAGCTGCAGAGTCGCAGCCTCCAGGAGAAGAAGGAACTGGAGGCCATAGTGCTGGAGCTTCAGGAGCAGCTGTGAGTGATGTAGAATGATGTATTCCTCAGTGTAAGGTGGACATTTGTGAGATTTGATTACTTCTAAATAATGTACTCCATCCTCATGTTTGTCAGGACATGCTTGATTCCATGTGACTCCAGTCACCTGGCCAAAAACCTTTCAATCCCTTTGATCAACCAGTGGCCGACGCTTGAGCCATACAACAACCAAGAAGACGTCAAGTTCTTCCGAAGGTTTGACTGAGTGTCTGTCTTTCGGCACAACTGAGCTCAAAAGCTTTATTTCATCCTAACATTTTGAAAGCTGAAACCAACAAACGCTTGACATTTTTGCTTAAATAACATACTAAAATACAATTCATTGATTATCAAAATATCAAAATTGTTTTTTTGTTTTTTTTTAACTACAACCAATAAAAAAACGAATTTTCAGGCCTCTCTGGGAGGATGCTATACTGTATTGCTGACACTAACTTCTGTTGACCTATAGGAGGAGTTTCCCCAGCACAGAGCTGCTGTCAGTTGAGATAAGCCTGGATTCAGACTCCCAGAGGACAGACGGGAAACATAATGGAGGAGCCTGGTGCACAGGTGACATTATTTAACAGTCACACACACACATACACTGTACCAGACTGTGTTCTCGTAAGATAATAAGTGAGTAAACACACCCACAGACTTCGATTGACCCTTCCTTTGCATGTCTGTCCCACCCCTCCAGAAAAGGACTACACCCCCTCCATGATGGGCCTTTGTGGGTCCTTAGCCTCCCTCCCAAGCTGCAAGTCTCTGGCTAGCCTCAAGTCCAGCGAGTGCCTGGTCAATATCAGCGCAGAGAACAGTCCTGCCCTCTCTCCCAGCTAGGGGGCACCAAAGAAACACTGCCAACCACTTAATAGACACTGAGACAATACAAAAAAAGACTACTTTTGGTAGGCGGACAAATGCTCTCTTTCGTGGTCCTTACATGAGTCCCTTTACCTTTACGCTCTGAACACTCTCTCAACTTACACCTTTTAGGCGAAAGAGTATGGGACTGTCCAACAAAGATGCAGGAATAGCTGCTGTACTGCCTGATGACCTCCTTCAGTTTCACTGTCTTTAACTGTCTTGACATGATTAAGCCTCCTGATACAAACAACTGTTTCAAGTTTGACCTCGCAGACATCACGACGCTTGATCTTAGGCACTTACAGTCATGCATCTGTATCGGTCATGTTCATCACTGTAAGGTTTTTCTGCATTCTTGTCCATTCGTCTGTGTCTTATCAGTCAGTCAGTGTATCTTATTCTGTCTATTGCATAATACTGGCAGTGCAGGATGGATGAGCTGTTGTAGCCTTTTAGGGAACAGATACAGTGTTTTGCCATATCATATTACACTATTATAAGAGAGATGAAAATTTTAAAAAAGAGAGGCTTATAATGTGCTGAGTTAAAGTGGTCAGACTGTTTTATGATGAGAATTATTTAAAAAAATTAACAGATGGATTAGAATGAATGACAGTTTAGGCCTTATTCAATCATACAGTAGGTTAGATACAGAATTTAGGTTGTGACATACAAGACAGTCGGGCTACCAAGGTTTGCAGGGCCATTACAATGCGAACACGAACTTAAACCACATACATAATATCTATTGCATACAAATGCAAAATGCATTGTGACTATGCAGAATGAATGTTTTCATTGTCTTTGTCTACAAACCTGACTTGGTAGAGTAGTTTGAGCAGAAGAGAAATAGTGAATGTGAGTAAATGTGTCGTTTGATTTGTCTGCCATCTTTTTTTCTCCTTCTGATTTGTTCTTTTGCTACAATTTATTTCATGACATACTGACTTCTATCATTTTCCATCATGTAAATTGCATTGCAGTGTTGTTGAGAGATGGGATATGTTGTGTTATTTAAAATTGCAATAAAACATTCTTTTTTGAAACATTCAATACTGGTATGCAATGGATGTGATTATTATTATTATTATTAACTTATTTATTGGATGTGGAGGGGGGGGGGGGGGGGGGGTTGTAGTGCACTACATATTGCTATATTAGACA
>JBBPCS010000001.1:10489090-10519512 GCA_037974645.1 Hollardia meadi
GGGGGGTTGTAGTGCACTAGAGATGGCTATATTAGTCAGTCTGTACTTTAGTCCAGACTTGCATATCTCAACAACTATTAAATGTCTTGCCATTAAATTTTGTACAGACATACATGTTCCCCATATAATGTATTTTACTAGACTCGACTGTGGTGATCCCCTAACTTTTCCAATAGCACCAATTACTTTTTCGATTTGTCCAATAAAGGGTAAATGTATCGCAATGATATAGCACTTTTCTAGTCTTATCAACTACACTTCACCCATTCACAAACAAATTCATACACTGAGGCCAGATGCTACCATGCAGGGTGCCACTTTGGTCATCAGGAGAGATAACATTCAGCCATCGGGAGCAATTGGGCTTCCTAGCTCAAAGACACTGTGACATGCCACCAGAGCCCGGGATAAAATTCATGCAAAACTAATGACAATGCCATCAGACTCTTCTGTACTTAGTGTTTACTGCTATTTAGCAAATTGTGCCATGCTAACATGCTAAAATTAGTTCATAGTAAACATTAGACTACCTACTACACATCAGCATGTTAGCATTACTGTGACCATGTAAGTATTTAGTCCAAAGCAGCACTGTGGCTTAGTAAAGCCTCACAGAGGCACTAACATGACTGTAGACTCTAAGTCATGTTAGCTTTGCTAGTAGCATGCTGTTCATCACTTTGGTTCAGAGGTTCCAGACTGAAATATCTCACGATGGGACATCCATGGTCTCCAGGGGATGAATCCTAATTACTATGGTGATTCCCTTAATTCTTAATATAGAACCGCTGGCAGGTCCAAGTTTTACTCATCTTGTGAAATATAATCTACAACCTGATAAATTGGCTTAAAACTTTCTACAGACATTTTTGGTTCCCAACATCTTTTCTATAGAAAATATATAATAATATAGAAAAGATGTTCTATAAAGGACTTTTCCTGTTGCACTACAATGAGGTTGACATTCTCAATTTGTTCAGTACTTGGGTTTATATTCAAATACCAGAATAAGTAACATTTCCATAAGCCTCAACTGTACTTTTTGTTTGGTGTTAATGAGCAAACGTTAGCCTTCTGACACACTAAACTGAGACTGAAAACACAGTAAAGATTATACCTGCTGAACATCTGCATGTTAGCCAGGTCATTGTGAGCATATTAGCACGATACTGTTAACTGTTGTCTTGTTCATTGTTCATGAATTGACTCATGCAAGTCATGTTGATTGACATTTGGCCACTCAGAAATTGATGGGTAAATTTATTACAGACCCACTCAAACACAAAAATGACAGCCTGGGAAGCAAAATAAAATTTGCTTACATAAAAGCCATTTCAACTGTAGTTCCAGGAAACCCAACACGTGCTCTTTCCCCCTGTGCTGAGGTCACGTTTTGTTTTAATGTCTCCCCTTTGTAACTTAACTTTGTGAAACATGACGTCGCCTCTCTTCAGATGGGTTTGAAATAGCTGTGAGGTCATAGGTTAGAATCATTCATTCATTAGCACAGACAAATACACAGAACTAAACAAACAGCAGCTGAAGGTCCTTTGGTAAACGTTGGAAATGCATTATGCAGGAGTCACATTCCAGATCGACATACTGTCCAATTAACTGCTTGGCTGTAAAATGAATGGTTACCAGAGGGTTGTAAATAGTTGGGTTTAGTTATCTGGCATTGTCTTTGGCTGTTTTGTGAAAGTGACATCAATTGTTGGGTGGGGTTGCACTAGATAGATGAGCAGGCTGCTGCACACATGGTTCAGCACTTCACCCCTCTTTGATAAACCACAATCACTCCCATTCTGGTGTTCCAGACACATGAGCATGTTATCTAAGCATGGCTTGAGGCCTTGTGTATGTAAATGCAGATTTAGGGCCAGATTGGTTTGGGTGAGGGGACACTGGAAGCCTTAGCACTGGTCTAGGATCTGCCCCTAAAAGTGCATGCCATGTTATCTGTACCCCCTGCTCTTGTCCCACCGTTGGCACTCCCTTTTACACAGAGTCAGAACATTTATCTCCCACAATGCACACTGTGTCACACAGGCACACACATCACCCAAAACCACTTCACAATCCACCCAGATGGTGTGCACACACCCAGCTGGGGTGACTTAATAAAATGATGAAATAATTAGCCTACAACTGAAAGAATGAAGGTGATGAATGTATATTGTTATATAGGCTATTATTGTTTATTTATTGTTTATTTGTAGCCCGTATACTACATATCTTACATCGCGGCTAACCACTCTGCAAACCACGCTGCAGTGTTTTAAAACTTTGATCATAAATTTCCAGTTATCCACTGGTTTCCAGTCATTTCACATTATATGAAAAACTATAATTCAGCAGACTTCCGAAACTTGCTGTGTGTGATCCATCATAGCAAACATAAAGTCTGCATTATTTTTTGTCAAATCACATTAGGGTATGAGGTAATGCAGTATGCTCTTATATTGCATTGCCATACAATTTAACATTAACACAAATGAAAGTGGACTTGGTGCCCTCTTGGATGGATTACACAAATATATCAAGGAGTCTGCATATTTATTTTCACTCTGTACTAAAATGAATAAAAAACAGTAAAGAAAGCAAAACTACATCCAGAAAATCTCAAAATTGTATAGCCTATCATGTATTTCAAAATGGTCAGCAAAAATGCCATGGTTACATTATTTGTAGTAAAAAAAAAAAAGCTAAATCTTTCAAACACACAGGTATGGCCCTTTAAATACATGTGCAACAAGTCTACACTTAAAATGGTAAACTACAGGAGCTTCAACCATTAATGAAGCTTTAAAAGGTACTCCATGTATTTTCAATGTCACTGTTAGTAGTTGTAACTACATTTTCAGACTTTAAAAAATGCTTAAATGTGGTTTTTCATCGCGAATTCAATGGCGAAAATCAGTTAATGTGAGATATGAATTGGGGGCGGTGGCAGCAAAATCATTGGCCGAGGTTTGACGGATTGATGGCAGGTCGTCCAATAGGATTGAAGTCGAGTGTCTTAAACCAATCAAAAGTGAGCTCCAGAGCCGGGCCCTGCCTCCCCATATAATTAAATCCACACCAGCGTGGTAGTGGTAGAAGTGTTTGGAGTTTGCGTTGAGAACGCCGAGGGGGAATAATAACTGTGAGCACCTCGCAACTTTCTGGGCCACCAAAAACACGTTCCAGCCCGACAAATTATAATGAAATACACCTTCACGTTTTCTCAGAAGACGTAGGAATTGACGTTAACGTGACTTTTTTTTTTCAAACTGGAGCTGCTTCCTTGTTCGGCAACTGGGTGAAATATCTCCACATCCTCACAAAGAAACTTTGCTTGCTAGGCTGCTAACTCGCACACAAGCCAGAAAAAAAAGTAAGATCACCGTCGAAGACTTGATCTCAAGCTGTTAGTAACGTCTCATCTGTCGAGTTAAGTGTTTCTGTTAGTTGTGTTTACCTGGAAATTGTTTCCTAAATGACTCAAGACTGTGTTTTGTAACGGTTTTGGAGTAGTCATCACCAGTGGAGGAAGGGTTGCAGCTGGTAACTTAGCCAGCCACCACCAGTGTTTCCACACAGCGCCCCCAGATCTCTGCCAGGCAGCACATCAATTTAAAAAAAAAAAATAAAACTTGGTTTGGAGCTAAGTAGTTCCAGATTTGCCACTGGAAAGATGTCTAGCCGAAGTGGAGTTGGACAGATCCGGGGAGCTACTTTGGGTCCACAGCCCCTCAAGGCTACTGTTCCCTATCAGCTGGCCATCAAGCCTCGATCCAGCCGGAGAGATGGAAAATCAGGTATGAGCCTTTGACTGTATATAAAACATCCGGCGTTGAGCCCAACACCTGTCAGACTGCATAATTATGTGATAGTTAGAACCTGTAGTGCCATGATAGACAAAGTCAACACTGTATAATGCGGACTGTTTAAAATGCAGCCAGTAAACTACTTGCTAATTTACTAATTAGATTCAAACTTGAGCTAGATGACCCAGTGAGGTCCCAGTGTTGAGGAAACATCTGCAGCAGATCACAAAACAACAAATGTCAAAAAGGAAAACATTGTAGTATCAGTATGTCTTTAATTCACCAGTCATTGTTAAAGGGATGTTTCTATGTACATTTAGCTGTGGGTATATTAAAGTGTTCATGCATTCAGATATTATTTTGTCATTTAAAAATACAAATAAAATAGATGTAATACTTTTGCTATTGTATTACCTTTTATTATCGATTAATCAGGTTTATACCTTGTGAAATAATATAAGAAAAGAGTAAGTATAAGAACTTCTCAGAGCTTAAGGTGACAGACAAAAAACAAAACAAAACAGGAAATCTTTACATTTGAGAAGCTGGAATCGGCAAATTTGTCCTTTTGCCTTGAAAATAAAATTACTTAAACGATTAACATGTTATCAAAATGTGTTGCCAGTGATTTCTAATTGATTAATCAACTTATAATTTAATAATTAGATGTTGTTAATGGTGACATGAAGCATAACACCTGTTTAGACTAATTTAACATTCATCTATGACTTGTTTACTCTACTTATTTATGAGCTTTAAGGAGCTATTAAGCAACAATATGTTGAATTCAACAATTCTACCACCAGCTGATGCAAACTTGATAGATGACGGGATAATTTAATCTGTTGCTGCATGTTCAATAAAAAGTTGTCTGCATTTGACAGCTGGGAAGGCCAGACCGCACCAGCTGAGCTCTGGCATGAGGCGGACAATGTCTCTTGATGCCATCATCGGGCCGTACCTGCAGGGACAGTGGCCGAAAGAGCCAGAGGGCCAGAGCAGCCTGTCTCGCAAGGACAAATCCACACAGGTCAGCTCCAGATGAAGAGTGTTCCCCAAGTGTGAACATTACAATGCTGGCCAATTTGAACCAGAGCTGTTTTGTCTGAAAGAAATAAATACAATGCATTTCTTTTCCAAAGATGTTTCCACATTGAGAGTTTTAACTTTTAAGTCATTAATGTGTCTGTTTAGTGTAGTTATTGTGGGGCAGATGGGTCGGCTCAGGTTAGGAGATAAGTTTGTAGTTCTTGCAGATGAAGAAGTTGCTAGGAGATGGAGGAATGGGAGTGTCCGGTTCTTGCACCAGCTATTACAGAGTGAGAACCACAGCCAGAAGAACAGCCAGCTGATGAGGCCATTTTGGCTGCACCCATCCTCTCTGCTCGCTGGGTGTGCAGGCACTCGCCACTGCTCTAAGGTTGCCCACATCCTCCCCCCCGCCCGTTATTTTGTTTTTCAGTTTCTCCTGCTCTGCTTTCGCTCTTTGTGAAGTGTGAAGAGAGATTCCGTGGGTGTGGATGGCGAGATGTGGTTGCAGATCAGCCTTTGAGCATGAAAAGCTGTGCTAAGTTTGCAACTCTTTGTACAATATGTGTGAAGTCCAATATGTGTGACGTTGTGACTTAAACGTAGCAGTTTCCAGACTTAGATTTTGAGACGATCCCAAGGCAGGTTCGGGCTGAATGTATATGCTTGTCTATTAGTCACATGTGATCTCATTTGAGTGAGTATTAGTTCTTACAGTTGCTTTCTTCCTCCCCAGACCCCAGACTCGTGGTCAGATAAATCCCAAAGC
The DNA here is from genome assembly GCA_037974645.1 of Hollardia meadi. Classification (NCBI taxonomy): domain Eukaryota; kingdom Metazoa; phylum Chordata; class Actinopteri; order Tetraodontiformes; family Triacanthodidae; genus Hollardia; species Hollardia meadi. The sequence continues at coordinate 10,494,698 of JBBPCS010000001.1, forward strand.
AGGAGAGGTAGCAGCAGCCACAAACGATCGGCATCATGGGGCAGCGCTGAGAATCTGCGAGAGGTGGGTGAATCTCCACCCGGTTTTTGCTAAACTAGACGTTATTTGTGTTTTTATATCAAGGAGGGCAAGCTCTTGACAAAGGCCTGACTCATTTGTTTCGACAACGTTGAGCAACAGGAGACCAAATGATCTCATCTGTAAAGAAACTTCCCCTTCTCACCAGAGGTTCACTCTTTATCTGCTGTCTGAAACATCATTTAATCTGATTATCACCACTAAAATGTTTGCAACATGCCTTTTAAAGGGACATTGTAAAGTGTGTGACCTTTCAGAGTCTCAAGGACTTCCTCTGTGTGTTTGTGTGTGCAGGCTGATTAACTGGCAATAACCTCTGTTCATTGCAGATCGCTAAACTAAAACAACAGCTGCAGCAGCGAAGCAAACCTGCCGTCTCAGGGGGGCCTGACAAAGACCGCCAGCGTGGCTATCCTCAGGGGAGCTGCAGCCTAGGAACTACTCAGGTGCCTTAGCATCATCACCACACATAAACAAACTGCTTACTTCATACAAGCGTGTGTGTGTGTGTGTGTACACTCTTTACAGGTAACTTGACAAATACAACAGATGAAAATATTTATCCGTGTCCGTCCTCAGACAAGTATCAGCGATTTTATTTAACAAAGTGAACTAAATGATGCAGCTCATCGCAGGAAGTGAATTCAATAAAACGCCGAAGCAACAGGAAGACCACCGCATCACGTTGCTTCTGCTTTTCAGAGCAAATGCGTGGTTCTGCTTTTCAGCACAGCTGGTCTGCACCGTCTTGTGGTGCGACGCCACACTCCACTGGGCTGAGGTGGTTTCACACCAAAGTGTGATGACATGATAAACCAGCGAGACCTAATTTGTACATGAAAGTGTCTGTAAGGTTTTAATAAAGACCTGCATAAGTTGTAATTTTGGATAATGAATTTCAGTGATCTCTCTAGCACACTCTGCTTTAATGTTTAACTTGATTGATTTGAAACCTCATCGGAGTGCTTCACATTTTGTTGTAGCACTAAACTTTATTTACGTAGCACTCCTCATGCGAAGAAGGTGACTTAAGTGTGTCACAATAAGAGGAAACAGGAAAAACGGACAAGAGAACTGTAAAAGAAAAAAAAAGCGTCTGATCTGCTTGAAGTTGCTACTCAAGAGTATTGCAGCCTTAATTCCATTTAATTTGTTTTTCGTGTCCTCAGACTCAGCCAATTCCCATCCCCCTCGCTCCCCTGTCTACACTGGTCCCTCGACTGCGGTGCAGTGTGGAGGGCCTCAACCAGGAGCTGGAAGGCATGTTCATCTGCCAGCCACCACATCCCCAGCACAGGGTAACTGTCACCTACCCTCCATTCAGCATACACATGTGCAAAGATTCAGGAGCTGTTTTATTTCTAAAGAAAGAAAAGTAGCTCTTAATATATTGGTGACATTAATTACATGGGTTAAGCACTGTTTTTTTTTTCCCATCTCGTCAGCTCCTTGAGGTTCCAGACGGTCACCGGGCTCCAGTCCCTCTGCAGAGCTGCAGCAGTGGATCTCAGAGCGACCCTGCCACCACACCACTGTCCTCATCTTCCTCGTCCTCCTCACCAAGCCCCCCTCCCACCTACATCTCACCCAACTCTGAAGATGCACTGCTGGATGTGCACCAAGGTTAGTTTCTAAGTATAAATGTGTCACTGGATCCAAATTTTGTCAGCTTTTTCGTGGAGTTTTGTTCACAATGTCACTTTACAGTGCATTTGTACTGTCCACTGTAATCATGTGCCGGCAGTCATGGACCAAATGTCGATATGTAACTTCTGTTATAGTTTGAAAATGGAGAATTACCCGAAAAACAAAAGAGAGAGTGAACTGCTGTGTGTCCCTTGCACCTGTTGCAGCCACTCAAGACATGACCTAAAATCCAAAAAAAACACTCAGACACAAGCTGAAGTCAGAAAACCACACACTTGCATTTCACAACGGGGTTTGGGGTTGAGCTCAGTAACATGATGCTCTCACAACTAAACTGGAGACAATATTTCTGAGCTCATTTGCAGTAGTAGTCCAGCAGATCCGTGCTGGATAACCTTTTCAAGCCCTGGCCATATAGTAGCATCACTAGCCAGGCGCAGGTTTATTTGTTTCAGGTCTACATTTCTGATGTTGTGCCACAATTAGAATATCCATCTTTATGTTGACCCACATTTTATTGGTGCAGTAAGATGTGTACAAATACATTTTGTTTGTGTAGCATCTGTCAACAGAAAAATAGATGTTGTGGGGTTGTTACCAGGGCTTCTGGGGTAACCCCCTTTCAGTTGGGGAAACAGCAGAGGAGACTTGTCTTGGTCTCGAAGCTGCAGCAACTGTCACACTGCCCATAACCTGATGTAGGCTACATTACTGCCAGATGGACAACGTACAAACTGCTAACATTTTCCTCTGCTCGACCCATTTTCACGGTCACTTTTCTGCTGCTCTCTCTCGCTCAACTGTACACTCACCAAGCACGCGCACATGTTTCCTGTTTTGTGGATGTTTATTACAAGGAGAGGAGCTTTGTTTGAGAAAAGGCTGCAGGCAGCAAGACTAAAGACTGCTGACAAAAAAGGAGAGTTGGGAAATCCTACATCAGAGCGCAGGCGACGAGATGACTCTGGTTGTTTGACCAATCAGTGGCCTGCCGTGTTTTACTCCTCTTAGTTTCGGATCCGTGTGCTAGGCACCTCGACAGAGGGAAATGAAAAAACAGAAAGGAATGGGGTGGTTCTATTGGTACCTTACAACTCTTGATAATGGAAACACAAAAAAAACTAACCAAACGAACTAAACTGCTTTGTGGAAACGAGGCTATAGATTCATTTTTATATTTAAAATAATTTTAACCCATTGACCGCCAATTGAACAAACTAAAATTGTATTTGAAACTGGTGACAAAATTCATGGTTAGTTGAGATTAACCAAATTTATAATATAGATTGAGAACAATTAGGTGCAACTGTCTCAATAAGTAAAGTGCGCACATTCAAATAATGTTGTAAACTTGGAAAAAACTCTCCTCAGAAACTTTCCTTAAAGATTTTTTTTTATTTTTTTTTTTTTATCATACTGACTTAATTTTTCCCTCCTGTTTTCAGGTTTGATAGGCAGCGGAGAGATGTGCCTCCCGTCTCCGTTCCCCTCCCAGAATGAGGCGGACCTCTCGCTGCCTCTGCTGATGTCTTCCTCCCCAGGACCCAACAAAAGCTGCTGCTTCCAGAGAGAGCCTCCAGAGGGCTGCGAAAAGGTCAGAGTCTGGGAGGAAACCAGGTACGTTTGTTTAAACGTCTGAACAGAATTGACTGCCTTCTTTCATGTTTTTTCTGAACAAGACCTACAGCTGTCACCAGCTTGAAGGAGCTATGTGGAGTACTGCACTGATTTTAGCATTGCACTCCTACTGTCCGACTCATAAAGTACATTTTCATTAAAAAAGTGTGAAAATCAATGCAGCGGAACCAGAGATATCAGGGTTTTTTTTATCCCCTCTTTCTTCATCCTCCGTTAAACCTGGCACCTACATTACCCACAATGCAACTTGACCACCAACAGTTTGGTCAGTGTTTCAGCTGTGTTAATGTAGCCTCGAGCTTTTCAGCCTCTGCAGCCCCAACTGACACTTGAGTTCACACAGCCCCCTTTGGAGCCACAAAAGGCTTTATACAACTTTTTTTCCCTTCATGCAGTAGCACTGCATGATGACTGGATGAGTTACCTGGTCTATTATTATTTAGATGTTTTTCTTACCTCTACATTGAGAAATATCTGAAGGGCTCTTTGGAACGTGTCTGAAGCCTGGACAAATGTAGTGTATAAAGTCAAAGTGAGTCAGTGTGTGGATGCCCTCTGGTGGTGATTTTTCACACTGTGCTCATACAATGAGGAAAGTATTTATCCTTGATTTATACTTTGTGTATACACGACCAGACATTTAATCACTGTGCTACAACGAGCTTGGTTAAGATGAGGGTTTTAAAACATCATCTTCCAGTTAAGTCAACAAACTCTTGATAACTTAAACATCTAAAACAACTTCCCTAAAGGTACCAAATGGTTTTGGTCAAGGCTAATCTAAAGCAATAATGAAGCTTGTAAACCAAACTGAAGAAAAGTATGTAGTTGTGTACCCTACTGTCATAAAGTACTATCTGTTTTTAAGCCTTTCCTTTTTCACTCAATCTCTATACTTGTTGTCATGATTTTACCTTTTTGTTTTCCCCTTTTGAGCCTGTATTTTGTTATCACATTAATAATGTGCTGTACATGTTTATGTATGTAACCAAACCTCATTTCTATCACTAGGACTGAACAGCTATTTGTTTTGTCAGATTCTTACCCCTCTTTCTCTCGTCCTGTAGCACCCCACACCAACTCAAGCCAGCCTTCATCTCCTCCTGCCCAGACCCCAACAAGGTAAACTTCACCCCCTATGGGGGCTCTGCCTTCTGCCCCGTCAGCCTCCTCAAGCCCCTGCTCCCCTCCATGGACCTGTTGTTCCGCAGCCTCGCCGTCTCTCCAGCAGGCGGTTGCTCGAGCCAGGGGACGTCCGCTGGGAGCCGGCCCACTCCTCCAGATCCTGCCGCCACCACCACCGCTGTGATGGGAGAAAACCCGGGGGAGGGCCTCGCTTTTTGATCGCAGCTGCAGATCTTTTTCTGCGGAAAATGTGTAATGCAAATATTACAGTCGTCTGGGACATATTTGATGATTTATTTTAGTGAGGGACCTTTCCTTTTCTATACAGGTTTGAAATAATAAGTTGAAAAATAATAATATTGAGGGTGGGGGTGAAAAATGAATATCATACTCGTACACAATCCAGTGGAGATGCTTCATGAGCTACTTGTTTTGGGTTTCTGGGCATTGTGACATTCCTAAATTAAGGCCCTTTTTAGTTTTGTCGTTTCATAATCCAAAGATATTTTTTTTGGCCAAACCCAAGTGTGAGAGACTGTGGTAGTCTTAAACCAGGTCTTCTCACTTATCCTACTCTTTAACAACATCTGAGATGAGATTCGCTGGATGACTGTCCGATCTCACTCGCTGCACATTTTTCATTGTTTCCCCAAAGAAGCCATGACATCCACCTATTTGTTGATACTCTTTTAAACTCTTGACTGCGATGTATCATTTCAGTCCAAAAGTTCAGAGTCTGGGCCAACGAACGAAAATAATCTCTCCAAGTTTGGTTGTTTTTAAGTATTCAAAGATATTTATCTGCAATTCACCTTGAATGTTCGACTTAACTTGACCTTGCACCTGTTGCTGGTGTACAAAAGCATGACAAATCAGTTGGGTACTTTTTTTTCTTTATTTACGTGATTTAAAAGGAAAAACACGACATAATGAAATCACATTTTGATGATTGTAGACTTAAGGGAATTTTTCCAGTTGTTGGACTTGGGTAGCATCAATACCTAAAGGCTTCAGCTCATGCATTCCTGCTTTAAAGAATTGTACAAATGTTTTTTTGTTGTCATCTTGTTTACTTGCAAAAAAAGTAACTCGTGCACGTGTTGATGGATAAAATCCCGTTATTCATTGACGTTCTAGATATATGCTTGATGCTATGTTTATAGTTTTGAGGTTTCACAGCCTAGTTGACTACCTAACCAGTTTTAGTGGTGTAGATTCGTCATCCTTAATGTTTCTCTGAAGATGTATTTTCTGCCAAGCTGACAAGTTGATGTTCAAATAGTTTTATTTCTCGTAGACATGTTTGCACAAATTGAACTGCTACTTTTTGAGTCTTCTTATTTTTATATTCACTTTTGTACTTTAAGAGTAGTAATATGTATTTTCTACACCATTTTCAATTACCTGCAACATAAGCTATAAAAAAAAAAAAACCCCTGTAACTTTTAGTTTTGTTCTGTCAGTATGAATGGGGCAGGTGTTACATGAGATACTGTATCGGGTGGATTTTTATGCACTTCCAGGAGAGGATTTTATATGGAGGAAGGGACTTTCCTTCCATACGTTAGTCCTGGGTTTATTGTCCCTGACAGGAGTTTTGTTTGTGTGTGTACGTGGATGGAAAATGAGCTAGTCTGATCATTTGACTTCTAGTTTTAGTATCCTGGTGAAATACTGATGGATTGAAACATTGTCCTTTGTTCCAAATAAGCCTCAATTTCAATGTTTTCTGAATCGGTGTGGATGCCGTGGACGTGCTGTTTTCTCAGGTTTTGTGTTCTGTCCACATAAATATATGATTGATATCGCTGTGGTCTTTGTGATTTTTTTTTTTTTAAAAAAAAGGTCTCAGATCATAACTCTTAATTTCCAATGTCTGCAAAGAGGCGTAATACCAGTAGTCTTAAAATTTGTCTGGTTTGGGTTATCGTGAAATCAGCACATGGGTAAAAAAAAGATGAAAACATACCAGATGTGCATTTTTTCCCCACATCATTTACATCAACGAAGTGTGTGCAATGTTTGTTTGTTTTTTAAATGGCTTTTAAGCCAATGTGGACTTGAAGACGTCCTCAAGGTGCTCAAAAAACAAAAGTGATTATGTGCAAGTCCATCACAAGATGGCAAACTATCTGCGGATGAAGACCTTGTACTATGACTAAAAGCCCCAGAACGGCTACTAAATGGTTGTTATGGTAACTAGTGGACTCCAGGGTGGGCAGGGGAGGCAATTGGCCCCTGATGCCCCCATTTATGAAAAAACACTAGCACACTGAAGCACGATAAAGCAGTGCCGTAAAAAAATAGTTGTTCCTCTAATCGGTTAAAGATCCCCTTCATTCGTGTTAAGACATATACAACTAGTCTGCTTGTAAAAATGTTTTTTTTTTATTTTTAGCAAAACAAAGTATAATTTCCACATTAAAATCCTTAAAAATGCATCTTCTCCTACCTCAATAAAAATCCCAGGATGTGTGAATATGCGGGTTTGCACGTACATCATTCTGCACGGTGAAGCTCAAACATTCAACTGGAGGAACAAGAAGAAAAACTTGAGTGGAAGGGGTCTTTAAGTAGTTAATAGTCCCCTGTGTGCTTTTATTATAAAGTGTAGTTATAACATTTGAATCACATAATAAAACTATTTTAATCTTAACCAGGGTTTGTAACGGTTTCAACATAAATGCATTACAAATTTAAGCATGCAGGTCCCCTTATTATTATTTTTCACCTGACAACCTGAGTCTGCCACTGGTTGTGTTGAAGGGCGAGAGTGTTATCTAATTTTAGGCTGTAGGCTTGAATCAGAGTATGTGACCACAAAGCGGGCTTATGCCTTTGTTTCTTAAAATTTTTAATTATCACATAGAATATTGAAAATACAAAAAATTGTGTGGTTTTTTTTTTCAGGTTCATGAAAATGTTTGACATGAGCTCAAGAAAAGTCCCAGTGAGCAGTTTTCTTTAAGACCTGCTGTCCCACACGTGAGATACAGTCCAGCAGGGTACAGATACAGCTGTTGTCGCATTGTGGGATTGGCTGACAGCAGAGGAGGTGGTGTACAGTTCAGTGTACGTGCGGGCCTGTAGGAAACCCGCAAGAGATCCTCCGCAGAAGCGCGCATTTTTGCCCGCATATCTTCGCTACACACAGGACTCCCGGCAGCGAGAGGATTGTCCGCCATGTCGTCTTTTTTGGGAGTCGTTCGCAAACAGCTGAAGAACCACCCGGCTGTAAGTCCCGAACACTGTGCTCTTCTTTAACGTGTGAGCGACCCGGTGACATTGAAAAGCGCCGCGGAGGACGCGGTGTGGTCAAGCGCGCCCCCGTTCCACCCAAATCTCACCTTAATTGTCTGATGTGTCAGCACCTGTCATCATCTGTCTTTATCGGCTGTCCTCAGTTCGTGTAATGTTCTGGATATTTTTACAGTAAAGAGATTGTTTTATTATAGTGCTGTGTCTAATTCATCGACAGCAGCCAGAGAATTCGGATGAAACGGACGATAAAAATCAATTTTACACCAATAAATTATCCAGTCATCTCGCTTCGGACCCGTCTCTTTATTCCTGTTATTACCCATCCTCTATAGAGAGGATTAGCCTATATTTTTCACTCTCTCATCTTCATGACATCATTTTTTTTCCTCGTTTCTTTGGCAGCTCTAAACATTAAGCCACCTGCTCCGACTAAATTAGGCCCAATAAAAGCGCCAGTGTGGTTATTGGCTTGTTTAAATCTCGACCATAAAAGTAAGGAACATGTGTTTGCCCATAAGAGGTAGCCGATACTCTCATGTCCACAGCCATGTATGCAGGTCGCTGCAGCACGTATACACTACTGTATGGTCTCCATACTGGTATTGCTCAAGGCCACAGCATTGCATTGGACAGTATGTTCATTCAAGGGCGACGGGGTGAAACCGTTTGCTTTACGGCAGCGTCCATATTAATAGATCACTGAGTAGAAATGTTTATGACAACAATGTGAGCTAATAACATGATAATTATTGTCACTGGGTGGGAAAACGTGACGCAGGATTTTAAAAAAAACACCAAACATTCAAGGATTCAAAGGCTTTTATTGTCATATGCTAAAAAAGGTGGGACGCTCCTGTGATGTGCTGGCACTGGCACTTCACACATGTAATTTTGCTGGATGGAATAAAACAGTGGCTCCCTCCCCCATCAAGAGGCCACAAGACAAAGCTGAGGGGTCAAGAGACATCGACGTGACAGAAATATGATAGCTACACTAAATTATTCTGATCCTCTTTTAGACATTCCTCTAATCTTTCTTGTGAATTATTGTTTTTTTTTCCCAGTCTAACATGATGGTAGACACCACTGAAATAAGGAATGTGGAAAAAAAAATGCACTAATGTAAACAACAGCAGATGCTTGGTTATCTTGGTTATGTATCGTGTTCTTTGCCCACTAGCTCATCCCCCTCTTCATCTTCATCGGTGGCGGGGCGACCATGAGCATGTTGTACTTGGGCCGGCTGGCTCTGAAAAACCCTGATGTCTCGTAAGTCTCCATCACATCTGAGAAAGTATGAACTGATCAACATAGGGATTTCTTTTTGTGGATTTAATCTTGGTTTCCTTCAACCCTCAGGTTTTTTTTTCATCAGTCTCTGTCTGTTTAAGTGACAAGTTTTATAAAATGGGAAAAGCTGATTAAGTTACTTTTTTTTTCTTATTTTCTTGCCCTCAGATGGGATCGCAAGAACAACCCAGAGCCCTGGAACAACCTGCAGCCCAATCAACAGTACAAAGTATGAGCCTTTATGGACTTTTTGCACAAATAACTTCTACAGTTGTGATGCATGTTGAAAATGTACTGATATTTTTCTTATTTCTTTAATGACTTATGGGTTAGATTTAAACTGAAAGCATATTTCTGTGGAGGACGACATATCTCATCTGTTATCTTGCATCAAAGTCCATATTGCCTCCCTCACACTGATTGTGTACATTTGTGTGTGTGTGTGTGTGTGTTTCCAGCTGTTTACAGTTAACATGGACTACTCCAAGCTGAAGAAGGACGGGCCTGATTTCTGAGTCGACATGTCTTCGCTCCTCTGTCTCTGACACTCCCGTCAGTATGAGGAGCCTTTGCACTTTTTGCCAAATACAAAACAAACTCATGACGCTGACTGAAGTTTGAATCACACACTGTGCTGCACTCATTCAGTCAGTTCATTTCCAGTGTAAAGGGGAAAGGGATCATTCATTTATCGATGAATAAAACAGGCGACCATCTGTTTTACTAATTGACGGGTTTATTTTTGACTTTGTTGTAAATTATTAAAACCATTCAAATAACACAATCCTCACTTGATTATGTGTGTTTGTTTGTTTTTTGGTAGCTTTGGCAAAAGACTAAAACATTTCAAAATAATCACCTTTGTGGTTTCATGAACGTAAGTTTATATTTGTACTTTTATACTGGTATGATAATGATTGAGTTGCAAAGAAATATATATTTAAAATGTAGTTGTTTTTTAAAAATATTTTTTGATTATATCAAGTGGCATCAAAGGTTTCACTATGGTCCACAGCCTAATATTATAAGCAAAGGTTACTCAAAAACACCCTGGTTCTATGTCTGCTTATCCACGACTGTCAATTAATTCTTGAAAGAAACCAATTTGAACTTCCAAATCTTTATCTAAATTTAAACTAATAGTTCCCAAACACTCCTGACATTTAGGCATCTGTGGCTCAGGTGGTAGAGCGGTCGCCCGGTGATCGGAAGGTTGGTTGCGCCATCGGTGTGTGAGTGCATGTGTGTGAATGGTTGCCGCTTCTGATGAGCAGATGGCACCCTGAAAGGTAATCACTGCCACCAGTGTATGAATGGGTGTGAATGGGTGAATGCCTACTTGTCGTGTCAAGCTGAGTAGAAAGGCGCTATATAAATACAGGACATTTACCATTTAGGTTGAACACAAATTGAAAAAAAAGGTAATAATTGAAGGCTGTTGAACAGGGGTCAGCTTGATGTCAACACAAGGTTATCAATAAAAATGTAAACACTCATTGTACTCCACAAAGTCAAAGCCTCACTGGACTACTGGAGCCTACTGGAGCTGTAACATTTCATAGGCTATATTTAGATACTGTTTTTAACTTCTTCACTCTTTATGAAAATGGTTGTGTGATTAGTATTTGTCTTACCTCCTATCCTATGATGATAATTGATTTAATTACAAGCAAATCAATTAATTATATTCTCCACCTCTGTTTAATTTTAACAATTTCCTCTGGTTGTAGCTGTTATTCCTATTTGGACCAGCAGAGGGTGCTGTTACACTAATAAAACATACTGGTGAGAAATACATCACCCTGCAGGGGACATTATGTTACTTTGAGTGAACAAGAAATGGGGAAAATGTATTTCAGAATTCTTATTATTTTGTCGGGTTAGTTTTATACACGCATTTAAGATGATGAGAGAAATTCTTTTGGCTTTCAAAATAAACGTGGAACACCACAAAATCGTCAGTCATCTCAAATTATTATAGGCCCAAATGAAAAGGCTAGAATATTTGTCAGCAGCTTAAATGCCTTTTTTTCAATGATTTGATACTCGCGCCCCTTGTTTGCATTTTACTGGTGATCAAATTCACGAACAAACCAAGATACCTGATTTAAAAACAATTTTGTCACGCAGCAAATAATATTTAAATATGTAATATTTCAATTTATCCATTGATTTTCTTCCGCTTATCCGGGGTCGGGTTGCGGATAAATATTGAAAATATATTTATATATTTTTACAAAGCACCGACTTCCCTGTTCTCTCAGATTCTTCAGTTGGTGGCGAAAGAACGCTGGTTGATGGCAAACCACCATTTAACTAAAATAGAAGAAGAAGAAGACGAAGAAGAAGAACGCGTCTTCTCGCGAGGTTTCACTTAAAAATAACGCGGGACAGTGTGAGTTATGAATTCGTTACTACGTCCACAGTTGATGTTGAAACGGAGCTGTAAGTTAGACAGTTAAGAGAAGGCAAAGGTTAATTAACTACAGAAGAGCTACAATAAATGAAACTATCGTCCGTTCACCTCCGTTTATTGGACTTATTCGGCACAATTGCCAAATAAAAAAAAAGAAAAGTTAACGCTACAGTTAACTCTTCGCAAACGCTTGTTAGCTAACATCAGCTCACCAGCTGACTGACTTAGCTCGGTTTCTAAATGGATCCCACAGAGAACTTGTCTGCTCGGGTCCTGCTAAAACGTATTCTGAGCATCGAGACACCCAGGACTCCAGTCGTCCCTAGGTACTTCTACGGCACCTTAACTTAAATTAAGTTTTTACTGGGAAAGAACTAACGTTGACTGTTACTCTTCAACGTTGTTTGAAGAGTTAGCTAAGATAGGGCTAACGGAACTGTTTCCTAATTCGGACACCATCGCTAATATGTTCCATACTCGGACCTTTCCGCAGATTTTTCTCTCTAAAGTATACATTTAACACACCTGAGGTTGCTTTTCAGATTGTTACAGATGAGTCTCAATAGCTTTGTATCCAATCTTGAGTTAATTTTGAGCTGTCTTGTCTTTAGTGACTCCAAAACACAGAGTACCAGTCCGATCAGGCGCAGCAGTAGACTGGCTAGCAAAGATGCTGGTGCCCAAACTCCACAGGACATCCTGAGGCGCAGCCTTGGTCTTAAAATGCGTGAGGTGAAGAAGTGCAGAGTAATGATGATGATAACAATGGATGATGAGAATGTTATTGAGTCTGAAGTTCACCAATCTATCTTCTTTCCAGAGTATAACTAGAAAATCCCTGCCCGCTACTAAAAAAAGGACTGCCTCAGCCGTGTTCAGAAAAACTAACACTCCTGCCCCAGCCTCGATGCCGTTTGATGATGGAGACACACCGAGGCACATACTCATGAACATCCTGAGGACCGGTATGTGCACTGGCCTGCCTTTATTCACGCATCGTGTTGCACCCGTTTGTTGTCCTTTTAACCATGTCATTTGCCATGTGCTTCAGAGCCTCTAAGATCCCCTGTGCTTCACAAGAAGGCTGAGGCAAAAGAGCCACAGCCATCTTCAGCCAACTCCAGCATTACCAGCAAGTGTCCAAGGTGAGCTGTATGTAACAGGAATTTCCATGTTGCTGACATTTGAGATGTCCATCCAGCAGCATTTTAAATAAGTGATCTGATGTTGAGAGGAGGAATTTACCTCTATTATCATTGCTGGGCCTAACTTGCTGTCTGTCCAACAAGATTGATCATTATGTGTGCTACTGGATAAATGATGTTGTGTATGTATAACAGCTTTGTATGCTTGACTTTCAGCATTGAGCTGTCAGGGTTGGACTTGCCTGATATAACTATTGGTAACGCTGCAAGTACTGTAAAAGGACTGAGCAGAAAGAGACCACGTCGGAGCCTTAATGTAACAGCTTTTGAAAAGCGTCTTAAAGATGGAGATGGTAAGGGTAAAGGCACTATTGATATGCTTCAGTAGTTTAACTGGATTTTGTAAGATCCTAAGGATATTTAGGGACTGGGCAGCAGAGCTGCGGGGCCCTCATGGAATTGCTATTGTTATTGTTGTAAATTCATATATTTACATGGATGCTTGTGCTTACAGATGTTGATGCGGAAAGTGACGAATCAATAAGCATTCAACATTCATCGCTTTCCTTATCCAGGTAAATTGCATAAAAAATATAACGTGTAGTTTACATGAAAAAGTTTGCCTCTAATCAGGCTTAATAATAGACCTTATTAAGTAAATCTCTTTGTTGATTTAAAAAAATTTTTTTTTGTTTTTACAACCATTCATTTGCTGTTTACAGTGTTACCGAGTGAATAGGTAACTATGTGGCCTGTCCCATCTGTTCTGTTTTTCCAGTTCCACTTTGAGTCTAAAAACACCCTTTGCGAATGTTCAGACTGAGAAAAGAGGACTGCAGAGAAGGGTTTCTAATCGTCGAAAAATCACAGAGGAAGAATTTGGCGCCGCTGTAAATAATGGGCAGATGGGAGGTGATTATGATGACTAAAATACTCTTTGTGACCCAATAAATGTACCTATTTTTTCCATGTGCCATCATATGTATAACAAGTCAATGAGAGGATTTCTCTACCTCTGTGATGTATGTAACATTTGTGTCTGTTAGTCTTATCTGGATTGTTCTTGTTTAGTTTCTTTCTGTTGTTGTTTTTTTTGTCCCTTTACCCTCCGAGAGGTCCCTTTGTCCTCTTGCCAGGCCGCCATTTTAAATAAGAATTTGTTCTTAATTGACCTGCCTGGTTAAATAAAGGTTAAATAAATAAAGAGCACTAATTATTATTATTATTTTATTTTTTACTTTTTCTATTAACCATTTAAACTATAGTGTCAAAAATGGAACATAACATTACTGGAACCAGAAAACAATTAATTGATCATACAAATTATATAAATTTTACTGATTGACTCATTGACTATTTGTTTCAAGGCTAAGCCAGGCTATTTAAAGCTAAACTGTCTCTGTCTGGTGTATTCTGACCCATTACAGAATATCTTTAAATGTCAATTTTAAATGTAAGGCCAGCTACATGACAAGCAGGTGGAAGGAAGCAGATATGCCTCTTACTTTTTAGAATGGAGGAGCAAATGGTATTATCTAAAGAATTGTGAGTTATCTTATTTTCTTTAATGGTTTTCTTTTTCTCTTCCTGTCATGTAGGAGTGAGCTTTGTGAAGCAGGGTCTAAGTGAGACCACCTTCTCTGAGGGCTTCACTTTGGGCTTTAGCAAACTCAGTGAACCCAATATTACAACTGATATTGTCCACTGTAACACGGCTCTCTATGCCCAGCCTGATGCCATGAGCTCCTACTTTTCCATTGTTGCAACTCAGGACAAGCCCACGGTGATGGTGTCTCAGCTTCAGAGAGAGATAACAGAGGCGGAGCAGAACGAGCTGCCAAAAGAGAGATCAGTGTATCTGTTTCCAACTGAAGAGTTGGTTGTGGCAGAACCTCAGATTGAAGAATGTGTTTCTCAGTCTGAGGATGATGTGGATGCAGCTGAATCTCAAAAGGAGGAAGGGAAGAGTACAGCTGATGGTCAATCTGAAGAAGAGAAAGGCACAGCTGAAACTCAGACTAGTTTAAGGGATGATAAAGCCAAGTCTGAAGAGGAGAACAGGGTGGAAGCACAAACAGAAAAAGTTGGAGCAGACTCTCAAAATGAAGAAGATGGTGCAGTTGACTCTCAAACTGAAGAAGGTGGAGTTGATTCCCAGCCTGAAGAGGATGCTACAGGCAGGTCTCAGTCTGAAGAAGAGGAGCTTGCACCAGACTCTCAAACTGAAGAAGATGAAGAGGGTGGAGTTGATTCCCAGCCTGAAGAGGATGCTACAGCCAGGTCTCAGTCTGAAGAAGAGGAGCTTGCACCAGACTCTCAAACTGAAGAAGATGAAGAGGGTGGAGTTGATTCCCAGCCTGAAGAGGATGCTACAGCCAGGTCTCAGTCTGAAGAAGAGGAGCTTGCACCAGACTCTCAAACTGAAGAAGATAAAGAGGGTGGAGTTGATTCCCAGCCTGAAGAGGATGCTACAGGCAGGTCTCAGTCTGAAGAAGAGGAGCTTGCACCAGACTCTCAAACTGAAGAAGAAGAAGGTGCGGTTGACTCTCCAACTAAAGAATTGGGTGCGGTTGATTCTCAGACTGAGGAAGAGGAGAATGATGCAGAATATCAGAGTGATCAAGAGAATCCGGCAGAGGGTGCTTTGTATGATTCTCAAGCTGAAGATGAGAATGATGAGGAGCCAGAGGAGGAAGATGGTGAGCAGGCATCAGAACAGCTGGAACTTGACATGGAACATATCAGTCGACGGGCTCGTAGCTCTTGGGGTGGAGTCATGCCTGTTACAGAAGCAGGGGGGGATTTCACAGGCGTCACAGAGACAGGTGAGGATGTCAAAAATATAATCTCTCACTGTAGATATAAGGGCTGTAACTATCTGTCCCCTATTTTGAATAAAATAAAAAAATATATATGAAAATGCCTACTACAGGTTTCCAGAGTGCAAGCTAATGTCATCTTGTTTTATCCAACTAACATTGCAAAACCTAAATATATTTGATTCTCTGAAAATCAGCAGACCCTCACAATTCAAAAAGCTGGAACAGGCAACTGTTTGGCATTTTGGCTTATCAAATAAATAATCAAAACTGTTGACAATTACATTTCTGTTGTTCGACTAACCGATTATTTCACCGTTTCAGTACTAATTTGAATAATACTATGTTTTTATTGTCAGATGTCCATTAAAAGACACTGCTATATGACATAATACACATTGTGCTTGTCGTGTGATGAAGTGAAACAAAACAAAGAGCTGGGCTATGGTGGCGACAAATGATTTGTAACATCTAGAAACCATTCTTTGAATTTTGATACTCATCACAATATTGTTGATGTTTTCCATGTAGGATGGTCTGATGGCAAATCCAAAGCACACAGTACTTTTAATGTAAACGGCAGCCTGGAAATGGGAGGCTGTGACAGTGGCCAGCCTCATACTGTGACCTCTGACTTGGCCGAGTCCTCAACACGTGGACAGGCAGATGCTTCTCCTACAGAGGCCGGTGCCGATAAAGAAAACTCCTTTTGTCTATCTATTGAGGACAGCGGGCACCTGAGTAAAGATTCACCTGTAGAAGCCGCTGCTCAGGACCCTGCTGAGCAGGAGGGAGAGTGGGAGGATGAAGAAGAGATTGAAGGTTAGTCTCTCATTTTGTGAGTGTAATTTTTTTTATTCAAATGATTACAATAGGAGTAAAATGTGCTGTTTTCTTTTTCTAAAATCGTCAGAGGTCCCCAGCAAGACTCCAGCATTTGTCAGAGAGAAAAAGATATTTTCCCACCCTGATCCTCTGGCCTCACCATCTGTTCTTAAGAATGTTCAAGCCAGGCAAGTTGTATCTCAAACATCTTGCCCCCCTCCCCCCTTTTTTAAGAAAAACCGGCTGCATTTTTACATGATCAAAATGCACATTAAAATGATCCCAGGCTGATCAAACAGTCCAACTGCTGCAGAATGTCACATCAAATAGTTAAAAAAAATAAAAATTATTAACTTGGCTGTTTCTCTGGAAGGCAAGACAAAGTTCAATTGATTGTGCATATACTATTGACATCTCTCATGTTACTGACAACTTCTTCTAAATATCTGTTTTGCCACCAGTGATACAAGTGAAAGTGTGCCTGCACCTAAACCAAAGCAGGTGAGAAAGAGGAGGTCGGCTAAAAAGGAAGGAGGCCTTCCCAAGGGCTACCTTATGAGCGTGTTCAGGCACTTTGCTAAAACGAAGGTCTCTGCAGATGTATACCCTGTCCTCAAAGAAATGTAAGTAATTATGACTGTCAAGGTTTTAATGTGGAAACTAACTAAGCAACAAGTGGGTTGCCTATGTTTTCTTGCACTGTAATATGGTGAATGGCTTTTACTACCTGCACTGTATGGACTTTTTATTCTGTTTATCCAACAGAATGGATAAATTCTTTCAGCGGCTGGCGGAGGACTTGGAGACGTATGCTATTCATGCAAAGAGAAAAACCGTGGAGGTTAAAGATGCTGAACTTCTGTTGAGAAGGTAGGCGTCTTGTGTGCTCGAGTGAGTGTGCATGCATTTTTTAATGTGATAAAAAAAACTCATCCCTTAAAACAATCCATTTTGCCATGTCTTTGATCATTGAAATAATAGGAATGCTAGTGAACTGCATGCAACACATACGATAAAATATCATAGCATGGCTTATTTCAGAGTCCAACATCAGACATTATTTTCTTCATACTGGACATTCAATTCCAACTTGTCATTTAGGATTAGGGGGAAATGAATCAACTCCACAATCCTCAGACCTGCATTAAGGGATTTTTCAGACTTAATGTTTTAGAGCATTCAAATGGCCGTTATATCAATCAATCAAAACCACAAGTGCAACAGTGTCACATAGAGTTCCACTTGTATGCTTGTTAAACACAACCTTAGACATCAGGCATAGATCCCATCAATTCACAATGAAAAACAGCAAGAATTCCAGACAAGACATTTAGTATGAAGCAGTAAATATTGTAGCAGAGCAGGCCAACCAAAACTGCCACATTAGGATTATACTGACCTCTAGATGGCAACCTCGAGTAGTAAAGAAGGAAACTGTAATTTTGAAATGTCCACCTAACATGCAACATTCATCTATGAGAGTATACATCTTGCTAATGGTGCTCATAACTTTGCTGGTGTGCTTTTGCAGGCAGGGTTATGTGAATGACAAGGTGCCAGTGGAAGTGCTTATTGAAAAATATCTTCGTATGGACCAGCGCAGGCTCCTGATCCCCATTGCAACCAGTGGAAATGTTGTTATACCTAAAAAGTAGTGATAAATGTTTTATTTACAGCTATAATTTAAAAAAAATCTGGTTTCATCTCTTGGATTGCTTCACTTTTGACTTGGACTGACTTTGATTTGGACCTGGTGTTAATCAGAATATAACATTTTCTGTAAATGTGTAAATATATTCTTTCAGCTTTGTTTGTGATGTCTGTATAACTCTTTTATCTGTCTTATCTGTATTAGTTTAGTGTGTGGGTCAACTGAGAATATATTTGCACGTAATTCAAGAACTGGCTTGTTGACAACAGTGCTTTGTTATTATCAAGTAAGATTGCATGAGCAGGTGTCAACTTTCTTCATTTATCTTTTCATGCATACACTTTGTTTTTTGACAGTTTGAAAGAAAGGAGGGTGTGCTGACTTGTAAAAATCGTGAAATAAAGTTCTGCTTCATATTAACTGTAGTGTTTCTCCTGCTGAGTGACTTTGTTGACCCATGTGAAGAATAAGTGTAAGTTTAAACAGCTGTACTCAACTCAGACCGTATGAAAACTGATTACAATACAAACTGATGCTATTTGAATGTTTTCCCTTGATATATTAGACTCAAGCTTACAGGCCACCATGCTGTTCTTGACAGTTGTGGGAAAACTTAAATTTTGCATTTACAGAATGGTTACCAGTTTGGGTAAATAGCTGGCATAGTTATGCGTTTTCATTTTTGCTGAGGGATATGTTGGGGAAATCCTTCTAATTCATTATACCTAACCCTTATCACAATCGAACTGGTGCAAACGGACATAAACAAAGTACTGTTAGCTGTATAAATGGAAAACCTCCATTCCTTGACATTGGAGGTTTGTTTGCACAGTTTATCACAATAGAACTGTCACTACAAAGATTAGAGTTTATGAACATTGGAGGTTAAAGATGTATTAAGGACACCATCAGGGTGAGTGGATGAATCCAGAGATTTAATTCAGTCTACATTTTAATTAAATTCGACTTTTAACAGCTGATATCCGTTAATCTTGGCACGCTGTTTTAATAACCTTGGCACAAGGCAATAGCTCAAACAGTCTGCTGATTAAATTAAGATAAATTGGTTTTCAGTGGTGGTAAAAAATTAAACACTGGCCCCAGCACTAATGTGAATGAACTATAGACTTAACAGTTATAGATATTCATTTCAGCTTTTATAAACAGGCATGGGAGCTAAATTAGTCAGGTAGATAGAAAGAAATGAAAATCATTTTTTTTTAAAAATCTAAACCGAAATATAAATTTTCATTTTATTCATGGTCCGTAAAATTACTCCAAGGCAGCAGGGGGTGCTCTTTGCGAGACTGTCCAGGTCTGCCAGTTCCAGAGACAGCTAGCTTGCTAGCAAACAACAACAGGAGATCTCGGACAACTAGCGTTATAATTCAACCTAACACAAAGGTAAGTCCGTCGGTAAACAAAATATAAAGCAGTAATATACGAGTTAAGACTTTAAATTACATGATGTATGCTGATGTGTCTTATTTACAGTTGCAGTTTTTGCGGCAATTTCCCCGACCTTTTTGTTTGGCTTAGGGTAGCTGCTACATTAATAGGGCTAACTAGCCAACTAGCTTGATCGAGTTAGCTTGTATGCTATCGTCTGATTGTTTGGATTATTTGCAGTATTAATTATTTTAACGAGTTATACCTGTATGGGACTTTATTTTTTTTATTCATGAGCACACGTGTCTTTACGCGTAGCTGAAGTGAAGAGACGATTCAAAGTAAGATACCATTGTCGATTATCTGTATAGCAGGTTATCTACCTGCTACTGTCAACGCCTACACCGTTTGCTACAATTTAGGAAGAAAACTTAAAAGAAACTCTCCGACTATGGCCACGTTTAAACTTGGAGTCAAAAGTATATAATATGTTTGTGGTTAATAAATGATGTGAGGAACGAGATTTGTGTCCTGGACCTCTGGAGTCGTACGTTTTCATTAGAAGCGTCTAATGTAATTACTGTCGTGGGCAATTAGCAATTTAGCCTCACAAGTGCTCATGTTGTTGAGGTCTGTTTTCTCAAGCTGCTCAGAAACCAGTTAGTTGACCCACTGCCATTTCTAAGTGATGAGGTAGAAAGGGATGAGTTAAAGTTATGTGTGACAAAGGCAGTGAACAGTGTTTTCTTCCAAATATTTGCACATCAGTACTTGCACAATAGTATGAATGAATCAGGCTCACTGGAAACAGACCAAACATCACAGCAGAGATTTTACTTATGGTGTCATTTCTTTTCACTGGAAGGACGTTTTGTATAGCTCATGCAGTCATACAGGTGGTGAACACGGTAACATGAACATTTGTGTTTTTTATTATGAATATTATAATGCTATTTTTGACAGCACTGTTTTGGAGAAGGGTAGACGACTGTATACTAAGGCCTGTACATCAAGGCAACTGAGAATATCTAACAATTATTCTTCCATCCAAGACCCCTTAAACTATATTTTGAATGCATACACACTAGAGGTGGATCGATTGTTTGGTTTTGCCGATTAATCTGTGCCGATATGACATTATACAAACTATAGCTGTTGGCTGAACTTGGCTTTAACAGTGGCCGGTGGCTGTGCAGCCTCCACCAGTTAATTACTGGCTTTGAGGGAAAATAATAGCAAAAAAAATATTAATAAAAATCACTCCCACACATTTTTTTTATGGTTAGTTTGATCAGTTCAAAATGTATTAATTACATTGAGTTGGATGTTCAGTTCCAGATTTATATAGGTATTTATTGCTTTGAGTTTGATGTAAAGTGATCCAGATCTATCTATTTATTTAGGTAGACTTAGATGTTCAGTTCAACAGTTATCCGTTTCTAATAAAGTCAAAGATTCTTCATTTCTGACTGTAATTGTTTTATTTTGCCGCCGTTAGGCAGTCAGTCCATCTTTTTGCCTTTGAGACACTGAGTACACATAACTCAGTTTAGCTGAGCTCACCTTTACTGATGACCCGAAGTAAAATCCATTGGGGTTGCACTCTCCATTTTTCAAACCGTGTTGAAAAAAGAAATTTAATTTGGAATATGATGTACTGCACTGAAGTCTCAAATCAATTTTCAACTCCACAATTCATGTGATCAAATTTTTGTATCATGAAACTGAGTCACAAACCTGTTTTCATCTCCAGTTGTATTACAAGTATTTTAATACTTGTTCTCCTCATGGAACTTTTAGATTTATCTATCCTAAGGATATAAATTGTGCAACTTAGAAAGATTGAAATCAATTGCCTAGTCCATGTTTTTATTAGCACTCACAATGGCATTATCAAGAGGGATATATTGACACAGTCTAGTTGAGTTGTCTGCTGTAGGGCTGGCTGGTGTCAACATATTAACATTTCCTTTCCATTTCAATCCGTTATAAATAGGCCACTTGCTTAAAAACCAAGAGAGCTTTTAGAAATAGAATTTGTATATGGTTCATAACGGCAGTTTGTTGATTTCTGGTGAATTCTTGTGATGTAATATCGAATGTGTTGGAACGTTTTATGATGTGGACATTGATACAATCCAGTTGCAAATAAAAAATGGAGCCAGAAGCAAAGGCTCAATCCCATCAAGATGTTTCACAACAACAGTGTATTTCACTACTACTAGTCTGCAGTCAGCTCATTTTTAGCCATTACATTGTTTTGTGCCTTTTCAAACTGCTAGCTACTTACACAATTCCAATGAGAATCAACAATCAAGAAGTTTAATGGGCATTATACAACACAAGATTATATAATAAAACATAAGTTGTAGTTCCCTAAGCTACATTCAGAAATATAAAAAGCTTATAAATAAATGATCACATTACAAACATAATTGCATAACAAAAATAAAAATATTTGAGTGTGGAGGAGTAATTGAGTATTATCACAGCCTGAGGGAAAAAAAGCTGCTCCGTAGACTGGTTGTACGGCAACAGATAATTATTTGCCAGATGGCTGCAGGGTGAACATGCTGTGGTTGGGGTGGGTGTTGTCTTAGTATCCTTTGGGTTCTGTGCAGGCACCTCATCTCACTGACATCACTGATGCTCGGTAGATGTGTACCAATGATATTCGGGGCGGTTTTAATCACCCACTTCAGCACCTTCCTGTCTTGGGCTGTGCACAGACAATGCCAGTTTATGATGTTTCCAATCAGGATGCTTTCTGTTGTTCCTCTGTAGAAGTTAACAAGAACTTGGCATGGGAATTTTGCCATTCCTTAAGAAATACAGTTGTTTCTGTGCTTTCTTATAATAATAAATAACAAATGAACCAAATTAGAAACAGTTAATCGTGTTCCACTGCTCCTTAGATACTTCTGAATTCCCCTTTCAAAGCCCAAATGACCGGACTGGCTGCAGTGCTCTACAGCCTGCAGGAGTGTCTGCCCTTAGAGGTCAACACATCAAGTGTAACTGTTGGTAGTGATACGAAACAGGTGACTGGAGACATTAGATATGCATTAAGGTCCCTTCCCCCCCTTTAACCTCCCCTGCCTGGCAAAGTGAGGAGGGTTTTAGTGAGGAAGTACAGGCAGGAGGTAAAGCCTGGGTGCTAATGCTTTTTTGCCCTGTCAAATCCCCTTCAATGTAATTGTGGGTCTGCACAAAGTCAGGGATGAGAGCTAGGCAAGCTGATCGCTGCAGCAAAATCAATAGTTCATACCTCTCTGAGATTGAGTTTTTAGGAAAGGAGGAGCACCATGACCAAGGGCAGAATATGAAATCACTCCCACAGAAGCTCAACACGCGCTGTGCAATCGATCCCCACTCCCTGTACCAATTATACTTTTAAGGTTTGTCTGTGGCTTACTGCAGTCCTCAAAGACCAAAGCTTTGGAAACAGACATTGTGTTCACTGACACTTTGACAAGGGTTGCAATTTTTTCATCCCCCCTGGATCTTGCTGTCTGAAATTCCTCCATACCTCCAGTCTTTAATTTAGAGCAAAGATTGATTTCTTCTTTTTCTTAGTCAGGAGAGTGAAATGTGAGGTGAAAAAAAGCATTTTGGTCATAGCTGTAACTATATGCATCATATCTCGACTGATCTACCTTCATATTTTGTTAATTTAGTTTTTTGGAATAATGTATCTTTGCAATTTGCAAACCTTTCAATGATTGCAGTCATTGAAAGGTTCATACAATGTTTTCATTTTCTCTGCCATCACCTAGATTTTGAATTGATTTTTGATGTACGTATTTTTGCTGTCTGCTCTGCGGTGGATTTTGATCAAAGCGCTTAAAATTTTAAAAACTTTGTCAAGTACTCAAATGAGCTCAGATTATTAGACAAGGATAATATATGTATATTGGTGATAAGATTGTCTTGTGACATTTCAGCTGACAATTATAAGAATTTATCTTCCTGTGTTTGGCCTGTTCCAGTGGTAGTTTGTGTTTTGCTTTTGGAAACTTAAGTGTCTTGAATAATACAGTTTGGTTCGGTTGGTGTAGGTTGTTACACATAGAAAGAGAAAAAAGTTGTAGTCTTTAAAGAATTTCATTCCTGCTTGATTTGGTGATACCTATGGTTAAAGTGTTAATTGCAAGTGCAGTTTAACACAACAAACACTCCTTCAGCAGCTACTTTGTCAGAAATACTGTACATCAGAAGAGCAACTGGTGCATCTGTTTACAGTGCAACCAAACACAATGTTTTAACAAAAGTCAGTCCCACCCACACACACACACACACACCATGCTGATGGAAAGTTGGGGTTTCTTCGTCTTGTAATTATTTCTGAAGCATCACAGCAAAACAGCATGGCAGCATTCTCCTAAACAACAACTACAACTCAACCGGTGTAATCCAAGTCTCCAGAAGGGGAGGTGTACTGATGTTTTCTGGTTTGCAGCTACAGTGAAGATTTCAGCTTATAAAAGGATTTAAATAATGTCTTTTCAAATCTATTAAGATTGCGGGACTTCTGGAGACTTGGATTATGCCGGATATATATTTTATTTTTTTTATATATTTTATTATACAAGCTGGATGGAGCCATTATATGTTTATTTTTTCAGGTGTTTATGTGTTTTTTAAAAAAAAAAGTCCTCAGCTACTTCAGTTGTTTAGGAGAATGCTGCAACGCTGTTTTGCTGTGAAACTCCAGAAATGTTTTGTGGATGAAGAAACGTTACACCCGCCTTTTGATCAGCATGGGGGTGAGTAGATGATGCCTGAATTTTTTATTTTTAGGTGAACTATTTCTTTAAGCTCAAGCTCTTGCCAAACAATATTGAAGCATATCATACATATCACATCATATCGCAGTCCATGGGTAGTTGAGAAAACTGTAGAGCGCACACTAATAAAAAGGTGCAGGGATTGTTTCAATGCAGTGTGCGTCTTCATCACAATCCTCCTGTCAAGAATCTGTATTTCATTTAGCTCTCACACCTCTGTTTGATTTTGTCTCCATCTAACCAATTTTTGTGGCAATTTATCTCTTAGAATGCTTCCCCACATGGTGAACCCATCTTTCATTCGCCACCTGTTTTTCCATTTGGCTTCTCTATCACTTTACTTTCCATTTTTCTTTCCATGCACCCCCTTCTTTAATCTTCGCCTCACTCCATCTTACCAGTTGCCACTGTCAAAGAATCAGAAGATTGGTTGTTTCTTCATTCACCAGATTTTTTAAAGACAATCTTGGAACTGGGCTGAAACAAGCTTCTGACATGGATTGTTTTGTGATGATTTAGAGCAGTCGATACATTCAGTAACACAACACATATTCCTCTTAGTCCCCCAAGGTCACATTAGACTAAATATCTAGACCTGAATCAAGGTACACATACTCAAAGTGGTAATGTTCCCACATCTTTCATTACACTCACAGTTACACACACAGTTTTTGGCTGGACCGCAGAGGGCCAGCCCTATGGGTTGCTCTGTGGCTGAGTAAGTGATGAAGTTGCGGGATTGGT
>JBBPCS010000001.1:10519612-10543168 GCA_037974645.1 Hollardia meadi
AGACAGCTGCTGAGCTCCGGGGAGCTTTCGGACAGAGGGGTGGGGGCAGAGCGGAGCTTCTGGAGGAATAAACACAATGAGTCACATCAGTTTCTGTTCAGATCCGATGTACTTTACTTTGTGAATGTACAGACGTATAGCGAGGAGAGAGTGGACGGAACAACCGGCTGCCCTGCGGTCCAGCCAAAAAAGGTTGCACCACAACAATTATTTGTACTAGCACAAATGCTCCCAAATATATTTTGAGGTTGCGCAGATTAAATTTTGGCCGCATATGCGACCAAAATAGTCACAATTTCGAGCCCTGACATGAGGTTTTTTTTCTTTTTGTGTCTATAAGAGGGAGAGAGCGAGAGAAGAGAAATGCCAAAGCAAGTCTTATGCCAGCGGCTTAACAAAATTACAATTTGACAATTTGTAGTCGCGGTATTCGCGATATAGTCATTTAATACATCGCATGTACAACATACATCAATACATCGAATATATTCGAGATATCGCCCACCCCTAGTGCATTGCAAATCTGCAAGATCTTCCTGTGTGACTTGAAGGTAAATTGGAAACCTTGGATCTTGGCCAGTGGCTCCAGCTCCCACCATAGTCCTGGGAGGCAGTTTGTTTACTTACAGTTCCTTTTTGAGACTTAATTGCAATTGCAGTGGCTATTGATTTCAGAACAGGCATGGCCCATCGATCTCCTGCTGTCCTCTAATGGGTCAGGGACAATTCATCTAGCCCCGACACCACAAACCTTAACAGCAGGCAGTGTGGCTGTATGAACCAAATGATGTTAAAACTTGACTGGATTAATGAACAATACAGTGCCTGTCCATTGCATCACAATGAGCTGAGCGTTGTTTTAAAAATGGTTTTGTGTTGTTACCTGCCTCTTTGTTAGAAGACTGTGTTTCAGTATTTTCAAGTAACTTCAAAGTGATGGGTTTTAAATTGTAGCCTGATCATTTAATCACACACACATTGTCTGTTTCTAGGGGGCAAACTGCTTCCATCTGGCATACACTGATGCAGATGGACGTCAGCATTGAACATTGACGAGTGGAAGTGACGGATTCCTCCTCCTCACCCTCTTGCCCCTGACACCTTCTGTCACGCTGGCAATGTCAAGAGTCCCGAGTCCCCCTCCCCCTGCGGAAATGTCCAGCGGGCCTGTGGCCGAGAGCTGGTGTTACACACAGGTAAAATGACTACGCATACAGGAGAACTGTTGATCAACCAGCATGGACTCAGTAACACTGTTAATCTCATAGTACTCTGAGCTATGCTAAATGTCTTTTCCTTTGCCAGATCAAAGTGGTGAAGTTCTCTTACATGTGGACCATCAACAACTTCAGCTTCTGTCGTGAGGAGATGGGCGAGGTCATCAAGAGCTCCACCTTCTCTTCTGGGGCCAACGACAAGCTGAAGTGGTGGGTAGACAAGAGAGCTGCTCCGTTTGATCACCAGTATTCATTTATCTATCATTTCTCATTAAATTAAGTTGTAACATAAAAAAATACAAACATGAATACAGTTTTAGAAATCACACTTGACACATGGCATATCAAAGTAGTCTATTCAGGAATGATTTACACCATACATTAGTACCTCCACCACTTCACTGGAGGGCTTAACTGTTGCTCTATCCTCCACCATCAGGTGTTTGCGAGTGAATCCCAAGGGTCTGGATGAGGAGAGTAAAGACTACCTGTCTCTCTACCTGCTGCTGGTCAGCTGTCCAAAGGCAGAGGTGCGTGCCAAGTTCAAGTTCTCCATCCTCAACGCCAAGGGAGAGGAGACCAAAGCCATGGGTGAGTCAGCTGGGTAGCGCAAACTTCTCACTGCAACAGAGACCATAGAAGAATCACATTCTAGGTGTTACATTTTAAAATCACGTCTTTATTTGGACCTCCCTGTTTGTGACTTCTTTGTGTCCTGGCTGTGTGCAGAAAGCCAGAGGGCTTATCGCTTTGTCCAGGGGAAAGACTGGGGCTTTAAAAAGTTCATCCGGAGAGACTTCCTCCTAGATGAGGCCAACGGTCTCCTACCTGACGACAAGCTCACGCTCTTCTGTGAGGTACACTTGCCTACTCTTCTTGGCTTATACCTTTTCTCATTACACTGCAATTATTTATTTCTTTTCATTCTGAGTATTGCAATTCATTGAATTCCTTTGCCTCAGGTGAGTGTGGTGCAGGACTCCGTCAACATATCCGGGCAGAACACCATGAACATGGTGAAGGTGCCCGACTGCCGGCTAGCAGATGAGCTGGGGGGCCTGTGGGAGAACTCCCGCTTCACAGACTGTTCCCTGTGTGTGGCCGGCCAGGAGTTTCAGGCCCACAAAGCCATCCTGGCAGGTACAGACATGAGTCAGACACACCCCATGGACTGTCTTTGTTCTGTCTTTTTGATCCTGCAGTTTTAAATGCTTGATTTGTGTGTGGGTGTGGGTGTTTGTATTTGTATTTATTAGTTTTCCCCCGACTGTTGCTTGATTGTAGGATTACTCCCATATTAACATTTTTGCTGTTGTCTTACTATCTTTCCGTATTACTGCTTTCAGCACGTTCCCCTGTATTCAGCGCCATGTTTGAGCATGAGATGGAAGAAAGCAAAAAGGTGAGCCCAAGGTCCCAAAGCTTTTTTATTCCTAGGAATAAATTTGTTTTGTTCCTCTGTGGTTCAACTGCTCATTTTTTCCCTGCTGTGTTGAGGGGTTAAAGTGAGTGAAGGATTGTGTTCTATCAAATGGCTGCAGCGCAGAGCTGTTTGGTGAAACTGAATGATAGTGCACCTGAAATGAAATTGTCCTGCCGTACTTGAGGGTCGGGATTCATCCTTCACTGACAAAGCTGCAGAAGCACAAAATTACTTTTTTTCATTTGTTCACATATGACTGTAAGAAATGAAATTACAGGAGAAGCTGCCCAAATGTTGTTTTTTTTTTTTTTTTTTTTTAAACCAAGGCCATTTTAGAATTTATGTTGCAAACCTTTTGCAAGATTAAAATGTTTCATTTGGTCATTGACATTTAAAATGAAGAGCGCATTAAAAAAAACGCAATGGATAAAATACAGGGCAAGTAAATATTTTTAAAAATATGTTTTAAGTCATAACAAAATGTCCAGTATGAATCACAATTAAACACTTGTTAAATACATTAAAATGAAAAACATTCAAAATTACAAGAAATCCAAATAAATTCAGACTTGGCAGAACTGATTTTAGTTTTTATGTCTTCATCTGAATCAGGTTTATTTTTTTTCATTTATTTTAGTCACAATAAAAAGTAAGAAGAGGATTTTTAAAATTATTATGATGATGATGATTATTATTATTATTATTAAACAACCACTGCAAGTTCATTTCAAGTACAAAATAGAAATTTACAGTAAATATGTAAAATATCTGTTTAAAAGTTAGTTTGCTTTGAAAAGACTTTACAAGCTGAAATCTTCTGAAGAACTCTTATTAAAGATTTGGAATATTAAATCATTTATCTTTGGTCACTATATTTTTTACCCTAAAGTTTGCATAAACTAAAGGTTATGAACTTCTTTTTTAAAGTGCAAAAATTATTACGGTACCAGTCGTGAGAAGCAGGTGATAATGGGTATCATTTGAAAAACAAAAAAAACATATTGTGCATCCCTACTGATTGTGACCAAACATATTACACATTATAGCTTTTTATCATTTTAAACTAGAAGCATTCATTAAGTAGCTTGACTTTCATATCCACGTTGTTTACACTAAAGGTTGGACATGTTGCTTTGCACAGCAAGTCTCTCTGCCAATCTCACGCAGCATGGTCTCATTTGCAGTCCTCATAGCAGTCTCAAATACTCCAAAGGAAGTGCAGCTTCCTGGCAAGATGAACAGGGAAGCTTAAAAGATATGAATAATATCAACATGTTATCCTATGTAATTAAACAGCATTGTACAATTTTGTTTTCATGCCATAATGCAAAAACCTGATTAGATAATTGGCCAGTTTTGGGGGAAATCTCATGTTGGGGTGAAATGCTTTAATCTAACCTCCTTGTTCCTCGTCTGTTTCTGTCAGAACCGCGTGGAGATCAACGATGTGGAGCCGGAGGTTTTCAAAGAAATGATGTGCTTCATATACACAGACAAGGCTCCCAACCTGGACAAGATGGCTGATGATTTGTTGGCAGCAGCTGACAAGGTAATATATTTAGTCAATTAGGGCTGTTTGGCTTTGGGTATTTTAATTCTCCTGATTTTATGGAATTAATGTAATTAATACTGTAGACAGCTCCATATGTTACTCACCGCAGACATTTATATCACAGTCTTGGCTGTATTTAATGTGATGAGAGTTGCATATTATTTTGTTAGCAGCATACACTGTGAGCTTTCAGATATTCCCACAGGTGAAGATAACGAGATGCATTAGGAACTGAGATGGTACGAGTGCACAGTATCCACTAAACCTTTGTCCTGTAAGCCATCAGGATTTCAAGAAACAGTTGGCTGATTTCACACTGAGCTCACTCTTCCGTGACACAAAATGGGAGACCGACTTTGAGACACAGATTCTCTCTGAGGTCGCGCATCGAAGTGTTTACATCTTAAAAATCGGATACGTTACTGTATGGTCAACACTGAAATAATATTTGCAAATACCACAAGAATACTGATATTGTGTCCCCTCTCTTTTTCAGTATGCTCTGGAGAGACTGAAGGTCATGTGTGAGGACGCGTTGTGTACCAGTCTGTCTGTGGAAAATGCTGCTGAGATCCTCATTCTGGCTGATCTGCACAGTGCCGACCAGCTCAAAACGCAGGCCGTCGACTTCATCAACTAGTGAGTTCACACTCAGACAAGAGCTCGTCATCACTATAATTAGGTCTCCAGCACCTTTATACAGACTCGCAGATCCTCAAGAGCCCACTGAACATTTTGTCTCTGTTGTTGTGTCTTTCTGTTACATTTTCTTTATCTTGGCATCATTACTGGTGGTACCAGAACTCAGTCTCACCCTGTCGCCTCATCTCTTGGTGTCACAGCTTATAATTTAATTTCACATGTCCCCTCATGGAGTGGTCTGTCTGATACCTGTCAAGGCTGTCTGAGGGATCAGGGCAACCTGACTCCTCACAAGATCCCCCATCACCTCTCATGCTGACTCAGGTGTATATGTGATGATAACTCTGAACATGTGCGTGTACTGGTGTTCGACTTACACATATTTTTCCAGATTGTTTCCCTCCATCAACTATGCACAATTCATCATTAATGTATAATGTATCGATTAAATAGTTAGTTGATTAATTGATTAGTTGAGCGGCAAAAAATAATCAGCAAAAATTCTGATAATTGATGAAATGTTTAAACCTAGAGTGTGGAACTTCTGTCTCCCCCCTCAGGCAGAGAGAGTAATTGCACAAACATTGTTGATGTGCTTATGATGCCATAGGCTCCAAAACACTTCTCATTACTGTAGCCTGTAGCTCATACTGAGGCCTACTCCGTCGCTACGGTTGCTCTCTCCTTCTCCTTTGGATCTTTACTAAAACGGATTGCTACGGGTGAGCCAGCACGGGAAAATCACCACCGTGACTGCTTTAGAAAACTCTGGTATACTGTAATATATTAATATTATTAGACTTACTATGTCACAAGGCATTACCACCCGACCTCGTAGCTGGGGTTGATGTCCCGTCGATTGGATATACCCTTCCAGGAATGTGATAAAGGCTAATGTTTGCCTAGCTTGGATGCTACCCAGATCTACAAACCACAGAGGCGCGGGAGGAGATCGTGAATCGGGAGTTGAGAAGCTCCACAAACGGGCGCAACAGCAAGCTAGCGCATGCCTGTGGGGGTCACTATCTAGCCACCCAGCCATTCATACTCATAAACCCTGCTGTGAGCTGGCTGGAGCTCTCCCAATAGACCAGTCTCTTAAGCTGCCTTCACATAAGAAATTTTGTCTTGTTCTTCTGTAAAAACAAATCAGAATTTCCACGTAACAACATGATGGGATTTACTGTTAATAAGCTTACGTTTTGTGGTCACCGACTGTTTACATAGCTATGTTTGTGATGCGATACGATCATAGCCCCTGTCCTTGTGTCTGTGACACAGTTAAAAACATACCATGAGAACCTGATATGTTTTCAACATTGTTTTAGAGTTCCTGAGTTTTCCATCAATCCCTGCTTGCGTGTGTTGCTTCTGCCTACACCACGCACAGCTGTTATGTCATAGGTTGCGCTTTGAAAGGTTAGCAGCACCTTTAGGGGACGTTTGGGTGTATGGTTATTATTATTGTTGTAACAGTGTGACTGTGGTCAGGGATGGGAGCTGCTGCAGACAATAATTATATAAGTGGCTGCACCTATGCCTGTTGAGGACTTGGGTCAGACCAAGAAATCTGTTTAGCTATATATTTATTTATGCAAATTGATTCTCAGTGAACTAATGTGTTTTATTTATTTATTTTTGTCTCTCACGTTTCCTCCAGCCATGCCGCAGAGGTGATGGAGACAGCAGGTTGGAAGTCCATGGTGGCGTCTCATCCTCACTTGGTGGCCGAAGCTTACCGCTCCTTGGCTTCTGCCCAGTGCCCTTTTCTCGGACCCCCACGCAAGCGCCTCAAACAATCCTAACAGCCTCACAGCAGGGCATGTACACTCATGCATACATACACACATGCATACACACACAAAAAACACACAAGACCCCCCCTGAAACACACAGGGACAACTTTTCCCCTTGGTGTTACCTACTACACTACCTACATCCTGCCCCAAATCTCCCCCTTCTGCCCCATCCAAACCTGCTGTATTTAGTCTTCTAAAGTTGGAGGGAAGAAGAAGGAGGAGGAGGAGGTGGAAGAGTGGGGCAGGTGGGCTTGTGAAGTGGATGTTTGTTGTTTACAAAGAAACCACAACCACCCCTTTTCTCTTCAGCCCTGGCATAGTGAGGTCTGACATTGTGCTCTTTTCCGTGTGTGAAGTTGAATCCTTCGACATCCTGTTAGTTCCTGCTTTGGAATCCGTTTGGAAGGAAGAACTAGACACAACAACCCCAAAAAAGAGCCAACTGTCTGGAAATTTGGAGGTTTAAAGGACAAGTCTTTGACTGTCTATTTTATCATAAGGCTTCTGTTTTTAGCATTTGGAGTAGAACAGTTGGAGAAGCCCCCAAACATGGACACATGGGCCTGTGAGGGACTAAAGAAGAAGAAGTAGTAGTGGGCCTGTTTGTTACAAACTAGAAGAGCCCCCTCCCCAGAGAAAGACAACCAAGGGCTAGTCAAAAAAAAAAAAAAAGCAGACATGGGACAATATCATCAAAAATAATTCTCCCAAAGAAAGTTGGGGAAAACATTGCACTAAAGTGACAGGTCACCCATTGTTAAACCCTTACCAGCAGTAAAGTAGAAATACTGTAGGCAAGCACACATTGAAGCAAGCTTCAAGACCCAGCTGGACCACCAAGAACAAGTACCCTTTAAGAAGATTTAACAGCAAGTGACAAAAACGATACATTTACTCCCATATAGAAAACTGTTTCAAAACGTTTTCATTTTTTAAATAGCTCGGGGGGGAAAACGGTATAGAGAGGAGACAGAAAATAGCAATGCACAACTGGATGTCATTCTTAGAGAAATTGTATTTTGTGTATGGATCTGTCATTGTAGCCCTTGAGAGAAAATGAAATCCAAGGTGTCAACAGACAAACCAACCAGAAGACAACAAATGGAGGAGGAAAAATATGTCAAGAAATGGTTTTCAAAGTAACATTAGGATTCAATCAGGCATGTTAATGTTCTTTTATGATGGAATTCTTATTTGTTCGTTTTTTTCCTCAGAACTGTCATTTCTATTTTTTTCATAGGAATTTGTACAGACACCAGTGTTTTTGAAGCTGTGTAAACAAAAAGCATTTTCAACCGTGAAATTGGAAGAAAAAAAAAGAAAAGTGGACAGATGTTTTCTTTGCAGGCATGATGACTGAGGGGAAATGAAATTGAAATGAACACGTTTTAATGTTCAGAATAGACCGAATGTGAAAAAATGTAAACAAAGGCAAACCACATGAAATACATTTGAAGTTATCATTTGAACCTGTTGGAAAATGGTAATTGATAGAAGGAACCGTTGTTGTTTCTTTCCTGTAGATATCGCTGGTAATGAGAAGTGACACTTAGTTGTTGCCATTTTTTGTTCCCAAAAGAATAAACCACAACTATTTTGTATTGAATGCAATGCAAACGTTGTCTGACTACTTTTGTGTGAATTATGTGTTCGTACTGAATTCGTTATTTTTCAGATGTCACATAAAACAGGAGTTTAATTTGGAATTGATCATGAGACTTGATGATCACACCGAAAGTGAGGAAACTGATGTGTTTTTTATGACTTTTAGTGTGATGCAAGATCCCCAGTGACTCGAAATACGTTTTAGAACAGAATAAGATGATGGTTGTAGACTATTTTTGTGGACATTTTGATATTGTTGCATCTTGTATTTAGGTTTTTAAGAAAAATTTTAAACAATTCTAGTTCCTGAACTTGTTCCAATTTGAGTGACATAAACCTAATTATGAACATCTCTAGGTTATCTTAGTTTGTTAGCCTGTATAATGTATGTTTGTATTCCTCTCCCTAGTCCCTGAAGTCTTACAGATGTAGTTCACTTTTTTTCAATTGTAGCAGGAAAAGGACGTGTTGTCCATTTAATTAGCGCTGAAGAGCTTCTCCATAAACAGGAGCTGTATGTTGTCATCAGGCCTCGTCTAAATTTCTAACTTCTTACTTTGGTTTTGCTCAAATTGATTGTTTGTTTGTTGTTTGATCTTCAGTTAATGAAAAAACAAACAGTGGTGTTAGAATCAGACTGAAGGCAATTTGTTTAACTGGTGGAATGCCTTAAGTTATTTACATTGCTACTTTATACTTCTGCTCCACTACATTTCTGAGGGAAAATAGTTTTTACTTCACATTTATTTTAGGGCTTTGCTTACTAGTTACTTTACAGATTAAGTCAATACAAAACATCTCAGTTTATTAAATGACACATTGCTATAGATAAAACTACCCAACAGAATATAAGGTAATTAAAATTAGACCAACTGCAACAGTAAAATGCTTACACATTAATGTATGAGTAGTAATAATCCAATTCTACAATATATAATAGTTTAACACTCAAACAGGAGACAATTTATTTTGATACCTAAGGTATAGGTATTAATAAGACACCTAAGTGTCTTATTAAATGCAGAACTTGTAATGGAGTATTTTTATATTGCACTATAGCTTTTTACAGTTCATTAAAGGATCCAAATTCTTCTTCCAGCACTGTCGGCATACACTATCTGGAACTAAAATGAAAATGCTTGACCTGATCTAAAAACTACAGGCTACTGTTGATTGTACATATTGTTGCACGTATTGTTCCATGTTCATGCCAGCCTTCGAGTGGAGGGTGACTGTTAAAGTGGGAGTATCGTTGGAGTCTCCAGTGAGATTTGTTCTCTCTGATAATAGAATCAGCCTTTGTTGTTTTAACATCCAAACAACCCAGCTGTCTCTGAACACAGCTGTGGTGCAGAGGGAGCGCGTATATGATAATGATCACTGAGGTGTGTGAGGCTCGGTCTGGGCTGTCATCCGCCACTGGATCTAAAAGGCGGCCTTTCGCATTTTAAGCGACCATTGCAGATTCTCCTACATGCTTTGAAGTGGAGGGTGAGGCGAGGGATGTTCAGTGGGTTGACATCTGCGACCTTCCCGGCACATGCCACTAATCCCTACACACTGGACCTTTAAGTCATTTTAATGCACAATCATTTCATGTGTTTCAGTTTCTGAAATGTGAAGATTTGCTTTATAAAATTTATCTTTACTTGAATAATTGTAATTTCGAGGCTTGTACTATTGGTTGGGCTTTTTTTTTTGGTGAATGTTAATGTGTCACTTTGGGCTCTGGGTAATTGTGACAGCATTTCTCAAAAAACTTTCTGAACATTTAAGAACCAAACAATCAATCAGTTAATCAAGAATCAGCAGATTCATCCATAGATTGCAGTCTTATAAAAATTAGCTTCACCTCAACCAACTGCAACAGTAAAATACCACTTTTACATTCATTCATGAGTAATAATAATCTAATAATATAGCATAATATATATATATATAATATATATATATAATATATATAATATAGCATAATATATATATGTATATTATATATATTATATATTATATATATATAATATATATATATATATATATTATATATAATTTTTTCTGCATTGAGTACTTTTACTTTTGATATTTTAAATACATTTTTTTATTTTTTTATACTTTAACATTGCGACTGAGTATTTTTACAGTGTGGTATTAGTATTTTTTACTTAAGTAAAGGACCTAAATATTTCCTCCACCACTGGCAGTGAGTGCAATGACTGGGCTACAACTGACAGCAGCTCAGAAACAAACATCTTCAATCCCCGGTATGTTACAGGGCCCCCTGCACCATTCAACAACCCAAAGCCCTACACCGCTTTCACCAGCAGCCTGGTCAAGACATTCACTTTGAGGTTGCTGTTCTGTAGGACCAATCACGGCACGGCACTCTCACAGCCAATGGGAAACCAGATTAAAGAAGTTTGCATTGCTGTCACAGATTAACTACATGTGTCGATATTCAGCTTTTAATAAGGAAAACATTTTAAGAAAACAAAGTGCTTCCTCAACAAGCTGAAATAAAAGGCTCCTAATGAGAATAACCTGTAATGTTAATAAATCTGTTAAAGCCTAATTCACATAAGGTCTAAACTTCTGAGTGAGTCTGTATAAAGAATCATGAATAAACACCCTCCCTAAGCTTTGTAAGCATCACATCAAATGATTCAACTGTTTTAGACTGTTTTATATTTTAATACATTCTTTTTTTGAGAAACACAGTAAAGAGTGACATAAATATGACAAAATTGTACAAGGCAATGCAAATACGGTATATCCTGATATATCTAAAGTCTGTATCTTTGACAATATAAACAAAAGACATTAGAGGATAATGAAATATTAACTATTACAGTCCAAAATTTACATGATTATTCGGTAGGTCGCATCAATCGAAAGAATCAATTGGCCACACATCTTGAGAAGCAAAAGAAGAAAAATGCTGAACAGTGCCAAACTCCATCCTCAAAATGGTAAGGATTAAATTAAACCTCTTTGGGATTTGAATGTTGGTCAGACACAACAAGTAATTTGAAGATTGTGATGAGCACTTTTCACAACTTTGTCATTGCATAAAATAAAATAATCAAAAATATTAATCACATCAAGTGATAATTTAAATAATGGTTAGCTGCAGCCCTAATAATATGTATTTCATAATATAGTCTATATTAGTCTATATAGGCGAATAGTCTACAGCAAGCAAGATATTGCACTAAAACATATACTTCACAGTATTTTGTAAATTGCAAGACTTGGAGAAAACTTTGTAATCATTTTAAAAACGTCAACTCCTATCTCATGAGCTGCTCTCAAACTGGATTTATTGAAACAATTTTCCGCCATCGTCCTTGGCTTGGCCTCCAGTTAACCTGTGGGCAGGTAGGCTCCTGGATCCTGGTAGCTGTAGTCTGGACAGACTTTTTGAACCAGTCTGTAGTCGGTGCTGTAGAAGGACACATAGACACAGATGACTTGGAAGGGTTTGGAGCACATCCAGGTGACGTGGCTCTGGGTCTGCTCCTGAGCACAAGTCTTGGACGGGTCATAGTTACACAGCATCACCTTTTTGTTGCGTTCAGTTTTCTCATAGTCCACCCTGCAGTTGAATGTCTTTGAGTCTTTGGGGTTGACCACACTCTGACGCTCCAGATCAAACTCCACCTCTTTCATGGGTGGGACAAGACTGACAGACACGTTGCCCACACCTGTGGAGTTGTGGCGGAAGTAGACTCCGAGAGAGCCGTTCCCATGATCCACGATCTTGCCCATTATCAGCAAATTCAGTTTGACAGTTTTGATGTTTGAGTAAAAGTCCCCCCAAATGAACGTCCTGGAGAATTTAGATGTTCCGTGAACTTTCATGATAGGACGAAGCTTTATGTTTAAGGATGGGTTGGAGTATGACTGGGAATTCCCTCCAAGTATTTCCAGAAGTCCCTGCTTTGAAAAAGGAATAAAAGGATTGATGGGAAGTTTAGTGTTAATTAAACTCCCAGTCGGGGGCATCCAGTTTTTCTGTGAGGAAGGTTCTTGGTCTTTGTTGAGTTCAGGTGATGCTCTCTTGCCAAAGGTGAAATTGCCAAATTGTTGCCCAAGAACCAACTAGAGAGAAAATCAGGAGAGAAATTTGGACATTGAATGCAAAATAAATGAAATGAAAATAAATTAAAATAGAGAAAAACATTAAAGGCTAAGGATGTTCAGTGATTCAGTTTTACTCACTCCAATTTCCCCTAATATATAAATTTTGTACTGCCAAAAACCTATGAAATGTTATACAGAAAGAGTGTAAAATTAATTTCAAATTTGCTTATTTATGTAAGTACATCTAGACTAAAAATGTTCTTAGCGACAAAATATGAAATGACTTCTTGTGAAGAATGGTATCTTTTAAATTACTGATGCAATAGCCTGATTAAACAAAACAAAAAAAGCATCATAATTAGTGTATTTTGGCATGTAAAACTGCAAAGAACAAATTTTAGAGCCTCATATAGGCAACACAACTGAAAGTAATTGCAAAAGTCAACTCACAAGTTCTTGAGTAAATACTTTTCTACCACTTTTGCTCATTATTTTATTTGTGACATGCATTATATTAAGTATTGTGCTTCTTTTTTTTTTTACTTACCAAACAAAATGTTCCTTTCAGAAGTATCCAAACAAAGCACTGCCTGGCAAACATCTCCATACTGCATAAACTGCTGCGTGAAGATCCTTCCTCTCTCATCTCCAGTTCATTTAGGCTGAGTTGATGTGGAAGTTCATGTTGAACAGCTACATCCACATTAAACACTGGGAGACAAACTCAGCTGCACCAGCAGGAAACCTTCTGCAGCCTCCACTCACGGCACACACACTGGGAGGCTTTCTCAGATCTCCAGATTTTTAACACTCAGTTTTGCTGTGACCCCCCACCCGCTCCTCTTTCACTCCCTCTGTCATCCCCCCCCCCTCTCTCTCTCGCTCACACACACTACACACTTTTCTTTAAGGATATGTGGTGTTAATATCACACTGTATCTAATGCCTGGAGTCCCCTCCCCTCTTTTCTACGTCACTGAGAAACATCCTGCATAATGTTCTCATTGATTAATTAATTTAATTGACACATTTACTGTATAAGAAGACATTTTCATTCATGGTGTTTAGGGAAGCAAACTGATCCAAGACAGTATGATACTGCCATCTTATGGCTGTATAGGTAAGTGCAACCTGAGCTGAAAATGGGCAGCTAAATTAGAGCACATGGAAGAAGTTCACCTTGAAGGCTTTCTGCCAGACAATGGGAAGAGGAGCGGGGTGCCCTACTGTCAGATGGCTTTCTGACAGAAAGCATGTATTATAAGGACTCACAAATCCTGAGAGCCAGTCTTTTTGGCCACACAGGAGACTGGGGCTTGTTGTCATCAAGCCTGATAACGAGCCATTGATTTGAATCAGGTGTGTTGGAGCAGAGAAACATCTAAAACATGCAGGGCAGGGCAGGGCATCCCAGGACCAGGACTGAGAAACATGATTTCAAAGAACTATGGATCAGGTAAGCTGCAAATGAAATGCCCTTCCTGGGATCACTAAAGTTGTCTGAATCTGAAATTCCTGCCAGCTCAAACCACCTCTCTGTGTATAGATCAACGTGATCACAATGTGCACTGGTGTCTAAGGCTGTGAGTTCAAGACTCAGGTGAGGCAGAATGAAAATCAGGCATAGTGCTTCGTGAATTAGAGACATGAATTCATGATTTAGTGATCCGACAGTTCTGCTGATGGATCCTGCTGTATTTCTCATTTGTCTTTATCCTCTTCCTCCTCAAAATGCCTGGTTCTGACCCACTGCTGTGTAGCAGCTATAATCTTAGTTGGCAATTGGAAAAACTACAATGTCATGTCCATATTGCAATGCATTGTGGATAATTGTACCCAGTCTTCCTGGGTACAAGTCTGTTTAAGTCTGCAGGAGCAGAAAATCCAGACGTTTAGATTCAGCCTGTCACTTTGCTTTCATATGCTCTGCTAATTATTTCCTGCCCAACATGGGGAGAGCATGGAGAGGAATGTACTACTAAGAGGGGGGCAGAGTAGTCCAAGCTGTTCTGGGACCTCACTTATAACAACGATGTAACCGAGGCAAGTTAATAAGGCTAATAAATATCAAGGTTGGACAGCGCCACCTGGAGTTAGAATTCCCAGGAAAACTCAAATAAGGGTTGACATGGATTCCCTGCAGATATGGTAACAAAACAATACCGAGATGTGGATTTTGACTCCGGGTGTACAATTTGATAAACACTAATTATAGAAAGGATTTGACATAATGCCAACACAATTGAGGGTTTAGTTAGGCATAGCCATGGACCAAAAGAGAAAATCAAACTTTATGGAAGATGAGATCACAGCAATGGTAGAGGATACTGAAGTCAGGCAACACAAATTGTATTACTTGGTGGTCTAAATGGTGGGTTGACAAACAAAGCCACACAAGCAGTTTGGGCGTGTGTCGCCGCTGCAGTGAACAGAAAGATGAGGTTATTAAAAGAAATTACCTTAAATGACTTTAAAAATTCAATATGAAAAGAGTAAGTGATGCAGCGAGTCCAAAAATAATGGCTATAGGTCTGCTAATTCCTCACACCTTTTGATATTTCCTATCACATTGTTCATAAAGCTCATGAAAAGTTCACCATGGGCTTGGACGGGGGGGTCTGTGTTCATGTTGGACTCCATCACTCACAGTAGGAAATTAAAGAAATAGGTTTTCAGTGCCTTTGCAACAATATTAATAAGTCAGATTATGTGTATTTGGATCAAAACTAGTTTGTGTTAATTTTATATTTCGAGGTCTTGATACCAAAATGTCTATTATTTATCAAAACTCACACAGCTTCTCTGTGACATCAAGTAGTCTGTTTTATGATATATAATTATGATATTTTTAAATGTTTTAAAATGTATTCAGTTTACTTCAGTGTTATCAGTTTTACTGTTTGAGTAAGACAACTTTCCCTCCTTGTCTTATGCCCAAAGTGGATGAGACAATATATTAAAAAGGGAGACTCACTCACTGAGGCTGCATATGCATGGTGCCAAGATATTTGTGCCGCATTAGTCACTGACACTTCAGTATCTGACTCATCATCTTAAAACATGCTTGGCTGAAAGATAGACTTGTGTTTGTATGCCCTCAATTAAAGAAACAAATTTTCACATGGCATTGAACCAACGGGAAGAATCTTGCGCCTGCATTTGATTTTCAGTTAAATAATTGTTGAGGAAAAAGGAAAGAAAAGTTCACATGCCCTAATTGGCTTCAATCTAGCAAGAAAGTGCACTCATGACATGACGGCTCTTATGCACTTCATCAACATTTTTTTTTAAATTAAATTTTTTCGGCCAGATTTACAAAAATTCAAAAGTCATCAAATGTAACCTCCAATTCAGGACAGATTTGGAGAGATTTGCACTCCTCTGTTGACTCTTACTGAATGAACCTAAAACGGTAAATGTCTCAGAGCAACAAGCAAATGTTTTGATTAACCTTCTACGTTCCAGTAAAAACTGACAGATATTCGATGTGAAGGTGAAAAATTTTTTCGCTTTCAGCTTACCACAAGGTTTCATGAAATAACTCACACTAGATATTCAAACATAAAATGAATTGAAAAATCAATACATCGCCCGATGCATGTGCCTGTAATATCGAGCAGAAAACTGAAACACAGACTCACTCAATCAGACTTGCAGCCATAGTACAAAATGAAAGCTGTCTTTATAAATACGTTGGTTACGTTATGTTTTTATTTTTGTTAAAATGTTTTATCGTATTTGATTATGCAATCCTTTTTTAAAAATCTTATTTTATATTTTATTGTTGGGTATTTCATTCTCTGTACTTTTAGTGGTTTATTATATACCAGAGAGTTTTGGTCATTAAAAAAAAGTCCTTTTCATTTTATTTTTCTGTGCTTGTTATGTAAAACATAGAATTTCAATGGAAGACAAAAAAAATTGACTTTTATAAATGATACATTCAAGAACAATAGACATCAGATAGTGTGTGTGTGTGTGTGTGTGTGTGTGTGTGTGTGTGTGTCCTACTGGGGACCGTTTCTGGCATAAACGCCAACCTTGTCAGGACCAGTAGTCCTCATGGGGACCAAAGACCGGTCCTATTGCAGCAAAACTGTCATGGCTTGTGCCGGAAACACTAGTGACAGGGGTTGAGGACCCAAATGCAGAGACCACAGGCTGAGCAGGTACAGGTAATGTATTTATTTAACTAAAAGTGACTCACCAGTGGGGTGAGGATCAAAACACTACTGGCACTAAACACTAACAACACTGGAGTAGGGCACACATAACTTACAGGGAACTAGCCCTGAGGAAAGGGGAGACGAAGACTAAATACAGGGAGGACAATCAGGAACAGGTGAAACAATCAGGGCAAGATACAAGAGGAAGGGACCATACAACAGGAAATAAACTAGAATACATCACAAGGAAACTACCAACTAAACCTGAAACCAAGACTGTAATTATCAACAGGAAACCACAAAACCACATAACCACAAAAATAAACTAGAATACAACACAATAAAACTGAAACCCTGCCAAAAACGTAATTTTTGAGGTCCTAGTTAGGGCTATGGTATGAATTGAGGTTAGGGTTAGACATAAATTGTTTATGGATTTAGGTTAGGCTGTACAGAATTAATTGACATCAATGTAATGTCCTCACAAGAATAGCTGCGCAAACCTGTGTGTGTAGGAAACGGCTGAATCCCCAAATGGATTTCTAATTTTCACTTGCATTGTACCACTTCACCTCAACTCCCCCATTTAGCATTTATAAGCAGTATATTAACAGCTTAGTAAATGGTTTATCACACACTACGTTGTAGTTTAAAGTATACTTGTGTTTATTAATGTATTTGTTCTACTATGACACTGTAATTCTCTCAGTTGGACCTCTGGTGGCCACTTGGTATGTACATTTCTTATCTTTTCACAAGGTCTGTATTGGTGTAGATAATATAAATTATGGTTTATAATTTGGTTGTTCTCTTGCAGACAAAATAATGAAATCTATTTGATGTCACTGCTTGCCATTTTACTGACTGCAACAACTGTGGGGTGATTAATGTATACCCCACAATAATACTTTTATTAGAGAACGGAACCTTATTATGTCACTTGAATTACAGTCAATATGTAGAAAAGAACAAGGTTTATGTAGGCCTAATCAATTTCTACATGCCACAGAAAAATGAAAGCCCTACCGATAGCTTTGCACTTGAATTTTATTTTGCTCTGCATAGATATAACATGGATAGAAAGATCTAAGTAAGTTGACAATCTTGTCTATACTGCACACAAATGTTTGTCTTGGCTGTGATTCACTAATGGGTCATTGAAAATGTTAAGCCTAAATCTCTCATTGCTTCATGCACCACCTCATCTATCACTCTGATTGCCTTATAAATAAACTATGCAAAATAACTGCTGTAAATCATTTTAAAATAAAAGTAATGTAAAGAATAAATTTTGTCCTTTTTGCAAGAATAAGCCACGATAGAAGTTTTTATCATGCAATTGTTATTGTGGTGT
Source organism: Hollardia meadi (assembly GCA_037974645.1). Lineage (NCBI taxonomy): Eukaryota > Metazoa > Chordata > Actinopteri > Tetraodontiformes > Triacanthodidae > Hollardia > Hollardia meadi. The sequence continues at coordinate 10,537,448 of JBBPCS010000001.1, forward strand.
GTGTTATTAAGATGTAACTATGATTGCTTGCTTCAAGTTTTTACAATTTTTTTTTTTTTTTTTTAAGGGGATAATTGTTGGCATTTTAATATGTGAGAACACTTCGTACTGCCAGTACATCTTATGGTAATTCTGTGTGTCAGTCAGTCAAGACGGGTGTCTTGTGTCATATGACTGCACCACTCCGTCATCCGTCACACTGCTTCAGACAGCTGCCATTGTTCTTTTTAGTGCTTTCATATGCCTAAGAATTTTACAGATTGTTAGGAGGACATTGTTTTTTGTTCCTTTAAGCCATGGTCTCATTTTAATTTAATTAATTACACACATGCTTCAGATATTTTAAGGTTTACAAGGAAGAAAGGAAATATTTGTGTGGCTGTGTCTCAAGTTTTGAGTGAATAAGAAGTTAAGCTGGTAACTTCAGAAAGAGAAAGTGACTGAAATGTTGAAAAATAAAGATTAATCAAGTAAAATAACTGACCAGCCTAGCAACTCACACTTCTTTTATATCAGGGAAACGGGAAACTTAAAGCTGGGTTACATCAATGTTACATACAGTATATCTACACAAACAGGAGATAGAGAGATGCAGTACAGAGTGAGAGATGTTTGGATATGTGACAGTACCAGTACAGAATGAGTATTTAAAACATTTTTGGTGGCATATATGTATACATAATTTATTTTATATTCTCTTAATTGAATTTAAAATCAATATACTGTATACTTCTTTTTACTTAGCAATTGGCTCAAACAGTCTATATAATTGTCTTTAATTCTTCAAGTCAAATTGTCTTTAATTCTTCAAGTCAAATTGTATGTACACTGTAGCACTGATCATGCTTTTAGTTGTCGAGGGATGCACTCTTAATTTTTGATGTCATCTACTGTAGATCTTGCATCTGTTTAGGTTTAATTCATTTAATTTAATGTAATGTAATGTTCCCTAGTTATAAAAGTGGATGACTAAACTGTACCACCAGAGTACGGGGAAGCTTTTTTCCTCAGGATGTGAGACTCCTCAATTCATCCCCGGCACTCCACCGTGAAAAGTTAATCTTTGTGACTTGATCATTTAGTCATTAGTTTGTATAGTATTTGTTTCTTTTGTGTGCAGCATAAAGAACTAAAACTGGACTCTTATTATATAACTTTGTGTTTTGATTAAATATAATAAGTATAATGATTAAATTAATCTTGAATTGGTTTTAATGTTGGTATAGTGTTTTAGCTAATCTGTGTTAATTCTTGCCAGTTAACACTGAAAACTATACAGTTTTGCAAAAAATGATATTCAGTTTTAGATATTTTATTATATTTATACGAAAATTACTGGGTAGTTACAAGGGAGGATTAGTCATATTTCTAGTTTTTCTCCTGTGTCTAATATTGTTTTTGATATGACTTGTTAATAAATACTGCTCTGGAAATAAGTACTAAAGCCTTTGGTAGAATATTACATCTCCTTTTTGTTTGTGCTGAATGCAGTCTGATAATTTTCATTATTCTTAATTAATGCACAATAGAATGTTTGGTTCACTTGTTATGAGGAAGCAATTCAATTTGATCCACCTGAATTCCAATACCAAATGACAGATTTATGAAACTGCGCCAACTTCTACATATATAAAGCCTTGTTGCAGACCTGCAGCTTCATATGGATGAGAGATATGAGAACAAAAGAAGCACGAATGAACAGGTAAGTAATAATTTTTGTGAGACATTATTTTCAAACTGCTTTGCTGCATAATAATAGTATTTCCTAAAAAAAAAAAGTGATGTTTATTCACAACTGGATTGAACAAATAAGTTATATGAGAATTTAAATGTTATTGGGGGTGAATAGTCAAAATGATCTGCACACTGCACTGACAGCTAAAATAAATTGACTTAAAGTAATACATTTTGCAGACAGTAATTTTCATTTTCAAAATTGTATTCATTTTACCATTATCAACAGGTGATGTTCACAGTGCCGTTTGCTTGCCAGCTATTCGGATACAAGTTATATTTTAGACTCTTATAGCATATTAAAGACTGGGTCAAAGAAAACTATATAACAGATTTACAGGACTGCGCATCCTTGGTTGAATATGCAATCTCATGCTTTCTGGGATGTTTTTCTTTGAAATTTTATTCATTATATTTGGTCAGCAGATCTGAATTTTAGGCTCTGGAGAATGGCAAGTCAAATCATTTTGGCCGTGCTCCTTTTGGGCATGATAAGTAAGTATTCAATTAAATCAAATTCAATGAAATTCACTTGTACTTCTGTTGATACTTTTACATAAAATCAATAACTGTCCTCTGTTTATTGATGTTAGTAGTCTATCGTATGATTGTCATATGTCTTTGTCCAATTATATTGTGTTTGTTTTCCATAGGCGCGGTGACTCCTCAGACAAGTAAGTTGATGGATAAATAACCTATTAGATTTTATTTTTTGATACTCTGAACAGGCCAGTTGTACAATAATTTCAAAACAATAGCTCAAAGCAGTTACTACTACAGGATTATACTTTTTTTTGCCATTGGGTAACAGCTAATACCACTGTTGCATGATGTTTTTTTGTTAGCAGGAATGAATAGGTTTAAATAGAGGATGTTGACTGAAGTTTATAAGTCAAGTCAAATTTTTATTGTTTCTTTTAAAGTTTTAAAATGTATTAATAGTACATTGAAATTTCACGTATATATATTTCAAGTATAGTGACTATAAACTGAGGGCACACAACATTAATTCCTGTACAAGAATTCTGTTATAATAGTACATTGTACAGTACATCCCATGCTAGAGTTTAGTTCCACTTGAAGGTGTAATGCGAAAGGTAGTTTATTGTGGAGTATCAATCCCAGTTTGTCAAATACTAACGTTTTGTTAGTAGTGTCGGTATTTGACGATCTGGGAATGAGACTCAACATCTCACATAAACCACACACAACACTGCAAATTAGTCATCAATGTAGGATTTGCCAACAAGGCCAATATGGATGGTCATTATATGTATATTTTTTATTTTATTTTTTGTTCTTTCTAGGACGCCTCTACCCAATTTCTGGACGAAGAAACCCTAGATCAGATGATGGAAGTTCTCCTCGAATTCCCCTACGGCGTCGTTTTGCTTTCTTTGGACGCTCGTATAATCAGATTTATGTATGTAAAAACAATTCTAACAAACTACAAAATCCATATTTTGAAGGTTATTAAAAATTCTGGTATGTTTTGAGGAGGAACACAAATTTATGTTTCAGATATTATGGAAATATTGGGGTTAGCTGTAGTCTAGGTATTGATATATGTTCATAAAATACTGTAGCAATAAATATGGTGATATTTGATGCAAGGGTCAAAGAATGTAGTCAATGCCTACTAATAATTTGTTTGTATGAATTGGTTTGTTTTCAGGTGAACAACAATGGACACCTGACTTTTACCACGGCATGGAGTAGTTACAGACCTCAAAGATTTCCAATGCGTGGATCCAGAGATGTCATTGCTGCACTCTGGACAGATTTAGACAACAGAGCAAGTGGTCAGATTTACTACAACCAATACACCAGCGGAAGTGTTCTCCAACAAGCTACACGAGACATTAATGGGTATTTCCCAGGGTTGAACTTCAATGCCAACTGGGTCTTTGTTGCAACATGGTATAGCATTTCCCACTATCAAAGCACTCGATCGGTAAGTCATCTTGTTTAAAATGGGTAAAATGCAAATGATGTGTAGTGTGTTTTACCAATTACCATATATACAATAAAAACTAGTGACTTTTTTTCAGCGATCAACTTTCCAAATAGTCTTGATCTCTGGTGGCCGGTACTCATTTGTGCTGTTGAACTATTGGTCATTAGCCTCAACAAATCGCAATGTACAGGTTAGAGCCATTAAAATTATATTCAATGTACTGCATGTTGCCTTGCCTTACTTAAATCTGAATGCAGTAGTGACAATGTACAAATACAAAAAACATAACATTGATTTTATCTGTGACATTTATGTCCAGGCTGGATATGACACAATCAACTCTGCACACCATTTCACCGTACCTGGATCATTCTCTAACAGAGCAACAGGCAGTAACTCAATTTTCCGCCGAAGCAGCAATGTCAATGTACCTGGTCGCTGGGTTTTCCGGACAGACACTGGAGCAACGGGCTGCACTTTCAATGGTAAGTCCAAAACCAGAGGTTGGTCACCAAAGTTACTTTACAGCAATATTATGTGACCAGCACTCCATAAAAAGATGATAAATCGTTGCTTGTTGTTGAACTATTAAATTATGTTTAATATGCTGCTAAAACTGACTGTTGTGCACTGAACAGCTTTCATTACAATATGGTGACTTACAGACAATCAGTTTCAAGTAAAGCTTTTTAATTCAATACTTTCAATTTTATAAATGTGTTATTTGCATTGGTATGTCAAAGCAATTATCAAAAGTCAAATAGTTAGGGCATCTGGGTGTCCTTCAAGTTTAAGACACTGACCATGACCATGCAACTTTCTTGGTTCAAAGTGGCTGGAAGCCTTTCTTGCATACCATCTTCCTCTCCTTATTTCTTATTATATTATATTATATACAGTATTTCTATTCTTTGCTATAAAAATAAAGGCAAAATGCCCTCAAAGCACATTTTAAATGATAATTGTGTTTACATGGTTAAGTCATTGCATGTCAAGGAACTTTTAATTTTACACTCTTAGGTCAGCGGGTGCAGGTGGGTGACTCATTCTGGAGCGACAGTACCTGTGCACAAAAGTGCACCTGCACCTCATCAGGCATACAGTGTCACAACCAACCCTGCTCCTTTTCCCAAATCTGCCAGCGGAGTGCCTTTCAGTTTTCCTGCCAGACAGTGCAGAGACGCACCTGTACCATAAGTGGTGATCCACATTACTATACATTCGATGGCACAGTGTTTCACTTTCAGGGCACCTGCACTTATGTTCTCTCTGAGCAATGTGGTCGAGGGCTGCCCTACTATAGAGTAGAGGGCAAGAATGAGCACAGAGGCAGCACTCGAGTTTCCTGGACACGACTGGTCAAAGTGTATGTCTATAATGAAACTATTGAGCTTGTGAAGGGGCGTCGTGGTGAGGCTAAGGTTAGTAAAAACATCTATGTCTCCACTAACTGTGATATTTTTATTTTATTTATTTATCTTATTTATTTTAACTGTGTTTGCTGGTGTTTTTACAGGTTAATGGAAGTTTTGAAGCCACTCCAATCTCTCTTAACAATGGCACTGTCCAGGTTTATGAGTCAGGTTTTTCAGTAATTGTCAGTACTGGTTTTGGCTTGGAGGTGTCTTATGACACAAATCATCTTGTCAGGATCAGAGTGCCCCACACTTACCAGAATGCAACGTGTGGTCTGTGTGGAAACGCCAACAATCGCCGTGGTGATGACTTCCGAACCCGCCAAGGCGAGGTTGTGAGCTCTGACGTGGTTTTTGCCAACAGCTGGCAAGCATCAGGGGACGATGAGCCTGGTTGTGAGGCGCGATGTCAAGGTCTGGACTGTGCTGGCTGTACTGAGAATCAGACAGCTTTATACAGAAATACTGCCCATTGTGGTATCCTCCAGAATAGTTCTGGTCCTTTTTCTACATGCCACCGACGACTCTCCCCACAGAACTTTGTGGAGAGCTGTGTGTATGACCTGTGTGTAGCAGGAGGGTACCAGCCCATTCTGTGCCAAGCCCTAAATGCGT
>JBBPCS010000001.1:10543268-10561929 GCA_037974645.1 Hollardia meadi
AATGGCACATCGGCACAAAATGACAATGACTTTGGACACAGCTGGAAGGCATCCACAAGCCAACAGGGGTGAGCTGTCTTGAAAAGCAGTGTGGATAATTTTATGGATATTGCAGCAGACAGTAATGGCAGCCTATGAGAGAAGATGCTCAGTTTTGGGGTTGAACATCCCTGAGTGGCGCTCGGGTTTGCATTGTGGTATGTTTGCATTGGGCTAATGAACAGCCAAGATAATAAATGAGAAAATAAATCCTACTTGTGGAAAATATATTTTCTGTGACTAGTTCTTATGTGATTGTTGTCACAGCTGAGTCATACCCATGTGAACAGCTGGACTGTATGGAGTATGAGTGGTGTGGTGAGGAAGACGGTGTTTATGGCTGCTTCTGTGATGAGCACCACCATCGGCCCAACAATGAGAGCTACGGTGAGGGCAGCTCCTCTTAAAACACTGCACTTTGCACATGTTCATTACACAAAGAAACTAAAGAAAATTTAGCAAAAATGTCACATATTACAAATACTTTTTTTTTGCCTTTACAAGCTTAAACATATTATGTTTTCCATATTTCTCTTTCATAGACTCGTCCATCACTTGTGTCAGTAGTTCAGCCACCATGTCAGTGTCACGCTGCCAGCTGTTTGAAGCTGGCTTTCACCTTGGTGCCCTACACCTCCGTGAAGACTCTTGCAATGGAACTCTCCAAGACGGACGACTGGTCTTTCGCTTCAACAATGATGACCAGCTGTGTGGGACAGTTCTCAGGGTACAGCCCATTCATTCTAAAGACACAGTCTGAAGAGCATTTTAGATGTTAACCTCTCCAAATGAAAAGCATATTGAATCGTACTACTTAGTCTTTTGTCGTCTTACTCTCAAAGAGCAACGGGACCCATTTCATCTATGAGAACGCCATTCAGGGTGACGTGGACCCTCATGAGGGCCTCATCAGTCGTGAGAAGAGCATCCGCCTGCACTTCTCCTGTGAATATCCTCTGTCCCAGGCCATGTCTATGGATGTGGGCATCAACCCTGTAGAAAGGTGATAACCACAATACCATCTCGCCTTTGTGGTTCTTATGATGTTTTCACATTGGCTTGAGCAAGTGCATAGAATGATTATTTCAAGATTCTGTTTTATCAAACTTATTCAGCTTGTTCTTATCTAACTTATTTTACTCAAACTATACACAATATAGAACAGAGGTGTTTAATCACAGGTTTAATCACATTGTGTCTTGTTTTTCTGCAGCATTGTGAACAAGAGGCTTCCATCTGGCCAGGGTCGTTACAATTTGAGGATGATCCCCTACGAGGACGCCAGCTTCCGCCTCCCCATGACCAAAAATAGGAATGTAGAAATGGAAATAGACCAGAGATTGTACATCGAGGTGCAAACAGAAGGAGTCGATGACCGGCAAATCTCCACTATTCTGGATTCATGCTGGGCAACACCTTTCAATGATGCCAGCTACCCTGTCCGCTGGAATCTCATCACTAAAGAGTAAAGGAGTTTGAGCTTTTTGTTTTTAGCACCTTAATACCTCAAGTCATACTGATTCTGAAAAAGTTACATATAAGTGAACCCTAAATTGTGTCTTTCATATAACTTTAGCCATCTTCCCTGTTACAACTTACTTTACTTATAGTCCACCTGATAACAATGTAACTTCGTCTTTCAGGTGTCCTAATCCAGGAGATGGTACAGTAGAGGTGGTTCAGAACGGCATCTCCACTGTGGCCAGATTCTCATTCAGGATGTTCACCTTTACGAATTTTTCATCCATCTACCTGCACTGCCAAGTGCACCTATGCCTTTTGAGTCACAACAATTGTTCAGCTGTAAGTACCACTTAACTTTACACTCAAACAGACTATATATCTGCTGCCACTGTTGTAATTCACTCTGGGCAAAAGCTTCAGCTGAAAACTTGTAATGTTGTCTCCTGCAGCATTGCTACCCTGGTTACCACATAAGAGTGGCGAGGGATATTATCCTTCATGACACTGAAGCCATCTCACTAGGACCACTAATCCCAAAATCAGGTAACTCATTACATTTTTCATAGCCTCTGGATTCTTGTGACATATTAGACTGCTCAACCAGTGAATGTGTGTTCATGTTTGTGGAAACATTCCACTTTATTTTACCGCTGAAGTTTGATTTTGGTTGTTCTCTTGCAGACAAATGGGCGAAAACGAGCAGTGCTTCACGTCAGTTGACCTCCATGTTGACCCTGCTAGTCAGTTTGATGACTGCCCATACTCTTACCTAGAGAGATCAAAGATAGGGAGGGGGGGGGGGGGGGGGGCAGTAAACAGACATTACACCATATACATTTTACACCACGACATACTCATCAGTCAGCAGTAGTTTAATTACTATGCATAGATTTAATAATATTCTCCATTGTGAATCACCAAAAAGTAGATCAAGATACCTTTTTTTGTGATGGTGGAAGCCTGAAAAACTTAGTTGCTTCCTGCAAATTGCTTCTGATTTGTCTTCCTCTCATCCAACTGTTTAAAGTTGTGGTAATTCTTCTTTACAGCATTAGAGGGCAGCATAAGCTTAAATACACATTTGGCTCTGTTCTCATAAAACTTTCTTTTCACCTTTTTGTATTTCATGGAATGTTCATTGGTTGTAACCGCCAGTCTTTTGCAATGATTTTTATTATCACTAAAACAATATTTCATTACTAGTAATCATTAATAAATGGATAAATAAATGGATAACATATTAATCTTATTGTATACCTATATTTTCAACTAAAAATAGAGGCTGTAGTCATTTTTATGTGAACTTTTTACATTTTTCCCATAAAAAAATGTATTTACTTAAAGTTCAGAGTTATTTCTTGAAATTGCTTAGAAGATCTAGAGATACTAGTAAGTGCAGTAAGCATACTTCAGTATGCTCTCCTAGCGTAATGTGTATCAGACATATCAGAAAAGAAGCTGCCAGTGACACAAGAGGTCAGGTTTCTCTTTTTTGTGCTGAACCTCCTTTCAGTGTGCAGACGAAGAGAGCAGATATCTCCTGTGTTTTCTCTTTGGGGGCAAAATTCATCATTGTCAGTCAGCGTGTCCTCAACAGCACAGGATGAGACCTACAGTGGCGTGACAATGCTTACCACACACCAACGGCATGTAATTTGGCATTTGTGTTATGGTGCACGAAGGCTTCAAGTCCAAGTTCATGATCAATACACCATTCATCAATACACGGGCTCTGCTGTCCACACCTGACACTTCAGGTAAGTTATGTGCAGGTTACTTAACAGATCATATTTCATGTCTGTTGGCTTGAAAGCAGAATATGTGTGTGTATAATCTTATTAAGCAGTTTTAATGGTTAGCTAGTCTACTTCTGGACCCAAATATATCCATGTGTTCAGGTTAGTGCTAATGGATCAACACCCTCATTACACTAGAGTCATTGTCTGATCACTCTGTGTCGCCCATGTAATAGCTTAACTCCTCCGACAGTGTGCCATTGGGAGGTTAATCCCACGGTTTATGTAGCATTTACAGGCATTCAAAGTCAATGTGCGAACATGAATGAGAGAAAGAAACTGAGACATTCACAGGAAATAATATTTCGTTCACAATGGAATTGATATCTGCAAGCCATCATTTAGCAGACATCCTTTGTTGAGAGAAAACCTTGCAGCAAATCTAATGTCATGCCAAGGATGACAAGGCAGTTTTAGCGTAAGAGTTCTTTACTAAATTAGTCTTAGTTGAAGCTGTAGGCCAACACACAGATTGGAAAATAACTTAAGATATCAATTCTAAATCACTGGCTCGATTGCTTATAGACTTGTTAACTCCTAAAACCACTAGTCAATACTGTAAACAGTCAACTGTGAAAAGTAAAATTTTAGGTTTACTGTAGTTAATATTCAAAATAGTGATAATTTAAAATGCACAGTAGCTAGGCCTCTTTCTTCAGCTTTGCATTGGTGCAGTATGGATGATAGCCTATCCTAGCAGCTCTCTATACTGAAAGTGCAAAATGGGGCTTTGTACTTAATTCATTTTTATACCATGTTCTTCACCATCTTAGTATTGTGTGTTAGCATGCATGTTAGAACTAAACACAAAGTACAGCTGAGGATGGACTGAGCCTCACTAGTCACATATAAACCAACATATATTGAAAATTTGCCCTGATGATGGCCCTAAATTAAAAATGAAAGTCTTTTTAACACATATGGAGACATGTCACTTATTATCAAAAATGTCAACCTCATGGTGGCGCTAAAGGAAAATGCAGGGCGCCAAGTCAGCAAGATACATTCTCTGGAAGCCATAAATGTACTAAATGTAAATGTACATAAACTGGTAGACAAACTGGCAGACAAACATCGCCATCCAGAACCAGCTTGGCCATAAATGCTGCAAAGATTTAGTGTCCCTCTACCCTCCAAATCAAAGGTATAATGTATCCTCCTGAAATGCACGTGCCCCTTTAACCCCTGGTCGCTTTTGTCTTTTCAGTCACATTCATTCTGTCCTTTTTCAAAACTCATCTATCCTGTATCTAATTGGATTAACTAAACGCAGTTCCCGAAGCTTCAGAGTTTGTCCCACCTTTTTGACCCACACGTCAAAGATAATAACATCCATATGTGGCTAGTCATACCTGATTTTCATTTGTAAACTGCTGTCATACAATCATGTTGTTGTGCTCTCCTTTATGTAGGCACGTCTTGAAATTAGAGGCCTGCAAGAAAATAGAACTTGCTGTTTAACAACCTCAAACTTTCATGAATTTCTTTGAGATCATATAAAAAAATACTGTAATTTAAATAATTGTTTTTATATAGCTTAACAGAAATTATTAAAGGTCCATAAATGTTAAAGTGGATGCTCTTCTCAAGGTTTTCTCTGTCTTCATCTGCATCATCCTTTTCCCGCTCTGAGCCATCAACACTCATCCCTCCAATCAGACCTGAACTGTTTTTAGAAGAAGGCCTGTGCCGCGCGGGACAAGGCCGTTTGTAAGAAGGGAGAGAGAAAACTGAGAGGAAAACGGTGAGACAAGTAGAAAGTGGTGGATGGGGAAGAGAGGGAAATATGAGTGACAGCTTGTTGACTTTTACAAGATGCTGAGAGCTTAGTGGGCTAAATTGGATTCGCTCAAGAAGTCCCCCGTGTGGTGTGTTGTTGGGGTCAGGAATGGTCCCATCTGACGTTTGACCTCTGCTATTTCCCTTATGTCAGCACCACTGACCACAATGCACTGCAGTATAATTACATCTGGACTGAAGTCCATTTTGTTTAGAAAAAGGGAATATTAACAACTGATATTTAATTTTATTTCCCACAAAGAATTTCCCCAACATTCCACCTCCGCCGCATTTCTCGTTGTTCACAAGACCTTTTGTTTAGGTAGGACCTTTCTTGATATAGACATATCCGACCATCTACTGTTTCTCTCAAGAGTAATGAGATTTCCCTGGTGAATTTTATACTCCTGAGAACACTGGACAGCAGCTGCAATCCTAGGAGTCATGAAATTGACTCAGCAAACCATCAGCCCTTTGTAAAGCGAAATATACACAGTGACTTTCGTTCGTGCTGTGTTCTTTGCAGTGACATCTCTACTCTCCTGAAAATTACATTTTACGAGAGAGAAATACGCTTTTGAATTGTATCCATAGTCTTAAAGTATTTTTTTATTGTAACACTATTATGTCCCATTAAAACTGCAATAAAACCAAAAATCTAATCAGATCTTATCAGCCCCTCTTCCCTTCTATGGGTAATAACTATTTTGTTGTTTGTGGTCATGCTTATTCATCAATTATTTCCATTAAATCCCTTGTGATAAAGATGCCCTAATTACTATTATTATGATTATGTTGTCTGTGACTTACTGTTTCCATCAGCCTTCCATTTGAAATATTAGATCAGAGGTTTACCAGAGGGCTTCCTCTTGCCATCTGGTTCTGCTGTCACCCCATGACTACTTCCTTTAGTCCTCGGACCCACAACACAGTCTACGGTGACTTGCTCTGTAATATCTTAAAAAGCATGACTTTTTTTTGTTTCCTTCTGTTTCAAAACTATTGTCACCATGGTAGAAAGTGATACATAGAATGTGTGAGTCATGCCACTTGATTGTACATTATTTCTTCTGGCTGCAGGACAAAATGTTGATGGGACTTTTATTGAGAGCTGCAAATTTTCTTTTTAAAAATGAGCTTTTTTTGCTGAGAGGTAGACGAGAATATTACCGACACTTATCTCTGTATTATAAATATGGGCGTAGTGCCATTCAGCTAGTTAGCTTAGCTTAGAACAAAGACTACAAACAGGAAGAAATAGCTCTGTCCAAAGGGACACACAAACACAATTCACCTATGTGCACTTCTAAAGCTCACTAATTAACATGCATGTTTAATCCACCAAAGTGTAAAAACACCTCATGCAAAAACATTTGGACTGATCAGGTTAGCTGTTTCACCCTGTTTACAGTTTTTGTTCTTAGCTAACATTCTTCAGCTCCACCATACAGATGTGACAGTAGCATTGATCTTCTAATCTAACTCTTGGCAAGAAAGTGAATAAACGTATTTTCCAATTAATGTCCAACGGCTATAAATTATTATTATGCATAAACATGAATGAACAAGTACACATGTGTAGTGAGAAAAATTTAAATCTCCTTCCCAGTTTTCAGCTCAGTTGGACAGACCAGATAACATTTTCTGAGTATTTTCAATTTACTCAAAATGCTTTTAGCTAATTTGCCTACATACTCTAATTAAATTTGTCCCAGCAATTAGAAGGCCAGAGGTTGATGGAGTGAGTGATGAACTGGACACACGATAATGACAACCCTCCTCCTTATCCACTGTGTCACCATACTCTCTTTCTTCTGTCCTGCCCCGCCCCGCCCCACCCCACCCCACAACCACCACCATCAACATTTCACTCAACTCCAACAATGACCATGGGCTGTTTATCGACTGGCTTCTTCTTCCTGTTTGTGGTACTAAGAGGCTGAAATTAGATCTGCATCGCGGAGGATTTGAGATAAATTGGGCAGCGGATCGGTCCTAATTCATTTTTCTCTTGTTTTCTGATGGGGAGTAGGAGAATGGTTCATGATGATGCAGCAGACAGGATAACACCAGACTGACATGGACAAGGATAGGGTGAAGGTGGGTCTGCTGGGTGTAGGGTGTGCTGAAATTAATTAATTTTACAAATAACAGGATATCTATTTTAATGAGGCAGTACAGCAGTTGTGTATGATAAAAAGCAAAAGCATTTGGTGTTTGATGGCCATATATGTAGTCTGAACAGCTCAATATTGCCACCTTTGCCAAGCTTGAGGCTCGTCTACCAATGAAAGGCCTCATCGTTGGCTGTAAGCTATCCACCACTGTTGCTCCCTCCAGTTGGCCCAAATGGCTGTGATCCACAGAGGTAATCAGCCGGTCCCATTACAACTCCCGGGGGAGGGGGGTTACTCCGTTGCTTCTTTGTACGGTTAGGAGTCGGGGTGGGGATCTCAGTCTTTTCACTATCCCACTTTGATCTGACTCCAATCCCTGACAGCTGATACTGTAGCTGAACCTGACACTCGGCACTGCCTCCGTACAAATCTGGAATGGGAAGAAGAGAATGGGATTGAGAAGAGCAGGGCTGAATGCCGGAGTTTTGTGTGCCAGACAGATATGATGACCCTCTTGGTTAAACTCAGCCCAAGAGGTCATGTCCCAAACTGAAGAGGAGGAGTGTCCTGAGGGTAAACTGCCTCTTTCATCTCTTCACATTAATGCAAAAAATATAACTTGCACATGATGGTGATGTGGGATGGTGCATCAGCATGTAAGTTGACTTTTTTCCTCAAGGTGTGTAGACATTGTACATAATATGCAGACCAAACTATGCTCATCTTAGCCAATTAGGACAATTCTAGAAAAAAAGAGAGAGAATATGAAAAGAATATGAATACTTTATTGTCCACTAATGTGGGAATTTGCCTCCAGTTTCACCATAACACATGCCATAAAAACAAACATAAAAATGTGGATTAATCATAAGACATGACATAAATCATACATGCATAAACGCAAAAAAAAATCTCAGCAATGTACGTTCATAATAATACAACACACAATACCGAAGTCTAAATAAGATACGCAATACACAAGTGTTCAAAAAATGTATCTACTGAGCAAAAACTTATAGCATAATCATCCGGATCTTTGTTTCATTTATTACCTTCACAACACTTGGGACAAAGGATTTCTTGTAGATTATATTAGCAGATATTAGATATTAGCCTATGGTAGTCTGTAACATCTCCCTGAGGCTAAAGGTTCAAATTCACTGTGCAGGGTAAGTAGGGTCGTAATAATTCTGTTTGCTTGACTTCTTGACAGTTCTTCATACATAATATTTAGCTGCTAGCTTTTGATGTTCAGCTTACCGTTCTTACCGTTCTACCGTTCAGGACATTTTCCAATTTTTGGCTGGGCTTCAGGGCCAGCCTGTAACACTCAAATGTCCATCACTGAGTAGCTGAGTGACGAAGTTGCAGGATTGGTCCGGCAGAGTGTTGGTGTTTCCCCATTGGCCTAATTGTTTTCTCTTACGTCCTCGGTGTGTATTTACAGGGGTTTTATTTCATTGACTGCAGTTCTTTTTAAATTTATCACACTCTAAGTGAATATTTTGCTGTTCTTGGGTACTACTGAAGTCTGCTGAAATAATTGATCAGACCCTTTTTTTCTATCCAGATCATAAGAAGGGAATCGTCAGCTATTCTTGCATGCTGTAGTTGATTGTTGAGTCACATTTCCACATCATCAAATACCAACACCCGAGGAATGAGACTCAAAATCAGCTATCTTTCTCCAGAATCACTCACCCCACCAAAGAAGTTCAGATGATGTCAAAAGACATTTGAACAACAAAGAGAGAACTTAACTTTCGCATTAGTTTGTCCCTGATCTAATTTAGTTCTGACAGCTGTTTTTTTTTCCCTAAAGGGATGTTTCAGAATGACTCTGCAGGCTGTATATGGCCAGCCCTTTACAGGTGCTACAGATGGGCCCCACCAGCATTAGCTGCAAAGCTCTGCTATTGGCTAAATGATATAAGGACATTAGCAATCCGAGCCTTCCTGAGTTAAAGTGAGAGAAAAGCCTTTTAAACAATGGCTATCCAAAGATCCCTTGGGATAGACGGGGGCGTGTAAAGACATCTGTTACCTGTATTTTTGTGTGATAAAACAGCCCTCTACCAACCATTCACAAAACAAGGTGTGTGTTTTTCTGCTACACCAAGCTTATCACGTGCCGCTGAGGTGTTTTGAATTCAACTTACGTTTTCTTGGAAATACTTCAGGGCAGGCCTCCCACTCATTATTTACAAGATCCCTAATATAGTTTGCATACATAACAACCAGACACGCTGCAACACATTCTGCCTCAGGGAAGCACTAAAACTGATGTTGACCTATTGGGCCTCTGTCTGTCATCACAGATCATGTACATACCTAAACAATACAGTGGAAAGAACCTAGAAATGTACATTTGTGGGATTCTTCACTATCTTAGATCATATTTAGATCCTATCATAACCTTCTAACCGCCAGATCATTGAGTATTTTCACATTTTGAATTCTGTTAAAATAAAGGACTCGGTTCAGAAACATGTAAGCCCCATTTAAAACCCATTAAGTAACCAACAAAAATGGCTTATGGATTTTGAGCAATTTTTAAGAAAGCGAGACGTCTGTAGCACAATGCTTTCTTTATTCACAGGATGCTATTGCTGAACACGGTATCAATGTCTTCATTACATAAAAAACACAGGGATGAAGTACCAAATCCCACAGGCTCTTTCTCTGTCTTGGATGTCTAGATAGATGTGGGAAAGGTCCATGTCATACTAGAGACATGTATTATCTTCTTGAGTACAATAATCTGGTCCCTTGTCTTCTTCCACAGCCACAGTGCTACGTTACATCACTCCTTTATTTGGAAGCTATATCAAAGTGACATCATGATCACCACTCTATACCTGCATTCACCACAGAGACGGGTGGCTGGGATGAAACTTGAGCCTTTATATTATATGAGATCTAGAACATCAGTGCTTGTCCTTGGCTATTCTGAAGACACATCAGATTTCATGCGGCAGAACGTGGGGACAGTTCCAGTTTCCTGTATGCTCTGTGCTAGGGTTGGGTATCAGTATACCCCAGTACCACGTAGCATCGAATCTTCTCTAATCATGCGATACCTGCATTATCCTTTTTGTACCCAGATAGAAAAAAATGACTATTTGCATGGTTTTCCTCACAGCCCATCACCGCAAGTGTTCTTGGATTCAATGTGACTTGTGATTGTCCCTCTACGTCAGCAACTCCGATCCATTCAGTTAGTGGTGTGACAAACCCGAGCATGGCGTGGTTGACAGAGTTGGCAGTTCAGCATGTCAAGACACCACCAAAAGTGTTGAAAAGTATGGCTATAATACACACCTGTGGCACAAAGAACAAAGGGTGGAAGTACGATGACAATGATAAAGCATGACAAAGCTCGTCAGCAACAGTACAACTAAAGTACTTAAAATATCTCTCCATGATTTTCTAATGGTGTCCTTGGAAAATATCAGTGTTAAAACATAAAGCATTTCATGTTAAGTGGTTACAAGGTTTCAAAGACAGTCTTCTTTGACAGGCATTTGAAATGTACAGCTGGCTCAGAGTATCAGTATCATTCAAGCAGTGTGTTTTTACCTCTAGGTGCAGACCTCGGTTGTCTTCATACAATTGTTTCTGTGCTGCAGATCCTTTTTCTGTTATGACACGGAGGCTCTGTTGGTTCAGTGACTCACTTGTCAGGACGAGCTAACAAAAGAATCAAAGAGAGGAAGTATGTACAAAATACTCATTCAGTCAAATACTGAATGTGCGATGAAGCAAGTCAACATTTGAAAAAAAAAGTCTCCGGCCTTTGGTTGACTATTGTTGTAGTGATGGATGGATGGATTTTCTCTTTCAAAACAGGGTGAGACTCTTATGAGTTCTTGTTGTAAAAATGACAAGGAACAATGTGTATACTGAGCCTGTTCTGGATAGTGGCTGACTCTCTACTGGCACAGCTGATGTAAATGTGCCAGGCACCTGGTAAACAGACCAGATACATAAATAGAAACAGGGAACATGTGAAGTTTTACATCAAATGCAATCATACCAATACTATTTTAATGGCATTTCCCCCTGAACCACCCTCAGACAAACAAATAAATGCTTTCCTGCTCACCGCAAAGCCGCAGGCTGGAATGCCTCACTAATTACGAGCTTCTGAAAGATGCTGTGTGATTTGTGTCAGTGTCCCTTATTTTGTCACTTCCTACTAAACACATTAAAGCTTCATCATCGCTGAAAACTGAACAATTGTGGACAATAAAAGCCGTGACTCTCCAAGGCACATTCCTGTCGTTAAGCTTTAATCGCCTGCTTTAAGGCCGCAGACATTTTACAACCCTTCAGTTAACAAAGATGGTGCTTCTCAGGAATGCCTTAACTGTTGGATCAACACGGAAATGTTGGCACTGTATGTTCCTGCAAACAATGTTTTAGTTTTGTACATTTGATATGTATCACATCAAGATTTCTACAATACGTGTCATCCCACGTTTCAGATTACATGTATATGAGCTAATTTCCATGTCGGGAGGGTGGAGGTGTCGGCAGTGGTATGACATTTTGGGGTGACTGCCCCTAAGGAAGAGAGAGACCTCAGCCAACCAAAAAAATTGAGTCATTTTAGCGACTGTTGGGACATTTTGTCTTTGTGGCACCGAAAGCAGATATTTTGGACGAGGCATCAGGGGAGTCTCCAGATGCGTCTGTGGTGACAAAACCAGATATTTTAAGGCAAAACATGATTCTTTGAATGTACTTAAATGTACTCCTTTAACTTTGGCACAAATGTCCACTTGGACTCAGGGATGAGCTGACTAGATTTTGGTGCTCAAAGGTCAAAGGTCATATATAATATTTGGTCATATAATTAATTGGTGACAATAATCCTGAATGCACAGCTTAAATCTTGAAGATGTGTATGAAGCTTCCACGTTTTCGCAACATTCATATCTGAAGCATTGTAGTCCACCACTAGCTCATTGGTTTTGATGATATTCAGCTTCAGGGGACTGTGGCTACAAGATGTAATGAAGTATGTAAACTGCACCTTGACTGGAGTTTGGAGGCAAACAACCACAAGGTGGTAATTCCAGTTTTCCTGTTTAATCCTCCTAGATTGTGGCTACAGTAAGGAATATTCTGTCTAATTTACATCACATGGCTGTGTAATGGAAGGGAGGTAATTGTAATTGAGCAGAGGCAGATAAGGTACAATTCAGAGAACCAGAAGTTCAGAGAAGAGTTTTCGAGGGAGGAGACTCTCCACCATGCTGCATTATCTTTAAAGAGGAGACAGGAGAGAGGAAAAGACAGGAGGAGGAGAAATTGTATAACAGACTGATATGGAAGGAGGTGAAAAATGTCTCTATTACAGGCCTAATAGAATTTCCCTTGGCCCTAGAGGGAAGCAGAATGGACTCTCCCTCCTTCCCACTTAGCCTCTCCATCCCCTTCATCCAGCTATTTGCTCTGGCCAGAGATATAATTTCATCACCCTTCACTTAATTGTGTGCGTTGCCGGCAGAGCCTCACTTTCTGTTCCAGCAAACAGAGACAGGTGGGAGAGGAGGAAAAAGAGTGGAATAATAGAACAGAGTGGGAAACCACATCACTTCATTTTTATAAATGGACAGTTTGTAAAAGCATTGGGTGAAGGTCCCCTCTGAGTAGCCAAGTGTAAATACAGCAGAAAACATTGAGTGGGATCTTAGTGTGTCATACTGGATATAGTAGCCTACTGTATATACTGTAAATCCAATATTTGTATTTGACAATACCAGTTCTGCACAGGGGTGGGCAATAATCAATATATGTAGACCAATAGAATGGACAAATTCTGCTATATCTTTGTAAAAAAAAAAAAATTGTTCATTCATAGATTTATATCTATATATATTAATAGATAGATTCTATTCATAAATATTTGTTGAAACCTTGATATAGAAATACTCCAATAATTTGGTGTTGCATGTCCATAAAGCTGTGGGATAAAAAAGCAATGGTCAAAATTGAAGCAGGTGAGGCCACGATATCCTGACTTTTAGTTCATATAGCTCTACAACACTGGATCCTACATTTCCCATGATACAACTCCATTACCCGAAAAAAGGCTTTACGGAAGACTGAATATTACTAACCATTACTACAAAATTAACTTTGACATATAAAATGAGTGGAGTGGAGTGTTTGGAGTGTTTTCCAATCAAGAGTGAAAAAATCTAATTAATAGTTTCTGACAACTAGATGACCTTCACGTAACTGTTTCAGCAGTTTTTCTATCAGATACTGCTTTGGTTTACCCTCATTGTCAAGTGTGTGAATAATAAGAAATAAACTGTTTATTATCTTATTTGCAGTATTAGGAAGAAGTCATTTCATACCCAGCCTTCAAACACAAATTGAAACCGACCCACAAATTCACGCCTATTTGTTTCTAAAGAAAGAGAAAGCTGCTCCTCCTCTATTCCCTCGTCAGACCCCTGACTGCAGAGATCAGTCACTTCTTCCCTACTATCCCATTCTGGAACAAAAATTTTGCTACTTTCAAAGGTTGCACTTTGTGTTTTATCTCCTCCGTGACCACGGAAAACATGTGCGGCATCATCTTGAATGATCTGCAGACTTGCTACAGTCAGTCATACATCACCATAAGCGTCAACTGAGACCTTCAGAGAGACCGTCTTGTCTTGGTCATAAAGCTGAAGATGCCTCTGACCTTTGACCTCATCTCAATTAATCCCTTTTTTTTTTTTTTTTTTAGAGAGAGAAAACTGTGCTAACTTGAATGGTATGAGGCACAAAAAGCAAAGAGGTTAAAAGATATTTCAAGTATTTTAGACTGTACCAGTTTCAACATTAACTAATTTTTTTTTTTTATTATTTTTTAACGTATAGGTTGTGAAGAAAAATTCTGGCCATGTGGTGAATAAGTGGGTAAGGGTTATTGTAACAACATAGTCCAATTAACTAAGCATTTATTGTGAGTGTCATTTTTATTTTTCAATGTCTTCCATCACCTGGGCTTGCGGAACTATTTTCAAATTCTTATGTTGTGGCCATACACTACATTTTTTACATTTTATGATCCTTATGATGGTTAAACGGATGAAATTTACACAATGGAATGCAATGAATTTACAGTTACAAAAGTCATAATGGTCATGGTTTGAAAGGGAGGTCAAAAAGATGTCAGTCATGATATGAAATAACTTACAAGGAGTTGATGAAACTGATTCATAAGGTGCTTCTGACTCTTTAGCTTTGATAGTTGCTTACATTTCAGCATTCAGTCAGCATTTTGCCATTTCTGGATTTACAGAAATACTCATGACTCAAATAGGTTGAATGGTTTGCTGTTGAAGGAAAACATCAACATTTTGGAAAACTGATTTGCAAAAATATAAAAGTGATTTACCTTCTAATCGAACTCATCAGAAAGCATCTGATGAGTTCGATTAGAAGGTAAATCACACTCTAATATCTGTCTGGTAAAGGTTAGCTTAATTTAGCACAAAGATTGGAGACATTCAAGGTTTGTTGTAGGGATTAAACATTGAAAAGTATAATAACAGGTTGAATAAGCTGCTGGTGGTAGGCAGATTGTTCGGACAGAGCCAGGCGAGCTGTTCCCCCTGTTTCCAGCCTTTGTGCTAAGCTAAGTTAACTACCTAACTAGCAAATAAGCATATTTCCCCAAAAATTAAACTGTTAAACAATTCCTGTGGTTTTGAGTTTCGAAGTTATTTTCCTGTGTTTGTTACTCGTTTTTTATTTTGTACTCCTTCCCTTGTGTTTCTTGTCCACTTCCTGCCTTTGTTCTTTTCCCTCCTCCTGTGATTACCCTCATGTGTTTCACCTGTGTCTTGTTAAGTTTCCTTGTGTATTTAAGTCCATGTGCGGCCCTCTTACTTTGCCAGTTCATCGCGTTACCTTCCATGTGTGCCTTAGTTCCTGCCTGTTCCCTTGTATTTTCATAGTTCATGTAGTTTCATAGCAAGACCTATGGGAAGGTCTTTGTGTCAAGGGTTTCACAACCACACATTTCTGGACAGTCCTAAGGGAGCTCTGTTTCCACATTCTCACTTTATCCCAGTGGTGATTTGTAGAGTAAATAAGCATGTTATTCTGAGGCTGAGTCATAAAACTGACCATAACATGTTGTAAATTGACCAAGTTAACTGTGCAGCAAAGATTGAAATAGTAAAAGAATATCATTACCTATAATTGTGCCATATAAGAGCTTCTTTTTTTGTCACTTATTTACAGCTTGACACATAAACATGTATTGTTGTTTTATATCATTATCTTCTCTTTCTGTAAATGTCTTACGTTTGTAACGTGAACTGAGACACTCGATTCAAAACTGATTTACTTGGATCAACATCTTCATTTAGATTACTGTGCTCTTAGAAGGATAGAACAAATAGAACAAAGGGCAACATCAAAGCTAATGATTTTAACATTAGATGTTACTTTGCAGCAAAATTTAGGTGGCCTTCACATCTTTTCAGTATGAACCACATTAGGAAGTAATCACTTCAGTAGGTTTCCATTAGAGAAAGTGTTCAAGATGATGTAAATTTTATACTAACACACAAAACACTTATTAGAAGTGTCTCTACAGAGTCTGACTGGTGCTGCAGCGAAGAGCACTTTTCTTCACCCTGTTCAACATGAAGTCAAAACTTAACTGGTCACCCAAACTCAACATGGCCTATCCTCTTTCACCACCACATGTCACTCCTGCACACATGGTTCCCTTCACACATCAAACATTCCCCGCTAACGACTCACTGGAGGTTAGCAGCAGTAAGCTGCAGGAATGTGTTTTCCATTTGAAGCACGGTTCACTTAGAAACTGATCTTGGATCCTGGGACTGGGTCAGAACCTGTTGATGCCATTTGTGATCTTAATAAGCAGAAACATTTCAGACTGGAGAGAACAAGTACACATGTTAAAGTTGATAACTTAAATCCAGTTTAATTGGACTGGGAGCATAATGAAGCAGGTCTTAGCAGGAAGTTTGTCTTCCTCATTACAGAGTAATTATGGGCAGTTTGGGTTTGTGTCTAAATAGACACAATTAAAATGTTTTACATTCACATGCATTTTTTGTTGTGTATGATATACTTTCATATCTGGTGCGTTTTACTGCATATATATTACTGTATTTTATATTATACTTTGTTATATTTATTATTTGTTATATTTATTATTTTTAAATAGTTATTTATTAGTTTCCTACCTGCTTGCAACTACAACTGTTGCATGTGAATTTACCCTCTGATGATTAAAATCTTATTTTAGGTTTATATCTGTGGACATCTAGAATTTCTCCTATCTGATTTCCAAAATAAGTAATTAGAATACTTTTGAACCTTAAGGTATACTAATTCATCACAATATTTTCACACTTGTAACACTGCCACTGAGTTAAGCCCACCGTGGCATAAAATATGTAACCAGTGGGAACCATGTGTCTTTTCACGCACAATTAACTTGTCATATCACTCACCAGAGTGAGTCTAATTGCGTTGACAGGCTGTTGGTATCTGTTATTATAGTATTGGGTCGCCATTGCTACACTGACCACAAGCAATGCCATAATTTATGCAGTCAGTTTGATGAAACTAAAGAGGAACTATAACCCTACTTTACCCCCTTTTAAGGCTCCTCTTCCTCATTAGTCCCTGCTTGTGCTGCAACCGTGGAAGCTTCCGGTAATCAGTCTCATTTGGCTTGGATTACATGTCAGAAGGACTTCAGTGGCTCTTGGGGAAAATGCACAGGCCTTCTCCATCCTGGGGGCAAAATACAAAATAATCCAGGGCTTCATAACTAAAAAATACTATAATAGTGTTGGAACTGCATATGTGCAACCCCAATTCCCAAAAAGTTGGTACACTGTGTGAATGTGATCATTTGCTAATCGTTTTTGACCGTATACCCAATTGAAAACAGTACAAAAGACAATATATTTAAAGTTTCCTCTCAACAACTTCATTAATTTTTGTAAATATAAGCTTATTCTGAGGTGATATCAGGTGTTAGTATCGTGATTGGGTATGAAATGGGCATCCTCAAAAGGGTCAGTCACAAGTAATGATGGGACGAGGTTCACCTCTTTGTGAAACACATGACCGTAGGATATGACTACATGGGCTCAGCAAAAAAAGTCTGTTAGCAAATAATTGCTGTCTGTTTTTATTTATGTTCCTCCCTTTTATGGAACCAGTACGGTGGCCGAGAGAGCTCAACGCACTGCAACTTAAGAAAACACATGCAAATAGACAAAACACTAGCAAATTAAGAAAACATTATCAATTGGATAATACATGCACTGCAAACATAACACAAGCAAATAGAGAAATACGATGCAAATACAAAAACTCGCTGCAAACACCCACATCACAACCAAATAGAGAAATGCACTGCAAGTAGCATTGATGACAACGGATATGGATGTTTCTAGGTGACAGTAAAAAGTGATGGACACCCGTGTCCAAAAAATGTAAAATGTATTTGCTCTTTATTTTATCTTGATGGCATGAGTCAGATATAGCTGGTGGCAGATATCTGTTGTTAACCTAGCCTTTGCATTTTGTTTATTATTAGCCTGCCAATTCAAATAATACCACGAAAAACACACAGAGCCATCACGATATTAAAATAAAGAGAAAAGCTAATTCTTTTAGTTTATTTTCCAGCACCACTGACGAGTAGCCGACTTCAATAACTTTGAGAGTCACAAACGGTCGCAAAACAAGTGTGTCCCACGTGTCCATCACTTTTTAGTGTCCCCTACAAACATCAATATCCGTTGTCATCTGTGCTACTTGCAACGCATTTCTCTATTTGGTTGTTGTGTTTGCAGCGCACATGTTGTCAAATTGATGATGTTTTTTTAATATGATAGTGTTTTGTTTATTTGCATGTGTTTTCTTAAGTCATAGTGTATTGAGCTCTCTCGGCCACCATAAATCAGGGTTGTACGGAGCCCCAAAGTGTACAATAATAAATAAATAAATTATTAGGAAATAAATTATTAAAGAATAAATTGTATAGCATACATTTAGGCCTGTTGGAGTTTTTGAATTGTAGAAAGTTGTTGAGCTTGCTAGCTGAAAACAGCCTGGGGGCAAGTGATTGGCTGAAATGTAAGAGGATGGTGACTTGTGACAAGTAAAATAACATAAAATAAAAAAGGCACATTCTATGATGAAATAATGAAATCCAGTAAAACTGAAACCAAAGTCGATCATTTAGAATTTTCATTCAATATTTAGTTGGGTTTTAGTAATTTCTTAAATATTTTCACAATTATGTGTTTCGTATTTTTTTATATATTCATATAATTGTCACTTTTATTTTACTATTGAACACTTTGGGCTTCCATATTATAACGTGTGTGTGTGTGTGTGTGTGTGTGTGTGTGTGTGTGTGTGTGTGTGTGTGTGTGTGTGTGTGTGTGTGTG
>JBBPCS010000001.1:10563197-10577530 GCA_037974645.1 Hollardia meadi
CACACACACACACACACACACACACACACACACACACACACACACACACACACACACACACACACACACAGATGGACTGTAGATGGCATCTAGTCGGTCTAATCTGAATCTTTCATCCATTTGCTCAGCTGTGTTTTGGAAATAAATTGTTCAGTTGTCAGAGACAACTTCAGTGCTCCGGTCTGATCTGAGATAAAATGGACACTCTGGGGCTCTCTTACATAAGACCGAAGTAACTACAACCTGAATCCATATTTCCCGTACAATTCATGTCTTTATCATTTATTCAGCTCATTCTTTCTAGCAAAGCCTTAAGAAAGCAAAGTTGAGGTGAACCTCATTATTTTTGGATAATTACAACCAAGCACACACACTTTATACATTTTTTTAAAATATGTATGAAAGTGAATTCAAAGATGAAATGGGAAACATATTCTCAGTTAATATTATTTACTGTTATTGGAAAATAATTGGTTTTAACTGGGGTCATTGTGTCTGTTCCAGCTGGAACAAACACACCACCGCCAACCCCAGTGCAGATTGTCAGGTATCAACACACACACACACACGCACACACTGTATATCCACTCCAGGCACATGACTAGTATTGACAGTTCAAACATCAAGCGAGACATCAGTCATGTCCACACCGGAAACTAGCAGTGGCCCTGATCCTGGAGCCCGTTGGTGGTTGAGACAGAACAACAGCCGTGTTTACCTTATAGACACAGAGTCACCTGGACATCACCTTTCCACTTTATCCTGATCCATATCCACACTGGTGCAGCCAGGAAGTACCAGTGATAAACTGTAAATGAAAGCTGCATGACGTGATATTTCAGGCTGCTGCGGTGGAAAAGAACACCAAAAATATCATCAGTGTTTTTGTTATGTAGTGAAGCATGAACAAACGTGATTTTATCTGATCCTGCTCTGAGGAAAGGAGCATGAGGCATGCAAAATGACACCCTACAAGATCACCCCCGTAGCTAAAGGCAACAAGCTCGGGAATATTCAGTGAAGTTTGTTTAAAGGCCGACACAGCGCGTCCGAATTTTAAGAGTTTTCGATGTGAAAGAAACGACACAGTCAGATGGTTTTCGTCATGTGACCTTTATTGTCTTAGTCACGTGACCTATGGTTGCAGCTTGGTTAAGTTTAGGTATCAAAACTACTTGGCTAGGTTTAGGAAAAAAACGATTATGGTTTGCGTTAAAGGTGCAATGTGTAAGATGTTGAGTTTCATCCCAGGTGGTCAAATACTGATGCTTTGGGGTGGCATGAGTATCTGACTCTGGGGAAAAAAACGTTGGTATTTGACAACCTGGAATGAGACTCAACAATCTTACACATTGCACCTTTAAAGTCAGTTTAGTGACGTGACGTACCTGACGAACCCCGGTCTCCTGGGTGAAACATTTTTGGCTCACATATTTTTTTCTATGACATTTGCACCTAAAATAACGTGAGAAAAGCTCAACGTGGATGTTGTTAAAATGACACAAGAAAAGCAAACAATGCATTCTAATAAGACGCAAAATGACTACCAGGCTGTCAACATCTTTCTTGTAAATGCAAGACAGTGAAGCACAAGCAGAGGGGTGATTTGGGCTCTTGTACTGTGCGCATTGCTCAGTTACTCTTGATAAGAGAATAATATAAATACCAGGAATAAAAATTCAAATAGTAACATCATACAACAGAATACAGGCATCTCAGGCAAGTCATTTATTAAATCGCTTCCTAAATCTCACTTACCAGAAGAGCTTTTCCTATTTTTATCAGCTCTGACCAGTACGTAATCTATTTTTGTTTTAATTAATTTGATTTCTGCTTTTTTTCTCATTAATGTTCTTCATCTGCCTCTGTACCTGAATTGTTTTCACAAGTTTTACAGTTTCTCTCTATTTTGCCTTGTTTTTTACTTTAAAGCGCTTAGTAGAAGTACTAGACGAGTAGATCGTATAAGTCTACTTGTGTAATATACTTAGCAAAATAGCTTAAATGTACTTGATATACATATTTCAGTTTGCCTTCTAATTTAAGTTAGGTAGAGACCAAATATTCAGAGATTTGCTCCCACATTTCACTCACAGTGACTCACGCTGACAGGTAGGAAGTGGCCAGTGAAACCACAGCTGGTCACCACATGCTGAAGCTGAGACTGTGGGAGGCGCTGGTTTAATTCATCCACCTGTCTCGCAGACATGAGCATGTTTATGCCTTTGTCCCACGTTCATGCGCATGTTTACGTCTGTTTCGTCTCTGTGACTTCAGAGGGACGTGGAGCTGAAGGAGCTAATGAAGGACCAGAAGCAGGAGACCTACTGGCAGGAGACGGGCCGATGGGGTGGCTACGAGGAGAGCTTCGACCCTCAGTCTGGGGTATGGGCGTCCTCGCACATCTCTTACCTTACCTTCAAGAGCCTCATCCAGCTGCGACGCACTTTGAACACAGGTCAGTGAGGAAAATCAGTGAAAACAGGAGCATGGATTAATTTTCAGAGGTGGAAAATAGCTATATTCACTTAGGTACTGTTAAGTAGATGTTTGAGTTACTTGTACTTCAGAGTAATTCATTTTATGATATGTTATACTTCTACTCCACTACTTTAAAAGGGTAATATTGTACTTTTTACTACATGTACAGCTTTAGTTACTGGTTACTTTGCAGATTCCGATTGTTATTACGAAGTATAATTACCAAATACATTATGAGGTATTATCATAGGTAATAGCATTATCTAAGTAGTCAAACATTGCCCCATAGGCTATTTATTTTCCAACAGGTGTGACGATTTTCGACTGTGAAGAGAAGACCCTGGCCAGCATCGCCGAGAAGATGGTCAGCGAGATGGTTAACAAGAAGGAGATCAGAGCTGGAGACCGGGAAGGAGTGCTGAAATCTCTGCTTCAAAGCCGCAGGTATCCTCCAAGACATCACCCGACAGTGACTCAAACACAAATGACCTACATTTAGGCTTTTAGCCGAAGCTGCAGGTGAGACGGGAACGTTTCAGTGTCTCTTGCTCAGAGAAAGTTGAGCAGAACACATAGCTATTGTGGAGATCAACCGTGTTATTATGAAACACATTCTCTGACCACCAAACAACTCCTGCCTGCTTAAGTCTTTATTAAAGGTGGCCAATGTGTAATGCAGTTGCCTCAGGTCACTCTAAAAGAATATACTGTCACTGTATTTTCAAACTTTTGTTCATGTTCAGACCATGGAGCATTCAAGTTGCCCAGATCCATTTCACTAAGATGTTTTATTCTTCTCTCAACACACATTTTTCATTTGACCCAGCCCCGAATCCCTCCAACCCTAGAAAGGTCTGAATATTCCACATTTTATTCATCCATTTAAAAACTTTCTTCCCTAGTGTCTTCCAAGTGGCATTATTGTTGCCACTGCAGTTGCAAAGACACGTTAGCAACATGGCTACTGCTAGCAGCCAGGCTACTGTCCAAAGCAAAAGCAACCGTAAGATTTCCAATTGGACATAGAAACTCTCATCTCAGTGCTTTGATAAAGACAGAGTAAATACCTGGGTGTATTCATAAGTAGGCAGGTTTTGTTGCTTACTGATCTCGAAGAAAGAATGTCGGTTTTGAACCCGCTGGTAAGGGGATTTGAGAGACAGATTTCGATACACTGGAGTGCTCTCCACTAATTGAATCCCCAATGTTCGCTCTTGTTTGACAAGCGCAATCTTTCTCCTTCTTCACCTTCTTCGCCTTACTTCATAATGATAAGTTAAAGCAATAATTGTCTATTGCCTGTTTAACTTTTAATTGATATCCTTTTTGACTATTATGTAAAGGAAACCTAAATCCCTATTTGTGATTTATTCTGTTTTTTCCCCCCACTGAACAGAGATACATTTTTGCTTTCTTGCCAAGAGTTAAATGAGAGAGATGAAAGAGATTAATATTACTCTCATGTCTGTGCATAAGTATGACGCTATAGAGCCAGAAGCCGGTTAGCTTAGCTCAGCATTAAGACTGGAAGCAGGGGTAAACAGCTAGCCTGGTTACAAAAGTAATGAAATCTGCTCACCAGCACCAAAGCTCACCAAATCAGCCCTGTCTCCTAGAAATTATGCTTTTAGACAACTAATTTGCAACAGCAAATATGTTAAGGGAGGGAAATGCAATAGCAGCCTGGATTATTTTCATAGACAATGTTTATTTGAGTGAATATTTCAAACGGCTCTCATCTTATTCAAAATTCACCAGCCCCTGGTCAATTATCTGAGTAGCTATTATGTTGAAAGATTGCAGTGAATAGTTTGGTTGTCTGTCATTGGCCTTTACTCGATCTTCAGTCTGACAGACAATGACACAGGTCCTTTTCTCCGTCCAGCCAATCAGATGACCCAGAGAGCCAAGCCCTGACTGATGGGGTGGACCTGCAGAAGTTTTCAGTCAAGGAAAGAGTAAGTTCTTCCACTGGTGAGATCATCTTTCTGAATGCGTCATTGATGTCATGATCTGATATCATGAGACCATTAAAATTAAATGTATGCACATATTGCTTTATTTGTGTGCTTATTGGATCTTATTCAGCTTTAAGGGCTGTAACACAGGTTATAATATATTAATATTGAGCAAAGTAATTAAATGCACAAAACTGTGATGCTCAGACTGTAAAGTGCAAATTCACAGATTTAATTTAAATCGCTTATTTAAACCTGCTGCTGTCATTTTCAAATAGCAGAGGTTATCAAGGCAAGGTCCATTTTAAAAACATGTTATTTATTTTAAAAGATATAGAAAAAAATGGTGGGGATGGGAAATTCTGATGTTCGCTCACTTGAACTGCTCCCTCTGTGTTCCTTTAGAGGGATGAATCTGACTGCGTAGAGGCCTCCATGGTGCTCGTGGGTAAGCCATGTGTTTGCATTGTTTTCATTTGGGATCTGGAGTTCAGTGTGTGTGTATTTGATATACAAACTTTCCTTTGTGTATCTGTGTGAGTTTCTTTCTGAATGTAATATTTTCTCTCTCTCTCTGAACCAGGAGCCTTGGACTTTCTGGAAAGGCCCACAGTTGCATTTGTGCGTCTGAAGGAATCAGCAGTGCTCGACTCTGCCTTGGAGGCCCCGCTGCCTGTGCGCTTCGTCTTTGTCCTGGTGGGCCCCAGCAAGACTGACATGGACTACCACGAGACTGGCCGTGCTATGGCAGCACTAATGGCTGATAAAGTGAGTTAGCTGACCCTTTCTACAAGATGTGTGAGCAGCAGCACATTAACAGAAATCATAATAATAATAATAATTGAAACTGTGGTTGCTGGGCAGTCTAATGACAATATTACAGGAACTGTGTGTTATTGTTTTACATTTCCATGTTCAAGCCTTATAGCCAAGTGCTGACTCCAAATTAAGTCTCAAGTCTTCTGTTCCTGGGTACAAACCTGAGTATTTAAAGTCACCCATGTTAAAGCAGTGAACACATTAGGGCCTCTTAACAGACTTACAGTTAAAGAGTATGACAAATGCTCCAGTCTTTCCTCCGTTTGCATGTTTTTGATTATAATTTCAACTCCTTTTATCGATACAATCAACAAGCGTTGGAGGCATCTTCATCTAGTGACAATTTTGCTCTTATAGCTCATAACAATACTATCATAAACATACACTTATCTCATAATTTAGATTATTCCAATGTTGCCTGAAGAATATGTCAGGATTTATTGAGAGTCTGAAATTGGTATGTCCAATTCTCCCTGACCCTGCAATGTGCAGTCTTAACATCTCCTCCACGATCTCCACCCCAGGTGTTCAATAGGGCAGCGTTTCAGGCAAAGAGTGCCCGTGAGCTGACGGACGCCGTGGCCAACTTCATGGACTGCAGCATCGTCATCCCACCCACTGAGATCCAGAATGAAGCGATGCTCACCTCCATTATCAGCTTCCAGAAGAAACTGCTGCAGGACAGGCTCCAGGCCTCCAATCCCCCGCTCTGCCTGGACTCCAAGCCTCGCAGGGGTGAGCACTACTAACAGTCATAGAATTTTGGATTTCATGCAACACAGACATAAACAAAGTATTTGCTGGTATAGTTTTCTATTATCTATTTATAGTATTCACGTTAGATTTAAATTGTTTTTCCCCCAGTTTCCATCTCTACTGGGCCTCCACCTGAAGATCCCCTGTCCCGTACTGGTCGACCGTTTGGCGGGATGATTCGAGACATAAAGAAGCGCTACCAGTACTACAAGAGTGACATCACAGATGCTCTTAACGCCCAGGTCCTTGCTGCCGTCATCTTCATCTACTTCGCCGCTCTGTCTCCCGCCATCACCTTCGGAGGACTGCTGGGTGTGTGTGCATATTGGTCAGAGACTTAGTATTGCTGTTCTATGCAATAGATCCTACAATAGTACTTTGCTGTGATCTTTTCCGCTACAGCTGATAAGGTGGAAAACATGATGGGCGTTCCAGAGCTCCTCATCTCCACCAGCATTCAGGGGATCATCTTCTGCTTCATTGCAGCTCAGCCCGTCCTGGTGATTGGTTTCTCCGGTCCTCTGTTGGTGTTTGAGGAGGCCTTCTTTGCTGTGAGTTATAACACTGAGTCATGTCCAGTTCTAGTTTTTCACAGTCTCTTCTGATGCATATGATCCCACTGAACCTCCTGTTTCCTTCGATCAGTTCTGCAAGTCTCAGGGCATTGAGTATATTGTGGGGAGAGTATGGGTTGGAGTGTGGCTGGTCATCATTGTGGTGATCATTGTGGCCTTTGAGGGCAGCTTCCTGGTGCGCTTCATCTCCCGCTTCACCCAGGAAATCTTCTCCATCCTCATCTCCCTCATCTTCATCTATGAAACCTTTGCCAAGCTAGGGAGGGTAAAACCATCTTCATCCATTTCACACATTTCATCTGTCCAGAAATGAAATCTGAGACATTTAGTGTCTGTGATTACAGTGCTGCCTCTTGTGGTCAGATTATAATCTCCCTTTATCCCTCCTGACTTCTCTTTAGATATTTAAGGCCCATCCACTGGTTCTGAATTACGATCATCTGAATTCATCTGTAGAAAATCCCTGGCAGCCAAGGGTGGAAGAGACGGTCATGTATGACAATGCTACCGGCAACACAACAGTCATTGTCAACATGATTAAGCCACCTTACCCCAATACAGCCCTGCTCTCCATGTGCCTCATGTTAGGCTGCTTCTTTATCGCTTTCTTCCTGCGGCAGTTCAAGAACGGCACTTTTCTTCCTGGAAATGTGAGTCGTCAGAGATTGTGGACAGATTCAAATTAACAAATTATTTTTATTTATCCACTGTTTAATTCAATTTTAAACTCTCTTCTTTTTTTTGTCTGATTTGTGATTACCAGGTCAGACGTTTGATTGGTGACTTTGGCGTGCCTATTTCCATTTTCCTCATGATTGTCGTGGACTACAGCATTGAGGACACCTACACTCAGGTTGGCTCATGAGTGTCAGCTTCCAAGCCCAGTTTATGTGTTCATGCACATTTCAGCTGAAAATAGTCAATAGTCAGGTACCAATATGAACATTGAAACAGGGTTTTTTCAATGGGAGTGATATTAGACAAAATCTGTAGTCCTCATTCTGTGCAAAAATGTATTCCAAAGTTTATCTTAAGTTAGTCAAGACACATGGATGTCTTGTCCATTTTGTTGCTTTCTCCAATGCAGCTCAACATAGAAACACAAAGAGGGATTGTTACACTAAAGAAACTCACTGCTGAAGGCTCAAATTATCTCCAGACTGTGGATTTTTGTCCCACATCACTTGAAAGCACATTCAAAAGGGTTCTTTTTAATGTCATCACAGCTAGCAAAACATATTTCAATGTATATATGGGCACCTGACTGTTGTTTAAGACAGGTTTGAAAACCTATGAATCTATCCTTTAGGATTTGTTGGATTTAATTAAGAACTGGTGGATTTTTCTTTACAGAAACTAGTGGTTCCCAAAGGTCTGATGGTGTCCAACCCAGCCAAAAGAGGCTGGCTTATCAACCCCTTTGGAGAGCACGAGCCTTTCCCCGTGTGGGTGATGTTTGCATGCTGTGTCCCGGCCTTGCTCGTCTTCATTCTGATCTTTCTGGAGTCTCAGATCACGACGTGAGTCAACAACAACATCGCTAGTCCAAAACATTACCTTTCCCGGCTTTAACTAAACTTGATTCATATGTTGCACCCAATTGCAGTCTGATTGTGAGTAAACCTGAGAGGAAGATGGTCAAAGGCTCTGGGTTCCACTTTGACTTGCTGGTTTTAGTCGGCATGGGCGGGATCAGTGCAATATTCGGTGTGCCATGGCTCAGTGCCGCCACGGTGCGATCTGTCACCCACGCCAACGCCCTCACCGTCATGAGCAAAGGACCAAAACCTGTGATTGAGAAAGTGATGGAGCAGAGGATCAGTGGCATTCTGGTGGCGTTGCTCGTTGGTGGGTGCTGTCTAATCATCCGATCTTAATGTATCTTTTCTACGACTGCATGTCTAGATGTCCACAGGTCTGTAATTTATCTGAATGTCTATCTGTGTCAAGGTCTGTCAATTCTGATGGAGCCCATCCTAAAGATGATTCCCATGTCAGCCCTGTTTGGGATCTTTCTCTACATGGGAGTTACCTCTCTCAATGGTATCCAGCTGTGGGATCGTGTGCTGCTTCTGCTCATTCCTAAGAAATACCACCCTGATGAACCCTACGCCACCAGAGTAAGGCTCCCATGATTACATGATAACTGCTTTAGAAACAGCATGCAACAAATAAGTTTTCAATTATGAGATGTTATATGATGTTAAATGTCATTTTATCCCAAATAGAATGACATCTTGTTGATTGATTTGATGTGATGTCACAATGTGATATGTCATGTCATAAAATTATATTATAACCAGTAGTTGTGGAACATGTTAGGGCAGAAACAAGTGGAAATCTATACCGTATATCTTAATATATACCAGTATTTGTACAGAAAATTGTTGAGAATAATGTGGTTGACAATGAAAATAGAACTCATATCATATTTTGCCACAATTAAAGCCTCTAAGTCACAGCACAGGCCAAAAGGTATCTGTGTGGTCAGTCATGTCTATGCGATTAATATTTGTACATGTTGCCTACAGGTGAGCACAGGACGAATGCACTTGTTCACAGCCATCCAGATTGTGTGCCTTGCACTTTTGTGGATTGTTAAGTCCAGTCCAGTATCCCTCGCACTTCCCTTCATACTCATCCTCACCATCCCTCTACGCATGTTTATGACTGGGCGTCTCTTCAGTGAGCTGGAAATGAAATGTGTAAGTGTTTACCTCGTTCAATTCGATGTTAAGCAGTACTTTTAGGAATATATTGGATAGCAGAGCATAAAAGGGTATGTGGGGTGTGTGTGTGTGTGTGTGTGTGTGGGTATTAAGCACTAGTTTTTCTGTGTCTGTTTTAGTTGGATGCTGACGATGCCAAAGTGACATTCGACGAGGAGCCGGGGCAGGATGTATACTATGAATCTCAGATGCCATTGTAGATATCTTCCTTGACAGCTGCCTGCAACATTTTATTTTCACAGAAATATATTTATTTTATATGTAGCTCAAATGAATGTTTCATCTACTTATGAGCACAAACATGTTTTTAGTGTGGTTTTTTTTCATGAAAAATGCAGATATAGATTCGATCTCTGTGTTAAAAACTGTCTTGGTCAAACATTACTTAAGAGTTTTCAATTACTCAGGTAAATTCTTTAAATCATGTCATTTTGTTGCTAATAGCTAGTGCTTTATACACCACTGAAGATGGAAAATATTCATAAAGCATTGACACGTTTTTACAAAACAGAAAAGATGTAAATGATTTTTCAAGTATCCTCAATACATGAAATAAAATCTTCAATCGTGCGCACTCCAAAAATGAACAGGTTGAATGCTGAGTGGAAAATATTGTTGTGTTAAAAGCCAAAATGACATGCTTTTTAAGCAACTGAACATTGAATGTAATGTTATAACATGTGCCATTTTAGTTATTGTTGTATTCACTATTTAATGTGAGAACAGTCCAAACTTTGAATTAAATAATAGATGATTTATAAGGCAACGATGCGAGCAAAGTGTAGATATTTTAGCAAGAATGATCAGCCTCGTAACACTGGAGAGCAACAAAGCAAAAGGAAAAGCAGCACAATGCAGGGAGAGAGAAACTGTTGAATAGTTTGAGTTGTTCAAAAATGTATACTGTGTGTTAAAGTTGCTGTCTTCTTGTCATCTCTCTAAATAATAAAGACTACCTCCCAAAAGATACATCAACTTTGTTTCATTGAGTGTTCTTAGCTTTTAATTAGGGTTAAGGAAAGCAGAGATCATAGCTCTTACTTTTTGTCTATCACTGACTGATCACTTCTCACTTTCATACCTGCATAAATCTTTGGGTGCTATCAAATCAATATTTGCTCAGCATATTTATTTAATGTGAAATTGCAATACAATAAAATGTGCAAACAATAAATAGATACTCTAAATGACTGTAAAAGATCGAACGAAATTAGAAGTCAAGGCAAGAATGAAGGTTAAAAGTGTAGACAATAAACCAAAGGAAATGTGTTGTCCTCTGGAGAAAGGACAAGGAAATGGGGTTTAGTCTTTAACATTTATTGATAAAGTAGAAATGTAGAAAATATAAGATACTATTTATATTATTTATATTTTCTATAATACGCATTGCTCTGGCCCAATAGGTGGCGCCTTGCTATCTCAACGCTGGTCTGCGAAGCCTGCTAGCTGCTAATAAACACAAAGAAGAAGAAGGCGAAGCGTAAGCTCATTGGCTGTTTTCTAGCTGTGTTCCTCTTTTCCCCTTTCTGATTGGATGCTCTCACAGCAAAGACCCGCCTATCAGGCATTGACGCACTCTGCACGGTGTCGGCTACAACACAACAGCGGTGTTTTAGTGGTATTTTATATTGTTCTTCTGGTGAAAGTCAGTAACATCCGATAAATATATCTTTAGGTTAAATATTGCTAGCTTTGTTAATTTGTTGGTAACTAAACTATAGCTAAGCTACATCAGTTTTCTAACTAGTTAATGTTGTGCAGTTTCCGGGAGTCACATGGGTTGACCTGAAGTTGTGCACAGCTAACATAATAAAAGACTTCTACAGGAGACACATTTTATTGGAAACATGAGTGACTGTGAAACTGAGACTGAAGAATCTGGTGAGTAAATTTACAATTAAATAAACCGATTAACACATTTATTTTTTGACATTTGATACTAAACTCTCATAATGTCTTAAGGTAAATAGCTAGTAGCTGGGATTTCCTTTGATTGATCCTAATGATTGACTGTCTTGTCTGTCCTTACGCTATGACTACAGGTTGGACCAATGCAAACCTCCAGAAGCTTCTTGCTGCAATGAAAACCAGCATCCCAAAAGAAGACAGGGGACAGGCATATACCAGAGGACTGAAAGCTATGGACTGGAAAACGGTGGCTTTTCCTCCTTTCTCACCTGAAGCATGCCAAGAAAAGTGGGGAGAGATTTTGCAGAAGGTTGGTCACAGTTTAACAAAAAACAATGTCTGTTCTGAGGCTTTCAATCATATCGCACAATATACTTCGGCAGATGGAGGTGGCAAGTTGTCATAGAAATGGAGATGTTCAAATCTTGTCCACTGCTGTTTTTGGTACATTTGTTTTATAAACAGTTAACTACAACATAATGTACCGCCACAGTCATGTAACCCAATTCATTCATGGTACATATTACCATTTTGGTGCTTGATTTCAGATCTGATGGTCTGAGCTGAAGTGAATTTTGACAAACTGAAGTATTCTTTCATCACAAAACACATTTTAATCAAGAATTCATAGATAAATGTGTTATGTGTGTTTGTGTATGAGGTATTAGCAGAGTGTTACTGTAATGATTACAACGGCGAAAGAGAATATTTTGATCTCAAGTACTTTATTGATTCCTGAAGGGAATTTATTCTTTGCGCTTCAATCTGGATCCACAGGTGAAGGGGAAGACTTTCCTGCTCATCATGTCAGCATGATTATTTTTGTCCTTTTCCCTGTTGCTGCTGCCAACTGCACACACTGGTTTTAATGGGAAAGTTTGGGCGGTTTCTAAAAATGAACAAGACAACTAATTTAAAAGGTTTTCTTTTATGGTGAAGAACAGCAACAAACTACATTCTACATTTTCAAAATATTCCTTAAAGACGGTCATATAAATGTTGTTAGTTTAGTGTGATATCTTTGTTTTTCTCACTCAGATGCGCAAGACTCGAAGCCTCACGGAGCTCATCGTGGAAGCTGAAGATGCCATTTCCAATCCTGTCAAGAGGAAGAAGGTAAGCACAGCACTAGAGTTGTCATGATAAGTTGATGAGTCGATTGAAAGAAAATTAGCTGCCAACTATTTTGGTAATCGATAAATCACTTCAGTCATTTTTCATGCAAAAATGTCAAACATTGGCTTGTTCCAGCTTCTTGTACAGGGGTGGATTTTTTATATAAATTCTATAAAGGCGTGGCTGCTTTGAGTGACAGCAAGCTGTTAGTTAGTCTATGGTTATGAGTGCTGTATTGCTTTGTTGATTATGCACATTGTGCAGCACTCAGCTACACCACAAGGGTAGAAATCTGGATGTATTACAGACTGAAAGGTTGCTAGCAAGAGCAGTCCAATAATCGCACACGTTTCATTCTGTGAGGGAACAGCGAGTGATTTTTTTTTTTTTTTGCAGATCCACCCAGAGATCCCGAAGAGACCCTGCCCTCCAAATGCCATCTTTTATGAGGAGAACTGTGCCAAGTTTCATCAGAAGCACCCGAAAATGACAAGCCCACATCTGCTCAGTTTGCTAAACCAGAAGTACAAGGCGCTCTCAGATGAAGATAAGGTACGATCAGTGAGAGGCTGCTGCAGAAACAGTGCCTCTTCTCCATATGTCCTGGTCCGAAACATGAAGCCAGTGTGGAAGTGGCGTAAACCAGCATTCTTTCTAATGGCCAGCAGGGGGCGACTCCATTGTTACAAAAAAATAGTCTGAAGTATGTAATCTTATGAGAAAGTAACCCGACTTCTCACTTGACTTATTACCTTGAACCTTAAAGGGTAGTCCACAAACCAATTGCTCTGTCTACTATTTATTATACAGTCTATGGTTCTCCTAAGGCCTCAAATTTTAAATGATGAATTATTGACTTTTTCCAGGTGCAGTATGAGGAGAAGCACTGGCTTGAAAGAAAAGAATATAACAGACAGATGGAGGAGTTCAGGTAGTAAATGAATACATTTTAATTAATAATGTACCATATAAACATGTCATTTGGTCCAGCGTTGTGAAGTCAGCGTCAGGTTTTTTTGTTTTGTCTTTTAGGGAACAAAATCACTTACCCTCCCAACGTAAGCGCACGGCCAAGCGGAAAAGAGAGGGGGTCTCTGTAGACACCCCAGAGGTAGGTGACAATCACATCAGCCAATCTCAGTCATGAGCTGCAGGGTTGTGTTTGTATGGTTGGCTGGGTTTATTCTTCTTCTTTTTTTTCCCCAAATACCTATTTATATAAGAGTGATATGATTTAATACAGTTCATGTGAGAGGGCACATAATCTCAATGATGTCTGACCTCTCTTAAACAGAGTAAAAAAAGAACTGAAGATGCAGATGGCCTGCCCCCCAAGCCTCCTTTGTAAGCAACACACAACACACACACACACACACACACACACACAAACACTACAGTGACAGTTATTGGAGTTTAGTTATTTTTATGTTCATAAATCAGCAGCTTGCACCTCTTTTATTGTCTTTATCATATTTACTCTCTGTGGAATCGTGTAAAGAGGCGTCAATTCTTTTTTTAAATTAAGAATTCACTGCACTTTTTGGATGAAAAATAATTGCTGCTGCCCATAGCAGATGAGAGCCACCAGTTCAGAAGTCACAGGTGTTCTTAATACACAGTCAGCAGGTCGTGTAAATGCTCTTAAAATTTTTACTTCATGTTTTCACAGCTTTTAAGTATTGGCAGAGAAGTTACAGTAACTTGTCTATTTGTTTTTTCGACCATGACTAGCTATATGAAATATGTGTTTGCAGAATGTGCGTCACATTTGGTGCCCTCATTCACATCCTCATCCACCAGGGGGCATGGTGTTTCCAAGTGGTAAATGCTCAATATTCCCTGCCTGCCTTGGAGGACCACAAAAGTCTAGAGGAGGTTGAGCCTTATTATAGACTTAGCTGTAATGTAGTCTTTAATCACTGTGTGTGTGTGTGTGTGTGTGTGTGTGTGTGTGTGTGTGTGTGTGTGTGTGTGTGTGTGTGTGTGTGTGT
>JBBPCS010000001.1:10585176-10598633 GCA_037974645.1 Hollardia meadi
CACACACACACACACACACACACACACACACACACACACACACACACACACACACACACACACACACACAGGAAGACCAACAACACTTCACTCTTGGTTCTTTATGTTGTGAAATCAATGGACGTTGATGTTATGGATGACATTCATGCCATTTTGCTGCTCTGCAGAAGCAGTCCAGACCTCCCACTGTATACTTGACAGATTATTTTTCTTTCACAAAATCATCGTACCAACACTCTTTTTTTTCTTCTTTTTTTTCCTTTTGTGTAGTTAATTTTATTTCAGAAGATTTTGCTGGAGTCCAAAATAATGAATATCACCGTATGTGATTTCACTGTACAGAGGTAGATACTGGTGTAATTATTCAGCAGCCAAGCAGAGGCAGCTGTGTGAGGAGTGAAAGTGTGCACATACAGTATGTTGTTTCTTTAAAATACAGAAATGAGTAGCCATTAGGTGTACTTGTATATCCTCACCTTTTTAAAATTTCATTCTTTGAAGAAAAAAATAATAATGTCAAAGACAATCATTAGTAATGGTTTGTCTTTTTTATTTTCACATTCACTGTCAGGCTCATAGTTCTTCAGTTGTGTGTGTGTGTGAGGGAGACTCTCAGTTTCATTCACCTGTGGAAACTTGTTTTTAAAAATGTTCAGTCAATGAACCTTTAATTGTACACGCAGGTATTTTGCTGCGGAAAAAGCAGGTTTGTTATGTTTCATTTTTGGTGGATAGATTGGCTTGTTTTCTAGCATTCAAAAATGTCTTTGTATCATGTGTTTACATTGTAAAGGGTTACATATATCCTTGGTGTGTGTAAATATTCCAATAGTTGAATTGCTGCTATCATGGCTCGGTTTGTTTCATCTGTCTAGCATAATAAATGATTTGTTACCTGTTGTCATGCCTTGTGTTAACTTGGAACTTTTAACACAGAATAGGGTTTTGATGGGAGAGCAAAAACCTTCAGTAACCCTCAAGCTCAAGTACTTCCAAGCCACGACACAAAATACCAACAGGGGAGGCTGTTGATCAATTCAAGAAATCTGGAGACGTTTCAGTTTGGAATATTTGAATACACCTATGGTACGAATCATTAAACTTAAAGTTTTTTCAGTATTGTACTGCTGTAGATGTCATTCTTTAGGAAACTGAGAGACTTTAAACGCAACAAAGTTCATGTTTGGAGATTTTAATCAAAGTAAGATGTCCTGCATTGAGTTCCTCGAACTGACAGTTATGCTGCCTTAACGTGCTCTTACTAAACTCCGACAATTAAGCTCTGCTGCTGTACGTGTGGGTTCGGCCGTTGGACTGGTTGAGTAGGCTTGAAAAGTTCACCTTAAATTCGGGGGTCCCTCACATGCAGGCTTTTGTGTGTAAGAGAAATAACATGATATGGACTTGCAATACAAAAACCATTTCATTGTTGGGAAGTAGTTTAGTACATCACTGAGGTACTGCTTAAGTACAGTTATGAGGCAGGCCTACTTGCACTTTTTTTAAAAATACATTTATTCAACAGTTGTATTAGCCATTTTTCTGATTTAAGATTTTTACATTTAAAACAAATCGTGATGTAATTATGATCATTAAAGATAAAACCAGTGGTTCCCAACGGTTTTATAAAGCAATGTGATGGTATCGTATTAATAATCACAGCTAAGCAGTTTTAATGTAAAAAAAAAGTTACACAATTGGCAAAATGAGGAAGATGAATGTGCATCAAGCATAGTGCCCAAAAATATCACATCTTGTTACTTAACAGTAGAAAATACAGGCCTTAATGAAATACGTAACTGAAGAACGTAATCGTGTTCTCACCACGTATTAGGCGAGGGTAACCGTTTAAGTGTGGGGAAATACGTATTAGAAATTTCCGATATTAATGAAGGCAGCATTTTGCATTGTGTGTAGGCAGTTACATGAATACTTGGTATCGCTTTATCCAGTTTGTCTTAAGTCAGGCGATATCATGTTTTTCATTTGACTCATTGTGAAATAGCTGATAGTTAGCGATGCTAAGACTTGAGAAGAAGGGGAGGGGATGACAAACAACAGCCACCACTCGGTGTCCAGAAAACAAGCGGTTGTAGGCAGAAGCAAATCCCGGAACTCGAAGCGATAGAAAACGAGCTAACATTAGCTAGCTTTTTGTTGACAGTAAGCTTGCTGTCAAACCAGAACACGACCTCATTTGAAGTAATTGTAGTTAGTTAGTTGGCGACACCCGGACTTGTACCAGTGACGTTCATTTAGTTGCTTGCTAGACTAGTAGTTCAGCCGAAATTTGGTAGAAGTTTCTGTCACTTTTAACCACTTGTGGATCTAGAAGATGGCATCAAGAGGAGGCTTTACGGGTCCGCCGATGAATCCGAATGTGCACCACATGAATGTTGGGCATGCTGCGGGCATGAGGATGCCAGGTATGCCTCAGCCTCCGATCGGATACCCCCGCAGCATGAACAATGCTCCCCAGTACCCCCAGGTTGGTTTTTTTTTGTTGAAATTCTACTTATTAAATCAGGAAACTTGGTACTAAGCGAATGGTGAGGGCAACGTTATCTGACTTAAATTTACTGTGGCTTCTTAAACTTAGTTTCCTTGGCTGCTTTTAGGAGTAAACGCAGTCATAAAGTTGGTTTTAAACAGAAGTATCCAAATGAAGAGAATCACCTGACAACCAGAAGGTGAAATTAACCTTAAAGCTTATTAATCTTAAAATATCAAGGTGTGGACACTACTTCCGCATTTGAAAAATGTATGTAATTACGTTACTGCCACCAATAATTCGATTAACATTTTTAATGTAACCTTCACAGTGATGGATCATTGTGTAACTTTATATATTTGGATGTTTAATAAAATTAGTCCCACATGTGCATGATGAAAGACAGTCACGTGGCTGCCCTGTCAGTTAGCTTGAAAACAATAAGTTCATCATTACCACCATCTGTCAGAGCTAAACCTGCATTTATTATCACAGTTTTCCCACCATGTGCAATTTCATGTGGTCTTTATTTAATATGCACTATTACAGTTGTCACACGTTTGTCAGTTTGAGCCATATGGGTCCAGAAGTTTTACTGTTAAAGGAGAGACTAAAGTGGTAATGGTCGTAAAATTCACATATATTGTTGATAAATCAACAATATATTATCAGCATCAGTTTGGCAGCATAAATCATCTTTTGTAAACCAGTATGATGGGAAGAAAATAGCACCAAAGCAAACATTCTAATTTTTATAATAAGAATTTAAGCACAATTTAATTATACAGGAATATTGAGTATTAGAAAGGAAAAAGTGCACAGATCTGGATAGAGAATCTTGATTAGTACGCAACAGTTTTTAAAATTCTTATGAGCCTGAAATCATAGTTTCCCTTCTTTCTTCTAGCGCTCAGGGATGCCACCCAGCCGAGCGGGTGGCCCCTTGGGGTCAATGGGGGGTCAGCTGCCTGGTCCTTCTTATGGTGGTGGGAACATGACCATGCGGCCTGGGATGGGGCCTCCAAGCATGGACGCCTCAAGGAAACGGTTCCTTCATCAGCATCAACAGCAGCAAGAGGCACTGGGAGGCCTACGACGAGGGTAAAGTGTTTGTGTGAGAGAAGGAGAAGCGAGGGAGAGGAATCATGCCATGGTTGACTGAACAAGACAGCCTGGGTCCAAATCAGGGAATAGCACTGACTAGATTTTGACTGGCATATAAATAGGGCTTAAAGTAACAGTTTTTTTTCATTGTTCACTGTATGTGGATCCTTTTCTCAGTTTATCAGAACAATTGTAATTTCCCAGAGCCCATTAAACAAATCAATAGATTTAAGTTCCGATGATATAAAGCCGAGTAAAGCAGCAAATCCTAATGTTTGAGAAGCTACAGCCTGAAAATATTCAGCATTTTATTTATTAAATTACTTAATCAATTATCAAGATCCTTACCAATTAATTGATTGACTGAACAATTTTTGAAAATTGTTTGAAATATTTGCCATTTCTATGTATTTCCTGCAAAATTTTTCAAACCTTAGAGATACAAAAACTGATTTTCTGACTTTTACTGGCTTGGGTTAGACAGACATGGCCAGGTCAAACTGTGGTCAAGTTGTTGATTTTTATGATACAATGAAATTGTTCATGAGGTTGCTGTATATAATGTGTATAAGAGTGTATATAATGTGTATAAGTGTAGCCGCTTTCTTATCGGAACTCCAGATAACTTCCTGAGAATCGGTTTCTGACATTGAAAAGTCCACTCAGGGTTTGTACAAAGTTAAATGCTTAGTTTTAACCGTTAAGTCTTCAGGGTTAGTAATATGATTGAATTTGAATATACTCCTTAAAAAAATTCTTGATTTTCTACATAATCTTGTGTTTCATCTACACAATCACTCATGTAAACCAAACATCTGTTAATATGGCCTGAAACAGTCCTGTTGTCCTAGTTGTTTGTTCACAATTTTATTTATAGTAACAATTTAGAGGTGATGATAAAGGCTTTTGCGAGTCTGGAGATTTTTTGTTTAGTTACCTTGAAAGTGCTTGAATTTTACTTGCTTAAAAAGCCGTACAATCCCTCTCTGTTTAATGTCCGGTCCGACTGAATCAGACATGAAAGTGAGACAAAAACTACATGAGGAAGCATTTCCTTAATAATATAACAACACCACTTTCAGAATGTGTTTTTCTCTCTGCAGTCTGTTTGTGAAGTTTACTGTGCTGTTAAAAGCACAGCTCAGATCACACAGACACGAGGATAGGAGTATCTCATGACTGGCCTTTGCTTACAAAGCAGCACACACACACACACACACACACATACACGAGTGGGTATTTTTGACTTCAAACTGTTCAGGGATGCCACACTCATAAATGTGGCAAGTTGTGATATGACGCAGCGTTTACAGTCTATTCCACAATGAAGCTCTTGTCTTTAAAGGTTTATCTCATAACAACATTCTCAGTATAGGAGGATTGAGCCACAGGGCTAGAAGCAACTTCCTAAATTCCCATGAAAGAGCTTGGGAGTTAAATTTAGTCAT
This sequence comes from Hollardia meadi, assembly GCA_037974645.1. Lineage (NCBI taxonomy): Eukaryota > Metazoa > Chordata > Actinopteri > Tetraodontiformes > Triacanthodidae > Hollardia > Hollardia meadi. The sequence goes on from JBBPCS010000001.1 coordinate 10,590,220, forward strand.
AATGAGGGGGAACTGTGTAATTTAATTAAAGAAACAAAACAGCTTTTATGAAGTCTGCAGCAATGATAACTGGGAGCCTGAGGTGCTCATTCAGGGGAGAAAATGACAAGAAAGCACTGGCTGAGATTTCGTTATCACTCTATTAAGTTTCCACAAATTATTTATAATCAAAATAAGCAAATGAGATCTTTCTATTAATCTTGCATGTGTCAGTTCCTTGTATATTAGTTAAAGATGGTCTAAAAAGGGCTAATTCTGAATGAGGAGACAACATTGAACACAGTACAGTATGTCCTGTGTTATTGTTAATTTGGTCAATTAATGTGTGTTTTATTTTTAATCTTTTGGCAGAAGAACATATAGTACTTTGGAAATCATCTTGTTTATGTTATCTTTGCTGTGTGATTTAGGGCCAAAAGACGCAAGATGGCTGACAAGGTTCTCCCACAGAGGGTAAGAAAGTTTTGACCCCCTTGAATCATACTTTAGATGGATCCATTTTCATTCTAATTAGCTGTATTCCCTTAATCTTGATGTCCTGCTGTTAGATCCGAGACCTGGTCCCAGAGTCCCAGGCCTACATGGATCTCTTGGCCTTTGAGAGGAAACTGGATCAGACCATCGCCCGAAAGCGTATGGAGATTCAGGAAGCCATCAAGAAGCCCATTATGGTATCTCTTCAAGATAGTGCATTAACAAAAGGATACTTTGATATAACTTTCAGGCTTGATCAGCTGCTGCCTCATCACATGTTTAACGTTATAATCCTTAAGATTTCAGTTCTGGTTAATTAGCGGTACCTGTGGTTTTAATATGTTTACTAACTCGGATTTACTAAGTGTGCATCCTCTCACAACTCTTCATCCAACCGCTCACTGTGGCTGGCTTTGGAGACCTGTTATTGATGAACGATCATGGTTAGCACTAACCTCAGTGACAAACACATTGAGTTTCCTGTGATGTCCTCCCAATAAAAGCCACTCCATGTTTGGTAGAAGTAGGAAATATTCAGTTTGCATCAACAGTTTGATGAGGCTGTAGGACAGTAAGTAAACAGTGAGGCTGATATTTAATTATAACATAAAGCCTGGATTTAAATGTGCATCATTTCTTGTGAACCTCTCATGCTCAGTTTGGCAATCCAATTTTTCCCTGATCCCTGATGTATCTGCTTGTTCATCTCTATGACGCAGCAAAAACGTAAGCTCAGGATCTACATTTCCAACACGTACACCCCCAGCAAGCCTGAGGGTGAGGAGGTGGAGAAGGTGTCCTCGTGGGAACTGAGGGTGGAGGGCAAACTTCTGGAGGAAGTGAGTGAACGACACTCTTTGTTACATTTGAATCTTCTTGCTCCGTTTCTCCATCGTCCCAGTGTGGTCTGACACCAAGTGTTTCTGAGAAACTTCACTCTGCTCTGGTTTGCCTGAGTCCTTGACTTAGACCACGCAACCAGATGTGTGTTCACAGCTCTCTTCACTCCACCCCACAACTCCTAACACACACGCACACGCTTATGTTCTCTTTTGAAACGAGGAATTGAAACCACTGGCCGTTACATACCGTGAGCTGACATGCCTCCCCTCCCTCCATCAGGTCCAGCTCAACTCATTGTGTCATCTGGGGCCACATGAGGGTTTTTTTTGTTTTTTTTCCCTTCCCTCTTAATGCTTCCCCTGGTTTAGGCATGCGTAGGAGTGTGTTGCACGGAGTAACAGAAAAAGAAAAGGGATGTGAGGGAAGAACTAAAAGGGGTCATGTTGTGAAACCGTCTGGGGAGAGGGCGGGGGTGAAACAGTTTTTTTTCTAGTTGTCTACAGTTTTGTGCTTTCACCACCCTCAAATGTGGTCAGAGCTAAACAATGTGGCTGCACAGGCACAGCAAAATAAGACGACATGGATAGTTAGCAATATTGTTGCTCTCTCTGTTCACACTCAACTTTGTTTTCCTAGCCTGGCAAGCAAAAGAAGAAGTTCTCATCTTTCTTCAAAAGCCTGGTGATCGAGCTTGATAAGGAGCTCTATGGACCTGACAACCACTTAGTCGAGGTATGATGTCATTTGGAAGGCATTCGATGCAACCACTTTGAAAGATTTCAGGCACACTGACACCAAAATGTTCTGAAACTGCTGTTGGTTCACCAGCCCCAGTACATTTTACAGGCCTCAGCAGATGTTTAGTCCAACCTACCCTGACTTATGTTTGAATTTATCCCACAGATATGGTTAAACCAGCTCTTTATAAATATCAGTTTGATTGACATATTTTAATGAACATCAAAAGACATGTTTTGGCACGATAAGTCCAATTTACATAACTGAGTGTCTCACATGCAAAAACTGGTGGTGAAAGCAAGTAACTATGGTAATGGATACATAATGATTGCACTATTTAATAGAACTGGCCCTGAACCTGTGTCATCTTAGAGCATTTGTATGTGTATAATGTTTCATTTTATTGACATATTTCACTTCAGATAAAGTTCTAAGCTCTAATAATGCTCATCCTTTTACTTCATTTTATGTTTCAGTGGCACAGAATGCCCACCACTCAAGAGACAGATGGTTTCCAGGTCAAAAGGCCCGGCGACGTGAACGTTAAATGCACCCTTCTGCTCATGCTCGATCACCAGGTACCGCCCGTGTGCTCAGTCACCATCTTGCGAACGGTCATATGACTTGCATACATTTTTCAGCCACCACTTCCTTGCTTCTTCTTCTTCTTCTTCTTCTTTTTTCCCTTAGCCCCCTCAGTACAAACTGGACCCACGGTTGGCCCGTCTGCTGGGCGTGCACACGCAGACACGGGCCAGCATTATGCAAGCTCTTTGGCTCTACATCAAGAACAACAAGCTGCAGGATTGTCATGAGAAGGAGTACATCAACTGCAACCGCTACTTCAGACAGGTAATGAAATGGTTTGGAGGCTGCGCCAAACTGCAACATTCAAGCTCATCACTTAATGCATACATTTCATAGTGTTGCTTTGACACTATAAAATGCTCAAAGATATTTTTGTCTTTGTATTAAATCAAACTAATTCATACACCTAGTAAAGAGAGAAATGCCATGATTTCTGCAGTGTGTAGGACATCGTTTAATTCATAATTTTATGGACGTGTATTATTAAATTCAAGAATAAATTAATTTAATAATACATTTAGAACTACCAAGTTTGTTCCTTAAATGAATAATTCACACTGTTGAATTTATCATTTGTAGCTTCCAGTGTGCACACATTGACGTGTGCTGCTGATATACATGTATTATATTTGGTGTTTAATGTTTAATGATTGTTTGGAGAGACAAAGTGACCAGGAAACTTTACCTTTAGCATTTGAAATGTGTTCTCTTTTCCGACTAAATGCTGTGCAGATCTTTGGCTGCCCTCGCATGAGGTTTGCCGAGATTCCCATGAAACTGGCGGGCCTGCTGCAGCACCCTGACCCCATCATTATCAATCACATGATTAGGTAAGGGAGTGTGGATCATTATCCCTCTTTGCGTGCTTGTGCGTGTGTCATCTGTGCATGCTTCAAGTGTTACCAAATATTTCAGTGTTTGTCTATAATCTTTCATTTTCAACCACAAAGCAGATGGATTTTTCTTCCTTATCTTTAGTATTTGGGCCAACTCGTCCTCTCTGACTTACAATAGCAACTTCACTTGTGTTGCTGTTGATGTGTGTCTCCTCTGAGCAGTGTGGACCCCACAGATCAGAAGAAGACTGCGTGCTATGACATTGATGTGGAGGTGGATGACCCACTGAAGGGCCAAATGAACAGTTTTCTGTCCTCTACAACCAACCAGCAGGAGATTGCTGCACTAGAGATGAAGGTAATCAATCACAAATGGCTGCACCTCACTGGCTTTTAGAATAATGCGGGGGAAAAAAAACTTTTTCTCTATGTTTGTAATGTCTTATCTGTTACTATACTGGATGTATTCACTGCAGATTCATGAGACAATTGAGTACATCAACCAGCTGAAGACTGAGAGAGACTTCATGCTGAGCTTCAGCAATAATCCTCAGGACTTCATCCAAGACTGGCTCAAGTCTCAAAGCAGAGATCTGAAGGTAGACATTTGATCCCACCACTCACTTACTGTACCTGTTTCACCACAGGACTCTTTATAGGATGTCAAACTACGTGTATCTTCATGACAACCCGATCAAATATTTGTTTACGTTCGCAGATTTTGTAGAGTCAGTTGTTTGCTTTCTCAAACTTGAAACCTTTTACTCCAAAATGCTTTTGAAGCATTTTTTTTCAGGGAAAAAGAAACATTGCTTTCCCAATATTTAATGAAAACATGCTCTAAAATACAACCGTTTAGTATGCACTGCTAATATGTGGCCAGTGCATACTACTACAGACTTTATTTGTATAGCACCTAGATAGAAAATAAAACAAGTGAGTAATAATATTTTAAAAAGGTTAAAAGTAGCATACGTAGAATGCATGAAATCAAGTAAAACACAGTATATTAGAAGAAGAGCAGCTGTACAAAAGTGCGAGACAAGCTTGTTAAATACTGAAGAGAAGATGTAAGTTTTTAGCTTTCATTTAAAAATATTTAGCAAGCTGGCTTCCCTGATATCTATAGGTAGTGTGTTCCACAGCTTTTGGTATTGAAAAGTTTTTTCTGTATCCATTAATTTGTCTTTCCTTGTGCTCAATGCCCCATTTCTTCTCTGCCAGTTGATGACAGATGTGACAGGAAACCCAGAGGAGGAGAGGAGGACTGAGTTCTACCAGGCGCCCTGGGTTCCAGAGGCAGTGGGCAGATACATTTACTCCAAGGTGAGGAATCACACAGTCTAATGTTTGATGTTTTTATTGTAAGTTTTCAGTAGATTGTTGTTAGTTTTAATATGCACTGACATTCTTTTTTTTCCCTTTGTTTCAGGTGCACCAGAGAAGACAAGAGTTGGAGCAGGTGTTGGGTATCCGACTCACCTAAAGACAGATTCCACAGCCAACTTGAATGTTAATGTCTGCTCAATGGAAATCTGAATTTGCTCACAAAGAAATGTCGCAGCTCAAATGTTCACAAAGCTTCCGAGTTGGATACATGTTTTCTGTTTCCCATAGGTATATTTATGGGTCCAACACGATAATTAATATGTGCTTAATGATATGTTTACCTTGCATTGTCTGTCACTTTGAGCCTGTTCAGGTAATCTTTGCCTTGTTTTGCAATATTTGTGTTGATGGCACAATATGCTTAAAATGTGTCTAAGCATTGGTGCTGTCTAGGTGCTTCCCAATATCACATTGTGTGCTATTTTGAAAGGGTGTCTGTTTACCTTCATATTTGAAAGCCATAATCTTTAGAAAGCACCATTACCTGATGTGTGGTAACATTTCAATGAAAAATCCATTCAGAAAATATGGATTATATTCTACAGAAATGTTTGAGCTCTTGAGATGTGAAATGACTTGGATAGGAATTGAAATGAAACGTTTCTTTACCGTTTTACCGGGAAAACTTTATTTGGGGAAAAGATTGAGTTCCATGTTTGTACAAGGACAAGAGTCTTCTGTGTCCAGCTGTTAGCTGTTTTTGTACTTCTTGATTGTTTACATTCTAATTTCATTTTGTTTCATTGGCTTTTAATTGTTTTAATGCCAGGAAGAGGAACTGTGGCAGGCTCATTGGATTGAAGTGTCCATACCTCCCAAGAAGGTTAACTGGTATTAATCAAATAGGAATGCAGTGTCAACTAAACAATGCACCATATCGTTGTGTACATATTTAGTTTCATGGGTTAAGTTTTCATTGAAATGTTATTTTGGTTTTGGTTTTGCATGAGATGGTCTGGGTTTCTTTAAACATTCCATATTAACAGAGATCACTGTGCCAATTGTTTGTGTGTGAAGAAGGCACTCAAAATTTCAGAAATGTATGTACAAATATTTTTTGTACAGCCTCTGTAAAATGTTTGCATGTTGTGTATCAATCAAAGGCCTTTATATTTTATACAGTTGGATGATTTTTTTTTTTTTTTACAATAAATATACTTACAAATTTTTGGTATACTGTATTTTTTATAATGTAAAACCTATTACAAAAATATTGACCATAGTGATATTATTAAGATTAATTGTTAGTAATGGTGGTTAAATTATATCTGTATACTCCACACAGCCTCAGCTGTATGATCAAAAACTGGGATCACGCCATGATTGTGCATGTAAGGGCTGGTGAGCTCAGGTGTCAAGTTCTGAGAGCAGCAGTTTCAACAGGTATGGCTGGTCTTACCTGTCTTTGATGTCAACAGCTTAGATGTGTTTACCCGGCTAACGGCCAACCCAAATGCATCCTACACTGCCAGTTTGTTAAAAGACAATGGTACAAATGTGACAAAAGGTTAACACAATTCGTTTTGTTGATAAATGATATATGTTTTCTCATAAGTAAACTGAGCTTTGAAACCACATTAGCATTACAATGCCTTAAGATAATAATGGGTATATAGAAGCGATTTTGAGGGCTAACCAAAACGTTTAACGGTTTTATGTCAATGTTTGGGAGCAGGACTAATAAAATAACGTGTATTTGTTAAACCAGGACAGTAGGTGACAATGTGTGCATACATTTTATATCAATACCCCGAAGAAGAAGTGTTCCGGAAATTCGCCTCCTTCTCAAGCGGATGCAGAAAATTTCAACATGGAGGTGGACGGCATTGATCATGTAAGTGTATTTTTCTGCCGTTTTCTTGGTTTTATTATCAAAGAAATTATAATACACCAATAACACAAATTAGTTGAATTGTTTCTTTAAGTATTTGTAATGGAATCGTTGTGTGACTGTGTTGTAAATAATAAAATGTCACTTCATTCAAAAACAATAACTGTATAGTACGCTGCCGGTTTGCTGTCTCATTGTAGCTAACCTAGCTAATCCAAATGACTGGCAGCGGTCTGTCGGCGTCAGTCGTCTATATTCCTACGTTTAGAATATACACAGAGTGCTAAATGCAACATAAAATAACGAATAGTTTAATGATCACCAATTGTAACCTCTTATATCTCTACGAATTAACCTCACCTAATGCTGGCTTATGTTAATGTTTGTTAGCAGATGAATTAGCTACGTAGCTACAGTTATTGAAAGGCAAGTAACGTTAACTTTTAGCCCACTTTATTATTGTATTGTTGCACAAACCAGTTCTGTATAACGGCATTTTGCTGACTTCAAGTACCTTAATTGTGTAACGTCTCACACTTTAGCTCTACTAACCAGGCTTGCTGAGTTGTCAGTGTTAGCAGATATCCATTACTTTCATTCGGTTAATTTGGCATTATTTTGAAAAGTTTTAGTCTTTTAATTAATGAGGTAAACAGTTGACCTACTGTAAATTAATCAACAGTACTTGATTAATTGTCATTTACAGTCAGGTCCATAAGTATTTGGACAGTGACACAATTTTTGTAATTTTGCCTCTGTACAACGCCACAATGGATTTGAAATGAAGCAATCAAGATGTGATTGAAGTGTCGACTCTCAGCTTTAAATCAAGGGATCGACAAAAGTGTCACATTAACCTTTTAGGAATTACAGCCATTTTTACACATACTCCCCCATTTTCAGAGGCTCTAAAGTAATTGGACAATTGACTGACAAGCAGTTTCTTGGCCAGGTGTGGCCTATTTCCTCATTATTTCATGGCAAATTAAGCAGATAAAAGGTCTGGAGTTGATTCCAAGTGTTGAACCTGCATTTGGTAGCTGTTCAGGGGAACTCTCAATGTGAGGTCCAAAGAGGTGTTGATGCAAGTGAAGGAGGCCATCATTAGGCTTAAAAAACAAAATAAACCTATCAGAGTGGCCAAATCAACAATTTGGTACATTCTTAAAAAGAAGGAATCCACTGGAAAGCTCAGCAACACCAAAAGGCCTGGAAGACCATGAAAGACAACTAAAGTGGATGATCACAGAATTCTTATAATACTACTTCACAACATCCAGCCAAGTCAAGAACACTCTCGAGGAGGAAGGTGTATCATTGTCAAAGTCTACAATCAAGAGACTCCTTCATCAATGTAAATACAGACAATTTACAACAAGGTGCAAACCACTGGTAACACTCAAGAACAGGAAGGCCAGATTAGAATATGCTAAGAAACATCTATAAAAGCCTGCTCTGTTCTGGAATAAGATTCTTTGGACAGATTAAACCAAGATTAATTTGTACCAGAATGATGGGAAGAGAAAAGTATGGAGAAGGAAAGGAACAGCTAATGATTCGAAGCACACCACATGTTCTGTCAAACATGGTGGAGGCAGTGTTATGGCATGGGCATGTATGGCTGCCAGTGGAACTGGCTCACTGGTGTTTTTTGATGATGTGACTGCTAATGGAAGTAGCAGGATGAATTCTGAGGTGTATAGGGCTATACTTTC
>JBBPCS010000001.1:10598733-10609755 GCA_037974645.1 Hollardia meadi
CCCCTTGAATTAAAGCTGAAAGTCTACACTTCAATCACATCTTGATTGCTTCATTTCAAATCCATTGTGGTTGTGTAGAGGCAAAATTACAAAAACTGTCACTGTCCAAATACTTATGGACCTGACTGTATCTACCAAATACTCCAAATATTCTCTGGTTTGGTGTTTTATATTATCATAAATTGTTGTCTTTAGTGTTCCTGCTGTTTAGTGGTGTTTTTTCTTTGGCAGATGGAGATGGGGGAGAGTAAAGGAGGCTCAGGTCTCCGGCAGTACTACTTGTCTAAGATAGAAGAGTTACAGGTAAGAAAATAATATATCTATAATATATAATAAACTTTCAGCTAGTAATGCATCTCACACTGCGCAACCTCTCTTTGGTTGTCAATCCTGAATCTCTGTTTTCTTCAACAGTTGACAGTGAATGATAAGAGCCAGAATCTCAGACGTCTGCAGGCACAGAGAAATGAGCTCAATGCCAAAGGTACACTGTTCTTCATTACTGCAACACCAGTGAATTTTAAAATATTGATCTCATTCTATCATATAAAACTGGACGAAAACTTTTTCCCATCGGTGAAACTATTAAAGTTTTACTTTTTGTCTCTCAGTGCGCCTTCTTCGTGAGGAGCTGCAGTTACTACAGGAGCAGGGGTCCTACGTAGGAGAAGTGGTTAGGGTCATGGACAAAAAGAAAGTTCTGGTGAAGGTATGCTGTATGCTGTGTACTTGTACTTTGAAGCACACTGTATTTTAAATACTTGACAGTTTAAATGAACATGTTTTCTCATCATTCTCAGGTGCATCCAGAAGGAAAATTTGTCGTGGATGTGGACAAGAACATTGACATCAATGATGTTAGTATCATAGTTGTTCTCATTTTATGAATGGTTACATGTGAGAGTACTTAAATAGTTTTGCCATCGTTACCTTCACAGTAGCAAAGCAGAACAACAAAAAGAGGATTTACTGTCAGGCAACATAAAACCTGAAATATTCCCTTTGTCAATTCTGCACTAGGTGACTCCAAATTGCCGTGTGGCTCTGCGTAACGACAGCTACACCTTGCACAAGATCCTGCCCAACAAGGTGGACCCTCTGGTGTCCCTTATGATGGTGGAGAAGGTGCCAGACTCCACCTATGAAATGATTGGTGGCCTGGATAAGCAGATCAAGGAGATCAAGGAAGTGATTGAGCTGCCTGTCAAGCACCCAGAGCTGTTTGAGGCTTTGGGAATCGCACAGCCCAAGGTGGGTGTTTGACAAGAGAGCTGTTAATCATCAAGAGCGGTACACTTGTTTTACTTTGTAGTTATTCTTAAAGGAGACAGTCCTTTTCTTGCACTAGGTCAGAAAATAGGATCAGGTTCAAATGCAAAAGAGTGCGTCTGAAGCTGATAGTGAGACGTTTCAGCAAGCCCGCTATGAGGCTTCATTTTTTGTTTGTTGACATTTTGATATTAGTTTAGTGATTGCCGGATTCTCTATGGTTTGGGAAATCCTTTGGAAAATGTCCAAACTGCACTCTCACCCAGCTAAAAAAAGGACTAAGTAGGTTTCTTGGCGAAGATTCTACTTGCCAACAGTGACATGTAGAACTGCAGTTACTGATTATTTTCATTATCGATTAATCTGCCGATTTTCTCAATCGTTTGGTCTATAAAACATTAAAATACTGTGGAGAAATGTCCATCACAATATCCTAGAGCCTGAGGTGATGGTTTAAAATGTCTTGTTTTATCTGTGCAACTTTCCAAAGCCCAAAGATATTCAGTTAATGATATAAAACAGATGAAACACAGCAATTCAACATTTGAAAAACTGCAAGTTTTCTTATTGTTGCTTGAAAAGTGACTGAAATAATCAATAGACCAACAAATAGTTGCTGATTTTCTGACGGTTAAATAATTGTTACAGCTCTAGTCACGTTGTCTCCATCTGTTAGAGTGCAGATGGTTTTAATTTCTGTTTTGCTTTGAATGTGTGCAGGGTGTGCTGCTGTACGGCCCCCCCGGTACAGGGAAGACCCTGCTGGCCAGAGCTGTGGCCCACCACACCGACTGTACCTTCATCAGGGTGTCTGGCTCTGAGCTGGTCCAGAAGTTCATTGGAGAGGGTGAGCAGCTCTGTCTCCTCCTTATCAAATTAATTTCATTTTTTCAAAACTGGTTGTGTAACCTTGATCCCTCCCGCTCTCTCTTTCACCAGGCGCTCGTATGGTGCGTGAGCTGTTTGTCATGGCTAGAGAACACGCTCCTTCCATCATCTTCATGGATGAGATCGACTCCATCGGCTCGTCCCGTCTGGAGGGCGGCTCAGGTGGTGACAGCGAGGTGCAGAGGACAATGCTGGAGCTGCTCAATCAGCTGGATGGCTTCGAAGCCACCAAGAACATCAAGGTACCACACACACACACACAGTACTCAGAGTACGAATTTCACCATATAGTTACTCAAATCCTTAGTAAGCATAACTAAATGTGGTTTTATAGTGTGCATAGGGTTTCATAGTTTTAACACTTTACTTTAACTCCCCCATGTGTCATCTACAAGCAGTTTATAAACATTATGAATTATGAGTATAGCTTCTAATAAGACATAACTCTTGTATTGTCATTCATTCATCTGTTTAGATACCAGCATCCACTAATGGACTCTAGTTAATTTAACCTTTAAAAAGACCTTATATCTGCTTACTACCTTTGTGTTATAAACCATTTATTAAATGATTATAAATGCTATATATGGTGATGTTAAACTAGTAACAAGTGTTACTGAGTCTTTTAACAATTTACCTGTTCATAATGCACAGTATAAAGGCAGTTGAAGTTTTTTATTTATACACTTTAATTATCCAAGTACTGTAATTAATGTGTTGCCGCCAGTTTATATTGTTTTAATTGAACAAAAATTCACTTTTCTTGCTCAGGTCATTATGGCCACCAACCGTATTGACATTCTGGACTCGGCTCTGCTCAGGCCAGGCAGGATTGACAGGAAGATTGAGTTTCCCCCTCCAAATGAAGAGGTAGTCTTTTGCACAGTACACCCACAAACTTGGTATGAGGGTTGTTTTTAAAAAAAAAAAAAAAAAATCTGAGCATATCTTGATTTTGCACCAATAGGCCCGTCTGGATATCCTGAAGATCCACTCCAGGAAAATGAACCTGACCCGCGGCATTAATCTGAGGAAGATTGCAGAGCTGATGCCTGGAGCCTCTGGTGCTGAGGTTAAGGTGAGAATCGGCCCACTAAAAGGTAGCAGTTGGGTGGTAAATTTAGTGAGCACACACTTGGACTTTTTCTTGTGTATTTTTCAGGGTGTTTGCACAGAGGCAGGGATGTACGCTCTAAGAGAAAGGAGAGTTCACGTCACCCAGGAGGACTTTGAGATGGCTGTGGCAAAGGTTTGTGTAACTGTTTGCTTGTATGGTGTATTCTGGTTCAGAAATCTAACTTATTCCTCATTTTTAATGGATGTTTCTACCATTACCTCCCTATTAAGACTGTTCCCTGTTCTCTTCCCCAGGTGATGCAGAAAGACAGCGAGAAGAACATGTCGATCAAGAAGCTGTGGAAGTAAAGGGCCTTGTGTATTCCTGCACACAATGCAAACATGTATATTTTTCCTCTTGTTTATGGTTTGGTTTATAATTGTTGCATAAGTCATTCTAAAAGTAAATGGTTTCCCCAAATAATACTGGATGGCTCATGAGTTTTATTTCTCGGTAATTTACCATCTTCAAATGGCAGTTCCAACACCAACACATTTTCTCCTTTAATTCAGGTAACAGTAACATAAGTACAATCTCCAGCACGAGCAGATGGTCTGCAGATGTATTTTTTCATTTTACAATTCTAAGTGTTGTAAATGCTGGATATGGCACTTCACATTGTAGCTGCTATTACAGTAAACGTCTCACATAATTGATCACACGGAGCTCAGATCTATGATTACGGCTTGCTTTAGGAACTTTGTCCCACATGCATGTACTACATGCCTGTCAGAGCTGTTCTACTGCCATTGTACAGTATAGATATAGTTTATCATTTAACACTCATGTATCTAAAATGCTTGATAAGACTGATGGAAAAAGGAGCAGTCATTGCAGATGTTTTATGATGGTGACAAATAAGCCAACTATCATTAGTGGAATGGTTAGTATGGCAGTAAACAGTGGATCACTCTTAACACGCAGAAGGCTTCCTGCAGTTTGATCTGTCCTCCACACACGCACACACACGGTCCACTGATCCAACCCGAACAAGTTGAGCACAGTTAAGCAGGTTAGTGCCTCACCCAGGACACAGGCACCCACTGAGGCTCCATGTGCACCCTCTCCAATACAAGCTGGAGCTCAACTAAGGCACTGGCTGGGTCCTCCTTCACCAAGACGTAGTCCACCCAATGGCCGTAGCACTCGTTCATTCGCTCAGCTGAATGCTTCATTTCCTGGAGGTCGTCCTCCTAGTCAGCAAAAGGAAGGAGAGATGTTGATTCAGCAGCACACAGATGAAAGTAAATCTGAAATATAGTCATAAGTTCTTGAAATGACTTGCAAAGGCTGCACAAGATATTCTTTATGATGAAGTGCTCCATTCAAGTTTCCTGTTGGCAGTGTTTTCATGTAACTCACTGTGATCCCTGAGCTGAGGGAGGAAGAGGAGCCAAGTGGTTTCCTTTGACTATCATAGATGCGAGTCCTTACAAAGACGATGTATGGTTTGAACTCAGCGGTACGTAGAGTCTTCAGTACCTGAATGTGAGGGGGAGGGACATAACATAAACATTAAATATTCTCAACCTGACAAAAGAACCATAAGTGTGGAAGAAAAATCAGGAGACATAAAAATCATCAGTTCAGCTACTTGAGTCTGAAAGCACCTTTCAGTTCACAGTGAACTTAATGCTCTGCTTTGTAGACCGAATCCAATCCTGAATCCATTTTTCATGCTTTAAATGTGACGAGTAAAATCTTCACAACTCTAATTTAACTGTCAGATTAGTGATGTTGAAACTTGCACTAATTCAGGGAAAAGTTGGGCTCTTTATTGAGACAGAAATGATTTGCAATAATCTCAGTGTGAAGATAAAATGTAGGTGACCATTAAGATAAAAAAAAAACAAAAAAATGTTTTGATGATGTTACTCGATCATGGTGGCAGATAGATCCAAAAAAGGAGGAGAGGGTCTTTTACATTGCATATTTTCTATCTGATTCATGTCTGTACATGCACATATATATTACATTGAAAGTACAGATACTTGTCAGCTAATGCAGATGTAATCAACAATGTGTTCGGGTGGCTGTACTGCATGTCAGTGTAGACACTAACCTCTGGTTGCACATCCACCAGACAGGCCTTGTTTTGATCCAAAATTCTGTGAATAGACTCCAAACTGGTGCCATACAGATTATCTTTATACTCCCCATATTCAATAAATCTGCAGAAATACAGCAGCATGTAGAAAGTAAGCCATTTGTTGCACTTCATAGCTTGGTTTAAGATTTGGTTAAAAACTACGAAATGTCTGGTACTCACTTGCTGTTCTGGATGTCAGCCTCGAAAGCAGCTTTAGTGATGAAGTGGTACTCAACTCCATCTCTCTCGTGACACTTCCTGGCTCGAGTGGTGTCTTCACGTCGCATGTTTACACACAAAGGAAAGATCATTACTGAGTGTTTGTAGGTTTCTGTACTACGGTTATAAAACACATGCATAACTAATGGCTGAGTCATGATGATCTGAGACCCATACATTTGATCAGCCTCTCTGAAAGCACAACAGTATTCTCAATGAGATATGAAGCTGATTTTAGCCAGGTGCAAACATCTAACTCAGGTCTGAATTATCTTTTCTAGTTAGAATCAACATAAGTTAATGTTACTGTGAGTTAACATTAATTAGTTAATCATCTAATCATAAACTCATAAGAATTCACAAAAGATCCTGCATTAAATCAGTTTGTGTTTTGAACCCTTTTGTGTCCTTATATCACTTTATTTATTCATAAACTAGTGATGAACAAAACATCTAATCATTTTTAAATGCAACTGGAGAATTAGGTTGGGTGTAGTTCTGCATAAAACATCCAGGGGATGACAAACGTCCGCAACAGTAGATATATCCAATTTAAAATCTAGATGATCACATCGCAGTTACAAACAGGTGCTCAGGTGAAACCACAGAATCCTAACCACAGAAACAAAATCTGCATCCTTGGTGTAAATGCATACATGCACACTGTACATGTGAGGGCTAAAAAAAAGCAAAATGGGAAATATTTAAAAAGCACGAAGACTTACGAGGCACAGCCAGACCGTAACATCGAGGATTTTCTGCGATCACCTTCTGTTTGAGCTCAGTGATCCGAGCTCCCAAGGAACCTGTAATCATATAATCACTGAATAAATTACTGAATAAACAATTATACAAGGTGATCCTATGCTGATGAAACATATCTTTAAAAAAACACCTGATTCTACTCTTTACAGTGTTTCTCACATGTGGCAGAGCCAGACTCATAAAAGATGCGTCGATGCATAAATGTCTTGTTTTGTGTAACTAAAATTCTAAAATTACATAGCTTCTTCAATGTCACCAAACCCCATAGTGAACGTACCGATCAATACTATAAGACGAGGCCTGTCACCAGGGCGTGGCAGATATTGTGTTACTTCTTCATAAATCAGGAAATCTGTGTGATTGGCATCTGGAGTTTGAGGTTCTCCTGGTGAACCATGGCAATCTTTCCTGAGGCGGAAACTTCTGCGCAGGCCAGCTGTGGTCAAAGACAAGCAAATGCAAGATGGAAAGAGATCCGCATATATAAACCCTCTCAAAAAACTATTGCAGGTCACACTACCACTTTGAAACCTCCACATCGAGAAACGTAAGATACAAGCTTAATATAGAGCAAACTGGCAGTTCCATCAATTTCAAATGTGTCCCTGATTAAAATTACAATCCGAGGCCACACATCACACAACACAGACACACTGAACGACACCATTAGAAATCAGTAAGAGTACCTGAGTAAAAATCCCATGAGAAAGCATGGCCACAGAAGGCAGGGGCTGCCTTACTCTTGGGAGAAACTACAGCTCATATTAGATCATTTATTCAGCCCGCTTAAATCTCATCAGCAGAATAGAAATTTGGAAACCATGCATGCTGCGTCTACCTCTTCTACCACCGAACAAAAGCAGAAAAACCTTTAGCATGTAGCGTGAGGAGAGGCCATTTGTGAAGCACAATGAGCTGCCATGAGGTGCCACAAAGACGCTGTGAGAAGCTCGGTGGCTGTGCACAAAAAGCCCACCACAAGTTCACACACAGGAAGTGCTGAGCTTTTTTTTATAGCGAGGGCATGAAGACACACCCACAACAAAACACACTTCCATTTAACAATCCTGATGGGTTGAAGAGTGCAGGAAAACAAAATCAGTGACTGTTAAAGCAGAAATCTGCTGAAAAAATAGCCAAGAAAGTAATGAGGCAACTGCTTGCGGCTGAACTTAGCATTCAGCTTAAAGCACCACTGTGTCTAATGTCAGCATGTTCACAAAAATGTAATGTAATGCAATGAAACGTTAATGAAAGTCGGGATAACCAAAGTAATTGGGCTGCATCCTTAAAGAACCATGAATGTCTGTACCAAATTTAATGACAGGTCATCATGTAGTTTTTAATACACGTTTCAGTTTGGACCAAAGCCGCTAAAAATTCATGTATCTGTTGATACGTACAGTATTTTTTTTTAACTCATCAATGTTTTTAATGCTATAGTGAGTATGTTCATTCATGAATTTATTTTTCACTAAGCCTGCTGAAAAGATTAAAGTCATGAAGCAACAACTTAATATATGTGTGTAAGATTTTAGGAAGTCAATATGTATGATGGATAGGATGTGGAAAATAATGTCCTGGGCCCTCATTTATAAAAATGCTCTTAGATTTATACTTGAACGTAGTAGCAGAGTGCTTACGGTCAACTCATAAAAGTTTCAGCGCATTAAAAATCTTGCTTAAACAGGTTCCACGCACTTTCATCTATAAATCTCAAATCAACTAAAATTGACGGCACCTGCCTTAAGATTTCCCATTATATAATGAGGACCAAAAGAGAAAATCAAACTTTTTGGAAGACAAGATCACGGCAATGGTAAAGGGGATTAAAGCCAGACAACATGTATTATTCGGAGGACTAAATAGTGGGCTGACAAACAGTGTGTTGCTGGGTTTGGCAGAAAGACAGAACTATAGCTGATATTTAAAAGAAATGTTCAGGTTATTAATTCCTCAAATTCACCACAGGCTTGGACGCATGTGTCCCAAACTACAATACCCCGACATAACCAGCAGGAAAATCACTTACGTCAAGTCCAGACTTTGTTTAAAAATATTTCCACATCAAAGTAAGGTTTTATGAATGACTTATTATGTGGTTTTCTGCTTAAGTCATACTTAAGATCAAAACTGATCATAAGCCTGTTCTGTAAATGAGGCTCCAGGTCAAAATGGCTGTGGTGATGCTTTCAGGCACAACAAACCCACAGAAGCACGGTCACATTACATCAATAAGAGCGGCCAGGAAATCTAAAGTGGTGAGCTTGCTAACAGAGCAGTACAACAGGTCACGTATGGGGGAACAAACTAATCTTTTCAGTGAATGATTTTCTGCCGAGGTGAGATGCTACATTTACACTTAAGCGTGTCCTAACCATTCAATCAAAGCCAAAGCCGGACAAAGCGCTCCATTATAACACCTCAAAAACATGGGATGCATTAGCACACAGATTGAGCAGGAATGTGATATTGCAGTGATTAGTAGAAACTCATTGATCATGCCTCCTCACCTATGTCCTTTCCATTCAAAGCACCCTCACTGTCACAGTCTTCTGCAGGACGACATGCAGGAAGAGAAGACAGGGTAAGAGCAGGGAGGAGGGATTGATGTTGAGGTTAAAAACAGTAACTACATTTCTTTTGAGGGTATAAAGGGGAGCACTGGAGGTAAAACAAAGGTAGATTTTGGAGGGAAACCCACAGGTTGTGTTTTTTGAGTTTTACGTGGAGTGCTGATGATACATGAAGTCAATGCACGGATGATTTTCTAACATGAGGGTTTGTCCACGTACCTCGCTCAGCACGATCATCTGAGGTTAGCAATGCAAGAAATAACACCCACAATATTACAATAGAGAGTTACAGAATATGACAACAGCTGTACTGCAATATTACCACTGTTCTAATCCTAGTGTACATGATTACGAAGTACATTTAAATTTCTGAAGTACACTATAAAACTTCATTCTATGTCCTTTGTACAGATTTATTAGAGAAGGTATTCTAACATTTTCTAACATATAGTTCAAAAAGCAACAACTTCACTCTACTACATGTTTTTTAGGCTTAGTAAGAGTTACGGCTGTTTAGCTTGCATGCAGAAAGAGTGGATACAAGAAAAGAACTGACTAAACCACCACCTGTTCTTTATCAAACCTCTTTGTTTCATTCAACTTTTGAATTGGATTAGGAAATGAAATGATGGATTATGTGGGGTTTTTTTTTTTAGAGATTAACCTCAGATCCCGTTTGCTTCGTAATCTCTTTCTGCATCTCCATAGCTAGGTGAAATTTAGCCAATGCACATCTGTAGATTTAAGCTTCTTGCACATTTATGGTTATACTGCAGGTTGTAGGAAACAATGTTCAATTGCAGAAGTGAAATAGACTTACATGTAGGAGCTTTGGGGGACATAGGGGCAGGGAAAGAACCCATTTTCATCCTGTATCTCAGGCGCCTAGGAAAAACAAAAAAAATACATGGGAGGAAAGATTTAATTTTGATTTGAAAAACTATCCAGACATTTTTAGATGCCAGTACGCAGTTATTTCTTTGACAGCAGAGTTGATGGCAACTACCTCTCCTGGAACTGTGTGGAGGGGATGAGGGCAGCACGCAGGTTACTGTCGCCCACCCTCTTGGCCTGCCACCAGGTGGCATCCTCCTGGCTAACAACCTGAAGAATGTCCCGCCTCTTAAAAGGAAGTCCCGCCTCTTGGCACGGCGTGGCCTTGTCCTCATAGGGTGTGTAGTCAAACAAAGCCCGGAGGTAGACCTTTAGGGAGCAGGAATACTCTGTTAGCAATGGAAGCCTTAAAAGGAATGGTTTCATATTTTGGGAAATATTTGTGTTCTTGACGATTGTTAGATCAGATGATCGACACCACTGTCATATCTGTCCTTTAAATATAAAGCTAGAGAAGCCAGTTAGCTTAGCTTAGCATAAAGACTGGTGAAAGGGGAAAACAGCTGCCTGGCTCTTCAGGAGGTCCCTGCTCCCAGTCAACATAAGACCCCGTAAAACTGTAACTTGTTAAATTTATTATTCCTTTTTTTGTACAGATTAAACAAACATGTAATAAGTCAACGTTAAGCTTTGTCACAAGTGCTTCTCAGATGGTTGAAAAGCCTTCCCATCACACCTTTCCAAAGTTGGAAGTTCCAAAGCTGTAGCCAGAACCAACAATACTACATATTTTTTTATTTGAAAAATTATTAAAAATGTCAATCAATTAATAAAATTGTTTTTGGTGGTTGTTGACTCTTTCTGAAGCAAACTATTTGGTAAGGATGTTGCAGACAATGGAGTCTCACCCGGCTTTCTTTCAGCTTGTCTTCTTCTGCAACAGCTGGAATAATTTTCAGTGTGATGGAGCCTTGTGACTGGGACTGATCAAAAACATCAGAGCAGCATCATCATCCACTGCATCCACAGTGATCATCAGGGAATAATCCGACAGTATCTGAACTAGTATGATGCTTTTTATTTTTATTTTACCAGAATCTGACTAATTTCATCTGGCCTTTTGTGGGTTATCAGGTTTCCATTGACCTCTCGAAGCTCATCCCCAACATGCACCAGCCCTGGAAAGACAAACACAACACACACACACACACACACACACACACACACACACACACACACACACACACACACACACACACACACAC
>JBBPCS010000001.1:10617299-10685452 GCA_037974645.1 Hollardia meadi
TTAAAGAAATAGTTGGAATTTTTTGGAAATACACCTATTTGTTATCTTGCTGTCAAATGAGAACAATATCATTCTCATATCTGTACGATAAATAAGTCAGACATGTACAGTAAATATTTAGTCAGATATGAAGCAGATCGTTAGCTTAGCTAAGCATAAATACTGTAAACACAAAAGTAACAAAATCCACCTACCAGCAACTCTAAAGCTCACAATTAACATTATATTTATATTGTTTCATCCATACAAATAGGATAGTTAAATTTAAAAACACTTTTAGGTTTAATGGTGTACCTGACGATCTCCAGGGAGTCATTAACTGGCCAAGAAATAGTACACAACATGTACTAATTCAACATAAAACCATAACGTGTTGCTGCTCTGTTACCTTTGGACAGAGTCACACTGCCTGTTTCCCGTCTTTATGCTAGGCTAAGCTCACCGTCTCCAGTTCATAATTACTGTCAGTCATGAGAGTAGTATCTATCTTCTCAAAATGTCAAACTATTCCTTTGATGTACTGTAATTTGGCTTCCACCTTTTACTGCTGCACTTACAGACAGACACAGATAGTGTCTTCTGATTACATGTTGTCAATACAGGATCACCACTGGAGCATGACATGACCCTCGTGCCCTACGAGCGACCCACGGTCAAGCATCAATAATAATACCCTCAGTCTAATGCTGCTCCACCATAAGCATGTGTACCTCATTCACTGACGCAGCAGGGCATTGACAAACCAGCACTTTAAAAAAAAATTCTGCACATTATCAGGTGAGACATACAGGCATTCTGTTCTGGCAGGCCTGCACAGTGTCAACTAACATAAACCAAGGTGCTTGCGGGGCTTGTTTATACATTGCCTCTCTGTCAGCAGGATGCAGAACCCAAATCCGTAGCAGGATATCCTGATGTTCCTAAAATATCACGTTCACAAGAATGGGACGGCTATCGCTTGCGCGGAGGCATAAAAAATGTGAAATTATCAGTTATCCCATCAGTACTGGCAAGAAAAACTGTTAATTTCCTTGTCTTAAAATTAAAGTTTATGTTGTATTTGCTGTCTGTTGTCCACAAAACAAACCCACTCAATTGAGAAAACTTGGTTGTAACAACAAAGCTGTCAGTTCAGAGGTAAATCCTCTCACTTCTTCGCGTTTCCCTGCTTTCATTCAGCCCTCCTCTCTGCACACTTGGCACACATTTCTGACCTTCTTTCTGTCTCATCCTCCCTCCATCCGACCCTCTCCCTCTCTCTAATTACAAGCGGCTGACAAGAGCTTAAAACCAACATCTTTATGATTTTTTTCCCCTCTCACTCTAGTCTATCGTCTAAACACTTAAGGTTCCCACCAGCCATATGATGGCATTATCTAGCCTCCTTGATTTAAGATGGCAGTGCTCACAGCTGTGTGCGTCACTAAGGATTTCAATGAATAGCCGACAATGAAGTAGATTAGAAAGTACAGGGAGATTAGAAGAGAAGCTGAGTAGCAGCAAGGATGTAGCGAAGGCTATACTGAAAAGCATTTAGTTAGCTTGTCCAATATAGATCATGAAGGAAGGATTACCATTACCAGTATTCATAGTATATATTAATCATTTATAACTGGTGTTTTTTAAACACCTGTTTTTTTTTAGCAGTTTGAAAGTTACGATAAAGTTTATGGAGGACCAAAACTGCCAAAAAAAAAAAAAAAGACTTAATAAATAAATGAACATGCCATTTAATTCATCCAAACAAATATTGAAATTAAATGTAAGCATTAATTAATTTATCAAATGTGACATAAATTAACATTTCTGTTTTAATTAGGTTCTGTATTTACCGGTATCTACTTTTTTATTAATCCCCCTATTTATTTACTTTCCCATTTAATTTTCCATTTTGGCTACCAATTTATTCATTTTTAAATTTAATAATTTATTTATGTATTTATGTCTGTATTTTTCCTTTACATTTTCCTCATATTTATTTCCCCACACTAATTTATTTCTGTATTCTGCTTCCATAGACAAATGAAGGGCTGCCATTAAAAAGTGTCACTTTTCACCTATTGGTTGATGGATATGATGTTGGAGGCAGGGCTCCAAATGGAAGTTGTTCAATGGCGCATGACACCAAAAAAAAGCCACTTCCCGCTGTAATGATGAAAATATAACTATGCATCCTTTTGGGGCCATAGCGCCCATACAGAATGCACACCAGAGACTTAGGGTGAGCTGGCTAACTTCCGGTTTAACCGGCCACTAACTTAAATGGGGATGAAATTATTTAAAAGTGCAGCTCTTCTTGACTTTCTAAATGTTTTTGGACCAAGTGGATCAAATTCTGTTAGTGAAACAAGTCATTTCGCGGACATGGTGATGCTCAAAAAAACGTATTACTGCCACTTCTTTCACAATGTAAATCTATGGGGGAAAAGTATTTTTGTGCATCACGTGATGTAATTACATGATTTGGCCACTATGTCAAATTTGCTTTAAAGCCAGTGCAGTTCCTGGGGATTGGCTGCCTCACAGAGCTGCTAGCATGGCTGCAGACTGGAAGACGCCATCTTGGGCTTTGAGAACTTGCGATTGAAAATTTTTTTTAGGGATGGACAATATGGAATTTATTTGACCCTATACTGATAACCAATAATTACCTGCCTCTCACGCCCAATACTGATAAGGGAACCGATAATTTCACATTTTTGTATTTTAAAAAGAAGTTCATTACCTGTAGTTTATGCACATTTGAAGGTAAGAAAGGCTAAGGCTTAGTTTCTCTGAAACTGCAAAAAACCTTCACACACGTTTGGACCTGTGTAGAGTCACGCAGTATAGGCGTGATTCTAACCAGGTGCAGCAGTTTATTGTCATGAGCGTGACAACAACTTGCTTTAAGTTTAAAGGTGCATATCATCACACACTGTATCGGAGTGTGTAGATGTCAATACAGCAATTTGTCTTCATATTATCAGCTATAATTTCATTATCGGCCGTTAGCCGATAATATAAATTTTTACCACTATCAGTTTGATATATGTTGTGCATCCCTACATTTTTTTGCATAATTCTTTTATATAACCAAAACCCCTTTTACTCCCTTTAGAAGAAGTAAATTGTCTGTGTCAATAATATTGGTTATGCAAATACATTTGGAGAGATATCAGTCCTGTCTGTTTGTGAGACACTGCTGTCAGGTGAAAACAGTATCAATCATTTTATCCTGACTTTAACTCACAGTATACGAAGGAATGCAAGATTCAGTCAATTTGGTTACTTTTACTTGTTAGTGAGGTCTCTTAACATTTGCATACAGATTTTATTCAAAAATGAGTCATTTATAATTTGATGTATCCAGCTGGAAAGTTTTATTTTCTTTTTTGTCTCAGTGATGTTGGAGTTTTGGAAGTTGTTCAAGGAGACTTCAACAAGCCAGGTGTCTGCTTACATTATGATAAAAGCAGTTCATTATGTTCAACTGAAAACTTTTTGACCTTGTGGTAATCACTTGATCGCGTTGGCCACTACACCCTCTAAAAGCTCACTACTATTGTGATACATCTTATTATAAGACTATATTCTTCATACATCTTATCTTATTATAAGACTATATAACCTGGCAGAGCCTCCATGGCAGTATAGTACAAAATGTTAGCTTTGAGTTCTTTATTGTGCTTTTAATGTATTTTAATATTTCATATTCCTATGGTTTTCCCCTGGTTGCTGGTGTTTGCATGATTGTGCTTGATCATGACAACATTTCATATTTGCATGCCTCAGATGCTCTCTATCACCAAGCATTGAGGTTTATGACTGGAAATCCTCACTGATTGTCCCTTTTATGCTTTGACTGATTTGAGGTGGTTTGCTGGTTAACTTTGCCCCTTGTGGCTCTCTGGCTCTGCCTCTGTCATTTGTCTTTACAAAACCTCACAAAACCAGATTATTCATTGTAGTACTAATCTAAGCACTGGCACAATGTACAGTCAAGTCCGCTGAGCTTTTTATCATACTGACTGTGTTCGGAGAGCTTAACCTTATGTCTCTGTCCTCTCCAGTCACACTTAAACATGCACAAACGCCACCTGTTTGCCAGACTAATTTGCTGTTGGACGGGTCCTGAGGGGAAGACAGAGAGGGGCGAGGTCGCTGACACACTGCTGATGCCATCTGCCCACCACTCTGTGCGTGTAGTCCATCGATGCCACCCACACGGCTGATCTGACATATTTGGCCATGACAGATTTCATTCCAATATCCATTTGGAGAAAAAAAAAAGTGGTCTGCTGTACATTTCGCAGAGGAATTAAGCTCCACAAAACATTTTGTGTTCCTCTGTTGTGTTAAATGCTTTCTATTCTCTTTACAGAGTGGAAAAACACAAATTCTCTGTCTGCAATGCAACAGGATAATTTCTCTATGAAATGTCAGTGAAAAAATACCCATTACCCAAACGCCCATTATTACTTTCCAGCATGCAAGGTAACGTCTTCACATCTCGGTTTTTTCTCAACCAAAAGACTGGAAACTCAATTGACAAAAAGAACGTTTGACATTCTCTTTAATTCTTTTTGCTGGGAAAAAAAAAGTTTCAGCTAAAAGTCAACAGCTGAAATAGTGTGTAGGATCTAAATGGAAGAGAGGGCTTTCATTATTTTTGCAAATCAGTATGCTCTCAACAGATAATCATTCTTGAATAGATAATTCTGTAGACCCAACATGTTTAAAGTTCATCAATTATTACCATGCAGCTAAACTTGAGATGTAGTTTAGATTTTAATTGTGCTAGAATAAAAAAAGCTGGAAATTTAAAAAAAACAAACAAAAAACAACAACAAAACATGTAATGCAGAGGAGGTCAGAGAAGCCAGACGGCTTTTAAGAGTCTTAAAAGAAGAACATCTCTTCCGAACACCTTCAGCACGCCTACTCCGACACACAGCAGAATAAAGAACCACTACTAGTGTTGGGGGGGGGGGGGGGCTTTGAATTTGGCTTTGTGTCTGAGATGAAGGAAACCTGACATTTGTGTCTCTCTATCTCTCAGAAAGCAAAAATTTTAATTACCAAATAGGTTGATAAAGTGCCGATCTGGCTGGTCAGGAGCCAAACTTTAAGAGGCTTCAAATGTCCTCTTTCCAATCAATTCATCTGCTTTATTTGCATTTTTTTTAAAACACAGCAGAAATAAGCATATAAAGAGCATAAGTTCCTAGACTTCCTCTTAACCTTCCCTTAAGTCTTTGTTTACTAAACCCTGACCTTCACTGAATGTCTCTGCTTCTCCTGAGAGCCAGTGAAGACATAAAACATAGAACCCAGCCCTGGCCTGCAGCAAAGCCACAGCACCATGTCAATATTGATCAGCTTCCTCCTTTTAAATTTCTCAATTTCTCAGAAGGATAATGGTCCTTTTTAGTAATTTAATTAGCTTGTGTACTCTCACGCTGTATGAGCTCAAGCAACACTGTGTTCACAGGGGTTGGAAATCAATCACAGGTGATACACACCCCTCATTAACATGCAGCACCTTCAGGCATCCACATGCTTTTAGTCGAACCACAATTTATAGAGAAGCCTAAATAACAAAAAAAAAAACTTAATGTTATGTATTTGCTTATAAGCAAATATACGTGTAAATTAGTGTCCCTGAAGCTATGGATTTCTCTCCTTGTCGCACAAACAGCGGTAAAGAGCTGCACAGAGTTGAAATCATCCTCTTACCTTGTTGAGGCTCCTCTCAGCCTCCTCGTGCGTGTTTCCCCTCTGTTGTCTGTCCCTCTCTGAACCAGACACCGTTTCTGTTATAACACCACCGGTCTGTTTCCTGTGTTTGTCTCTTTCTTTCTGTGTTTCTCTCCGTCTTCAGCTGAATGCCACACACAAGGCTTTATTCTTCCTCCGCTCCATCCAATCTATCGCTCAATGAATGAGCCTCCCCTTCCCCCTCTGTGTCAGTCAGTTTGCTCTCGCCCTCGCGCTCTCTCGGTGCCGCCTTCAGGTACTCCTCGTAATCTTCAACATCCAAGATTCACAAATTAAAAATTGATTAATGCTGCTACCGCTGCTATCTGTGAGATATTAGCTGGATGGAAAATGAGGTAGAGAAAATTTTGCCCTGCATTATTAAGGAATCTTGTGAATCTTTGTTGTTAGTTGACACTTTTATTACTGTGTATACTGAGATCACTTGGTAGATATTTTAAAACCTATTGTGTGTGCCGGGGGCAGGGAGGTGACTGTCAATGAGGGCCCAACAGAAAATTTTGGCCCCGACAGGTTAATCCAGCCACGGCATGTGATGATTGTTGACCAACTATTTCAAAGTGGTTTAAAGTTGTGTAGTAAATGGTTCCACACACTTGAGAACTGATCACAAAGTGGACTTAGGGATCCGTACTATAGAATATATTTTATGCAAAACACATAAGAATTTCTGTCAGGAAAAGAAAACGTTAGGAATGACAAATATATTAATGGTAAAAATCCAGGTTTTGACTTGGACTTTATATCTCACAATTTAGATTTTTAGAAAATTGACTTATGTCATGTCTTGTCATAATTCTTACCTATTATTTGACTCGTCGTATTTTTGTTTTTCATAACTTTTTATATTTTTCCTTACCTCTATTGGGCTGATGAAATAACTTCCCACATCACATATATACATATTTCTATACTAGACAATAAAATAAAAAAAATAAAAAAACCAAAATAAACATCTTGGCCATTCAGAGATCGTGGAAATCTCATTGTGGAGTCACATGTGGAATGTTTGTTCCATTTCTGACAGCTCCTGAAGGCAGCACAGTGTGCACACATGCTGTAAACTGCATGCCTCTTTGGCCCGCCCCTCTCAAATCCATCCATTGCTATTCGTCCCCTCCCTCCATGTCTCTGTGCCTCAGTGAGCGGTACATGTTTTGGCTGATGATCAGAGATGCCTTGTGGGGGACCAGTGCTATGAAAACATGAACTATGAATCATCAAGGACGACAACATAAAAACACTCTCCATTGTGTTTCCACTTTTCTTCATTCCCTTTGTCTGTCTTTTCCACGAACCATGATGTGTTCAGACATTTGTGACAGTGGGATAGGAGAGGAGCAGAAACACTGCTGGCTCTCTGTGTGATTAAATGGATGATGACAAAGCATTTCATCTCAGCTCAGTGGGTCAGATACAGTATCTGGGGATCAGAGTCCTATCTGTGATGGGTAGAGTGGATAAGACCAGTGGGAGTCGGAGTCCTGTCGTAATGACAGATCCTCCTGTGATATGTGCACCATCGCACAAAGAAAGGTACAAGAGATTGTAACAATGTTCAAAATATGAGGGGCTTACCTAAAGGGCTTAAAATCTGAAACTTAATGTGACATCTCACACCATTTGCAGTCAATTCATTCATTAGACACAACAATGATACTAGTAGCTTTAATATTAAACTTTCTCACAATCAAAATCTACATAGATTAACAAGCAAATCAAACAGCATTTACAAGCTTTTATTCACTTTACTCAATGCTTAAATGAGTCTCATATTAGTTGCATTAAATCATGTCTGTAAAAGATTACTTTTTTGTACACAAATAGCTACATTGAAATTAAAGTTAAAGATGTAGGTGGCTCAAAATATATTTTTCTTCTTCTACACACTGTCTTGGTTGATTTGTTCCAGGTCTGTCTGTGCTCTGCTGAAACGTGGTCCTGTCTAATCTCTGATGTAGAGGTCACATCAAATGTCTGAATCTGGAGCATGTGCATGTGTGTTCTCCTGCTGGAAGACAAACAATTACTGAAAATTCAAGCAGTGACATATGTAATTCAAATGTCAAAGTTCTGATAACTTCATGGTCTTCATGTGCAGAAGTTTTATAGCTCTCCAAGACAAAATGAAATCCAGTCAGTCCTACTGAACCCAGAATGATCTACAGTGTTTTGAGACACTTAATGCTGCCTGTATACTGTATATCAATCAGAGCTTACTGTCATTCTGGACTCACCGTGTATGTGGGGTTTTTGAAAGACCCAAAATTGTCATCCTCGACGGGTTCAAACTGCTGGAAAAAACGAGAAATTAAATGTTTCAATGTCTGCCTTTAAATATATCTCTAAGTTTGAGATTGTTCAATACTTTACCTACAAATTTTCAAACATTCATAGCATGTAATTATTGTTTTGAGATATTCAGCTGCTTAACATTTTGACAAGTGTCTCCGTGAGTACCTGTGCGCTCGAAGCAGCTGGCTGAGCAGAGGTGAACTCCTCTATGTCTGAGCCATATGCTGGGTTCTCAAAAGCCTCCTAAAGTGGCCACAAAGTAGAAAAATTGACTTAAAATATTAAACTCGTCAACAAAACAAAACACTGACTCGAAGACATCTACTGTTAACACATTTTTTAAGCATCTGCATCCATTCACTTATTAGATATGAAAAACATTCGTTGTGACCTTAAATTGGTGATTGGTGAATGTGAAACAGACCTTGTTGGCATTAGCAGGTTTGTGTGCACTTTCTGTCGGCTGGTCCACATACAAAGGGTTATTAATGTACTCCTGAGGAAGGAAACAGGACTAAGGTAATCAAAATATATCAAAAGTGATATGCTGCATTGGATGACAATGTCACGTCTTTGCATTATGTTTTTATATTTCTTGGTACATAGGTACCCAACCAGCAGAGGCAAGTTTATATCAAAAATTTGAATTTGGAAATTGCAGCAACAGGACAAATCCATAAATGAAACAAATATTTACGCAAAGTTGACATTTGGCACATAATCTAAAGCTTTTACCATGAAGAATGTCATATATATACACCCTCCAAGCAGGAAGAGCTATGAACAGAATCAATGCATTATGTTTATTGACCTTGTTTGTTCCATCGGGAGCAGAAGTGGCTGTCATCATGCTTGTGGCAGCAGGGTGTTCTCCAACTTCATATGATGGGTTCTCAAAACTCTTCCCCTCTGTGTCCACCATGGACACAGATATACAGGGAACCTGACATCAGACAACAAGTGGACAGAACGAGTAAATGACTATAAGAGCCATTTGTTTATCTGTAGAGTTTATAGCATGTTTGACATGAAAGATTTTGCTGAGATTCTGTCATAAAGACTGATGCTCCCTGAACCCTGATTCTGAATTGGAACCAGCTCTAAAATATTATGAAGACCAACTATCCTCTTACTGTTAATGCAATAAAACATTCAAAAGTAAAACGGCAATAACAAAATTTCAGTCAGAACCAATATAGTCAAAGAATCTTAGATTCCCATTGGCTGTAAGTTATATTTGGCAGTATAGCTCTGTTCTGGGAGCTCCCTGCCCTCCCCTGGCTGAGACAGCAGCCCCCCACTCCCAAACCAGCTCACCCCTCTCTCCTCCAGCATAGCCATAAGAGACAGGATGAATGAATCATAGTAGCTGATTTCTCTGTTCTCCATTCTTTTTTAATCTCAGGAATAATCATTATTTTATTAAGATTTCAGATTTGTTGATTTGATTTGATATTATTCAGTTTATGTAGTGACTTAAAGGAGAAATTTGTAAGAATATGAAGGTAGCTCAAAGCAGCATGTCACCAGTGTAACCAACTGCTGTCACTATACTGTCGGCTGTAAGTTAGTTGGGCTATATGTAATTTTTGGCTGTAGCTTTAGCGACTGTTAGCTCATTTAGCGGTGGAGCTAGTGGGCCTCTTGTTCAGGGGAAGTCCAGCCTGAACACGTCTGGAAACCGAACTGGGATCGGACACAGCCTCTGAGACTGGTGGAGGCCAGTTTGGTGACAGGGGATACAGTAGGGAGGTGATTTACAGCTGCTCCGACGAGGACTACGTTAACGTTATGACACGTTATGTGTTTTACGATGAGTTAATGAGGCAATTAAGCTCGTCTTAGTTCGGTAAAAGAGAGAAACTTGAATTCAGAAGGCGTACAGTTGCATTTTTCTGTTTAGTAAGTAAATAGGTGTAAGAGTATTTCCTTTCTTGACATTTTGTGAGCTTGTTTTGTTTACATATTAGACTAAATGCTAAGAAAGCTTGTGAAACATAGCAACTCGAATACATCTCCCAGCTGAAACTACTCAAGTACGGGGGGGGGGCTTTCAGACTGTTGCCTCTAGAGGTACAAAGTGGTATTATGAGACAGTATGGGCCAGGGCCATACTGTATACATAGATGTCTTTGACATAACATCAACACTACTGTTTCTTCACATTCTGTTGATAATGTTAGTTAATTGTTTTTAAACCTAAAATTAATGCCATATCTTACAAATTGCACCTTTTACTGTTGAAAATGCTGCTGCTGCTCCAGAAACAATATTTTGTTAAATGTAAAATGTAAATAAATTCTAATTCCTGTTCTAAATGTATTCTCTTTTCTTATAATAAAATGTTTAAATCCTAACGACACCCATCGCTGGTCACGAATGGCTGTTTTGTGTTGCTACTGACCGCTTCAGAATTCGGCATTGTTTCACTTCCCCCTGTTGTCGATGCGTTTGGAGACAAACCATTTCTGAAAACCATCAAGACACACACATGATATATGATACATATATGATCCAGCTATACCATGATGCTGGACATACATACTAACATACCCTGACAGTACAATAAAACAAGGTATAATTAAGTCTTAATATTCTATACTGAAAGCATGTAACTCTATTTGAGCTCCTGTTAAATTAAAACAATCTTAATTCCTTTAAATTCAGTCTTGTTTTGTAGTAGGAGTTGTTCCTTATCATTTAGTAAAATCACATATACATTTCAGATATTAAATTTATGTCAGCAATAGTCATCTGCTGTATCTTTTCTCTTGTGGCTTCATTTCACCTAAAGCTTGGCAGGTTGGGCATGGACGGCAGTGAGGGCATGGATGGCATACTGGGCAAGTTGCTCCGTAGCCTCTCCAGCAGGTTGGGCTTCTTCCTGGTAGCATAGACCAAAGCAACTAGCAGGACCACAATCCCTACTGTCACCCCAATCGCTATTCCAACTGAGATAGAGGGACATGGAGAGAGGAGGCAGCTTATTAATAAAAAGATAAAGTTTACTGGTTACAAGTGATTCTGAATGCTGTAATGTTATATTTCTGACTATATTTTTAAAAAAATCAAATATACTTGAGGATGCAACCACGTTGTACTTGTTTTTCTGGCAGTATTCTCCCTCCCAGTCTGGAGGACATCTGTGAAGCAAAAGACGAACATTAGAGTTTTAACATTTCAAAACACTATCCTCATTCGCAGTACTTGGTAAGTTAATAATGTTTTTTTCTTCTTCTCTGGATCAGTATTTAGTCTGTTTCTTAAAACTTCTTATTATTAAAATAACAAGTTTGGAAGATTGTACAGTCTTGGTGCCTTTTAGTTCATTTTCAACTCCTGGTTGTAAATTCTGAAAATATGTCTTACTTGCACAGAGCCATGTTGTCATCAAAGTAGCAGGTACCTCCATTTTGACACTGACATGGAGGGGGCATGGTGGGCGGTGGCTCAAACCCTGAAATAATTTATATGAAGAATCATAACATTTTACAGCCCCATGGCAGAACAGTTTATGTAACTGAGACATCAATAAGGATGTAATAAATTCTTAGGTAGATTACAGATTTGTGATTCTTTCTGTCTCACTTCCTCTTTCTTCCTGTGTGCTCACTGTAATTA
Source organism: Hollardia meadi (assembly GCA_037974645.1). Taxonomy (NCBI): domain Eukaryota; kingdom Metazoa; phylum Chordata; class Actinopteri; order Tetraodontiformes; family Triacanthodidae; genus Hollardia; species Hollardia meadi. The sequence goes on from JBBPCS010000001.1 coordinate 10,628,976, forward strand.
AATCACTACAAACACTTTCCCAGTTAAGAGATAGGAATATCCTCCCTCTCAAGTCTTTACCGACTTCTATAGTGTCAATGTAAATTTATTGCTGAGTTGCTGGCCAAGATCATGAAAAGAGACAGAAGAAAATGATTGAAGTTCTGTCAGTACTGATTGTTTGTGTACAGATTATTTTCTGCAACTTCAATACAAGATGCTCTGTGTTTTTATGACATAAACTGAGCAAATTAAGCAGAGCTTTTTCTTACCAGCATCACATTCAGTTTTACTGCCGGGGACGAAGTTGGTGCCCTCGGGGCAGGCGCAGGTGTAACCTCCCGGTCGGAGCAAACACAGGTGGCTGCAGGTTCCCTTACATGGAGTCTTCACTGCAGACACAAGGGAAGGTGTTTAGGTTCTTTCATTTCAACAAGTTAAAGTGGATGATTTAGATATTTTGCTGTTTGTAAGGTCTTTACTGTTGGTAAAGGATGGAGTCAGTAACTAAACAAACTAACTAAAATTAGCAATAAAATAGCAGCAACTATTTATCTTCAAATAAAAACTAATCTAGAGATAAAACAAAATGTAAAAATGATATTATTCGGGTCATATAAACTGTAAATATAAAATCCCTTTACAAAAGACTTAATAGAGTACAGTATGTGTTAATGTGTTTGAATATGTTGGGGAGTGTGCAGCTTACTGGCTATGGAGTTGTATCTCTGCTGCTGGTACACAGAGACCTGGGTCAGCCAGGGCCCCGCAGTCAGCAGCTTGGTCTTGGCTCCGCGGCCAAACTTGTCCTGCCGGAACACCTCGCCTTTCTCCTGAGTGCTCCAATAAACGTGGTCCTCGAACACACTGACACTGAAGGGGTTTCTCACATCTAGGTGAGGTGCAACAAAATGTGATCAATTTAACTGAGCTCCAATTAAGGAAACATATACTGAATATATGGAATATGGATGATGAGGGTTCTTGAGGATTACTCAGGCTTCCTTGATGTCTGTCTTTCTGAAACCTCACCTATGTAGACGGAAGTTCTACGGTCGTCTCCAGAAGGCAGAACAGACTCTATGCGACTTTCCTTGGAGTCAGACCAGTAGATTCTGTCACCGTTGCTGAAGTCGATTGACAAGCCAGTGGGCCAACCCAGGCCATCGGCCACCAGGACTTTCCTCTCCTGGCCATCCAGCCAAGAACACTCGATCTTTGCTGCGTTTCCACGGTCCGCCCAGTACAACATCCTACAGAAACACAGCAGAGATTACAGTTGTGGTCTCTGAGTTGTTGTGGGTTAAGATGCCTTCCTTTAGGTTTTCCATGACAGATAACAGCTCCTACTAATCACTTCTGCTGTAATGTGAATGTTAATTTCTCTAACAGAGAATTTCCATGGAAGAAGGAAAATACAAAGATGACTGCCATAGGTTTAAGGGAAACACAACCCTAGTAGCAAATGATTTTCAATATATTAAACCAGGTGTAAACTGCACATATTGAGCAACATAAAGTGACATGCAATATATATTAACTGTCAGCTAGAGTCAGATTTGTCTCACCCCAGTCGTGGGTTGACAGCCACAGCAGAGGGGTGGCCCAGCTCAGTCTTGACTAGGTGCTTCCTGTAGCGGCCATCCAACATGGCCACCTCTAATCTCTTCAACCTGGAGTCTGCCCAGTAAAGGTTCCTACGGGCAGAAGAATTACTATTCACAAAATGTGCTTTGACACATGCCGATAATCTGTATATAGAAGGGTTTTCATTGTCATACTAATGATCAAGATCCAGACACCAGAGTACTGAAGGAATATAATCAGGTAAGTTGAGAGATGTCAGTTCACACACACCTGCCCACCCAGTCCACAGCGATCCCATCTGGTGTGGTGATGTATTTGATATCGAGGTCGACAGCAGCGGCAATGTTGTTACTGCCATCATCAATTGAAGGTATGTATGCTCTCTTAATGGAACCTGGTACAGAGTCCTGACTGGCCACAGTGAAGTACACCATACCTGATAAAAACACAAAGGCATCATAAAGCAAGTTATTTTTCTGATTTAAGATTTGTCATTACTGTTTGTGCTGACCCAATAGTCTTTCTTACAGTATCCTGTACCCAATCTGTGTGTGACTTACTGAATCCGGTGTTGTTGTGGTCCCAGTCGTAGTCCAGAGCCATAATGCGCTCTTCTTCTTGGAGGAAGTCGTGGTAGGCCTCAGTTTGCAGGTTGAACCTTCGGATACGGATTTTCTCTGGTAGAAGCAGCAGGGGAGTCGCTCCTGGGAGACACAAAGAGTAGGACAGAAAACAGTAGGTTTCTCTACCAACCATGGTGGCCTGCAGCTTAATTTTCATTTTTTTCATTTAATACACATTCTGTATTTTGCAACATTCTACAAAAAAAACACATATTATAAGCGCAATTTGAGAAGATATTAATTTAAAGTTAAAACAAGGCCTGCATTGTGGTTATGAGATTAAATGGGCCATCTTTCAACAGCAGCAGAAACAAGAATTTATGTCACAAATTGCATTCGTGTTGGTTGAAATTTACAGTAGGAGAATGAAAAAATGCACACCAGCTAACTAGATTTACCATTACATTGTTAACAAATCATTAAGACAGATAAGTTGCATCAGAACCCTCTTTAATAAGCGATCAAGTCAACCTCATCTATATTGTTTTAATAAGTCTATTTGTTGCTCTTATCTAAACCTAAGCTAATAAAAAGATTGTTCTCACCCTCAGCCTCGCACATGTTGCCGTCGCCCACCTTCCGGTAACCGGGGGCACACTCACAGTCGTAGCTGCCCTTGGTGTTCTTACAGACCTGAGGACAGGTGCCGTACACCTCACACTCATCGATGTCTGTAAACACAAGAATAGATTAGGAGAAAGAGTTGAGAAGGAGAGAGAACTACATTTTTGTTCATGTGCGCTCTGTATTGTGTTCATCCATGTGCAGCAATTTGTAAATTAGAAGTACTCTCAATTTGTGTGTGTGTGTGTGTGTGTGTGCGTGCGCGTGTGTGTGTACCCAGGCAGGTGTAGGTGCTATCTGGGTCCACTCTGTATCCGGGTCTGCAGGAGCAGATGAAGCCAGTGCCGTCCAGGTTGGTGCACTCGTGCTGACATAGCTTCTCCTCACAGTTGCGATCCTGGCCAAAATCTGGAGTCAGACAACACAGAGCACGTTCTCTGACACATTTAAAACAGATTTTGTCTCTAATGACTTTAGATGAAATCAATGGATTTGTTTACATGGGCAGAACAATGCAGCTATTGATCACAATCCAGGTATTTGATCAGTGATTCCCTGCAGCTTTATGACTGAACCTTCATGTATCCATAAATATCTCATCCAAGAGGACATTTCAGTCCACCTGTGGTGTTATGGCCATAGACAGAGCAGTTACCTGTATCATTATCAGAGTTTTGCTCTGCCCGGAAATGATGTTGATATGACAAAAAAGCAAGAGCCAACAGGTTAGAGGAAAGAGACAGATCCCATAATTATGGCATCTATAGCAATCTATTGTCATTATGAGAAAATATGTCAAAATGAAATCTTTTTTTTTTACACAGAGAACATTTTCTTACAAGATTACAAGCTTGGTATCTCATAATAGTAAGATCCATACCTTATAATGACAAGATCCCTCATGACTATTTCTAATAAGAGCTTTTCTCATAATTATGAGACACTAAGTCATAACTGGGTTGTGACCCAGCCTCATATAAGTGGTGGAAAATGGATGGATGGATAAGTCATAATTTCACCATATGGAAGTCATGATTATGAATAAATGTCTCCAATTGCTTTTTATTTGGAGAATGCAATGTGCTTCAACAGAAGACCACATATTCACATACTGGTAATTATGCAATACGTATGTCATATTTATAAGAACTGTTTCTTGTTATTACACCATCCATTTTTATTGTAGACTTGACATTTAATCTATTATGATCTGCGTACATCATCTCACTATGAATATGTTTTACAGTACCAGAACCCAAGCATCTTCAAATATTAAAAGCTTCAAAAAAAAACTTGAAGAAACCGGATTTATAGTGTTATTTTTTTTCCCAGCAACATTTAATAAATAATGACTTTAAAGTGACACAAAAAAAGGATTTCGTCTGGCTACTCACTGCAGCCTATTTCATCAGTGCGGTCCCCACAGTTGTCATTGTGGTCACAGACGTATGGCAGGGCCACACAGTGCCCGTTGGTGCATTTAAACTCCTCCAGTGTGCAGGGGGGCAGCGTGGGCTCGCGGCCTGAGAAGGACACAGTCAGAGTGAGTCATCAACACAAGTACGCAGGGAAGGTTGAGTGGAAAATAATTTGTTCTGATTGATGTTTAAGCTGATAGTGTAACAATTCCATTAAACACACTATTTCCTTATCCCTTTTATGATTCGGGCATAGAGTCATATGCAGAGTGCACTTGGTGAACTTGAACTTATTAGAAATATGGTTATGGCCGTGTTTAAAAAGAAGAAGAAAAAAAAACGTTTCGTACTAACAAAACAACTGACAAAAAATAATTAATTTTATGTAGAAGCACAGTGCACCTATACAAAATATCTATAGATATATGTTTATCTTTGCATGTGCGCATTTTTGTATTTCTGCTTGTTTATGTAACAGAGTTGAAATAGAAAATTCCTCTTGCAGACCTGATTTGAGGTTCTTTCAGTGGTATTGTCAGCATGTTAACTAAGCAAATTATGATATCTAGAGGTGAGCAGTGGTGCGCTTGCTGACGCATGTGTCGCCATCGTCCCACCCTGTAAACACCACGCTATGGGTAGGTTTGCTTGAGCAAGCCTCTTAGATGAACTGTGTAAACATTGCATACTTCTATTTTTAATGTGTAGCTTATGTTTAGTGCAGTGTTTATAGTATATGGTGTTCATCCATCTTCTCTAGATTGTGTAATAAACATGTGATTGACTAAACAACTGCCATCGTCTTCAGTGACAGTAGCAACAGTGACAGTTGCTGTCTGTTACATTTATACCTCAAGAACTCACTAAAACGTGCTAGTTTTAACTTCTTTTTTGTTTGTTGATAACGTCATGGTAACAACCCGACCTGTATATATACAAGTTAGTTAAAGTTAAGCTCTTGCCTTTGTATAAAGCTATACGTTTAAGTTTTATTACTTGTTTATCTAGATATCTTTGTTTAGCTTAGTACTTTAAAGGCAGGCTGAAAGGCTTTGGTAACCTTGACGCTTGACACAACTTTTTGGAAATGACAACATTTAAAAAGCCTCTGTTATCCAGTCTTTGGTCTTCGGAACAATAAAACAGTGTTTCAAAATGTTCTCATTAAATTCGAGTTCTGCCACACTTAGGGGGATTTAAGAAACTAAAGATTTTAATACACAGTATCTGTGGAGTAGTTTATACAAAATAGCCCTTGTGAACTATATAGATTGTGGTGTATGTGTGTGAGTCATACAGAGTTCCTCCTTCTCGTCACTGCTGTCTCCACAGTCGTCCTTCTGGTTGCACAGCAGGCCGGAGTGGATACAGTAGCCGTTTGCACAGCGGAACCTGGACGGCATCTCACAGGTGATGTTCACTGGTCAAACAAATGAAAATCTGAGTTCAGAACGACCTCTGCCAGCACAAATGATTAAAAACACACTGCTGCTATTAATCATGTTAGCTCATCAGGTTTAACTGTCTTCTCTCTACATCTTTGTTGACTTTTTTAACACCAACCCTAACCTGTCTATATGTGAGACAAATTACTAACATGAAAATCATCTAAATATTTTCTCAATCCTTAGGTGAAGTTCATTAGGAGAAGGGTTAGAATCAGAATGTGCTTTAAGGGATGAATGATTACGCTAATCACACTGGGACAAATACAGACAAATTACTTTTCACAGGACTTTGCCATTCACAATAAACAAAATGTTTCTCACAGCACAAACTGAGCTGTTCGTCAGAGCGGTCCCCACAGTCATCGACACCATCACACACCCAGCTCTGGCTCACACACAGACGGTTCCAACACTGGAACTCGTCCTGAGGGCACCAGCGACCTCCTGGGTAACGAGTAGCTGTTGCGGTGAGGAAAAATAGTTAATCACTGATGTACATATGTTTTGTACATATTTACTTCAAGTGCCCAGTACAACCACAGACTACTGTTCAACACTGAATAAGCTCCACTGGAGAAGTCAGAGAAACACTTTTGTTTATGGCAACATTTGACTCATCAGATTCTGAGATCAGAACAGAGCAACCATACCAACAAACAGGTTCAAAAGTGTTTTTGGGGGGGCATTTTATGCCTTTGTGAGATAGTGGGCAGTGAAGAGATGACAGGAAATGAAGGGGAGAAAAGAAAGGGGAATGACACAGAACAAAGGTCCATTGCCAGACTTGAATTGTCGTTGATGGTGGACTGCTTAAACCCTAGCCATCCAGAGGCCTTTACAAACTAACAACCACAACACTCGCAGTCTCGCTAAGCGGCCACACAAAGCTGGCTAGCAACTTGATGAGTCAACCCAGGATTTCCCAATTTATGTATGAGTGTGTTCACATGAGAAAGGTTAGCATATGACCAATCGCGAACATGACAAGTCTACTGGCAGCAGATTTTATCAATGAAGGGCAAACTATAGTATTAAACAAATATAAACAAGTAAAACATATAATCCAGGCTAAAAGCAACACAGTTGCAGCTGTCAAATGCAGGAACGACAGATGGCAAAAAAAGAAGAAAGAATCACTGAATGCGTGAATGCATAAATTGATAGGCTTAGCTTAATATCATTAGGGCATGAATAGATCTGACTGTAAAGTGCTTTAGCAAAATGCAATTGTGTTCATATGCAGTTTTACAATGTTGTTATGGACATTGTGGGTGTCGTTGCTTCTACTCTGCTTCTTTAATTGCTTGTGCAGTTTGTCCAACTGTTACATATTGTAGACATTTTCACACTTTTTAAGACTTAACGCTTATAATTTAAAACAATTTTTAACATGCAGCTACCTCATACACACTTACCCACAAACAAAACAAAGTTCACTAAAACGCTGTAGGGACGAGGCGGTTTTCCATTAGTTTTCAAGTGTTTACTTACGACAGCTGGTCTCATCTGACAGGTCTTGACAATCAGCCCGGCCATCACACTGCAGAGCAGCGGGGATACAGTGACCCGAGTCACACTGGAAAGAACCTGGACGACACGTCTGCAACTCTGGAAGAGAGCCAGGATGGTAACGTGTGTGCATGTGCTGTTTTATGACAGAGAATATATCCATCAAGGGAGTTTGTGTGCAGTGGCTGCTCACCACAGTCCCGCTCATCTGAGTTGTCCCCGCAGTCGTTGTCATGGTCACACACCCAGTTTCCAGGGATGCACTGTGCGCTGTCACATCGAAACTCACTTTCAGAGCAAGGCCTTGGCTCTATTGATCACAATCGGGATAAGGGATACACATGCAGTATCTTCAGTATGAAATCTTACTGTTCACACACAGGATTTTTCTCACTGTGCAGTGTGAGTAAGTATGAGTAAAACGGCAAGGTTAGGTCAGCATTAAGGAACATGATATCAGTAAAAAAAAATGTGCAAGTTGCACAGAAATCATAACTAAAATACAGGGCTAAACTGAATAAAAAATAAATGACCCAAATTCTGTGGTGGACCCTGGTGGACATGTGACTGGGTGGACTGAGCTGAAGATTACTGAGTAGGATACTCACGGCAGTTCCTCTCATCTGAGCCGTCACCACAGTCGTTATTGCCATCACACTGCCAGCGGATTGGGACACAGCGGTGGTTGTCACATCGGAAATCTCCCAGGGGATCACAGGTCACATCCTCTGTTTGAAAACAAAGTTAGAAATAACAAGATGAAAAGATGATTTAATGAGAAAAACAAAATAGTTCAGTGACCCCATGTTTACATGACATGATGTTGAGACACTCCTCTTCCTATAATAAGGCTTGTGTAACTCCTATTGTTATTACTATATAATCTTTGCCTCAGCCCTTTCAGTGTTTTGTGATTTAATCATGTCCAGAGTGCTTCTCCGAGACAATTTCCACAACGTGGTGCGTTCTGCAGTAGTCAGAGGTACTTAAAAAAAAATCAGTTTAATTAAACCCACTAATTCTCACATATAAAATCTGCTGCTATGAGTTTCTCCATAAAAACAAAACAAAACACGTAAGTAGAGCGGGATATCAGGAGTTGTCTTCATTGTTAAAAGACCACCACTGCCAATGAAAATCTATCTGACATGACTATCTGAAATGTTCATGTTACGTTTAATCACGTTCGCCGTCATTCTTCCTCTCTGACTCTCTTACAGAAGTTAAGTAACAGCCAACCAAATGAAACACTCCTGCTTTGCCTCGAAATGTAACATCACCTGCATTTTGCGCTTATCTCTATAATACTCTTATTTTGACTTTAACTTGTTTTGGTCTGGCCACAACCAGATCTAAGATCTTTCCTGCCAATTAAAAAAATGTCAATGTGTAACTGGTTTATAATTGTATAGAAATCATATTGTTATTTCCAGTTTTCAGAAAAATTTGCATCTCTGTACATCCTCAAAAAACTTAATAAACATTTCGGAAGACATATACTGTTATACACAGTATTATAGATCCAAATTTGATCTTGGACCTTTATTACAACCCTGCCTTCACATAACATCACATCTGCTGACACACAAGCACTGACCGCAGCCTTGCTCGTCGCTGTTGTCGATGCAGTCATTGGTGCCGTCACAGCGGGCCCACTGAGGGATACAGCGGTAGTTTGTCTTGCAGGAGAACTCGGTGTCCTCATCACACTTGTAATCTGGACCCACTGGACAAAGAAAGAGGCACATGGAACATGGCAAAGAGGTGAGTGAAAGTGAGACAGAAAATTACATACAAAATGTAACAACATGAGAAATAATGAGGGAGACAGAAATAAGATAGAGCAAAATAGACGGTGAGTAAGAACAGAAGGATGAGGAAAAAGAAAAGATCAATAGTTTAAAAATTTAGACAAAAAATACAACATCATTAATTCACTCAGTTTCCTCTTGGGACATGGAGTTTAAATTGATTGTATCTGCAATCATCAATTATAGCAATGTGGCAATTATGGTTGTGACAGGTTTAAGTCCTGCCACAGCCACTGAACAACAAGGTATCCCTCCAAGTTTAAGTAACGTCTTGTGTACTTTTCATGTTTTTAGTTGCTTTGATTCATTTAAATTGCTAACTCATAGTGTCCAACTTACTGCAGGTTTCATACGGCTCATCAGATCCATCCCCACAGTCGTCCTGGGCGTCACACAAGTAGCTTGATGGCAGACAGCGCCCGTTGGCACACTGGAACTCTCCTGGACGGCAGGTCCTCTGGGAACAAGTCTCTGTGTCCTCGTCACTGCCATCTGAACAGTCATTTACTCCATCGCAGTGCCAGGACACAGGGATGCAATTCTTGTCTTTACACTGGAACTGGTTTTCCTGGCATCGGTGGTCACCTACAGGGATAGAAAGCAGCTTGACTAGTGTTCGAAAATTTGAGCTAAGTCCAACCTGAACCATCTGCCTGAACTAAGTCTGAAGTGTGAGGGCGTCTCCTGAGATTTAACCTGGCCAAGGCCTGAAATTTTACCAATAAATGTAGAATTCTTCAGCAGAGTAAAAAAATAATAATAAAAAAAAAAAATGAGATGAAAACCTCCCCAAATCTGACCTAAAATAATCACAGTTCACATTAAAATTCTGCCAGCAACGAACAACTTCAATTTCAGCTTCCTATCTCGTTTTCTACACTGTTGCAGTTCTTTACAGTAACTGTGTTAATTGTCATACTGCAGAGAGCAGCATCCTCGTCAGAACTGTCAGGGCAGTCCGGGTGGCCATCACAGATGAAGCCGGGGTAGGTACAGTTGCCGTCCTGACACTGGAACTGGCCAATGGGGCAATAACGGGGAGGGCAGGTCTGAGGTTCATCTGAGCCATCACCACAATCAGACTGGCCGTCACACTTCCACCAAATAGGAACACACCTGAGGACGAGAGAAAGCACAAAAAGGTTATCTTAGAGATTTTCCATGAATCGATTTTTGATTGTTTTGGTTTTGCTTTTTGAGTGCTTTTTATACTTTTTGACCTTGTCTGCTTCAATGTTCATATGATTCGGATTTCTGTTGTTTTTTTTTAGCTCTTACTTTAAATATATTTCTTAGTAACAGACATTGAATGCCTGTCTCTGTCTTGAAAAAGATTGGTGGACTGCGTAAACACCGGGGGAAACATGGAAATAAGTCCAGGACTGTTGTTCTATCACTGACATGCACACACCTGTTTCTTGCTTTCTTACAAATTTACCAACACTGACACGTAAATCTAGATGACCTACAACATGAAAACAGAAAACTAATAAAGGTTGTAGTAGTAGTCATTAATTAGTATTGATAGTAATTTGTAATTGTACCACTGGCTTTGCTTAAGAAGATCCAAAGTGTGCAAAGTACAGAATTGAGCTGCTTGCAATAAAGTCTAATAAATAATCGCAATAAATCTAAAAATTGAAAAATATCAGGAAATTAAAAATTATCTTTCTTTAGCCTTACTGATTGCACCATAATCTTCAATAAACAGCAATAGAAAATTAGTAGCCTGTAAGGTGATCTGTTTGATCAGTTTATCCATAGTTTCACAGGCTTTTATGCACAGTTCCTAAAGCTCTGAAAATAATCCCATTTAATTTTATTATTTTTCAAAGACTTGGATAGAGAGTGAAAGAAAAATTAGACTAGATAAATGGAACTGTGATGACTGTAAAAAGGGAACACAAGTGATTTTATATTTGACTGACTTCTCATTGTCCCCACAGCGGAACTGGGTGCTGGAGCAGTCGGCGACACACTGGATCTTGAAGCCCACAGAGAGGCCGATAAAGTGATCTGGACACTGGCAGGAAGCGCTCTGCCCTCCAGGGGCAATCAGACACAAATGACTGCAGGTCAGATAATGGGAGGAGCAGGGGTTTTCACCTGAGAAATAAGTTAATTAAAAATAACACATTGGTCAATTCTGGGAAGCAGTTCAAAGAGACATTCAGAATACAAACATCTGCAGTTGAAATGAACATACTACGAGGCTGCCTATAAGGGTGGTAGACGTGAATGTCATAGGGCCGGTGTGTGTTATTGCCCATGATTGCGCGCTGTTCGCCAGTGTACTTGTGGGCCTTCTCCACTGTGTGTGTGTTCCAATCCGTCCAGTAGACCCAGTCCTCAAACAGGGACACAGCAAAGACATGGGGGAGTGTACCAGCGATGGCCCGGTGACGGTTCTGACCATCCATGTCTGCAAAGCTGAAGGTGGATACAGTGGAGGGTTAATCCATGCTGTAGGCATTTCTACTTGTACTGTTATATGGAATTCAGAGCCCCATTGATGAATTCTTAATTAAAACTCAAAATGTCCCAATTTCCTAACTCACTCCAGAAAGTTAAGGTGGGAATCAGCAAAAAAGATCTTGTTGGTGGTGTAGTCTATGGTCAGAGCATTGGGCCACTCCAGCTTGGTTGTGATAATGGCACTGACATTGCTTCCATCCATGCCAACTCTACCGATATATGCTGTGTCACCCCAGTCAGTCCAGTACAGCCATCTGGGTAAAAGAGATGACAGGAAGGAAGAAAACGGGGTGGGGGCAGAGGATTAAAGAGTAAATCATAGTGGTTATTTGTGATTATAAATCTTCAGCCAATAGCAAAAAGCTAGTAATACCTAATATTCTTATCATTTCTGGATGCATTTTATTGCTTTTCCTATTCCTGTGTCTGGACCAGTATAGACAGCACAAGATTGCATTGCCCATGTAAATACCTAATAGTATGTATTGCAGGGAGAATAACCTCTGACGAGATACAATATGTTTTTGCGATATTAACTGTATTGCAAACACTGGTTTTGGTGTCACAGATCAAGATCTATTCTGTATGTGTGTGTGTGTGTGTGTGTGCGCGTGTGTCTCAGTACCCATATTTAGGGTTAACAGCCACAGCACGAGGTCGGCTGATAATATAAGTGGCATTTCCATCCGAGAAATCTCCTGACAGCAGTCTCTTCTGGTAGCGCCCATCTAGCTCCATCACATGAACTGCGCCATAATAAGCGTCCGACCAGTACAACTTCCTGCAGCAGACACAAAAAGTTAGCAAGACTAATTCAATACTTATAGAAGATTGGTGTTTGAACCAATTTATTGAATAAACTATTAAATAATGAATTATTTATTAACAAAGATAGCTTTAACAATGAAGTTCCTCCCACTTCCACATACCTGCCAACCCAGTCCAGCGCCAGGCCTTCAGCTCCTACTACATCCTCCGCCAGTGTCTCCCTGTCAGTCCCCTCAAAACGCATCCTCTCAATCTTTCTTGTCCCTGCATCCAGCCAGTAAAGCCTCTTCTCAGAGTGGTCAAAATCTAATGCCACCACATTGGACAGCCCCTGGAGGACTATACTCAAATGTGAGCCGTCAGTGGTCAAATTGCGGATGTAGTAGCGATTACTGTACAATAGGTAAGGGGCAATGCCACTGTTCTGACGACAGGTGCGTCCATCCGCTTCACGGATGTACCCTGGGGCACATTTGCAGTGGTACGAGCCAAAAACGTTCTCACAGATCTGGCTGCAGACAGCAGGTGTGCTCAAACACTCGTTGAGGTCCTCACAGGCTTTTCCATCTGGCATGAGTTGGTAGCCAGGGTGGCAGGAGCAGTAGTAACCGGTGAGGGTGTCGGTGCAGAGCTGGGCACACTTGTGGACTGATGGGTTTTTGCACTCATTGACTCCTAAACAGAATGAAGAGAGAAGAAGTGGAAACAAGGTGACACAGATATATGAGTTGAGAGATCTCAATCTGATTTAGTGAAAAAGATTCACATATTAGAATGAAGTGATATAATAAAGAAAAAATTAGTCAATGAACTGATTAACATAAAATAAACTAAATTGTACATCAATCGTTAGTTATTCATCAAACACAACGCAAAATATTTGCTGGTTCAAACTTCCCAAAATTGAGCATTTATTTATTGCTCAATTTTTGTCATGTATCATTAACACTGACTATCTTTGGCTTTTAAATTGTTATGAAACAGAAAACTTTTTTTTTAATGTAAATTTTTTAAAACAATTATATTTGAACACATTTAAACAATCAAATGTTTAATCATTAATTTCATTTTAAAAAAGGAAATTAGAAAAATAATTGTTAGTTGCTGCCCTTAAATACCAAACATGTGTAGTAAATGTATATATTCATAGAACATTTTATAACAATATTTGCAAGCAGAAGCACACATTTTCCACATAATTTAAGAATAGTGAATAAACTTCTCAGAGTGTCTATTAGTTTGGAAAGAAACAATGAACCTGTATGTTTGTGATAGCTTCCTCGAAACTCACATCAATTCAACTGATATGATCAATTCATATTCATCAATTCAATTAATCACTATTGTCACATAATGTCATATCTCCACATCTCACCGCAGCCTTTTTCGTCGCTGTTGTCCTGGCAGTCCTTCTGCCCGTTGCAAACCTTACTGATGTCGATGCACGCGCCTGACTTGCACATGTACTGCTGCGGAGCACAGGTGGGCTGGGACGTGACGCATAAGCTGTCTGCCTCATCTGAGCCATCCATACAGTCGCTCTCCCCGTCGCAGGTGAAGGAGGCGGAGATGCAAGCTCCGTTACCGCAGGTGAACTGGTTGCTGCTGCATGTCTCATAAGTACAGCCCAATTCATCACTGCCATCCCCGCAGTCGTTCACACGGTCACAGCTGGGGAGGAGGAGTAATTCATTAGACTCTATTCAGTGACAAGAGAACTGGTAAACAAATGTCTGCTTTTATTCACTCACACACATTTTCTACTTACTGGTAGGGAAGGAGGATGCAAAGTCCATTAGAACAGGCAAACTCGTTCATATGGCAGGTGCGGTTGGGGCAGTTCTGGAGCTCATCAGCCGCGTTAGCGCAGTCTTTCTCCCCATCACACACAAAGCTTGAGGGCACACAGCGCGGATGACCAGGGTGCCAGGTTGGGCAGGTAAACTGGTTGGAACTGCAGGTACGTTGGCCTGCAGGAGATAAAGAGAGGATGAGATATATAGACAATATGATACTAGAAAAATATGCACACACTTAGCTGTAAAGATTGTGAGAGCACACATGATAAAAGGGAGGCAAAATTCAGATGAGACATGGGATATGAGTTCAGAAAGAAACTAAAATGTACATTTATTTTAGCTTCTAACATATAACAAAAAATAACTAGATTTCCAGTATTACCCTCACACATTGTAATAAATAAATGTGAAAGTGCTATCTCACCACACTGCAGTTCAGGAGCCTCATCACTGTTGTCCCAGCAGTCATTGTTGCCATCACAGACCATTGACTGGGGGATGCAGTTTCCATTGGTACATGTGAACTGGCTGGGATTGCATGTTTTAATTTGATCCTCTGCACAAGAACAAAGAAAATCATTTTCAATAGGCATTACAAAATCTACTAATCTATCTAAGTAGGTGGATTTAGATGTAGCACATTGTGATCACTGATTCACTGTATTAATCAGACCTGCAAACTCACAAGAGGTGAAAAAGGTGACATGTTTCTGAATTAAATCCCTGTAGGGGGGTCTGGGGGCATTTTTGTGATTTTAACATGTAAACAAAGCATTCTGGTGCACTCTGAGAAGAAAATATTTGCTTCAGGTAAAAAACACATTTATTGACACCACTTCAATTAAACTTCCTGGGGTTGACCAGCAAGTTGCGGCTGGTGTGCCAAAAAGTTCATTTCTTCAGTCTTTTGGCTTGCACAAGTGTTTCAAGTGCCTGTTTTCGCTGCTTAGCAATGTGCCTCTTTCTTGCCACATTTTCTTCCTTTATCACTTCCATCCTTTTCTCTGCAGCACTTGTAGATGGCTGGCAGTCAAACTCCATCCTCCTCTCTCTGACTGAGCAACTTCTTTTAATGAATTAATGAATTAGCCTTTTGTGAGCTAACTTAGCATCTGTGTACTGAACTACAGTAATGGATTATTAATTAGACATCACTGTGGCTTATTTCTTGAATTTGCAGTCATTCACTTCAGTTAAGAAACTCTGTTGTTGGGTGGTACATGCCACAAACGGCACGGCAATAGGCCTAGTGCGGACTAATAATATTGTAGGTTTACTGGTGTCTTGCCTTGGACCTAGCATGACGTGCAGATTTATTTCTGCCCCCAACGGCTGTCTATTAGAGCTCGCTGCAGTTACATATCTGACCACAGATTTTCATCATAGACTGATTTACATGGGGAAATTGTGGGGCGCTGTGGCTCTGCTTGTGGGCAGAGACGTCCTCTGCCCCACATGAAAGCTACTATACTAGTGTAGCAGAAGCTAATTACATGAGATATGAGCAAGATGAAACTCATACGCAAATATTAACACCCAATCATTGTTTCGCGACTTAGAAACATAAAACTAAAGGGAAAAAAATGCTTCACTACTTTTACATATAGGAAATGAATACATTAACAAACAACATTGATCATGTTAACACGTAACCATAGTTAACAAGGTCACTCATTAAACCATGATTCTTGCTGTTCTGGGTTTGTACCCTCATGGTTGAATGCACTTATTGGAAGTCGCTTTGGATAAAAGCGTCAGCTAAATGATCTACACGATTCACGTGAATGACATATTTTGATTCAAAACGGCGAATTTCGCCGAAAAGCAACTAGTTTGCAGGTATGATTAATAGACAATCATATCAACAGGTCATTTGACTGATTGATTTTTTAAAACATGTCATCATGTGTCATCTTTTTGGAGAAAATGTCTCCTGGATTTAAAATAAAACACCCAACAAAATAGATGTAGCTAACGGTTACAATAGCCATTAACACAATTTTGGTGAGATATAAAATGTAAAAGAAAATGAAGTGGGATATAAAAGATGTCATCTCAAAGCAATGGTTTGAGTCATTAAAAGAATTAAAAAACATACTAGAAATATAAAAGTTATGGCTAGCAACTAACTAACTTACGTAAAAAGGTCAAATGTCAAATGTAAATACAGACAACTCACCACAGGAGGGAGGTTCATCTGTCCCATCCCTGCAGTCCTGAATGGAGTCACACACCCACGAGTTAGGGACACACTTCCCTTCATCGCAGCGGAACTGGTCCGAAGAGCATGTACGACCCGCTATAGCACATAGATTCGGACATATATCAATGTAGAGTTCTACTGAATCTACTCAGCAGGTAAAACATAAACTTACCAGCATGTCTCTCTTTCTCACACTATCTTACTGAAACGGCAGGACAAATGCTGAGTGTTCAACTTACCGCAGAAGAGAGGGTTCTCATCGCTGTTGTCTCCACAGTTGTTGTAGCCATCACACAGGCTTTCAGGGTAGATGCAGATGTTGGTGTTGTCACACTTGACTTGGCCTGCAGGACATGTCCTGTCAGCTGGAATGGGGAAAGATCAAAACATCAACCACAGAATCAAAAACACAGGACCAGTGGAGGTCCTGCAAGACTGGGCAGGAGTCTCTTATTCAGGAAGGTGGATATTACAACTGTGATATTTCTTTCTTTTAGCACCTCATGAATGCTTCACTCAAGGAAACGTAAACTAGTAATTGAAGAAGACTCATGAAAAGGCCATGAAAAAATAATCAATCCTGTTAATTAAATAATTCCTTGATCAGCCTAATCATCACTCACGGCAGTTGATTTCGTCAGAGGTGGCGTTGTCTCTGCAGTCGTTGTGGCCATCACAGATGAAGGCTGCACTGATGCAACGTCCATTGCCGCAGGTGAACTCAGTAGTGGGGTTACATGTGGGGAAGGGGCAGCCTTGCTCGTCACTGTTGTCACCACAGTCGTCTGTATAGTCGCAGGTGTAGCTGAGCGGCACGCAGCGCCCATTGTCACAGGTGAAGTCCACGGCTGAGCAGGTGTGGAAGGCTTGGCAGGAGGAACAACAGAGTGCTTATTCACTTTTTTGCCAAGATATAAGATGTTTATGCTTTCTGTTTATTTTGTTGTATTAAGAGCAAGTGAAAGCTTCAAACTACTGGAAACAGACACAACTATTTTAACAATATTACAAACCACAGGCAGAGAGAAATGAAAGCCAATAACAAAATGTGCCCTCCTTTCCCATTGCATTGCATGGCCCATTTTATACTTAATGGGGGGTTAAAATGCCAAAAAATTATCAGTGTTTATCTACATTTTTAATCTGCTTGCTTATTTGGTTTAAAGTCAGATTAAGCCTTGTGTCTCACCACACACTCTCTCCAGCTCATCCGAGTTATCATGGCAGTCATTGTAGCCGTCACACTTCCAGCGAGCAGAGATACAGTCACCATTGAGACAGGTGAACTGGTCTGGCTGACAGCGTTTCCCTGTGTCTTGGATACAGTCTTTGCCGTTGTTGGCCAGGTACCAATTCCCCTGGTGAGGACACTGGCACTCTGGACCTGATGGACCTACAGGAGAGATTATGGGAGGTGAGGGAATTTTAGAATGGAGAGGAACTGAAGGGAACACAGGTATAATCTTTTTTGATTAGTACTACTCTGAGTCTCTTTGTGTTTTTTTGGATGTTCAGAACATTCTCTACTTGCTCTGAAGTATTACTGAGAAAGTCCCTTGAAACACAAAACATTGACATTTTTTAACTATAGTATTTAGAGGCCACAGACACAATTTCAGGCACCAAAAATAACCTTCAACCACTGAAAATAAGTCGATCTGTCCACAGATTTTTAAGGCCAGGTCATCGGTATAACAACTGTCCAATTTTTTGTTGTTTTCTGTTTAACTTGAATGGAGCACCTTGTTTGGTAGTAATAGTCTGCTCTTACCAGGAACACAGACATGACTGCAGCCTCCATTAAACTGTTGACAGGAGCTGGAGCAGCTCTCCTGCTTAGAAGCGGCATACACATGGATGTCATTTGGTCGGTACTGCAAGTCCTGAGCCAGCACTGCAAAGCCAGAGCCATCATCCTTCTGAGCCCTAAAGACGGCTCTCTCAGTCCAGTCGGTCCAGAAGATGTCCTGTTGGAAGACAGTCATGGCGTACGGGTACTGGACCCCCTGCACGATCACTTGTCTGTTCTCACCAGTCAGAGTGGCCCGCTCGATCTTATCTCTGGGAGGGAGTAGAGGATTTGTCAAAAAATGTGAGCAGTATGGCATCTTCTGCAATATTTATTTAAAAAAAGTGTACATACAGTGAGGCATCAGCCCAGTAGAGCATCCTTTCCTCGTAATCCAGAGACAGGCCATTGGGTGTTGTCAGGCTGCTGTTGATGATGGTAGTGCGGAAGTTGCCCCCCATTGTGGCCCTCTCAATCTTGGCTGGAGAGCCCCAGTCAGTCCAGTACAGGTAACTGGGCAGAGAGAGCAGCGTGAGAACAGCAGAGAGGAGCTTGTGGATATAGTGTGATGATCACACCATAGTGAGTGTAACACATCTATGTCCAATCTGTACACATTTTGTAGTGAAGTAAGTGCTTTTACCCATAGCAGGGGTCAACAATGATGCCTCTGGGACGGTTTGCGTGGGCAATGATTGAGCGGTTCATTCCATCCACCCCTATGGACTGGACATTGCGTTTATAGTAGTCAGTGAAGTAGAGACGCTTGTTGACCCAGTCATATGCCAATCCCTCTGGGTCATCCAAATCTGAGCAATGTAACAGAGAGGAGAGGATGTTGAATAAAGGGAGACAAAAATAGCAATAAGATCATGAAGGAAGTGAGAAAAGGAAACAGGGTGAGAGAGAGTGAGAATAAAACAGAAAGAAATATATATTAAAAGATGGAGTCCCACAAAGGGACAGACACAGTAACAATAAATGCTGAACTCACTTGTAGCTATATTGACAGGCGGGCTAGTGGGGGATGACGTGGTGATGTAGCCAATTCTGCTCCGACCAATCCCTGAATACTGTACGAAGAAAATTCGCTTCTCCTTGAAGTCATAATCCAAAGCCACCAGATTATATCCCAAATTCACTGTTGGATAGGGGGTGCTGTGATCTGCAGGGTCTAACCTCAAGCTATTCAGCGTGTAGTCTGTGGTGAAAACTAGAAACTCATCTAGTCCGTAACCACATGTTACTCCATTACTAAGGAGTGACCCATGTGCACAACCACATTTTGGTTTCTCCTGGCCTGGCATGGCGAAACAGAACTGCTGGCAGCGTCCGTTATCTTCTTGACATGGGTTAAAGCCAACCTGGTTGGCAGATGTAGGCTGGACATGAGAGTCAAATACAGTGACATCCATCAACCCATCAAGATTGTCTCGAATTACCTGGTACCAAAAAAAAAGAGTTTGTCATTTAGTGGCATGGACATCGTTGTCTGTCGATCAACTAATTGTTTCAACGCTACCACCAGCCAAACCAGCCTTCATTTCTTCTGTACATAAACTGTGATATATATTATATCCCACTGTTAACTGCTATTGCAGCTGCAAAATTGTATTGCCACTGAGAAATATTATTCACAGCCTTCCAGCCAAAAAATACTTTCTGAGTAGACTGAATAGCTACTTTCAAACGAGGCAATATGGTCAAATTAGATTAGGTAGACCAGAGCTGAAATTAATCAATTAGTTGATCAATGAAAAAATTAATTGTGATCTATTGTAGTAATCAACTGCATTTTCTTCTTGCAAAAATCATTTGTTTGTTCCAGCTTTTCAAATGTGAGTGTTATGTGCTTTTGTCTATCATTGTGAACTAACATATTTGGGTTTTGGACTGTTGGCCAGACAAAACAAGACATTTGATGTCATGTTCAGGGACTGTAGGAAATTTTAAAAGCATTTTTTACAATTTTTTGAGGTTTTATGGACCAAACAATGAATCGATTAATTGGGGAAATAATCCACTGATTAATCAATAATGATTCTGTAAAAGTATGATGACAATTTTTACGACTAATTAAAAAATGTTTATGTGCATGTGGAAATTTTGGACATAAATTGACTACAGTCCCTGTAATACAGTATTTTAGCCCACATATTGTGTTTCCCCTACAAATGGTCTAAGTTATACAATTTTGTATAATTTCAATAGTAGATCACAAAAGAGCATCATCATGAAAGCTGAAATTGTGTCTTACATTCATCAGATTTAACTCTCACCTCTGGCTGGTCGGAATTGGCAGGGTCCTTACTGGCCTGGAACACCTTCCCAAGCTTTTTATCCACCCACAACATGTAATTTCCAAATATAGCCATTCCTGTAGGAGAAGGATACCGGCTCCCATACCGGATAATCTGCCTCTGTGTTCCGTCTGTGGCCATTCGGGAGATCATATCAAGAACATCATCTGTCCAGTAGAGGAAATCATTGGTGTAATCAATGGTAAGGCCACGAGGTGATGCTAAGCTTTCTGTTGCCAACGCAGTGCGGTTGGTGCCATCCAGTAGGGCCCGCTCAATCTTGGGTGATTGGCCACCATCGGTCCAGAAGAGGTAACGAAGCTTTGGGCTGACAGCCACATCACGTGGCTGGTCCTGGGAGGACTTGAGAAGAATCTTTCGGTAGGTGGTGTTGATGGCAAGCACCTCCAGGAAGGTCTCGCTCTCAAAGGCATTGGTGAAGTATAAGTTACCTAAGAAAATGAATGGAGACAGGAAACGTGAGACAAACATAGCTATAGTGTTTGACAAGGTAACATAGGGGTTTAGTTCTGCATGAAATTAATACACTTTAGTGAATGAGTAATGTATGATCTTACATTTACTTTATTTTTTTATGCAAGTACTACTTAAAGGAACATTTCGCCCACAAATGAAAATTCGGTCATTATCTACTCACCCCCATGCTGATGAAAAGTCAGGTGAAGTTTCTTTATCCACAAAAAATTTCTGGAGCGTCACAGCAAAATAGCATTGCAGCATTCTCCTAAACAACTGAAGAAGTTGGAGACTTGTTTTAAAACATAATAAAACAAGCTTGGCGTATGGAGCCATTGGAGCTAAAATCTTAGCGACTACAGTGATGATACTGGCTTTAAAAGGGTGTAAATAACTGTCTGTTCAAAACAATCTCCAGGCTTCCAGAAACTTGAATTATGCCAGACAAGCTGTATGAAGTTTTTTTTTACATTTTAAACAAGTCTTGAGTTTCTTCAGTTGTTTAGGACAATGCTGGTTTGCTTTGAAGCTACAGAAATTTTCTGTAGACACTTCACCCAGCTTTTCGTTGGCATGGGGCGAGGAAATAATGACAGAATTTTAATTTTTGGGTGATCTCTTCCTTTAATATCTTTGCTCCTCGAGCCTCCCTGTAAAGGTAATGGATGGAAGAAGGGATGGGTGGGTGGCTTCATACCCGCAATCCAGTCTACAGCGAGGCCCTGGATGCCTCCTCTTCCAATGCCTGAATTGATGACCCTGCTGTAATATCCTCCATCCGTATTGACCCTGAAGATGCCCCTATATGAGGTGGAGGTGCTGTTGTCAGAAAAGTATACAAAGCCAGATGCAATATGGAGGTCCAACTTGCCCCTCATGGAGTAGGAAGCTGCAAAAGCAAAAAGAAAAATTCTACTTGTTGAAACAAAGAATTTGGTATATAGCCAATATGCAGTAGTAATAACAATAACAGGGTGGAAGATCATAATGCAGAACAATATTAAGCATACATACATCCACCAACAGGCACCATAGCCTCAGAGTGGTCAGAGCTGTTTATGTGGAAGCCACGGATGTACTTGGGGGTAGAGACAATTGCAAAAGATTCATACTGTTCACAGCGGGTGCCATCTTGAGATGGGTAAAAGCCTGTGGTGCAAGCACAGGTCTTTTGGTTGCCTGGTTTGGGCAGACAGAGGTGGGGACAGCCCCCGTTGTTGGAGCTGCAGGCGTTGGTGGTCCCTGCTGAGTCTGAGGGAGGAGAGAGGAAGACAGTGGTGGAGGTGAGCATTACTGGATCCTATGAGCCCATATGACTGTAATACAACTGGAGCATTGAACAAAAAAACAAAGTAAAGAGGCTGCAATTTCTCCCCCCACATAAAACATTTTTGACAACAATGAGAATTGCTACTGTGCACTATTGTGTACAGAAATCCTCTCACAATCTTCAAAAATGGCAGATTATTTACTTATTTTGATAATGGAAGATAACACCAAAAAGCTCAATTAAAGACATCTCTGGATTAAATAAAAAAGGCAGAGAATCCACATACTGTCTCTGGCGTGTACTTTGAGTGCACGGAGGCCATTCATGCCACTCCTCATCACCACCATATTGGCACCGGTGTTTTTGTCTACCCTCTCAATGACCTCGTAGTCCAGGTCAGTGTAGTAGAGGTGATTCTGGTGGATCGTCAGCCCCCACGGATGGGACAGGCCACTCACCACTGTCACCCGGGCAACTCCATCCATGGTGCCACTCTCAATCTAGACACACAAGTAAGGAATGCAAGAGGAAGAAGTTACTGAAAGTACCTGAATCAGGACCATGATGAGGATCAAGATTTTTTTCACAAATAAAAAGAAAACGTAACTTATTCCACTCAATATTCTACTCAAATGCTGCTTATAATGTAATGTACAGTAACTGTCAACATTTTTGTTCTTAAATCTATATGTTGAGCATGTATAGTGTACATACCACCCCTGAGCCTGCCACACCCCAATACAGTTTGTTGGTGGAGATGTCTGCGGCAATGAATCCTATGTTAGCCAGGTTTCCTGTGTAGAGATTCCTGAGGTTTCCTCCATCCATGTCAGCGCTGGCAACCTTGGGAGGAACTCCGTTGTCTGACCCTTTGTCTGTCCAAAACAATTTCCTGTCAAAGGATAGTGTAAATATTAAAAAACAATTAAAGAGTCACTCAAAATGAGTCAGTGATCATGCTGTACGGATGAAAGGTTTGAAATTGATCTATGTGTAAAAAAAGTGATTATTTTTACCCTACTGTACAAAAATGCTAAGCTGCAGTCACAGATCTCTGACTGAGTTCCGATTACTGTGTATAGTTTTGGGTGGGTTATTTATATCACAAGAAACATGGTTGAGATGGACATGTTATTTTTGGAGAAATACATGTGAATCCCCTTCCAACTACGTGATGGTATTTCAATCAATTAGACCACATTTCCCTAGTCAGCTCCATTAATGCTGTCCAATCAATGAGTTCCTGCTCTATTGGTTCTGTCTTTCCAGTTCATTAAGTACATGAATATGAAATAACAAGTATTATTTTATTATTTTCAGCATCATTCTTTTCTAAGTGACTAGATGCTTTACCCTCTTGCCGGATCCAGGGCTATTCCAATGGGTTCTCCTGTGTCCTCCGGTTTACCAGTGGAGGTGATGAGAGTCTTCCTGTAGTGCTGGTTTCCATCCACACGGATAACCTAAGTCAAGTGTAAATGTTTTGTTTGTTTACTTGCACAATGATGATGCAGAAACAGAAATTAAGTGACAAAACACTGACAAAAGACAAAAATAAAATGTGCAATGTTACATTTTTTCCAACATTTTAGGAAACTAAATAAATAAAACACACAAGATATATATGTCATGAATGTAACTGAAATTAAATGTGCTATCGTAGAAATGGAGGGAGGCAGTTGTGTTTGTTTATTTTTAAATAAATAACAATAACAACATAGCATCCTCTAATTCCAGTGTAATTTCCCTTCTACATGTTTAATCTAGTAATTATGTCTTGTCTTGTAATCTGAGGCTCATTTTGGCAATGTTCCCATTGTACTGTCAAAAATCAACAATGCACACTTAATTTGAACATAATTTTTGTCTCAAAGATGCTTACCTCTATGGCTTTGGCAGTGGGATTGGTGTAATACATTATTCGGCTTATCCAATCAAAAGCCAGACCAGACGGTGAGCCCATTAAAGCAGCTGGAGCAAACTCAGAGCGGTTGGTACCACTGGTTTTCACTTGCCATATAGAACCCTGATGTTAGAGCAAAATCAGAGACCATGCTATAAAATAAGCCTTAGGTTTCTGCAAAGCCTAACCATTTTCTTCTCTTCAACTACAGTATACTATTATATACTGTAAATACATATTCTAATCAAATGCAATCCTTGCATACAAGGAAGTTCATTCTATATCATTAAACATTTATTCAAGATTCAATTGAAGATCTCAACTCACAGTGCTCTGCACCCAATAGACTAACTGCTCCTGGTCATCGAAGTCGATGTCCCGCCCCTGGCTGATGCCCGACACAGGGGCCATTGCATTGTTGGAAGGGTCAGTGGGGTCCAGAGGAATTCCAAAAATCACTGAATCTCTCACCACCATCAAGAAGGTAGCCTCATCTAGAACAGAAGTACACATGATTAGATGGACACAATGGTCACAAAAAGGGGTTCTAAGCTGTAGAGGAAAACATTTGAGCAGAAACACTTTTGTAAATCAGAACTAGAAAATTAATATTCAACCACATGGTTTATATGTACCAAGATTCAACAAGGTTAAATCCAGTGAATAATGGTGCAGAGCTGTAAATATAAGAAATTACTGTTAAAAAAAAAACATACCTTTGATACAGGTGCGTTTGTCAGCATCCAGCTTCCAGCCAGACTGACAGTGGCAGGTGTAGTACCTGGGCCTCAAGCCTGACAGCAGGCACAGCTGAGTACACAGGTGTTCACTGCATGGGTTGATGGCTAAATGCAAAACCACAGTGTCACCTACAATCAGACCTTATATGACTTCTGACATTTGTCATACTAAAATGATGTTTTGGTGAAGCAATTGTGGTGGAGTTTTTACATAAACTACATTTCTCAGAGTTCATTTGTCTAGCATTAGCGATGCTAGACAGCTATAATAACATTATCAGCCCATTATTGGGACAATAATTATTGTGCATCCCTATCTAGCATGATTAGATTATTATTTTTATTTTAGTACTAGTATTGTTTTCTTTTCAGCGATGGCTGCTACTGTTGTTTATGCCAACAGAGAACCAGAGTTCTTTGGCTTCCTCCAAATTTTTGCTGCAGTTTCTGATTACTTTTAGACACTTGCATGTGGTTAGCATAAATTATTAAAACAGGCTTTCCAAAAAATACCGTCAGCCCCCAACAACTCTAGAAGGCTCAATTTACACTCAGCAATTACAGACAAGACGTGATTTTACCTCCCTACACCACACTAACAACCACCATTGTACCCACAATAAGATTTGCAGTTTAAGTGGAAGTTACCTGTGGGCTGTTTGATGGGATGGTCCATAACAATGCCCATGGGCTGGTACACATTGTTCATTAGAGTGGTGATGTTGCCACCATGGAACTTGTTCGTCCTCATCACCTTGCTGGTGTAGCGCTCTGACCAGTAGATGTTGTCCTCGAAGATGGTCATACCGTGTGGGTGCTGGAGAACCTGGGGTAAGGTGGGTATGCACAGGAGTGTTGGTTTTTCAATTTTATTTATCTAATAAAGGTTTTATTTTAAGCTTAGATGTCCATTTCAGCACCACCCTGATTTAATTTGATACATTTAGACCCATTCATAAGTGATTTGTACCATGTCTCAAATGTTCAGGCTGCCATCTCACCTACCACCTTCAGAAAATTATACTAGTGTCAACGAACCAAACTCATTTAAGGGAGAAACAAATTATAGCAGTTCCTGGTGTATTATAATTTTCATACAGAACCCAAAATATTGATTTAATTTCTCAAATAAAACAAAACCTACCATGTCACTTGCCATAACCTGATTGCGGTTATTGCCATCATAGTCACAGTAGTCAATATACTTTAGGTAGGCATCAGCAAAGTAGACTCTGCGTGTGGTGTAGTCCAGGGCCAAGCCGTTAGGCCAGTAGAGCTTAGTGCTGACAATCACTTGTCTAACGGTTCCATCCATGTAGGCCCGCTCGATCCTGGGGTTCTGACCCCAGTCTGACCAGAACATCAGGTTGGTGCTGGGAAGAATTACAGTGTGATAAGGAGGGCTTTGATAAAAAGTCTTGTGACTTGTTGTTTACGAGCTTAAAGGTGTTGAAATATTTCAGAATTATTTGGCTAAACAAAAAAGAAAAAGACAACAATGTAATATCAAATTAAAGACCACCGAAATGCCCTTGTCAAATACTGTACTTACTGATTACGGGGGTCTAAAACCAGTCCGCGGGGGCTGGTAACATTCTTGGTGAGGAGTACTTTCCGAAAGCGACCGTCCAGAGTGGAAACCTCAATGTTCTCCATGACTGAGTCAGTCCAATAAAGGTTACGACCCACCCAGTCCACAGCTATACTCTCTGGCACCATCAGACCAGAGGAGAAGACCTAGAAGAAAATGGACACACAGAATCATGATAATATTGCACAGTTTGATTTAGTTTCTGTTGGTTTTTGTGGTTCTATATAGCAGCTACGTTCAAATTGTACCCTTTAGAGAAATTTTGTGACCAGTCGTTGAATTCTCTTGCTTTAATTAATCTGTTTCTTCATATTTCTTACTTCCCGTCTGTCGGTGCCGTTCTGGTAGGCACTCCATATTTTCTTCTGCGAGGCATCAGCCCAGTAGATTCTGGATGTTACTCGATCAAAGTCTACAGTCACTATGCTTGAACCGCTGACCACTGGATGCATCTGGGGTGGTCTCTTGTTGATCCAGCTGGCGATGATCTGGCTACGCTTGGCAACCAGAAGTACAGCCGATAGTGTGTCTAAGGGCAGAAAAATATCTTGTTTCTAACCTACATCTTATCTAAAGTGTATCTTTGTGTTTACAGGTACATGTGCTACACGTAGAGAAAAATTTCACATAAAAATGCTACACATAAACTGCATATGAATAGTATTCTGGTTTGTTTGCATGTACTGCATACATCTGTTAGTATCATCACCATATCAGTTATGGTGTGTTCAAATAAAAAGTGAATACAATTTTTCGTGCGGCCAGTCAATGGAAAGATGCAAATAGACGCAAATTAATGTCTGCTTGTGCCAGGTGATGCGAAATTTGTGTTTTGAAGTTGAAAATATTCAACTTAAGCGAAAGTTTTGCGAGTGTCGCTGGCCTTTGCAGAGTGCTGTGTGGTGACGACTCGGCTGAGCGAAGGGACACAGCCGCCGCTCAGCTGCTGAGAGCGGCTTTGGAAGAGAGACCCGGGGGCACAGCCTGGAGGACTTACCACCCACAGTCACACCGGATTCTGCTTCTATCTGAAGCCTTTTACCAGCCACAGAGTTTACTTTTAAATTTATGAGGAGTGGACGTGCCGATTGTAATGTTGACTGCTGAGTGGAGAGGCCCTGTTACACTACTTTACATAATGAGAGAGGAAAGAAGAAAAAGGAGAGAGAGAAGCGTAGTCTCTGGTGAGTGTTTAGACAGTGGCTACATTCGCTTCAAACTAGAGCCCGACCGATATGGACTTTTGGGGGCCGATGCAGATACCGATATTAGGGAGTAAAAAATTTCTGACACCGATATGTCGGCCAATATATATATATATTAAAAGATAACTTTACAGCATACATCTCACACGCTAGTTACTTACCGTCGAGACACCGCTGAGAATCTGCAACACCGTTTGCTGTGACGCAACCAATGCCTCATGTGCTTCCCAGGGAGTGCTGAGAGCATTGTAAACAATGCCGTCAGAGCGCGCTCTGCTGGACAAACTACGTAATGACACCATTTCTAACAGCCAAGGCATTTTTCTGCATTGTTTATTCTGTAAAATAAGTTCTCATATTGGCGCATATCGGCAAACATAAACGCTGATACCGATACGTCTGTGAAAGGCTCATATCGGCCGATTTTATTGGCCAACCGATATATTGGTTGGGCTCTACTCCAAACACAGACACACACTCACCTACTGTTGCTCACTAGCTTACGGCTAATGTACAGTAAAGTATTCTGGCTGTTTACACACAGTAAACATAAATGATCCTGCAATCAAACTCACACGAGGCAAAAATTTACTTTGCTTTCTGTCTGAACACAACATTATAGATTGCTTTAAGTTCTTGTAAATGCAACATTTATGCCTTTTTTTGGGCCAAAATATCACTGAAAGAGCTTTTTTCCCCTGCTATTACATCAACTCAGCATTCTTTGCAGCTTTATTTGTAATGTTATGTGTATTTCTCACCAGCAGCTTTGCAGGTGCGTCCATCAGGCTCTAGGAGGTAACCATCTAAGCAGTAGCACCTGAAGCTTCCTCTCTCATTATAGCACTGTTGGCTGCAGAAACCTGGTATCAAGCACTCGTCGATATCCTCACAGGTTTTGGAGTCATTAAGGAGCTGGAATCCTGATGGACAGAAGCACTGAGCCCCAAATGGCCCTTGGATACAGCCAAAACTGCAGCCTCCGTTGTTCAGTGCGCAGTCATCTTGGTCTTCATGAAATTACATGACGTGAGTCAGTACTGTGCACTTTATTTAATTTATTGTTGTATTACCTTATGATTGTTTATAATGCTCTTTAAATCATAACATAATTTCCATTAATTCTGTTTTATTTTAGGAATAATCTTTGCTGAGGCTTAAATATAATACTGTATATAATACGGTACATGATTTTTTTAAACACTCACTGCAGATGGGTGACTCATCTGCTCCATTGGGGCAGTCCCTTTGGCCGTTGCACACTTTGTCCAGGTCAATGCACAGCTGGTCGGTGGGGCACAGCCACTGGTTGGAGGGACAGCTAAATGGAGGGGTGGGGCAGTTCTGTTCATCGCTCATGTCCCGGCAGTCGTTGTCGCCGTCACACAACCAGCTTGTTGGGATGCACTGCTTGTTGGTACACTGGAAATAGTTGGATGTGCAGGTGATGGGCGGACAGGAGTTGTGTTCGTCAGATCCATCTTCACAGTCCGGATGGCCATCACATTCCCACTCGTCTGGTATGCAGAAACCGTCGTTCTGGCACTGGAACTCGTCATCGTGACAGAGGCCTGGACCTCGAGTGGCTGGAGGGGCCGCACACATTAGTTAAGTTAGCTACATTGACCATAACTGGAATGGCTTACTCTCACTAATTTCAGTAACTCACCAGAAGAAAGAGAAGCACTAAACATCAAAACAGAGGTGTAATAGGTATTAATCATTGATTCATGTGGACAATTCATTTTCTATCTGATTGAATATCAACAATAAAGCTGACAAAGTTTCAAGTGGCACAGTCAGTCATAATTACATCATTAATTAATACAACTGACATAGTTCATTTTGTAATATATAGCGTTGGTCCGAGTTACTAGCTTACGACAGTCTCGTTCATCAGAATGGTCCCTGCAGTCAAACACTCCATCACACCGATAACTCGAACTGACACACTGGTCCCCACTGGCACAGGCAAACTCATAGGATGCACAGGAAAACTCTAAGGTGGAAGGAGAAAAATAAGTGAAAAGATATTGACTTGGTAGTAGCATGAAGATAAGTGTCACTATTTCAGAACACCATAAATGATTAAGATAAATGAAAGAGAACACAACAAAGAGTGAAGTTACAGTGATTCCTACCACAGTTTTTCTCATCAGAGCCATCCAGGCAGTCCTGGTCTCCATCACACACGTAGGAGATGTAAATACAGCGGTGGTCGGGACACAGGAAGTAGTTAGGAGGGCATGTAGTGATGGTTGAATCTGTCAATGCCAGCACAACTTTATCAGAATTTTGTTCCATTACATTAACAAGACGATATTTGTTTGCACAGTATTTTATGTCGTAAAAATCACATTGAGTGAGGTGACTGAGCTGAAAATCGACAGCCCCTACACACTTACTGCAGTTGTGTTCATCAGATCCATCACCGCAGTCATTGTCACCGTCACACACCCATACTTTGGAAATACACCTGTTGTTATCGCACGTAAAGTAGTTGGCAGCACAGGTGGTTGGGACTCGAGTGGGACAGTTAATTTCATCAGAACCGTCGCCACAATCGTCCATGCCGTCACAGCGCCAACTGGACAGAATGCAGTGCTTGTCGTTGCAGGTGAACGCCGATGGAGAGCAGGTCGCTCCTGGTGAAGATATACGAGGCAGGCAGTGGCATTAATAAAAAAAAAATTGTTTGCTGAATAATTTTCCTCCACTACTCCTCAAACATAGACATTTCTAATACATTCACCTGTATCAGTGCAATTGGCCTCATCAGTCTGATCTATGCAATCAACGATGCCATCACAGCGGTAGGAGTTGGGTCTACAGCGTCCTTCATCACACTCAAAGGCATAGTCGCCACAGTCGTCAGGCGGGGGAACAGAATCGTCCTTGACACAGTCCCTCTGATTGGCCTGAAGTTTCATGCCATACGGACAGCCACACACTCGACTGAAGGAGGGGATCGGGAAACAGAAGTGGCTGCAGTGGCCGTTGGGCACTATATTGCAGCGGCTGGTGAATGCTGTCAGGAAGAAAATGGAGATGGACTCAACTTCCGGTGGTATGGTGGCTCAGTGGTTAGCACTGTTGCCTCACAGCAAGAAGGTCAAGGGTTTGATTCCCGAAGGGGCTTTTCGGTGTGGAGTTTGCATGTTCTCCCCGTGCTTGCGTGGGGTTTTCTCCGGGTTCTCCAGTTTCCCCCCACCATCAAAACATGTATCTTAGGTTAATTCTCCTGTCGGTGCCCTTGACCTGGACGCTGGCTAAAGGAGTTGGTCCCTGGGTGCTGCACTGTGGCTGCCCACTGCTCCTCAGGGATGGGTTAAATGCAGAGAACCAATTTTGCTACGTTGTTAAGAGGTATGTGACAATAAAGAATCTAATCCCTGGCCCTGCCCGCCCTGCAGTCATTGATTATTCTGGTTTTCACTGCCTAGTAACAGTCAAATCCACTCGGTCCTGTTCATACACACAGTTATCTAAACTGTCAGAATTTTGGCTTTTACATAACACTCAGCATGACTTACTGTAGGACTACAATATTAAGCTATTTGCAGACACCAAAGCATCTCTGTGTGTCAACTTACTGCTGTGGAGGTCAGCCGTGTAGGCTTTGACATTCATGATGCCGGTGATTCCTTGTCTGATCATAATGTTTCCTCCTCCATCCCTCTTCCTCATTTCGAATACTGCTCTGGTCCTTGTATCAGACACATACAGGTAGTCTGCAAGTAAGAAATAAATGGTACAGCATTTTAAATCAGACTAGTAAAAGGTAATAAAAAATAAATACACATTCAAGAAAATATTATAAATGAGTCACAAGAAGCTGTGTTACAGTCATTTTAGAACAGGCAAAATGTGAACAATGTATACAAAGGCAAAAAACTAAAAGTGTGAAATGTTAAGGTACATACATACAGGGAAGTAGTATGTACTACGGGCACTATGCACAGCATTCCCATTTGGCAGAGATTGATACTGATACTAATATTATGGCATTACATGAAGTCAAGTAACCCTCTGTTCACCAGTGTTTTGATCTGAATGCGAATATTCTTAAAAATAAGAAATTTTGGGAATATGTAGAGGTTTATTTATAGGGCTTCATTTAGCCAAAGTTGAAGATAAACCTGAATAATATCATTTACAGTTTGAATAATGTGCATATGTAATCACGAGGAGGAGACCAAGAAACCCACCTGCATAAACTGTTAGAGAGAAGGGTTGGGTGATCTGGCCAATATTGGTAAATGTCTGTCTGTCAGATCCTTGAATGTCAATGTGACCAATCTGGTCCAATTGGGAATCCACCCAGTACAGCCTGTCCATGCTGTCGAAGATCAATCACAAGGAATTAACCAGTGAATAAAAAAGAATACTGCAGTCCACACAACACACTGTTTATTCCTTTAGAAAGCCTTATTAAAGCCTTATAAAGCCATAATCCTGCAGGTCATCACTGTGCTTACATGTAATCAACAGCGAGTCCGTAAGGCCATCCCAGTGTTGTGTTGACCAGAGGAACAGCATTGCTGCCGTCAGTGAAGCCTCTCATGATGACCGCTGGACGGTACCAGTCAGACCAAAACAAGTAGCTGGGGATCAACATTTGATTAGACACACACGAGGACACTCAAAAATTAAATATATTGAGATCAGTCGACCTTGATGTCTTTTTATGGATTATAATGTAACGTGGAGCCTCAATCTATTCAATTATGGCTGCATTTGGCATTTCAGCCCAGTTGCCAGAATAAAAAGTTGGCATTGTATGTTTTTGTAAACTAGGCATATGTTAAATTTCATACATATCATATGAATATTTGTATGAACTGTATCATGTTACGTTTACATAACATGTACTGTATGTGAGGAGGAGCGGATGGTGGTGGTGTGAAAAGTAGGTGAGAAGGCACACAACTACTTCAACCAACATTTTGCAGCCATGTTAGTAGCAACAAAAAAATCGGGAAATCTTCAATGAGGCATGACATTTTCCATCCTTGTTAGTGGTGGTAAAACCAGTTATTTTAAGCCAAAACATGATCTTTGCCAAACCCTAACCAAGTGCTAAACCTAACAAGAAGTTAAGCACAGCAATTTCACAACACAAAATTGAAAACTGAAACATAAAGAATGTAAAGTCTGTAGTTTGCAGAAACGTACAATGCCAACGTTTACAGTATGCTAATGATTGGCACTAAGTGAACTATTTCAATAAAATAAAATTTATTTTTCTGTATCTTAAGTAGGATTAAGTAGAAAAAATCTAAATTACTGAAGTGGAGTAATGCAGTAGACATTCAGAAAATACTGCATACGCAGGATATCAATGAAAAGTTGCTAGACTACGATATTTACGTGCAAGTGTACAATGTGTATTGTCTTTAGTTCCCTTGCTGTCCCCGCAACCTGAAACCAATCACTCTCTAGTATTTGCACCAAATCAATCTGAGCACTCACCCAGCACTGGGATGCACTGCAATTCCTTTAGGGTACCTCAATCCTGTCACAATGTCTCGCCTGGATTTGTCTGTGACTCTGAAGGCCACCACAGCCTTGTAGCTGCTTGTGGTCCAAAACAAGACTTTGGAGGTCCAGTCGTAAGCCATGGCATCAATCGTTCCTACTCTGTAGCCTGTCAAAATCTGTTGGACTGAGAATGAATAAAGACAATCAATCCTGGTCACATCCAGGGTAAAATTGTAGTGCCATGATTCTATCCTATGGGTAACAATTTAACTTCAATTAATTTTGCACAACATAAACATTTTTTTCTGACACATGATCTCGCTGAGTGGACTCATTATGGTGCTTTATAACTCAAATATAACAAAAATTCACCAGTGCCATTAAGGTTCGACTTATAGACGAGCCCTCTGGACCTGTCGTTGTAGAAAAGGGTTTCTTCGTTCCCGTCAAACTCCACAGCAGAGCCAGCGAAAGACGTCCCAAGCCCCGAGAGGGGCGGTATGATGTCTTCTTGAAGGGACAAGTTCAATGGGATTCCCCGCACCCCCAAAGAGGTGGCCATCAACAAGAAGTCCTTCACCTCTGTTCAAAGAGTGAGAGGCAGTGGTTACTAGCATGTTCTGCATGTTTTACTGTTAGTTGAGGTAATTGAAACAAACATATTTGGGAGAAAAAATATGTGATCATAATGCATTAAAGGAATAATTATTAAAGGAATAATTATGGTAATCACTACGTATGGATCATTGACTGTATATAAAGATGGACGACATGAAAGCTCCTCAAAAGTGAAGCCAAAACATTTCGATCGCCCCCTGGTGGTAGGCTGCAGTATAGGTCATAAACTCCTCCCCCTCAATAATATCGATGGTTTCTGTCGTTTAAGGTAGTTCCTATCATGCTGATGTATGTTCAATTGATCATTTTTCTGATCAGTTTGGTTTTAATTAGTTTCTTAATGCTATAAAAACGGGGTGAAACGTCATGAACCCTGCTCGCAATTGGGTGGGAACTCAATACCACAGCTCCGCTGCCCAGTCGCTATTGTGCAGACTCTGGCTCCAAATGCGCAAGATGGCAGCGTCCGTATCCGGGATAGTTTGGCTTCATTTTTGTACAATGGGAGGAAGTGGAGACACGTCGTCCATCGTTATTTATGTCAATGGTATGGATGTCATTTTTAGACCAAAGTCAACAAAGCATCACCTTGATTAGCAATCTGTATGAAATTCATACCTTGCATAAAATAAAATAATCATCATCATTGCAATTTAGAAAATGTGTGTACAATATTGATAATTTCACTGATTGTTGACTAATAATAAGACAAATATCCATCAGCAGAACATGTAAAAAAAAGAAGTGCAAACTCAGTAATAGGCCAAGTCATTTTTCCCTCAGTCAATGTAAACTCACTAAAGCAGGTCCGACGGTCAGCCTGAAGATCGTAACCATGGCGACACTTGCAACGGAAGCCCAGACCATCATTGTCAGTGCGGTGACTCAATACACAAATCTGCTGACAGCCACCGTTGTGTCTGCCACAAGGGTTCATCACTGTCGGACACAACAGATGTGTAATTTTATTGCAGAGCTGTTGTTTTTCATATTTGTGTTCTATACTTTATGAAAATAACTAATGAGCTTCAGTGTATCTGCTGTTAAACAAAAAGGAAAGAGTGGGTTACACTTTCTGACCAGCATTTAAAAAGAATTCTCTACAGAGCAATGCAAAAAATAATTAAAAAGTAGGAAATAATTCTCTGCCAGCAGCAGAGACACTGGAACTTCTCTGACCACTGAACTCAATCTGACTTGTCTCAGGTTGGACGTTTGTCTCCTTACCAACAGGTTGAAGAACAGGGTGTGAGACTGCAACATGGCCCGGTCGCTTTGCAGTACGATAGAGGAGTGTTGGATTGTTGTCACTGAAGCGGTTGGCTCTCACCACACCCATCTTGGTCCAGTCAGTGAAGAATACATTGTTTTCAAACACAGCAATTCCAAAAGGATGTGGAGCCTGGGTTCCACCATTGAGGACTATTTTCCTGAGAAAGAACAACCTCAGAATGGCTATCAAGGAGAGGACAACAAGTATGCATTTGTTTCCCTTTTGAGCTTAAGGTCACTCTCTGAGTAAGGAGAAATCTGTCATGACTAACAACACTTTCAGTGCAACCTTTACCTGTCCAAACCACTGTAGGTGACAGTTTCCACCGTGTCAAAGTGGCTGTCAGACCAGTAGACCCTCTGGGTGACAATATCTAGGGTAATTCCTGTGGGAGTGCCGAGTCTGTTCTTCACCAGCTCAACACGGTTACTGCCATCCATGAAGGCACGTTCGAGCTTCACCTGCTCACTGGCGTAGCCCATGTCTGTGAAAAACATGTAGCTGCAATACACAAAAAATAAAGACTTAAAGGGATGCTGTAAAATCTAGATGATGCCCAGTCAAGTGGATGTAAAAACTATTCATGTAACAGAATTATTGACGTCTCTTGAGAAGTTTCCACTGATTTGTATTTGACCATAAATTGGCATAGTCCTGAAAGCCTGCACCATTTAAACGCACCCCACTGTAGGGTCCAGGACGAGGCCATGAGGAGTCTGCAGGTTTTCAGCCACCAGTGTGACACGATTCCCTCCATTGAAGTCGCACATATCGATGCGCTCCACCATGGCCTCTAAGACATAGAGTTTGAAGTTGACCCAGTCAACAGCGAGGTTCTGGACATTGTGGACTGCAGAAGTCAGAACCTCCTTAATGTCGCCCCCATTGTAGTTGGCAGAGTATACCTGGCAACAGAATGAAGGCATTTGCGATGAATGGGATCTGTTCCAACTCAACTACTCCCTACATAAGCCACAGCTGCTACAGTATTGCTTTCTCTGTGGTAAACATAAATTATTACTGCTGAACTATAGTGTTGTACCCAAGTACCTTGGGTTTTGCATTCAGATAAAGAAACTATGAAGACAGTACAGAGATAGAATGAGGTCATCAAAAATATCACCAGACAATGATCCAGACTGACTTTTTTGGTATATGTATCACTCCAGAAGACTTTGTCGCTGTGCCAGAGGTATGCCACCCCTACAGCATAGCCTCTGCCCTGTGACGGCACCAGCGTTCTTACAAAGCGCCCGTGTATATCAGCCATCATCACATCACCCCCGTTGGTGAAAATGAGCTGTGGCATTCCAGCTGGAAAACAAAAATACCAGACCTCAGGAGTGAATTCATTTCAAAAAGTTATAGTTATAGAAACATGTTTCTGAAACCCATTTGTATCATTGTAAAGAAAAACATGAACCTTTAATAATGTTCTGTTGAAAAAAGGACTTTTATACAAATAAATATTGGCTTTTAACAAGATTTCGCATCATGATCTCTTCTTATGAGCAACACATCAGAAACTGGACTTTCTCTTAACTATGTCGTATTGTTCTTTGATACAACCCACAGATTATGTAGTAGCAGATATTAAGTATAAAGCTACCATGTGATGTGTGACTGCCTGTACCTGACACATTGGCTTTGCAGACACGACCATGCTCCAAGAAGTATCCATCAGCACAGCTACAGCGGTGTGTCCCAGGACGATCTTCACACAGCTGGTCACAGATCCCCCAGATCTGACAGTCATTATAGTCTGGACAATAGAACAAGCTGTCTTTTTTTAATCTTTTAGGCATTAGGATGAGGTTCTTTATCAATAATTTGTGACTAAAGTGCCATGGAATTACATCACTAATTTTAGTTTTTCAAGACTGATTTACCTTAAAAGTTCAAACAAAATGACAGAGACCATTTGACCCAAAGTATGTTTAACATTAAAGGTCTGGGATAATTTGTAAGCTAAAATAAAAACACATTACAGAACATGGTATCCTGCAATGTATACTGTATATGTTACTGGAAGTAATCATGACCACAGACCCTGCAACAATGTCAGAAAATCTTAGAAATGAACATTCTTACTGTTGAAGTACTGTTGAGTTAAATAGTTCAGCTCTCTCCTGTTGCTTCACTACTTTATATGTTTAAAGAAGCTTCCCAAAACCTGTGTATGCTGTCAATAGCTGGGAAACCACTACTCTAAACAATGCAACAACTATAGATTTTGTTTTCACAAAAACAAATATAAGATATGGCACTCACCTACACAGGAGCGGCTGTCATTGGCTACAATGAAACCATCAGGACAGTAGCAAGCACCTCCCTGAGGAGACGGGTGACAGAGGTACTCGCAGCTCAAGGTGGAGCAGCGCTCCAGGCCTGTGGGCAAAAATCCAATTAACATGATGGTTAAAGTTTTACATCAGATCATCATCATCTACACAGCTTTATCTGCCAAAGCATCATTATCAGTATCGTGACCAGCTTTATAGGCATCATCAACTGGGTCTTGAGACTATTAGTAATCGCCCAAGGAAGATTACCTGAAGAAGGTTAATCTTAAACTAGGTATGTGTGAAAGCAGTGATAAGCAAGGCGAAAGCTACAGTTACAACAGCTGACTTCTGTGAAACATTTATGAGTACAAAACACTATGTCTAAAACCCTTGCACCTAAATTTGTACCCTTATGAAAGTGCTGCAAATGTGGAATGTTTCACATGTGACCACATCAGGCAATATTTAATTTAGATTTAATTCAAATATACGTAAATTGCCATACATGGCAGCATTCTCCATGTTTTTTTTTTCCATGATTTTTCCAATCCATTTGGGTCACTTACTGCAGGTTTGCTGTGCTGTAGAGTTGGTCTCATCTGTTCCTTCAGGACAATCAGGTTTGCCATCACACACTTTGCCTACTGCTATACATACTGTTGAACTAGGGCATCCCCATTCGCCAGGGTAACAGCCTCGAGAGTTACTATCTAAAATCCATAGAAACATGTGATTATATTAAACAATTGGAAATATTACCACATACTATTTTTCAAATGCAAAAACTGTTTTATATTGTGATGAAGTGTGAATTAGATTTTTTTGAAGAGTGGATTCCAAAACTCTGCAGTATTCATTGTGAAAAATACATTATAGTACACTGTCAATCAACCTATCCACAAAATGTATCCATTTTCAGACTAGTCTTTACATTTCTTTACAAGTCTTCTCCTAAAATGGTTTCCAAAATGAGTTATTACATAATTTGATATTTTTTTCTCATAGTGTTTTCATTATTCTTGAATGAAACTTCTCAACTATACCAACACAATTCACACTGCCGTTTAAAATAACTCTTAGTGTTTTCAACTTAAAACTATTAGTTTTAAACTAACAGAAGTTTTTTCTCACCACATCCTCTCTCATCACTGTAGTCCCCACAGTCATTGAACCGATCACAAACCCAGCGCTGAGGAATACAACGGCCACTGGAGCATGTGAACTCACTGCCGCTGCAGCTCTGGTACACTAAAGAGTAAAGAGATAGAACTCCCATTTATTCTGGTTTCAACTACACATTTAGGGCTGCACGATATATACAATGGGATAATAGGCATAAAAAAATCTTTTACATTGCAAAAAGGTGTACAGTAAGCTGGGAAGTAGCAGGGTCCCATTTCCAATGCATATATTACATGGTATCAAATCAGTGCATAGACTTGTATACAGGCCAATACCAGATCCAGCATTTTAGGCATCAGAGGGATTTCGGATACTGGTATCAGAACAACCCTAGCTTCAATACAATATCCAGATGCTGCATACCATTGGACATTAAATTAAACTGTTGAGCAGCCTTAAAATAAGAAAACACTAAATTGTTGGTTTAGTGAGATTGCCAGTTCTTCCATGTATGTCAGAAGACGTTAGGTCTTTTAACAAAATATTACAATTACAATTTAGGGTGACTTGGAGAAATAATTAAACTATGAGACAAAACAGCTTCATGTCATTAGTAATGCACTTCTGTTAAAACTCTGTTGAGTCCCTTTCATCCTTACCACAGCCTTGCTCATCACTGTTGTCCCCACAGTCATCCCAGTGGTCACACACAAAGGAATGCGGAATACAGTAGCCATTTGCACACTCATACTGGTGAA
This sequence comes from Hollardia meadi, assembly GCA_037974645.1. Lineage (NCBI taxonomy): Eukaryota > Metazoa > Chordata > Actinopteri > Tetraodontiformes > Triacanthodidae > Hollardia > Hollardia meadi. The sequence goes on from JBBPCS010000001.1 coordinate 10,667,972, forward strand.
TGGGACAGTGCTGTGTTGCTGAAAACAAAAAAAGCAGTGATTAAATCTAAGTGGTTAAAATTTTTTGAATAACTTCTGAAACATGGATTCTTAACAGACATGTTCAACCCGGCAGCACAGAAGATCTATACAATCAGCACAACAAATTATGACAGTTTTGTCATAATTAACATATGAATTCTTAAGTTATGACTAAAAATGAGTATAATAGGTCACAGTGACCTGATCTTTGAACACTGACCACCAAAATCTAATCAGTTCATCCTTGAAACCAAGTGAATGTTTTTGCCAAATTTGAAGAATTTCCATCAAGGTGTTTCTTAGATGTAGCATTCACAAGAATGTGTCGGGCGGACGGGATGGACAACCCGAAAACATAATGCCTCTGGCCACGGCTAAAGCCGGCGCAGAGGCATATAAAAACTGAACAATATCGAAAATGAGGAAAGCATTGAACAAATACAAATGATATGGATTTCCAAAGCCAATATGTGCCTCCCTAATAGGCATTGACAATTATTCTAGCTAACTAACGATGCATTCAAGCTACCCTAAATCAAGCTAACCTAGCTAGATAACACTGAATGCTAGATAAATAAACTAATGTCAGACTCCACATTTTGTAAATACCCCTAAAATCGTTTGAAAAAAACTTACGGCTGTTTCGAATATATTTCCAGATTCTTGAACCACTGTTTTATCCAGCTGGATGAAAAATTGCGAATTAAAGTGAAAGCAAACAAAGATGGCGGCCGCAAATGATATTCGTACCACTACACTGTACAACACAATCTCTGAGCTTGCCACTTCCAGCGAGCAATCTGTGTTGGCTGTGTTCTGAAATATATTAAAACAACTTAAATCTATCAATACCCATATTTCCACGGTCTACATGGTTTTGTAGCAGATAGAATTTGTCAGCATTTTTCAATCCGGTATTCATCTACACCATGACACCAATGAGCTTCTTTTATTGTAAATAATTTAATTTTTTGTGAGTGTATGTTCTGTTCATATTTGCACTGAAAGCCAATTTATTTAGGAAGAAACTTACATTTTTTCCCATTGTTGCCAATTAAACACTAGGGTTTTCTCAGTCTTGTCTACTTACTGCAGTTGAATTCATCAGAGCCATCTCTGCAGTCCAGTAGCCCATTGCAGTGCTGAGAGTTGTTGTAACAGGCCCCATTAGCACACGTCTTCTCAGTGCATTGTGGATAGTCTGCAAAAAGCACAAGTTTATTCTAATAATTTAAGCCTGATCAATTTTCCTCTTTATAATGCAAATGAAAGTATCAAAACCCTTCAGTTGTTAGTAGACAACAATATCTGACAGCACACATCAGTACTGTGAATTTTGGACTTCTATCAAAGTAAAGTGTGGCAAGTTCATTGTGGATGTAAAAGTCTTACTGCAGTTGTTCTCATCAGAATTGTCCACGCAGTCCTTTACACGGTCACATCTGTATTTGCCGGGTATACACTGGCCCTCCTGGCAGGTGAACTGGTCTGGGCTGCAGGTCTGTCCGCCTAAACCAAGATCATGTGTGTGGGTTTTGTTTCAAAATGCTATGCTGCAGGTGAATTACTCAGAGGTTTTTGATTTTTTTAATCACAGCACTTCTTGTTTACTTCTTGTTTATAGCACAGAAACAATCACTCTACATACCACAGGTTCTTTGTTCATCTGAGCCATCGACGCAGTCTCTTTCCCCATCACAGACAAATCCCAAAGAGATGCATTCACCGCTTGTCACACATTTAAATTCCTGTGAGGTGCACGAGGGAGATGCTGCCACAAACAAAACAATTGAGGAGTTTACTCATAAATGATAGTGCTTTCGGGCTCAATGTTCAGGCTTGGTTTCATGTTTCTGTACAGCAGATTATTAGACCTTCATATATGTCTGTGTAGTGAATTTATAAAATCACTGGAAACACTGGGTTTTTACAGTGACTGGGTTCCGGTGACAGTATAATACTAATAATATAATACTCACGACAGTTCAGCTCATCTGAGTCATCTGTGCAGTCTTTTGTCCCATCACACCTCCAAGCTATGTTGATGCATTGTCCGCTAGCGCATTGAAACTCCGTACTGCCACAACTTCCTGCAGAGAAAAGAGAGAGAAGGACATATTTAAATCACCACCATTCAGTTTTTTATGGGCAGGATAGATTCAATCAGTGGGGCTTCAGTTACAGAGGTCAATTACACATTTAATATGGTTTAAAATACATTCAGTGATAGATGCACTTTTAAATGTCAGATGTCTTTGTTGCTGATATAAAAAAAGTGTTGATTTTACTGTTTCCTTGACAAATGAGTTACCATGTTTATGGCAGCTGTGGCTATACTGTGTGCAACAGTTGAAACTTAAATCATGTGATTTGGCCACTAAAGGATAGTTAATTCTTCATCTATGAACATACAATCTTATGACCTTAGACTATACAGCCCATCATTTGAAATAGATAATTGATGTCTGAATCAACACCGAGATGTGTACTTTGTATTGCTGGTGCATTCATAACTTTTCAGTATTGTGAGAAATTTCTTTTTGAATGAAAAACGACTTATTCGATTTTGTAATTTAATGACTCAATTTAGAATTTCCTTCGAAATGTTAATATTCTTTGGAGGTCAAATTTTACTTTTAATGCTTTGCACAATATTTTAAAACTTGATCGTTTAAAGTTTTAATAATTAAAAAAAAAATGTCAGCAATCACATTGTTTGTTTTTATTTGCTGAAAGTGAGTGTCAAACTCATATCTCGTTTAAGCATGAATATAACATGAGTATTTTTGTGCAGCTAAAAAATTACACATTAGATGAAATCCCATAAAATTCCATATTTTGGTGAAAACAACACTATAATGATACATAAATCCCAAATTCCCACTCCTTATTCCATTCTCATTAGTTAGCTCTAACATATTGGTAAAAATATGAAATCAAGAGCATACACATACCTTGAGCAAGTTGAAATCCTTGGGTCAGCAGTAGAAGAGAAAGAAGATGGAGACCGGTAAGGCCCATAATTTATTTTGGAGTTAGTTGGACAAAGTCTGTACACTCATGCTAAATCCAACTCTCTTATCCCAAATGAGCCTAGGGAAGATGCTGCCTTTGGTATTGAGATGTTTAACCCGGAGTAGTCAGCGCACCAATAATGTGACATGGCGTAAAACAGCTTTTTATGGCTAGCTCCTTTACATAAACTAGATCTAAGATTAACTTTTACCTGTTGGCATGTTGTCTACATCAGCAGGAAAAAGTGACCACTCATTTTTGTGCAACACGGCAGCAGGAAGTAAGTACTGTCTGTGGCTGAAACAGAGTTAATTTAATTAAGATGTGCATTTTCTTGATTTTTCCACCCATTTACAAAATACTAACACAGTCCAGCACAATTGACATGCTTTATTTATCAAATAACCCGAGGAAAAACACACTGTAGCTGAGAGCATATTTTCAAGTCTAATTCAAATGTGGTCCTGAGTGTTTTTCATCAGTTCTTCATATTCTGTAAAGGACTTTGGAATTAAAATCTCAATGTTTTATGGTTGTAACCATGGTATCCACACAGGTACACATATATGGCAAAAAATATTGTATGATGGGTGAATGTGACACTTGTTTAATGACTTGCAAACAAATAAAATATTGTAATAAACATTGTTGATTGTACTTTATGTATTGGGTTGTTTTGTACAGGTACTACTGTTAAATTTTTAGATATTGTATCGTAGATTTTTATAATATACTGTCTTATATTTTCGCAACTTCACATGTACCATTATAATTACTCAAATTCATTTGTGTAGATATTTGTGGTTCTAATAATATGGAATTCCACATCCTTATTTGTGGAGAACAATACAAAATAGTAACCTAAAGGAGCTATGTGTGACATGAGTCAAATCATTGCCACATTATGGAGACATTCTGATATTTACAGTTATCATACTATTGGCATCTTCGTCTGGTTTCCTCTTTTACAATGTGTGACTAATTCTCCCAGTAAATCTGCTTAGTTATAACACAGGAGCGAAGGAATATTGATTTGTTGCAAATACAAGAACAGGCGATTATCTGCAAGTGGTAGAAGGTACATTTACGGAATTAAATTACCGTATTTGTACTTTGCTTCATTTTCTATTTTAAGCTGCATTATACTTTAAGTCCAATACTTCCAAAATATTGTCCTTTCTACTACACTACATTTATTTGACAACCTTAATCACTAGCTTCTTTACATATTTAGATTATTGATACAAAATATAGGCTAAATCAATTAATAAATTCTAATATTATTGTATGTAGGTTAAGCTACCCGACACTTTATAAAGTAATTCAAATTAGTTTCACCAACTGCAACAAAAAAGTGATGCTTCACAAATTATTATCCTGTTATATAATATTCATTATTCAGAAATAGGTCAGTCTGAATAATTTTAGTACTTGAAGCATATTTTTATGGTAATAGTGCTGTGCTTTTACTTATAACAGAGTATTCTTACACTGTACTATTCCTGCTCTCACGAAAGTAAAGTAAAAGATCTGATTTCTACTGTAGTGTCAAATGCTGGAAAAGGTGTATTGAAAAGTCTGTCACATTTTTCTGTCACTCTCCTTTTCAGTAGAGTGCAAGAAAACTGTAATGAAGCTGCAGCAAAATAATATTTGGACCATCTGCTCTGGCATCAGTGATTGAACCAATCAGATGCAACTTCCCATAATACAGACGATCTTACAACCATGTGTTCCCTGTCACTCCTGTCGCTTAATGTGTGATTAAGGTGTTCTTCCGACTGACACACCTGCCGTGCAAATAGTCACTGTTTCTCTGTTGTTTCATGATGCTGAGAAATTACATTTATTATTAAAAGGCTTTTAAAACTGACTTTTAAAAAAGGACGTATATGTTCTTGAGAGAACAGAAATACAAAAGATTACTCACCAAAGCACAATAAAATACTTTAAGGACAAAACCACTCTAATTTGTAAATAAAATATATTTGCTGAATGTGTTTTTTCTTCTTCTTCTTCTTCTTCTTCTTCTTCTTCTTCTTCTTCTTCTTCTTCTTCACCACAGTATTTCCCTTCTTCTAGACCACGCCACAAAAAGGAAAGTTACCTTGCAGAAAAACACTTTGGTCAAGCGTATGCACCCAAATCTTGTGAACACGCAAACCATAATGTATTGTCCTATAGAGTATGTCGACCCTGTCTTCATGACTTGCACAACTTTTTGAGATATGTTTGTGTTAGTAAAACCTTGTCGCCCTCCAGTGGTAGTATTAAAAAACTACACTGTGGATGGGCAGACTGGAGTGCCCGTTGCAACTCTACACAGATGGTGTAGTATATTTACCTTGACAGAAACAGACAGATGCACTACTACTACTACTACTACTACTACTACTAATAATAATAATGATAACAACAACAATGATGATACCTAATATAAGATGGCCAAATAATAAAACTATTAATTGCTGGCATTGATGCATGCCATGTGTAAATCAAATATATCCAGAGTTGAAATGCTTTGGTAATTACTGTAACACAATTGTTAGTTAAACCCTGTAAATGATTTAACAGAACCTACTTAGTTATTATTTTCCTCTGTAAAAGAATCACTTAAAAGCCGTGAAAAGTAGTAGATGGTTAAAATTAATTCAATATCATAGAATATTTTGAGGGAAACTAATACAGTACAATGGGCAGTAGAATATTTCAAAATAAGTTTTAAAAAATATGAATTTTAATATTCATTGAACTTATTCAAGTAAATATAGTTCAGACATGAAAAAGGATAAGAAAATATACTCAGTTATTCAAAACAGAACATCAAGCAGTTTCAAAGTAAAATGACAGTAAAATATATGGACTATAACTATTATACTAAATTGTGTTAGAACAAAAGAAACTTGTCTCATTCACAAAAACATAAACGTAAATTTGCAACTCACTATTACCCTAAAACATTTTACATACAAAATGACTGCATTGACTGGGCAAGAGAATGATACTGAACATCCTCATCTCTGGGTTTTAGCCCAATCCAAGTGTTTGGTTCAGTGCCATTAAACAAATCTTACTCTTACCATAATTTGATATTAATAATGTACATTTATTTTTGGGGAAAAAATAGGTGTTTCCAATGACACCCAGTGATCTGGGTTACTGTAGGATAAGCCTTTGTGGTTCCTTATTAATTGAACCGTCATCATGCATGTTGCTTATGGCTCAAGGCATACGGTTTGATCTGGGGTTGATTCCTCGCATAGGGGTTGTTCTGGGCTTGAGTCTGAGCATCATATGGGGCCATGTCATCTTGGTCTTCATAGAGCCGCTACAATAAAGAGAGACTTTCTTTATGAGAGAATTACAAAACCATGCATGTTTATCTTCTCCAATCTTACCTTGCTCATTATTGTCATCCCTTTCCTGCTCAGTATTCTGCTTATACTTCTTTAATTTACCCTCAACACCCTCCCAAGTTATACGTCAAACACACGGAGGCATACTCACCGATTTCCTCCCACCACATGGAGTCATCTCCAGGTTGGCCTTGCTGTCCCAGCTGCTTTTGATTGTGGCTCGTGGGATCCTAGGCAGCCGAGCATTGACAAAGCCATTAGCTGACCCATTAACTGAGGCTGCCTGGCTGTTGGCTAAACGGTTGTTAACCAATGGTGCCTTGGCAGGAAAGTGGCTGACGTAAGGCTTCCCAATGTCTGCATTGTTGTTCTGCTTGGAATTCTTCTTTGAGAATCTGAAAAGATACAGAAACAAAAGTATACAGTACATTACTGTCTACCGCTACTACATTTGCATTGCAGTGGCAGGTTAAAAACACCAGGCAGTCTTACAGTAAGATTAACGTGTAGCATAAATGAGAGAGAAACATCGCAGAGGCAACAATGGATGATTGGAAGTGGTTGAATGAATAGATGAGAAACTACAGGCAGAAGAATTGATGTGATGAGCAGCAGTCCCCCAAACACAGAGCCAATGATTACCAGTGCCAGCTGCCATGCTAACAAAACATGTTTCATCAATAAAAAATCAATAAAAAATAAGTGTTTCACAATATGAAGGCATAGCAATAATGAACTCAACTGATTTTATGCATCAAAGTCAGTTTACATACTTACTTTTTTGAAAAGTTATAAGGACTTAGTGGCTACAGAGAGTTGCACCAAATCAGGTGAATTGAATGATGCCATTTGAGGCAGCATTTCAAAATAGAAGACTTAAAAACGGATTCCTTACCCTCAGTTCAGGTATTTTAGCATAGAAATCATGTAACCTATATCCAAATCTGGTCAAAAACATACAGTTGGCATACAACATATAAATTAAGCTCTCGTGAAAGTTCAGACAGGAAGACTATTTTGCATACTTAGGCCTGAAGTTTATTTCTCATACCATCTTGTCATTCACTCCTCGACTGCATGCTCACACATAATTTCCTGCTGTCGTGGTCTGGGGCCGTCAATTGAGATATTAGCTGGTCTTATCCATCCAGTAGCACAGTGACACACCTTCATCGTTATCCTATCATCTTGCTGCTGCGAAATTTAATCACACAGATGAATACTTATTGTATATTTCTATTTGTACAATCTGTCTATCTATCTTCGTGTATAAATGTGTTATCTAAGTGTATAAATAACCTTTAAAGACATCATAAGATGTGAGATAATGCCATCTTGTTGTAAACAGTTCAACGGCTAAACAAATAGAAGGTAGACAATATCAGGGTGTGTTTTAGATCTTCACGATATAGCTACTGTATAAGAAAAAAAAAGGAAAAATTTTACCTAAGAACTGAGCTATCACTATCTATCAAACAGCACCCATAAAATTATACTATCAAGGTGACTTCGATCTCAGTTGCAAAACTGAATTTGCAAGACTTAACTGTTATGCCATCTCAGTGTAATCATGGGCTTCATGGGAAAAAGATACTGAAATGGTCTAAAAATAAAAAATGGATATGGGTTACCTAAGATAAAGAAGTTCAATCACCAGTTTCCAAAGATGTTGGCTAACTAAAATCAAAATAACAAATAGTTTCTTCTGTTTCTTTAAATAATTTCTATTTCAAAAGTTCTATTAAAATACACTTTTGGGTGTAATAAAGGGTTAGGGTACCAAAGCATAATCCATTTTGGGCTCATCAGTTGGAAAACCAAAGGTGTAAATAATGAAATTAACAAAATTAATGATGACTGAATTTCCTTTAGCTGCTTTAGTTTCAGGATCCTGGTATTCTGTCACGACTTACTTGAAAAGTTGAAAAGAAAAGAGCCATTAGCCCCTTTTACACAGCCCGTTCAATGCGGGCCTGTTGTGCTTCTGATACACCTCGACGCCTGTGTAAATGTCACAGAGGCGTAATGGAGGGTCAAAGTTGTTCCATCTCTGAGACGGCAACGGAGGTAGTAACAGCGCCGAATCGATGTCTATGAACGGAGTGAGCTGGCGAGGCGTCACAGTACACCCTCCTCGAGGGATGGCACTGGATATCCCAGGCAAGTCAGGGTGAGGATGATGTAAATCCTCAATGAGCAAGTGGTTTAGAATGTTGACCTCTCTTCTGGACCGTAACGCTCATAGTCCACAAGGTAGTGATGGTCCTACCTGAACCTGCTCCTCTTGCAATGAGACAACCAGATATTTCACCATTTATGCAGGCTCCTCCTCCATGACCCAGAGGGGAGAGGGGTCTGGTGGAGGGAATCAATGGACTTTCCCTGACAGGCTTGACTCTAGACACATGAATGGTGGAGTGGAGAGCCAGACCTTTTGTCCGATGGGATATTGGGGTGAAGGTGTCCAGTACTGATTTGCCTGCCTCTAGTACTGCTCAGAAGTCCGAAGCAGGGCAACACAAGCTTTCTCCTTGTGAGATGACACCTTCGGATGAGGGCCTGAGCCGAAGGAATAGACACCTCCCCTTCTGAGTCAAGGAAGAGCAGGGGCTGGTAGCCGTAGACACACTGGAAGGGTAATAACCTGTGGTAGAAACAGGCAATGAGTTATGTGCATACTCGTAGTCCAGTCTCCCATCTCCTGGTTATATCCCAGTTTGTCCATTGAACTGTGGATGGTAACCAGACGACAGGCTAACTGTGGCCACGTTGAGCAAGCAAAACCCTTTCCAGAAGCAGGATGTGCCATTCCTTGAAGACTGTCTAATGATTAAACGGTCAACAGTGTGAAGGGAGTGTGAAAACAAAATACTCTTTTTGATATTAAATTCAGTATTGGCAGCCCAGCACCTATTGTGTAGGCCTATTGCAAAACATTTCAAGGAACTGGTATTAAAATGTCAGTGTAACAGCTTCATGTTATGGCAGCAGGGTCTCATGTCTAAACTACGATTCACCATCATATAAAAATATATTATCCCTGAAAGGATCCCATGAAGAAACTATAAACTCACAGTAGGGACAAGGTTCCCAGCCCATGGAAAGGTAAGGTAAATGATTAGCAGATGTATTAAAAGAGCTTATATTACAAAACTTATTTAATAAAATAAATAAAATTATAATACTTATAATACATCGATGGTGGTGACTACAAACAGAGCACAAAGTAACACATTTTTAAATTAAACCCTAACGCTTTTTTTCCTTTTAGCTGATCTGGAAAATGATCCGAACTGTGAGTTTTGTGATCTGTTACACCCATACACGGAAATCACCCCCCTTTACAAAAACTGTCCAAATGTACCTGACTGTATATATATATTTAACTTTTGACCTCATACAATGTTCAGGTTGACCCCAGCTGAGCACCTTTCGACATTCAGGTATTTTGACAGAATACAAGAGTCCATATGAAGGGGGTAGACATTTTATGTTACAATTCTGTTTCAACTCCCTGTAGGAAGCTGGAGATGGCGAGTGTGCCATCCTGCCCCTCTAGCCAACAAGCCCCAATCTCCCCTATAGAAATTTCACTTTTGAATATTAACAGGGATGATGGTAAATAAGTCTAATTAAACCCATGGTCTTGAGAATTGACTTGTTTTTTTAGGTCTCGACTCGGTCTTGCCTCCTCCAAAGACTTGGTCTTGACCGCAACAAAATCCCAAAGTCTTGGTCTTGACTCGAACTCGATATAGGTGGTCTTGTCCCCACCACTAGTCACTACCTCATCCCAATCTGGTAGGTGGTACTGTAGACCATCCTTTATTCTGTCTGTTGATTAATGTATTCTGAAGGGTAAGAGTGAGAAGTAAATACAGAACAGGGTTTAATTAATGCATTTCGCATTAATGCATGGCATGTGTATAAATTCAAGGGTTGAAATGTTTTGATCATTACTGTAACATAACACAAAACAGTTTTTCCTTGTAAAAGAATCCATGAAAAATCGTAAGTAATGGATAGTTAAAATAAATTCAATATCATATAATGAGTGACAAATGAATACTAAAATAATACAATGAGTGGTCGAATATTTCTAAATATTGTTATTTTATTCGACAGCTAGATATCGATCAGACATGAAAATGTTTAAAAACACAGATACTCTCAGTTCAACAAAACAGAACATCAAACAATGTCAATGTAGTAAACATTTTACACAAATTATACTGAAATATATGGATAGGCTAAAATGCCCTAATTTGGAGAAATAATTCATTTAATTGTATTAGAACACAAGAAACTCGTTTTATTCACAAAAACTTAGTTAAAGGTAAAGTTGTAACTTATCATGAACCCAGAAACATTGCTTGTAAATTCATAGACAAGAGAGACATTGACTGGGCAAGTGAATGATATTGAAAATCCTCATCTCTGGGTTTTAGCCAGATTTCATATCAATTTCTGTTGCAATGCCATCAAACAATTAGACTTCCTTTAGTAAGTAAGATAATTCGCTGACAGTAAAAATAAACCTAGAGTGCATCTCATATATCCCAAACTTTCACACAGATTAGTCAAGGAAAGACAGGTAAGATTTATGACAATTTACAATTGGTCAGGATAGAGTTCGTGCTAATGAGCCAATGAAAGGACATAACTGCCCTGGCCCAGTGATATTTTTCAGTGCTTCTATTATTATAGTTATTATTATAGGTATTTTGGAAAATAAAAGATTACGTTTCCAATGAAACCTCAACAAGTTTTAAATGTCACTGTAGGATAAGCATTTGCCGTTCCTCATTAAGAGAATCGTCTTCCATCATTATCCATGTAGTAAGGGTTGGTGTGGCCTTGGCTTGAAGCATATGGGTTGATCTGGGGTCGGTTCTGGGCAGAGGGGTTGTTCTGGGGTCGAGCCTGAACATATGGGACAATGTCATCTTGGTCTTCATATAGCCGCTACAATGAAAAGACACTTTTACTATGAAAGAGCTGCAAAACCAAGCAAAACCAATCTCACTCTGGTGAATACTTCTATCCCTTTTCTGCTCACTATTCTGCTTATACCTCTTTAATTTACCCTCAACACCTTCCCAATGTATATGTCAAACACACAGAGGCATACTCACAGAGTTCCTCCCCTCAGGGATCAGGTTTTGCCGACTGTTGCTCGGAGTCATCTCCAGGTTGTTCTTGCTGTCCCACCTGCTGGTGGCCGTGGCCCGTGGGATCCTAGGCACCCCATGATTGGCAAACGCGGGAGCTGACCCATTAACTGAGGCTGCCTGGCTTTCAGCTAAGCTGCTGTTCATCAATGGTGCCTTGGCAGGAAAGTGGCTGACGTAAGGCTTCCCAATGTCTAGATTATTGTTCTGTTTGGAATTCTTCTTTGAGGATCTGAAAAAGATCGCAAATATACACTATATTACTGTCTACTGTCCTGTGTTTGTATTACTGTATTGTGGTTTATTGATTACATTTGTAAATTAATTTTGGTGTGTGGCTGGCAGGTTAAAAACACCAGGCAGTCTTACATAAAGATTAACGTGTAGCATGAATGAGAGAGAAACATGGCAGAGGCAATAATGGATGATTGGAAGTGGTTGAATGAATAGATGAGAAACTCACTTGCATGCCACTACAGCCAGAATAATGGATGTGATGAGCAGCAGTCCCCCCAATACAGAGCCAACGATTACCAGTGCCAGCTGCCATGCTAACAAAACACGTTTCATCAATAACAATGCTGCACTATTGAAATTACCTTAAAAATACTTTTTTCTGAGATAAAGTGAGTGAGTGTTTCACAATATGAAGGCATAGCAATAATGAACTCAACTGATTTTATGCATCAAAGTCAGTTTGAAAAGTTATAAGGACTTCAGTGGCTACAGAGAGAGCCGCACCAAATCAGGTGAATTGCCTAAAACGATGGCATTTGAGGCAGCATTTCAACATAGAAGAAACAGATTATTTGCCTTAATTTCAGTCAGATTATGATTTGCTGTAAATTACTCAGCATCCCTCATAGAGTAGCATGTCTTTTATGCCTGATGTCAACAATTTTACAGCACTATTTTCAAAGTGTGATTTCTAATGTTCATGTGTTTGTTTTTTTGTTTTTTTAATAAAGCTTGTCATTATATATATTTTTGCACATGCTGTATACTCACATTCATTGCAGTTAAAACCAGAATAACCAAATGGACAACTGAAAGACAAGAGGAATGATTCATCTTACAATTTGATCTCACAGGTCATATTTACACTCTATTTCCTCTCAGCTTTTCCCTTCTCACTACGATTTGCATAAAATGTTGAAAAATATTTAGGTCGATAGTTTATAGATACTGTTACATTTTCAGAACACACTATAACATCCATGGCACTTACTTGACACAGCTGGAATCATCCACAGGTTTTTGGCCACTGGGACAAGCTGCAAAAGTAGAAAGAAAACTTTGAGGTAGTTTGTAGTTTAGTTATATATAACACGCACGCACGCACACAGACACACACACACATACACACACACCATTCAATAAATGCTCTTACCAATGCACACTCTGCCACTGTAGCTGCTCTTAATGTAGTTGCGCTTACAGCTACAGGTGAAGGATCCATCTCCTGATGAGCAATTTGTGGTTTTCGTATCACAGGGTTCCAAACTGCACAGGCTTACCTCTTTAAAAGAAGGAAACAAGATAATATAGTCGCAGTAACACAAATAAGTATGTAATATATAGAAAACTTATAAAGTACATGATATGAACTGTGGAAAGAAATGAACAGTATGTTGATAAACAGTTAGAAATAGTATTGTCAGGAAGACATTATTACTCATTGGCTGAATGACTGTACGCTGTCTGAAGATCACGACACTGTATGTGCAATGGCAGAGGGACCATTGGTGGCCCAGGACTCTATCTGATGAGAGGATTGGTACTAAAATAGACGGCTGAAGATTCTTGTGATTTAACATACAATTATAATGGGCCACTACCATTACCCAAATGGTATGACCAATTCCATGCTGTGTTTTATGCTGATACTAACCAAAACCACAAGATTGGAAAGAAGAAAAAGTTTTTTACTAAACTATTGACAAATATACCCTAAGATGTCATGTAAATAATTGTATTTACATTACCACCTACCATGAAGAGAGGGAGCAAAATGTTAAATGACAACAGTGGTTACTAATCAAAGCACAGTAGACCTTTTTCCAAGCAGACTTTTAGTCATGTTACAGGAGGGAAAGCAAAGGTGTAAATAATGAAATGACTGACTGCTTCATTTAGCTGCTTCAGTTTCATTGTCCTGGTATTGTTCATGTTGGCTCACTGTCAATGTCTTAAAAATAAAAACGAATTTATATATACCATCTTCACACTTTAGAAGCAACAAGCACCAAGAAGAAAAGCACGCCAAAGCAACAAAAACTGCTGGAAGAAATTAAAAAGCATAATATACTTAACTAAACAGGAAACAGATAAAACTGTGAAATTATGATGGATGGCTGACAAAATGTGGGGTTTTGATGAACCTTGCATTTCATCTCTGAAACACTCCAACGTCTGTACAAGCATTATATTGATTGGTGAATTCATTTTGAGACACATTTGGAAGAACAATGTGTGTTGTGAGTTAATATATGGAGCTCAAACATGTATAGAGAGCATGTCTTAGCTCCATATTTTACCGCATGTCACAACTAAGTCTGACAGCACATTGCATTGCATCACAAACAGCCTCTGGTTAAACAGTTTAGGGCTCACACATGACATCTGCGGAGGAGATTTTATGCAGTTTAGCATACTGTATGTCACTTCAATGCAAGGATCAATGCAAGGACCTTGTATATCAATGGAGTGGGTGTTGTTTTCTTAATTGTTTTGGCAGTACACATTGTAGGGTGTTGGAATTGAAAAACCATTGACTATACTACTGAGATTTGTGCCCAGTTTTCATTCGTATTACATGTCCATTATGAATCAACACTATGAAAGAATTGCAGCAGAGGAAAAAGCAAACACCACCACTTTACTGTTAGACTACATCTAACAGAAAAACAACAAACATTTTGATGACAATCCTGTTTTTGTTTTTTTGTTTGTTTGATCACAGTAAGTGAAATGATAACTCAAAGTGAGTGTAGTTGTTAAAACACCGCGGCAGTATATGATTCCGCATTTCACAGCCCAAACAGAACAGCGTTTGATTGGACAAAATAAAACCAAACCATTTGTAAAAGATTTTTTTTTTTTTTTACAACTAATTATTCTATATTTGACAGATGAATGAATGGATGAATGAATGAAATTCGGACTGTACTGCTAATATAGGATATAGCATTTTGAAACATATGTTTTACCTAAAAATAAATCTATATGTATATAAAAATCTATATCTTAACTACATTACGAATGGAAATATACATATGATCGAGAAACTCACCAACAAAATTTTCTCCTGATATTATAGAGCCTGAGTAATCATGTGTGACAATCTGGCCCTTAACGTCTTCTGATTTGATGTCAGCACTTGCTTTGAAGTACATCTCTACAGTTGCACTGACCCCCATCTTTTTCCCATTCCGTGGCCTTGACCAAAATCTGCTGCTTGCACTTGGCCTAAACAGACAAAATCACACTCAATGATTATTACATTCTGTAATTATTAAAAGCATCATGCTGTAAATGTAGCAAGTATGGTTCTAGATAGAGAGAGTGTCAGATGGTAAACACCATTGTCACTCTGAGACTTACTGGAGTTTGAGCACTGTAGATCCAGTGTAACTAGAATTGATCTTGAAAACAAGAGACAGCTGTGTTTTGGAAAGAAAATACCATTAATCTGACTGGGAATAACACAGTCCCTTTTGATCAAGTTTGACACACACACACACACACACAACATCACTGTTGTCAGTGAACTCCACAAACAACTTTTCTTTCGGGTCATTTTGCATCACAAATAGTTATCATTTCTTAATTACGACATGAGAACTGGCATTTAGTCTTTGCTGTGGCACCAGTCAGCCACAATTAAGTGTTGATTTATAGATTTACAGAAAAAGACAAATGTGTGCAGATCATTGTTAAATATATGGATCCCTGCTAGTCAAGCAGATGAGGGATATCAACAGTAAACATACAAGCAATAGGTGTGCATTACCAGCATCTTTTCCAAGCCTAGCATTTACAAAAATGAAAAAAAAGAAGCCACATAAAAAGAGGAGAGAACTGATTACTTACCTCATCACTAATTTCTTGTGAAATGTTTTGAAATTCTGCTGACGTCTTGTCCGCCATGTTGTCAGTGTATGTTAAGTCAACGAATATGTCTCCAGGGAAAACTTTGGCTAAAATAGGAAAATATCATCTGATGACAGTTGTATACACTCCTTTTGTAACCATTTATTTAAAAGAACAGTGCAACAATGTGGGAACGCGCTTGTACTCTCATGACTGTCCCATAAATAGGCAGCCGCCATATGAATACTGCCTAAAACTGTGGCTGCAAATATTTCATGAAATTATTAAAGAAGCACTGGTCTTCTAACAGTGCTCATAATGTTGATTGGCCTGACACATTATAAGTAGTGTTCATGAAGTCATTTTCTCATGGAGTAACAATTACATAGTGATGGCAAGCAAAGAAATACTAATACTTACCATTCTCACAACTTTTGCTGATATGATTGTAGTAATCACCAGCCAAGCACAGGCATACAAAGTTTTGATTAGCACGAGGCTCACAGGTGCTCCCTTGGCCACACGGGTTTACCGTGCAAGGGTCTTTAAAGTCAAAGAAAAACAAAAACACAATAATAGGAGCATTTGCAGCATTGTGTAAGCAAAAAAAGCAATAAAATCTTGGAAAAAGAGTAAGTTAGTCTTCAGTTGTTGGACACAAGTAGAATTACCTGGCAATGTGGTAGGAGGTTGTGGTGGAGTGGATGAACCTGTTTCTGTTGGTTTGGTAGGTGCCGTTGAAGTGAATGTACTGCCGTCACCCACTGTTGTTGTCTCAGAAGGTGCCGATGAAGTGGATGGGTCTTTAAAGTCACAGAAAAAAACAACACATTAATAGGAGCAATTGCAGCATTGTGTAAGCAAATAAAGAAATAAAATCTTGGAAAAAGAGTAAGTTAGCCTTCAGTTGTTTGACACAGGTAGAATTACCTCATGTGGTACGCGAGCTCCCTCTAGTGGTATGTGGAGGAATGTCATAAATATTTTTTTTATTATTTAATTAATTTGAAAACATATAATACTATCAAAATACTACAAAACTCCGAATGAAAATATGAGATTATGAAATTGATATTTAAAATAAGTTTTGTCTTTCCTTTATTTTTGTTTCAATGTCAGCCTGCTATGTAGTCGCGTTCGTGCACATAGCGCCTGCATACGTCAGCCATGATTAGTTACGAGTGGAACTGTGCATGGAAAGAAAAGCAGAGGTAAAATGTAGAGACTTAAAATAAGTGGTTCAAGAACACTGAAATCGTGGCTCCAAACTGGAACTATTACGAAGAGGACTGCTGTTCAGGAGGAGAATATTTCGAGCGGCCGTGTTGAAAATGAACTGGAGGACGGCAGCAAGCAGCTACTCAAGAGGCGCCAGTGACGCGTCCACAGCACCAAACGGCGCAAAACAGTAAGGAGATATGACTCGAGTTACCTCAAATTTGGATTCAGTTGGAGCGGGACCGAGGAAGAACCGAGGCCGCAGTGTGTGGTATGTGGTGTCCTCACCAATGAATCCATGAAACCAGCTCCTACCTACGCTACTGTGTTTTAAAGTTGGTCATAACGGTGGTACTTGGAGAGCTCAATATTTTCTCAGGTGGTACACAGTATACAAAGTTTGAGAACCACTGTGCTAGAAGGTTGTGGTGGAGTGGATGAACCTGTTTCTGTTGGTTTGGTAGGTGCCGTTGAAGTGACTGTACTGCCTCCACCCACTGTTGTTGTCTCAGAAGTTGCCGTTGAAGATGGACTGCCTCCACCCACTGTTGTTGTCTCAGAAGTTGCCGTTGAAGATGGACTGCCTCCACCCACTGTTGTTGTCTCAG
>JBBPCS010000001.1:10685552-10697340 GCA_037974645.1 Hollardia meadi
AAGTTGCCGTTGAAGATGAACTGCCTTGACATTCAAGGGTGATAAAAAGAGTTTTGTCCACAAAGCACTCTGTTTCACATCCTACCCTGGTAGCCTACCCTTTCCCACTGCAGGGTATCATTGGAACAAGGTTTAATAAGCCATACAAAAAGCATCTTTATATCTACTACCGCTTAATAAAAGCCTATTTAAACATCAGCTATGATGAAAATATTTCACCTTTGGGTAATGACTTATTTAAACCTAAAACCCATTGAAACAGTGAAGACACAATTGTACTGAATTTAAATCAAGAGATTGGAACATCTATCCTTATAAAGTTAACCCAATTATGGAGCTTGTGATCATCTGGGATATTCCATTTATCAGAGACTAACAGCTTGCAAACATTTTTTAAAAACTGGTTAGGATTTAAATTTAGGATTAAAGAAAATCAGGCGACTTACCAGCACAGGCTGCAACTAGCCAAAGGACAAAGAGGACTTTGAAAATTTGAGCCATTGGAAAAGAGCGCAAAGAAAAAACTTCAGCACAAGAAAGAAAACCAGTGAGGGCTATGAGGGGATGAGGCTTTAGTGCCCTGAAATATTGGATCATAACGAGGGCTCAGGTGTCATTAGCCACTCCTACAAGGATTGCTCTGTGTGCTAAAGTACATTTCCTGCCCAAATAAGACAACTCGGTTGGGGGATGGGGGCTTTCCATGTCTCCATGCCGTTTATCTGTTTATCATCCATAGCTTTGTCTGTCTGTCTGTCTGTTTTTTTTAATACCCAGAAAGTGTGTCACAGATCTAAGAGCTGACCAGTCCAGGCTAAGACAGGGATGACTATAATAAAATAATGAATGTTGAACTGATGAATGTGCTTTTAATATGCGCGAAACAGTGCTGGTCAGCATTAATAACAATGTTCAGCTGCTTTTTGGAAAAAAGAGCACAATTTATGTTAATCTCAGACTCAGACTTCATAGGTTACTTATAGAGGCCATAATGAAGAGAAAGAGATGCTCCAGATAGCGATTTTAACATCTCACATTATCGGGAACTAGGTCAATAAAAAAGGGTGGGACGAAGGATGATCTGACCTTTTATTCAAAGGCGTCATAAGACGGGAGATAATTGCAGTCAGACAGCTAAAAATAAAAAGTTGGAACATATGGAATATCAAAGTGCAAAGTTTTAAACTGTCACCTTAAGAATAGAAGTCTCAAAGTTTAAAATCGTTCAATCACCACCCATAAAATGATTTTATCTCCAAGGTGACCTTTGATCTGAATTAACTCAACTTAACTTTTTCACCGCTTCAGCGTCATCATGGGCGTCAGTGGAAAAAAAAAGACTGGAACAACCCAAAGATAAAAGGTTTCCATTGATGAAAATAACGAATGTATGACTCTTTTTTTTTTTTTTTTTTTTTTAGATTATGTGATCACCTTGAAGTTTGTTTCAGAGCAGGTAAATGTTTTATTTCCCGCAAATTTATGTATCTACAGTGTTCCCCAGCTACATTTTTCACTAGCTGGTTTTATGAACTTGTTGCCGTGAAGAGTGTCAACATAGATAACAGAACAATAACTGCCTCTCAGTTCTCTTGCTGACTGTAAGTCCAAAGTCACTCACAGTTATGGCCATCCTCAACCCCACCCAGCCTGCCGCTCCTGGCAATGACGACTGTGATTAAAGTTCACGAGGGTGAGGGTGGAAGACTGATAGCAGCTTGGCAAAAAAAGTGGCAGCGCAAGTCATTTCCTACTTGAGCCTATACTTGAGTAAAATCACCAATGCCACAGTGTAAAAATAATGATCATGCATTTAAATTTAAGTAAAAGTACAAAAGTATTGGCATCAAAATATTCTTAAAGTACCAAAAGTATATTTCAGAATAATGCCTATTACCTTATTGGATTATAATAATTTATGCATTCATGTGAAAGAATCATTTTAATGTTGCTGCTGGTAAAAGTGAGGGTTTATCTACTTTATCTGATCAATTTATTAGCTGAAGATTCATAAATTCCTAAACATTTTTTCAAATCACTGATGAAGTCCTGTTGATGGACTCATTTGCCGCTATGTTGTATAATGTCCATCTCCCCCATTTTTCTTCCAGTTGTGATAGGCATCAGCCTTTCATTGAGACGAATTCTTCACAAATTACGAGGGCTGCTATCTTATACTTGTCGTTAATAGTATTAAGCATGTGTGTATACGGTAGTGAGGTCAGAGGCCTCTAGAATAACTTCAGTGCTCCCTGGCTTTGACTCTACAAGTCTCAGGAAATCTGGAAGGATGAATTGAGGGATTCGCTGTCTAACACATCTGTTCACAACCTCCAGGAAGTTTCAGTGGAGTTGGTGGCGGTGACGATGACCCTTGTGCTCTGTATTCAAGTATTTGTATTTGCTATATTTCAACACTCAGTTATTCAGGTTTTTTCCCTTACTTCTTATTTGCACTGAGACAAATAGCAAAATTGAGAGAGCACAGTCTGCTCCCTCTAATTTAAGTTTAATTTCAATTTGTGTGTACGTCCGTGTAACAGCTCTATCTTCTGGCAGCAGGACCACACCCTATGGTTTAGTCTAAACACTAAAACACTAATTTAATTGTCATACACTACAAAAGGAAGTTTTTATAAGTATTAGAGTATATTGTAAGTATCATAACATTTACCCAGCTAGCTTCTGAGGTCATTTACTTGAGTATCTCCATTTTAAGCTACTTAATAATTCTAGTCCACGAGATTTCAGAGGTAAATGTAGTTTTTACTACACTGCATTCATTAAACACCTAGTAATGGAGACATGCCCTTGTAATTTCCTGCCTGGTGGCGGACAAAATGGCATAAATAAATCAAGGTTTATAGGAAACCAATCTAACCACCGGTGGTGTCAATACTCTGTATCCATTACATTGTGCAATCAACATTTACTTCACAATGATACGCTGAAGCAAAAGACTGGTTTATTGCCAGTTCAATGTGAATACTCACCAGTAGTCGAGCACACCAGTGACCTGTGGGCTTTGTAAAGTGGCTGTCTGGTTCATGTATAACAACAGCACCCCTCACACGGAACCGGTAGTGGCAGAAATGTTCAGATCCTTTACTTAAGGAAAATTACTAAAACCACACTGTGAAAATACTCCACTACAAGTAAAAAGTCCTGCGTACAAAACCTTCAGTAAAAGTATGTAAGTATTATCAGCAAAAGGTACTTAAAGAATTAAAAGAAAAAGTACTCATGATGAAAAATAGTCATTGTTTTACTATTATCTGATATATTTTTGGATTAATATAACTGCTAAATTAATTTGTGTGTGGCATTTAGAGCTGTACATGTTTAAGGCCATACAATGCAGGATTTGTTGTTGCTGTTGGTAAAAACAAGCTGGCCCCAAGAGCAGCGTTAGTCAAGTGAGCTAGAGTGAAAGAAGAGAAGGAGTTAGTGAACCGGAGAAATAAAACATTTTGTTGTTTTGTGTCAGTGGTCACATTCTAAAGCACAAATGAACACACCCACACCTCTGCACAACCTTCCTGTTTGCCTCTTTGCCCCGCCAGTGTGTGTGTGTGTGTAGCCCTGCTGGTTGGAGCCACACTCCGCTGCCAGCCTGTTGGAGAACGAGGCTCGGTGTGTGTGGAAGAGCAGCCTCATTGGCTGTTTGTTCTACAAACCAACCGCGATTGTATCTTGTGCGCATGCAATAGCATTTCAAGCGTTCAATGGAGTAAAATGTGGCCTCGTTATATAGATTTTTTTTCTCTCTCTGTCCACTCCAATGCTTCCTAGATATCAAATAGTTTTCTCATGTTAGAATACAAAGAAGTTATTGCAGCATACCAACCATCTTTTTTGAAATAACTTATAGTGGCCTATATAGGGCCATTTCTGTCAGGACCACTATAGTCAAAGAAACTTAGATTTCCATTTGCATTAAGTTATATTTGGCGGTATGGCTCTGTTCTGGGAGCACACCTCCAGAACAGAGCAGGCATCGATGACAACAGAAATTACATTAAATCAAAGGCAGCATAAAAAGGAGAAGCTGGGGTGGAGGTGGTTGCAAAGTGGCTTGCAGAGAAAGCAGGATGAGTAGGCAGGTCTTTGCTGCTGTGCCCTGTATGAGATGTGACAATTGGATACTGCATAGAAGGGAATCAGCTGAGCCCTCAGCTGATGTGGCTGGCTTTCAGATCAGCTAATTTAGCTGAGATTGTGAGCTGAACTCGACTTCCATGGCCTGCCAGAACTAACACAATGCTTGATTTGTTATTTTTATTGGTCTTAGGCCTCCATTATCCATTTGATCTTCTCTTGCATACAGTAGCTTTTTGTGCTTGATCTGCAAGGGTGTTTGTGTCAATTGGCATCCACATGAATGCCAGGGTCCGGGGTTTCCCAGCATAATATTGCACTGTAGCGAGATGATCAATTTTTTTTTTTTTCCAACTGTCAGTGGTTTTAATGTTGTGGCTGATCAGTGTACATTCAACTAATATAGCCCAATAATGCACACTATTTTTTTCTGGCTAATATAGCCCCAATAGGATTAAGCAAATTCCTGGTATCACATTTAACATTGGGGAATCTGCGATTTTCAGTTCTGCTTTTGAGAGAGAAAAATCCCACACAATGTACTTTTTTGTAACAAAAAGTTTTTATTGGCTTCTCTAATCCGTTCATCATCTCAATAACAGGTACAGCCTGGGAAATCATATCACAAGGAGTCTAGAACAAATAAGACAAAGGAACGGGGAGGCTTCTGCTACAAAATTTGGTATTGAGGTGACAGTCAGAAAAAAAAGCCATACAAAAATGTCTTTATCATGCATACTGGAGAAGAACTCAAAAAAAAAAAAAAAATTGAGAACACACATTTTTAGTGTTTTTGTACATTTTTTGTAAACAATATCCTTCTAGAGATCATATCAAAACACATTATGGCAAGTAACAAAAATAAGGGATAGAACATGAGAAAATTGAATGTTCTATGAGGCATCTAGAATGCAACACTGCTTGGCGTGGATGTTTTTACAGAAAAAGAAGAAATACATTTGCATTTTGACGAGTCACTTGCTCTATAATTGTAAACACAGGCAGTGTTAAATGATGATACATTATGTCGAACCTATACTACAAATATTTCCACTACATACATGAAACGCGTGTCCCTGCTTTCTTACGCTTTAGTGATATGAGGTATATTTAGGTCAATCTTATTGTCTTTTTTTCCTCCGTCTCTCACCCACTCCTTTTCTCTCCTTTAAAAGCATAGTGTGTGTTTGGAGTGAGGTGGCTGGTAAATCAGTCTTTGTTCCCTGTGATCTGAGCAGCTTCAAAGTCTCTTGGCTGTGGAGCTCACAGACATAGGAAAAGGAAGGGGGGTGGGTGGGGGTTCGGCTCACAGGAAATCAACTGAATTAAATATCAACCCTGGCTGCCAGGATAGAATGGCTTTAGCCACGGAAGACAAAGAAGGCCATTGTTTATTCTTGTGAGTGCAGGGCTGCATTTTGGGGAGGGGATGTGTGTTTAACTTCACTTTTCTGTTTCTTAACTGTACTTTTGAAGCAGTTTCTTGCAATTACTAATAGCAGTGGGATTAAAAGAAACCCTAAAAAAAAAGGTAGGGGGGTCGGGGGTGTAGGTCCGGTAATTACTTGCTGAAAAATATCTGCTACTGAGTTCTGTTGTGGCTAGTGGAGAATAAATAAAAGGGTTTGGGTATGCATCCAACATATCCAGGGGTTTACAGATACAAGGGTTCCAGCATGTCAGCCCGTCTCTCAAAACACTTAAATACAAAGAGGTACTCTAAAATATTGTATAACAAAATTATGGCAAATCATCTTTTTACATCACCTGACAAACCGTAAGAAAAAAAAAATCCCCATCCCACTCTCTTCTCCCATGAGAAAAAGCAACAAAATACAGATGCCTATGGTCATGCCTAGTCAACCCCTATCAAACCCAAACCCCAGTAAATCCAGCCTTCCCATTCCTCCCTCCCAATCATCCACCCACCCACCCACACCCACCATCCCTCCCACCCACCCAAACCCCGTTCACAGTTTTCTCCTCTTAAAATATTAATAACCATTAGCACAATAATCACTTATCACTTCTGCAAATTGAATGGGTTGTTTCCAATGATTTGTTTAAAAAGTGCTTGTTTGATTCCACTGACACAAAAAGGAACAGCAAGGGGTGAAGTAGAAAAGTGGTGGATTGTTTAAAAAAAGAAAAATCACTTCAGCAACAGCATGATGAAAAGACCACGGATTGATGTTCATTGCATTTTGAGACAGCTGTAACAGCAATGGGTCGAATTTTGTCTACGCTGTGTCTTGTCTGCTGGCCACAACCAGAGGAGTGTGTGGTTAGACGGGCTTCATCAACTGACAACTTTATGTTGACAATACAACAGTCAGTTATGTTCAAACATCTTCACTTTAGAACATGTTGTATGCGCACCGTGGGCTGAACTCCACTACAATTTATATACTACCTCGTGTACACATGTGGCTCTCAAAAGAAATGTGGATGTCTTCACATTGACACAACAGTACCATAATCTCAACAAAGCTACACGCAGTAGAAACCAAACATGATCACGTATTGTAATTTGTTCTGACGAGTTAAAAACACAACACAAAAACAAAATCAAAGCTTTGTAGTTTCAAAGTACACCTGTAAAAACTGTGCTAATTGCATCTCATAATACAAAGTCTTATTACACAATTTTGCCTATTTTCCTGAGTTAATACGTTTCTTGTAACAGACAATATATTTTTTTTTTTGCCATTTGAATTCTGGGCCTTTCCCTGCCACAAATGTCATTATTATTGAAATTATCAACATTATTACTTTACAATGGTATGATGATTGGTAAAACATGAGTTCAGAAAAAAGCCAAAAAAAAAATCAAGCAAGTTTATAGCTACCCTCTAAATGTTTTAAATTACATTTAAACCTACGGTACGTTCATATCAAAATCACTACTCTTAAACAAAAATTGAGCGACGAAATACATAATAAAAATGAGAATATTTTTTTAAAAATTGCATTTGAGGCCATGTAAGACCCTCCCTGGTCATTTTGTATTAACATTTAATGGCAGTGTTAAAAAAAACAAAAACAAACATTGCTACAAGAACAAAATTAGGAGGGGTATGGGGACCATATGGACAGCAACAGAACAGCCCCCAACAGGATACACCTCGTTTGACCCTTATCTGAAACTTTGGCTTGTCGGGGTTTTTGATCCTGTACTCACTGGCTCACTGACGTCAGCTAACAAACTGGTATACCCTGAGAATTCTGACACTGGAGTCCGTATTCGGTGGTCCACCTCTGACCCAGGATCGTTGCCATAGCTCAGAGGGGTCCGCCGCCCTGACTTGAACTGGGAGCCAAATGCCTGCGCGAAGTTCTCGATCTGATACGTTGTTTCTTTAGGGGGGTTCAGTGGGGACAGGTCTGGGTAGCTGGAGCCGTTGGTGGGTGCAGCGGCCCCTCCAGCCTTGGGCTGCTGCCCCTTGGAGCCCTCTGCTGAGGCGGTCAGGTCCTGGGGAGGTAGGTTGAAGGCGCCAGGGGAGTGCTGCTTCTCCAACTGCTCTGTCAGCTCCTGAGATGGAGTCAGCTGCTGGTGGCTAGTAGATTCTAAGCTGAGGTGGTAGCCTGCCTGGGAGGGGGAGCCGACAAGCATGCCATAGTGGGACTTGGAGGATGAGGAGGAGGTTGATGAAGGGGTGATGATGGGCAGTGGGGAGGAGACAGCAGGAGGGTAGCCACAATCCAGTGGGGATGAAGTGTATACGTGTTTGTCAGAGAACAGGGGCCCTGTAGGACTGGAGCTGCTGGACAGGAGCGGGAAGGGCCCTGTTGGGCCAAGGCTGGGGAAGGGTCCACTATGGCTGGTGCGCTCCAGAGCTTGCAGGAGAAACTTTGAGTACTCGCTCATCACTGCTGTCTTGTCACCACCATTGGGCGAGTCATCCTCCAGTTCAGGGGTAACAGGGGCTGCTGGCTGGAGGTCCACGTGGTGTGGGTGATCCGACAGGTCGAAGGTCACATCATGGTGGTGTGTCCCCTCTGGTTTATGGCTATAATGGTCTAGCAGGCTTTGCAGTACCTCATCCGGAATGCCTGACTTGTCATGCTTGAGTTCCAAAGGTGAGGAGTCCAGCATGGCCAGTGTGGGCTCGGGCCCCAGGGAGCCCTGGATTACACTACTGCCCTGGGATGCCATGTGCAGTGAGCTGGCTCCATAGTCATTGTTAACTGCATGGAGGTAGCGCCGCTTTTTCACAAACTGCATTGCATCATCGTAGTTGCTGCTGGTGGTCGGCCCCTGCTTGTTGCCCCCGGCACTCTGGAGTAGACCCATGTTATCAAGGCCAGAACCCTCCACATGATCCATGGAGCCAGGCTTCTGGCCCAACCGTTTTTGTCCATCAACACTGTCTTCCAGAGAGAGTAGGCCCTTGTCCAGGCCCTTTCGGCCAGCTTTTTTAAAGACCAATTTGGGAGTACGTCCCTGCATAGCGGGGCCAGAGCCTGTGGGGTGCTCCATACTGAAGTCCTGGAGGCCCAGATCACGGGCCATCTCCCCAGAGGATGAGGCTGCTGCCACTGATGCCGAGGCATTCTTCTTCCTCTTGCGCTCACCGCCCTCACCGTTTTTGGACTTGGCCCTCTTGCGTCCAGAGGTGGTAGAGTTTCCCTGAGAGAGTGAATAGCTGCCATGGCCTAGCTCTGCTTCGCTGAGCTCCAGCATGCTTGGGTCCAGGCCCTTCTTTATGGCTTCTCCACATGTCCGTTTGTGCTTCAGTAACCGGTCTGTTCTTGAGAAAAACTAAAAGTAGACAGACAGAAAAACAGAAATAAAAGCAGATTTCAGTGTGGAAAGTACAGAAAAAAATCTAGAATTGACCACATGCTAATGATGACACTGCATGTTCCTTTTTACACACATCTCACTAAAAGATCATCGTAAAAGCAAATTAAAATATATACAAAGCCAAATACATAAAATTAAAGGCAATAAGGGGTAAACAGACAACACGTAGCCTACTTGTTGGCAGGTATCGCAGCGATATGGCTTCTCGCCACTGTGTGTCCTTTTGTGTCGCTCCATATGGTACTTCTGGATAAAACGCATGTTACACTGGTCACAGCTAAAAGGCTTCTCTCCTGAAAAAGACAGGGGCGACCATGTTAGTGCTTGTGTCAATGAAGGCATTCGTTCCAAAATGCTTCAGGATACCATACATCTAAGTGCAGAAACTCACCACTGTGGATCTTCTCATGCCTCTGGAGCAGGTACTTCTGAATGAAGCTCATGTTACACTGACTGCACCGGAAAGGCCTCTCACCTGTGCGATCAAGAATACGACCATCCGCCCATCACATTAATTGATGCCCAGCCTGTCACGCAAGTATAACAATGAAACTGTGGCAACTGTGTATTCATACACCTGGTGTATGAATACACTTCAAAATAAGACTCACATGCTAAACAGTCTAACACTAACAATATATTAACTCCAACCTGTGGAAACATCAGGTTATATAAAAAAAAAAAAGTTGAATCACTTATGAGCTCATGTTCAAGGAACCAAATGACAAATTCCCAGCAAAATGACTAAGACATCCAGAAATGCATGATTACTCATGCTTCCAGAAATACATGAGTAATCATGCATTTCTGGATGTCTTAGTGATACATGAGTAATCATTGAGTCATCCCTGGCTCTGCCGATCATCTAGTTTCAAGTAAGGTCCCAAGCACTCATGGTGAAGGGGGATTATTAGAGGTGGGGGGTTTAAGAGTGCTATCTAAATAAATAAAAAATAAAAAATATGTGATTTGTTCATTAATGGTAAATTGTGCCTTTGAGTCGTGTTTAAAACCCTGGTAACACGATATTATACCAGATTCCATGCAAATGGATCTGAGGCTGTATAATTAATCATTATAAAAGGGACCTTCAACACAAGAAAACTTAAATGTCAATTTCGAAATTGTCACCTACACTACAGTCTGACATAAACTTTGCTTCTATTGCGGAGAGAGAAGACACTGCCCCATATGGCTGCATGTGTTCTGTTTTTGACTTAAACATGCCCTGTGTGAATTGTACATTCATATTTTTACAGTGTAAGGGATCTATTCAGCAACGTAAGCAATGGTGTACTTGGCAAAAAGAGGAGTAGATGTAGCTAATTAAAACACATTGTAAGTTACACATACTTTTAATTTATACTTTAAAAGGAAAATACTGGCAGTATAAGGAAAAAGTAAAGTGCTGACAAGCAGTGAAAGTCTCTCACCTGTGTGTATGAGCACATGTCTGCGCAAGTGGTAAGAGCTGCGGAAGGCAGCATTACAGTGCTCACAGATATGTGGTTTTGAGCTAGGGGACAGGCAAGCTCCATCTGCATCCAACATCATGGCCTACAAGGATATAACCATGAGTACAGGTGGTACAAGGGTGAAAGTAAAATACTCTTAATTTTTCCACATCATATATAACGCAAGCATAAGACAAGTCTACTCAAGTGCAGACATGTAAGAAAGGAGATGAGAGAAACTGATAAATGATTAACCTTTGCAACATCATTGCGTTTCCTTCGTGCTTTGCCTCCCTGCCCTTCCCCATTGCTTCTTCGCCCTCTTCTACCTGAGGACTCTTTTGGCTCTTTACCCGGTCTTCCAGGCATCTACAAACAAACAACAAGATAAGTATAGCACAGTTCATGTGGCAAATATAAGAGGCAATTGCTACTGCAGGCTAAACACGGTAAATATAATACTGTACATTACAATTCCTGCTTAAGCAGTAAAGGGGGAAAATGCCAAATGAATATGTTCAACTAAATATTAACAATATATCACTTGAAATATTCAGAACCACAACCCCTTCTCACCGGTTCTCCAAGGGAACGAACGTTGCTGAGGCTGAGGTCATGCAGAAGCATGTTCTGGTGATTTTGGTGGTGGTTACCGAAAGACATGTCCGGTATGTCAGTACCACTCTTCCCCGCACCCCCTCCAGCACAGTTCACCCCTACTCCGCCACCCCCACCATAGAGGGGCATACGGTAGTCCAGCTCGCTTAGTCTCTCCTGCTTAATGCCCATGCTGTGGAGGAAGCCCCCTGTGTTCGCAGCAGCGGTGCCCTGGTGTTCTGGGGGAGAGTCACGCTCTTTCTTCAGAGTCATCTCCTGGGGAAGCTCACCCATAACAGACTGGGAGGCCAGCCGAGTAAAGCTGGTGACTGGTGGCAGGTGGCTGAACATAAGCATACCTGGTGCAAAATTGGGGTCCATGCCACCGTTGCGCAAAAACTCATTGCCTAATTTGTCTTGGATAATACTCATGGTGGTGGTTTTGCTTTGTGCAGGGAAGGAGGGCAGTCAATCTAAAGAGGAATGCAGGAGAAGAATATCCTGAAAGAGAGGGAGATTTAAAAAAAGTATTGATGATTTCAAACATGAATAAGTATACAATCCAAAGTACTTGTCACATTTTGTTGCAAGTCTTTATTATAACATCTCGTATTGCCAGTAAATTAAGTTTAGTCACAGCTATTTAGTCTT
This sequence comes from Hollardia meadi, assembly GCA_037974645.1. Taxonomy (NCBI): domain Eukaryota; kingdom Metazoa; phylum Chordata; class Actinopteri; order Tetraodontiformes; family Triacanthodidae; genus Hollardia; species Hollardia meadi. The sequence continues at coordinate 10,697,160 of JBBPCS010000001.1, forward strand.
CACAGCATGCACTGTATGCACTACAATGTTCATTGAATTTCCTCTCAGTCGCCAATTACTTACTTAATTCGATTTATTAGGCTTTACCTTATGGAAGCACTGGGTACATTAACTGGAAACCTGAATGAATACTATATATATATATATATATATATATATATATCTATATATATATATAAAA
>JBBPCS010000001.1:10697440-10737311 GCA_037974645.1 Hollardia meadi
ATCTCATATAGTTCTACAGGCGACATTTAGCACATGTGACTTGGATTGTATCCAAAATCAAATCTGTAGTTTGATAGCTTTTAGGGAGACATCCCTATTGTTTTCGCACTTGAATACATGTTGCACAACACCACTTGCCATCTCCCACCCCAACATGAATGCAAAAGCTGGGGGCATTGGTTGCAATATTGGTAAATTAACCGGTTCGCTACACTCGCCTAAAACAAATGATATTTAGGTCAAAACCAGCGACACATTTCAGTCACCATAAGCAGGCACTGTCGGTGACTGCGTTTATTGAAACGACGCACATAAGAGCGACTGGAGTGAGAATTTATTGTTTAGTCTAGCCCAGTCGACCATTTGGCTATGCGACACTGAATTCAACAGAAAGCGGATGAGCTTTTGTGATGCATAATAGTTAGCAGGCTAGTTAGCACGGTTAGCTAGCCGGTTAGCCACAATGAGACACAATCAACGAATCTTTCACGCTACGTCCCCAAACAAAACAATCGGCTAAGAGGTCCTACAAACCATTACAGTCAAATACGTCACATCAACACCAAAAGTCATGTAGTCTGAAATAACCAGCATCTGTAGTGAATACATGTCTGATTTGATCCGTTGTGATCAATGTAACGTAACGTTTAGCATGTTACCTAACGTCAGTGTTGCTATCAAGCTAGCTAACGCTAAAACAGGATACATGATTTGATGCCATTAACGTATATGTTAACTATTAAAACGGCATTTCTATTGGAAGGGGCGCATACTAAATCAAATAGCATGAAGCAATCAGAAAAATATAATAACATTCGATAAGGTAGAATTATGCATCGAGATTGCTTTAAAGTCAGGACAACAGCACAAATTGCTCATTCTCCAATTCCCAAGCTTTGATGACGCTCGTGAAATCAAATCTGTCTGGCTGCGAGCAACCCTGGCGCTCTATTTATTGTTAGCCAACTTTAGCTGTAATTACTACCGGATAATGCTTACCAGTGCACTCAGCTAGCAAAAGATTCATCCGCGGTGGCAGTACATGTGGAATTCAGATCAAATAGCCCAGCTATATAAAACTGTACGCTTTCAGGCAGCTGTGTTTATAACAATAACGCTGCCATGAGCTAGCTAGTTAGCTGCTAGCTGCCCCGACTGAAAACCCGCATTACGGCCCATGCAACAGAAACAATGATGCTGGGTCTCAGTGCATCTCCCGTTTGCGCCGAGCCAGACGATTCCGTCGCTTAAATCTCGACAAGGCCAAAGCATTCGCCACGAATTAAAACCCATTTAGTTTCCCACTCACCTACACATGACCGCAGTTGGTTTCAAACGTGTCTGTAATCTATCCGTAATCACCGCTTTGGGGTTTTAATGCCAAAACATTGTTCTCCGGCGGTCGCTGCTTTCTTCCATCTTGTCTTGGCGCGGGGAATTATGGGTGCAGCGGACGGGTCGTGAGAAGAGACAGGCGAAGGCTGCTGAGTAGCTAGATCAGACCCGTCTCCTGAGGTTTGAGGAAACCTCACCGGGCAGCACAAGTAGTTCTATAGTAATGTAAACATACCGGACACATTCATATTGTTTTAAATTGACAAAAGGATAGGCCTAATATACAAAGAATACAGGTACAAAATAACATCAGCACATTAAGATCAAAACATACTGTATACACAAAAAGCAACACTTGTTCTTGCTTAAAGTCCTTTGGCCTACATGTATGAATAAAGGGGATAATGAAGGTGAAATATAAAAAATAACTGACATACACGCTACATATAAAAATGTAAAAAACAACAACAACAGAGGTTTCAGGAAAAACGGTTAGTAACCCAGAAACTTAGGCCTATTACATTTTTTGTTGTTTATAAAATTGACGGATTTCAGTAACAATTTCAGCTTTTGTAGAAAAAGTGAAAAGTTTGAGGGAGATTTCGAAAATTTTCTTTGTGAATTTCTTTGTGAATAAAGAATTTAGCACAGGATAAAATAATAAAAGTTAATTGCATATTCAAGAGTCCTTGCAGATGTTGAAAGAATTTAAGAGTTAGCAGCTTCAAAAGATATGAGACTGGGTCTTTCCAGAATTTTTGGGATATTTCACAGTCAAATAATAGGTGAGACTAGATTGTTTCTTAAGTTTACAAAAGGAACAGGAGATATCAATGTCCATAAATGTATAGAAGTAAGACAGTTAGCGGGGTATATTTAATATAAAAATTTTGAAATATACTGCCTTGTTTGAAATACAGTTAAAAGCCAAGCCCTTCTCGAGGTTATGTCATCATGTTTAGATAACTTTCCTTAACCTGTTTGCATACACTAAGGCCAAAATCTTATAATCTATTGTTAAAAGGGTTACAGGACACCAATTATCTATTAATAATGGGTCTTTATTGGGTTTGGGAATAAGAGATATGATGCCTTGCTTCATTGTAGCTGCGTTCTCTCCTTGACCGATGTATTCTTTGTACATAATGGATGTTGAATAACTTTCCAAAAGTGCATACAAAAGTCAACAGACAGACCATCATTTCCTGGAGACTTGCCTTTCTTCATTGAAAATGAGATGAAGATGAGGTTTGAATTCTTCATCATCCGAGGGGACGCTAATATGATTTTTTTTTACCCCCAGGAAACAATCTTTTGCGTTAAAAAATTTGGATTCATACAATTTTCACCTCATTAACATTAACTTGAACAGATACTGTAATGACGAGAGACGTGTCGTCAAGCAACTCTGTTGTTGCATGTAATTCGGGACACAAAGAAAGATACATTTAAATGTCTCCTCATTTATTTTCTTACAAAACACTCAAACAAGTGTTTCTTTGGAGCTTTTTAGTACTGTTTATTTATTTGTTTATTTACTATTTTTTATTTTGCACATTGTGAGTTGGAATTATGGTGTGTAGGAAAAATAGCCTTGGTTTTGATGAACCTATAGGGATCCTAATTAGCTGCTGCAGCTGTGAGTCGGAACTGGGCATTTTGAGGAGGAGGAGGAGGAAGATGATAAAAGGAAGAGGATAAATTCAAATGAGAAATACAGGAGGATCCATCAGCAGAGCTGTCTGGGCCAAAATTACACATGCAAAAAAATTAGGGATGCACAGATCGAACTTTTTTCTCTACATTTCTCAACTCAGAGTATCTGCTGATATCAATGACCAATCTGATACTAGCTAATTAAAAATCTTTATACCTCACTATATGGAACTCATCTTTATCTTTCTTTATTAGCTCAGGTAACATTTGGCCAGGGACTGTCATCTTAAAATATGAGTCAGCTGCATGGATGTATAATAAGACCTCATACATTCACATACAAAATCTTATAATACATCCATGGTCAGCGGCAAACTGAATGGTAGTGGAAACAATGATATTTATAATGACATGGATGAAGAAATTGCATGTAGACCATGTCACATCTGGCGGTTGCATCATGAACTTAATAAGGTCTATCTGTGCCGATACCGATCCGGTTTATCAGATCCGTGCATTCATGCACAAAAATACAGCACTGGATTACCAACTGGGCAAAGCACAGCAAAGACAGCCGCTCTGGAGCCCCAGACCGCCAGGGTCCCCAAAAGCCCTAGCTTCAATTGACTTTAGGTAACTTGATTCATCACAAATTTCATCAGGGAATTTGCTCCACATAGTCATCATCAATTAAAGGTGGTCGTGCATTGTGACCTTATGTTGTGGCCCTACGCAGTAGAAGGGCCCTGTGTCAGTACCATTTTTTTTTCTTTAAAAAAAAACACCCTTTTATTACCTTTTAATTATTTTTTTGTTTATATTGTCCTCACACTGTATTCCTAAATAAAAGGAGAGGGTGGGGGTCAATATGAACTCATTTTTGCACTGGTGCTTAGGACTCTTACTGTTTTATTATCTTTTCTGATTTTATTGGTATGCAGCGAGTCTCTTCTAATTTTTTGATAGAGTAGAAAAGATTCTGTTGGTGTGTGATGGATTCACTATGATGAGAGTGTCTTTTCCTTTTGTAAATGTTGAGGTTAGAACTGGTTATTTGGATTGTCTTATAGTAGTCATCAGTATCTGATAGATAGTAATCATTGAAAGCTTTTCTTTGTCCACTGATACATTTTTGATTCACTCTTAGCAAGTGTTTTTTTTCCTCTGTAGTTCATGTAGCACAATTAACAGCATTTTTTTCTGTCAAGAGCTAAAACACTCTTAGTGCAAAAGATCCATAAACTGAATAGATGTGGTTCTCATTATGAACTTGTACTTGCCAGTTATCAGCTTAATGACTTACAGTCATGAGTTTGTGGCATGTGAGTTAAAATGTTGCTTCTGAGGAGCTTAAAACGACAAAGACATCATTTGACAAGCAATGAAGAAGTTTTTTTTTAAACAGCTCAATGTGATGGTGCCGCGTTACATTTGAGTTGGCTCATCAGATCACTCCCTACAGACACAAGTATGCACAATCATCGTGTGCTGTACATCTGTACATTGAATCATAGCTTATCCCTTTAAAAAAAACAAAACACTTCAATCTGATAAACTCCTCTTGGGACTGGTGCCATTGCCTGCTTTCACAGAGGTATGATACAGTCTTGCAACTGGTCAATTAAAAAATACACGGAGCAGATGCTCAGCCCCTACAAGAGCACAGTAGCCTAATGATTCCATATTCAGATTGTGTAAATAGGTTTGACAACAAATAGCCATATTAATTTGACAACATTCCCATGGGGGCTTGGTGCGAAGTGAGACATTTTCTGAACAACACCTATAATATTTTAATGAGTGTAGTGTTGTTGAGACTTTTTTCAATATCTGTCTCAAACTAACATCAAATGGATCATTCTAGTGTCTAATGCGGTTCATATCAGCAGTTATTGGCATTTTTCCAGGTTTACTTCCTTTGCAGTAACACTAGGGGGAACCAAAAAGCCGCCAAACACCCTAAGCACTTTGAATGACCATTTCTTTTAGTCCAGTGTTCTCCTCAAGAAACAGATAATTAGACAACAAGACTTTCAAAGTAATGTGCAGAAAAACAAAAAGAGAGTAAAATAGGACCTACTACAAGGTTGATTTCACTGTTATATTGTTTGCTGGCTCTTACATGATTATGAGGATACATATTGAAGTACAGTAACCCCACAACAGCACCCCCCCATCCCCCTCTCGAAAGGGAAATGTGCCACCCCATGCTGCAGTTCGTCTACACACTCTTTAATTTCAAGTCACTCCTACCAGAGTGTTCCCTCAGGCACAAGTGCGCACTGTAGCCTGCTATTCACATTCACAGCTTTATTGAATGACAACACCTCAGTGGAGCTACCAAGGACACAGCCTGTGAGCTACTTCAATACAGCTTTTGTTTTCAATCTGATTTTTTTGATTCTTTTATTTGTTCCTCCGTGAATGAGACCTGAAGGGGAGAAAAAAAAAGTTGGCACTTGCGGGAGACTCCTTTGCGTAAAGAACCGAGTCTGAATCATGTATTGCGCAGAATCTCTGCTCTCTTACGATTAATTTACAGGAGAGGGGCGCATCTCCATCTCACAGGATGCGAGTCGCGCGCTGAATGTTACTGCATGGTTTTGAGCGAGGGGTGCCAAACTTGCGTAAAGAGCCCGAGTCTGCACAAGTATTGATTGTTGTCTCAAGTAGGCGATTGATACAATGTCAGCCATTCGGAGGAAATTTGGCGAGGACTACCAGGTGGTCAACACCAACCGGGGCATTACTTTTTCCGCACCGGTGAAGAGAAAGAGGCAGCGGTTTGTGGAGAAGAACGGTCGCTGCAACGTCCAGCACGGTAACCTTGGCGGGGAGACTAGCCGATACATCTCCGATCTCTTCACCACGCTGGTGGATCTCAAGTGGCGCTGGAACCTACTCATCTTCATCCTCACTTACACAGTTGCATGGCTGGTCATGGCTTCTATGTGGTGGGTGATCGCCTACATCCGCGGCGACCTGAGCCACGGCGGCCACGACTCGTCCTACACCCCGTGCGTCGCCAACGTGTACAACTTTCCCTCCGCGTTCCTGTTTTTCATCGAGACGGAGGCGACCATCGGCTACGGCCACCGCTACATCACCGAGAAGTGTCCAGAGGGTATCATCCTCTTCCTCTTCCAGTCGCTGCTGGGGTCCATCGTGGACGCCTTTCTCATCGGCTGCATGTTCATCAAGATGTCGCAGCCGAAGAAGCGCGCGGAGACGCTGATGTTCAGCCAGGACGCGGTCATTTCGCAGCGGGACGGGAAGTTGTGCCTCATGTTCCGAGTAGGGAACCTGAGGAACAGCCATATGGTGTCCGCGCAGATCAGGTGCAAACTCATCAAGGTAAGCTACACAGGTTATACAGCTGAGGTGCGCAATATATCCAAAATCACCACACAAGTGGGCACACATTGGCGCAGTGAGTATTCGCCTCTTGCTCCATCCCAAGTCTTGAAATGCAATTATGAAGGCTGAGACTAATTTCCAGTCCCTTAATTTCTTTTGAAATTGCCCATTATGTTTTATGAGTGCTTTCCAAGTCATGCATTGAATTTCTATTCATCTCTTGAATTGACTGCATTCCCGAGGGTCTCTATAATTTGCAGAGGCGATGGTTTTAACATGAGACCCTAACATAAAATGTATTTTTATTGAGTGACCATTTACGTTTACCCCACCTGCGAGCAACTTCTGTGCTGGATTTTGAGTTGTTGCTCTCCACCCTCTTCATTTCTGAGCAGCAGAGTGTGTTTCCTGGTCAAGGTCCTCACAAACAGTCCCCCCTCAGTCAGCAGAATGGCTGTCAATGGGCTATATATCTTAAGTTCAACCTCTGCTTTAACTGTCCAGATGAGATGAATGGGCCCCAAGGGGACAGTATAGGCCTATTGCGAAACTACGCTTATTGACTAAAAGGTCAATTAAACCAATTCCTGTACTTTTGCCTAAAGACAAAATGCCACTAATCTGAAGCGTGGTGAGCTGATAATGATATACATTTGTATTAAGTGTGTGCTGATTTCAGTGCGGAAGTAATCCCGAGGATGGAATGAGCAGAGGCTATGATGAAAGAGAAGAGGAAAACATCTTGTGTGCACAATTGAGAGAGACTGCCACTGCAGAATCAATCACTGCATTTTCTAAATCACACCTGGTTGTGTTCTTAGCAGGGAAACTCAACAATATCTTTTGTTCTCTACAGAGTTTATGACCGATAGCAGGGCAGCACTGCAATTTAATTATTTTCCACTATCTCTAAATTTTGTGCTGAAAAAGCCATGTTGACGGACCACAATTCATCACATATAATTTGATTTGGACAGTTTTGTGTTTCATGTACCACTTTTCCTCCCTGTAAGCAGGCATGTCATAAATGAAATCTACTTCCCCCCCCCCCCATCCAAACATTAGCAGATATCTAAAGGAGAGTGGTGCTTTGTTGTGACAGGGAGAGTTAGTTGTGCTTTTGTCATCTCTGCGGAGTATAGTGTGATGATCTTAAGTGACAGTTTACTTTCTGAACCTCCAGGGAGAGTCACCAGAGAGCTCCCAGTATGTTAGTATCACCATTAGGGCATTAATATGGTTATACTCAATGCTGTGTTGCACAAATGCATATAATCTCATTTAAAATTATGTTTACTGTCATTTTCCATTTGAGTAAGAAAAAGTTGAAAAAACTGAAATGGTATCCATTAGAGAAATATATTAAAAGCGATGAATTATGAAGTTATTATCACTCATGTTTCAGCTCCCGCTGGAATGAGTTTTATTTAATTTTATTGTCATTTACTCTTTAATTAATAGCCTAGAAAGGCCAAGAAAAATATGGTGTGTTAATTGCAATTAATCAACATCAATGAGGCACAAATGCTACATTAACTTTTCTCCCTCCAGAGAGGCCAATAGTTTCATTGAGATAGTTTAATATTATGTAACAGTTGTCCATGACACTTTCAGCCTGTTATTTCAAACAGAATGAAAGCAGGAGGATATTCACTCATGGGGCATGCTATCATGTTTGACCTTGGCCAGATTTGTCTGCACAATGAGTGTGCTAATATTACAGACATTTCCTTGCTAGAATTACCTCTTTATGGACCCACAGGAAGAATTGTCACGATAAATTTAGATGATGGTCTTTATTTGATGCCTTAAGGCCCAGTGGAAGAGTGTAAAGTAGTTTGAGCAGTTCTGATTCACAACAGTCGAAGCAGAACAGGCTGCAACAACTGCTGCAGTACTGTTGCCTAGTAGATAGATTATGGAGAATCAGTACTTCAGCTACACTGTGCCCCACACAAGTTATTTTTTAAGTATATAAACCTGCATGAATTTAATTACTGCAGGCAAAGGGAACATTTGTTGTTAGAAGTGTTCTCAGCCATCTGTTTTTTCTGTGTTTTTAGTGAAACAGTCCTTGGCTTTCTGTCAAAGATCAGTTGTGCGATGATCTTAATTTGGGATATATTTATGCCAGTAACCGATGATCGTTTTAAAAAAAATTTTAAGCCACAGCTATTCACATGTTGGTTGAAGGTCAGACACCCAGGACTTTCCTCATTATCTGCTAATAAAGCATCACATTCGTGTGCGATCAATCATACCCAGGACCAACAGTAACCAATCAAATTGTGCTTTCTGAATTCACTTTTATCCCATGCAGTTTCATTATGCATTTTGGATTAAATGTGTTGTGAAGAAGGATGCAGTGTGAAGGGATACCACTGTAGGACTCCTATACTGAATAGATGCAATGTTTTAATGCATCTTTTAATGGTAACATTAAAAGTGATATTTTACAGCCCAAGCTATGCAATTGTGGTGCCAGGCTGTAGAGTGGGGTATTGTAGAGCAAAATGGACTCTATATTATCCCGTAGTACTGTGAAAACAATGCCACGGCTTGTGTTCAGGTTACATGCAGCTCAAGGTCACTGTGATATGGTTTGCCCAAAGGTGACTGGAGCAATAAGATATGCTGCAGTAAATCGTAATGATGGAGCTGTGTAAATGCACTGTGACATGGCAACTGCAGTCACTTCGCAGGGATAGACATGGGTTGTAAATGCTTATGGGACCTGGATTCTCTGGAATTTTAAAAACTATAGTTGGTCACATTCTTGCTTATGTAATTATGCAGGAATGCATGTATACCTTTAGCATGTTTGGAAAAACAGCAAACTTGTCAGAGAGCCTCAGCATGTTTGTTTGCTTACAGTGGTATGTATGTAATAAGCAACTCAAATAAGCACAATATCATCAGGAATATTTTGGTGCTGTATTTGAACTCTTTTCAACTTTATAATGTTTACAATTTTACATAATGTTCCAGGAAGCACTTTTTTTGTTGGAAGAATCATAAATTCCAACCACCTGTATCATTTTTCAACATAGCAAGGATGATTTGTCCACATGAATGTTATCAGTCAAAGATCTGAAGACAGAACCGCCGTAAATAGAGTTGTAATGTGGGAGGAGACAATGTTTTTAGTTTTTAACACTTTGATATGATACAATATGAACTACTACTATAAAATACTTCATTGTCCCTGTAGAGAAATTTGTCTTGGATTCAAATCCTGCTCTCATGTAGCTGTATCCATAGTAGTAATAAAAAAAACAAACAAGCAACATATAAACTAAGCAGCATATACTGTAACAAATCACAACCACAAATTATAGGCTACATATTGCACAACCGGTGATAAAAAAAAAACCCAGCATGGAGATATTGCGCAACCCCTGCAGCCTCAAGCAACATTATTTAAAATTTTAATTGAGGTAGGCACAAATGAGTTTTTAACATGGTTGAGTTTATATTGGGGTACTCTGTGTTGTCTGCCAAAGGGTAAGAGCTCAAACTTGGCGTGGGGAATATGAGATGGGTCAGATAATATTCTTTCTGCTCGCCTGAGAACAGAAAAGAAAAATTATTTTCAGATGGGGCACGAAATTTTATCAAATGGGGATTCGTTGCAAATATAAATGACATCATAAGACCTGGTGTTATGATGTCAGTTAAATTTCATTATAGCTTGCTTTTTATTGCAGTTAAACACAAATTTGATGTTGAATGTCACTGAGTGCAAGAGTCTAGACTTTAATTTGTGGCTGAAAGGACAAATTGAAACCACAATTTGTAAACATTTTGCTGCTTTCCTTCTATGTCCGTAATGCACAACTTAAAAAGATAAATGTCCTTGAATTTCCATTAATATTAATGCAACTTACATTAATAAATCAATACAATGCAGTGGTGCACTGACCCTCGCAGCACCGACAGAATATGATTTAAAAATAAAGAAACATTTATTGGATTGCCAGCAGTGTGGAGGACACATCCTAGCAAAAAAAAAAAAAAAAAAGTGCTCAGACAAGAGAGAAAGAAGCAGTAAACCGACAGCAGGAGATAAGAGATAAGGGCTAGTAGTAGCAGGGAGACAGGGATGGATGCAAGTGAGACAGGCAGCCACACATCTGCCACTGTCTAACTCTGAAGGACAAGCAGAAAGAGAGAAGAAGAGACACAAAAGAATGAGAGTTAAATTAGTTTAATGGTGCTGTTTGGAATGGCAGCTCAAATGTGCCGTCCGTGTGAGCATTGCGTTTGATGTCCAGCCCAAAGTTCAAAGGATCCAGCTGGACACACATGAACATATGAGCACAAACACAGATCCATTGAAGACACACAAAAGGGGCACACACACACGCACTTCTTTCTAACTTTCTTTGCATCTCTCTCACGTACACACCTGCACACAAACACCGTCACTAAGGAGGAAGTGTGTCACCAGGGATGGGGCCTGCTTTCGCTCAACCTGGACCTCAGGTGGCTAAGTAAATTAAGCACTCCCTCTATATCAGGTCCTCTTCCAAAGCCCATTAATTTCCCCCTTGGGGCATTGACTGTTTAGTGGCAGTATGAGAACACACAAGGCTGTCACCTTGTTAAAACCATTCAGTGTCAAGTAGGTTGCTCCTTCCTTGGCAGTGGTATGATTTGGTTGTAACACTATGGCGCCAATCAATGGAGCGATGAACAGTATCTGAAAAATAGCAGCTTCACTTTCAAAACTAGAATGGGGTAAATATGACTTCCCAGGAAATTGGTTCGCAATCTCATTGACTTGCAAGGACATGGTTGACAAATGGGACACCTGCCTGCAGAATGTCAATGACAATTTATATTTGAAATGGGTAAAATAGTTAATTAAATAAATAAATATGACAGGCTTTTAAAAAAATGATTTTATGTGTTCCTCCTACTTATAGGAGAGGGAGCAAGCTTTATTACAAATGCAAGGTCTCTTACTGACTATTGCATTCTTTTCACCCACTCTATATGCAAATAAACATGGACATCACTGGGATACACCCTAACCCTTCTCCCTGGGGGTCGGGGAGGCAGGCTGGGGGCATCCTGGGGGACCACCAATGTGGTCTGAGTGATCGGACCACAATTGTGTCCTCATTGCCTCTTGGATGCATTCACGTCTGCACTTAGAGCTGTCCACTGAGATCACTCAAGACGGATGTTAATCCCAGGTCTGAACAGGCTCGTACACTCCCTGACTGCATTTTTCGGGAGCACCCATCACTGAAACAGCATGATGGGTGAAACTTCTCTCACCAAGGCGAGCCAGGGATCTGTGGGCACAGACGTCTTCCTGTGAAATGTCACGCCCTTCTGTCCTCAACTTCACTGTGAATACAAATGTCAGCCTGTTTGCCATCTGTGGGCCAAGTGGGCTCCTCACTCAAAGGGCCTGGGAGACTACATGAGACGTCAGACAGAACTATCTCTATTGAGTGATGACAGAATATAACTTGCCTTTACTCACTTGTGTTGTTGGAATTCATACGGGTTATTCCAGGGATTTATCTTCAGCCCCTTGTGTCAAACAAACACCTTTTCCTTTGTAAATCATTCACTCATAACGAATCAACTGGAGTAAAGCTGCTTGCAAATTACTTCAAAAAAAGAGCCTTCTCGCTAATTCCATGTTTTAATTTAAACAGCTAAAAGAGCACTTTATTTGATTGAGTCTTGGTTTCCCAAGAGCAGGCACTAGTGTCGTCACTTCTCCATAAACTAATCTCTCTTTTAAGTACTCTAATATGCTGGCAATGAAAGCAAAAGATTACCGCAAAGTGTCTCAAACTATAAATGTTACCAACGCTCATGTTATCTGACAGATATTTGGGAGACCACTGTTTTTCACACCCTTATTCTCACCATTAACCTGCATATCTGCCAGTAAGTGCATCGAGAACAACATCGAGGTCCTAAGAATGTGTTGTTCCATTAATGATCACTATATGTCAAAATACACTTTTAAAATACTTTTTTGTCTTATTACATCCATGATTTTAATAAAAGTCAAGAATTTTTTGTTGACTCATTTAGCTCTCAGAGTCAGATATATATTACATCCATTTAACAAAGCATGCAGGTCTGTCTGGCAAACCAGCACTAAAACAGCAGGTCATAGTCCTGATGGGGGATGATGATGAAGCAATCCTGAACAACTATGATTACTTCTAATTCACAGGCTTTGTCCCACCTGCTTTTGTGCTCCTAAATCAAGTCCCTCCTCACTTTAACTGCACCACAAAATCCCATGTCACGTGGAACCATGTCAAATCAAAGAAGAAAACTGGCTTTTCAAAGCTGTTTCAAGGAAGCCAACATTGCTTCAAATCCCATGAGGGTGACATCTGCAAAAAATAAATGCATATGCATACACATACACATGTGTATATGTAGTTGAAAGTGTTACATGAGAACTGTCCTCCAAAGTGGCTTTATATCCACCAGAGATAACATAAAAACTGTCCAGGCTGGTGAAGTGGCCTCGTAAACTGGACACCAGTCATTTTCAGTCATAAAACCCCTGTAGCCATGAGGATAAAAGCCTTTTACACTGTTGTTTGCACAACAACAACGCAGTTTCTTGAATATTGGCAGGAATTCCAGCTAGCGTTTAGCTAATCTAATCATCTGCTCACAGGAGTTTTCAATCAATCAATATTATATATATCAATATAAATATCAATATTCTCATCTAGCTCTCAGCAAGAAAGCAAATAAGTGTGTTTTGAGTAAATGTTGAACAATTCCTTTAATAGTATTAAGGGTTATTGGTAGGTATATTATCCATACTGTAAGTATCTAATAATCTTTCTTATGGCAATAGTTGACCTTGTATGGAAGCAAATAATAGCTGTAACAATTAGAATGATTCAAATCTTAACAGCAAATAAACACTTAATTATGTTATTATTATTATTATTATTATTATTCTGGTAGAGTTATTTGAGAAGATTGATAATATTGTCATGTTGTCATGTTGAATATGAGGCTACAGCCGGTAGCCCGTTAGCTTAGCATAAAGACTGGCTAAAAACAGGGGAAAACAGCAGCTAGCCTAGGTTAAGTAGTGAGCTTTTGAGGTGCAGGTATCTATCAGATTTTTTTTTTAAACCTCTGGACAGAGCCATGGCAAGCTGTTTCCCCCTGTTTTCAGTCTTTATGCTATAAGGTAACCTAGCTGGCTGCTGAAGAAAAAATAAAATAAATAAGCATCTTTCCCTTAATGTCAAAGTGTTCCTTTAATACCACTAAATTCATAGTATTGACATACTGTATTTTTGGAGAAAGTTGAAGAACACTTATGACTTGCAAGTAATAATGGAAATGTAATATGTCCGGATCATTTGTATTCCCAGTCTCGGCAGACTCCAGAGGGCGAGTTCCTGCCCCTGGACCAGTGTGAGCTGGATGTGGGTTTTGGGACAGGAGCGGACCAGCTCTTCTTGGTGTCGCCTCTAACCATCTGCCACGAGATCAACACCAAGAGCCCGTTCTTCGATCTGTCGCAGCGCTCACTTGTGAATGAGCAGTTTGAGATTGTTGTCATTCTAGAGGGCATCGTGGAGACCACTGGTTAGGGCAAATTATTATTTTTTAATATGTACATTATTCCCTTTCCTCGTTTCATCATCAATACCCTGTGGTATAGAGCATCTCTAAGTAACTAAAATAGAATATTTAACATAATTTTAAATTAAGTTGAATTTCATGGTCTTTAGTTATTCAGTAACCCAAGCCCTTCTCCATCACGTTTGTTTGTTTTTTTCCCCATATCTCGCTCTCTATGTCTCTCTTCTCCCTAAAGCAATTCTCCACTTTTCATTATTGTTCCCTGTCAGACTGTCCACTTTTATTTAACAGCCCAATACAATTTTCTTTGTAATGTTACAGTTTTAAACCATCTCCTTTTTGTAATTTTTGTTGTTATGTCTTATTTATAGTTATTGTTACACTTATGTCTCATCTCTCCATCGTAGGTATGACATGCCAGGCAAGGACATCTTACACCGAAGATGAAGTCTTGTGGGGACATCGCTTCCTCCCTGTCATGTCATTGGAGGAGGGTTTCTTCAGAGTCGACTACTCTCAGTTCCACAACACGTTTGAGGTCCCCACGCCTCCATACAGTGTGAAAGAGCAGGAGGAGAAATCCTCGTTGACGTCGCCAAACCCTTTGCCTGTTGCACCCACCCCCTCCTCCCCTCTGCTGGGTAACAGTGGCCGCGGAGGCCGCAGGGAAAGGCTCCTGTCAGCCGACTGTGCAGACCACATAGAGGACCAAGCCTCCAGGCTGCCCAGTAAACTCCAGCGCATGAGCTCCACCAAGGAGGAGCTTCTCTGGAGGGGGCTGAAGACAGGGTCAGCCTTGCCTGGAGGGAAGGCCTCCAGCACAGGAGACCTTCCGCTTAGTCTTCAGAGGCTGAGGTCCAGCTCCATTCCGGTTGCCAGGCAAGGACAGCTGGAGGAGCGGGTCCAGCTGTTGTCGTTGGATGGAGATGCCGAGGAGGGTGAGCTGGAGAAACACAGACTGCCAGTAGCCATTAGCACCATTGCTGCTCCAAACCCAACACCAATCCAGATCCCCTTGTTAGGGAATCGACCAGAGGACAACCTACCGCCAAAACTACGCAGAATGAATGCTGACCGCTGACTTCTATAGACTACCTTTAAGACTAAAAACATTTTAGTCAGGCTTGATGGGCACTACATATACTGTACATAAAGACTATTGTGATATTATTTTTTATTTTTTCTGCAGATTTTGTCCAGTATTTTACAATTACTTACTACATTTACTCTATTCAATGTTGTCCATTGCCACAATAGAAGGACAACACCAATAAGCCATTCATCCGCTCATACTGTGAGTCATTTTTGATAGATCACCATCTGTGCCCCTCACTGACTTGTAACACTTTTGCTCTTGTGTTTGTTCCTTTCACTTCCGTTCTTAGGGTTGCATCAAAGGTTTTTATTTTAAACAAGTACACTTTTTTTCAGTTAATCAAGCACCAAAGTGGCGGTCTTGAATAAGACTGACCTGTGAATAAGAGTGACCCAAACTAAACCCCACCCCAGAATAGCAATTGTCCAGTCATAGCTAAGCAACTTTAAATAGGATGTCAAGCTTTTAATTTCTTTAGATGCCTCAAGTGGTGTACTTGGGGGCTGTAGTAATTCACCTGGTGGTGCAGTAGTTTGTAGGAAAGCTGACAAACAAAAGAGCAATGCATTAGTTGGTCAGGAAGTTTAGTATTTACCTGCTGGGGCGACATATCTGTGGTGGAGACGATCATTATTCTACTCTCTGGGATCCTTCTTTTCTCTTTTCTATGTTCCTGGCCTCCAGGATTAAAGATACAAACAAATACAAAGAGCTCCTTGGTATGTCACGTAAATTGTAGGAGAATGTGCAGATATTTCTACAAGCTACTGGCTAGCCTGCTAGCATTGACAAACCCACAAGCAAAAGGTGTTGGATGCGATGTTGCATGATTTATTCGTTAATGGGTTTTCTCTGTAAGAGTGATACTTTGCATTTTAAGGTTTTGGATGGTTGTGTCTTTCTTTTAACTTTTTCCAAAACCAAAGAGCTTACACAAGAACAAAAGTATAGGGAACGGATTGAACAGCATTTATTTCCTCTAAAGTAAACTGCAAATATTAGCATGTCCAGCTAACAAGCTTACTACCTACGGCCAGCCTACTACAGTTCATGACTGGCACACCCACTGTGTGGAAGCCAATCCTGGAAGCTATCGGAGTGAACAACGTTAGAGGCTCTGTCCTGCTCTCGCCAACCCAAGATAATGTTATGTTTGCCAAACATATTGGTTACTCCTTATCATAGAAGCCCATTTCCCTGTAAAATTTAAAACATAACCTATGAGTATGTAAGGTGAGCAGCCAAACACGGTTATCAGAATGATTTTTTAAAAATAATCACACTTCAGGTACAAACTAGCTGCAACACAAAAACAATGCTTTTTCTGTATTAGCTCAATTGGCTAGCTAACAGCTGGTAAAATTGATGGTTGCCAGCCTTGTCTACCTCTGTGTGAAATCAAGCATTGTTTCAACAATAACTATTGGGACGGGAAGAATTTTAAGTTTTTTGAGCGGTAAATCTGCCACGTTATAAATTACACGTTGTAAATTATGTCAGCTGTGGGGGTGGGGCTTAGCAAATGGTCACTCACAGAACTGGTTAAAAATTCAAAAACCATCTGCTACACAGGTCTAGTTGAGACACTGTTTTTATTTATCCCATGTACTGAATATTTGTTTGTTTGAATTCTCATTTGAAGTACTGTTTACATTGGCCCATTACATGTATGGGTGTTATTAAAATGTACAACAAACATTGGATGCTGACATCAGGGGGCACATGCGTTATTGCTAATATAAAGGGAATATAAAACTGCTAAATAATAAATTATTTGAAATAACAAGTGTGTGATGGCATCATTCTTTTTCCATCTAAAAATGCTGCATCAAGTCTTCTGCGGGACTCCAGTCGTCTATTCATTGATTCTGTTCAACATTTCAACTCCCCGAGGTGTTCAGCCTGCAAAATGCATCAGCAGCTCATGTGTCACGTGCTGTGTGTTAAACCAACGTTCATCAAATATTGAAGCATTAAGAACGAATGCGACTTGTTTCCATTTTGAAGCAGATTTCAGGAAGGCAAGAGTTAAGAGGAGCTCCAGACAAAGCCCACTGGCAGGATTTAAACCTTGGCTGGTAGGTCAACGTGTTTTACTCCTTCTGCTCACTTGAAATCCAAGCCCTTAACCTTCTCCTCTGGCTGCAGCTTCAGCTAATTACTTAAGTTATCGTAAAGCACAGAAGTCATGCTTTTATTTCCACAGCCTGGTCAGTGGCACTTGATTCATTTCATCTTGCTTGTGGCTATAAAACTGGAAGTGCTCCAGAGGAAGGCAATTTTCCAGACATTACACATCTGAGGATGTCCAGAGCTAATTAGTCATACTGCAAAGAATAGCACAAAAACAGAAGTTTGATTATGTAACTAGCTGAGAGTACAAAATGACCTCTGTCTACCTTAAGATAAAATTAACTCAGATAAATGATGGAGGGAAGAATAAACCACAGACCATTCTTCGCACAGACATAATACTGTATCATGATGGATTCGACTGTAAAGGATAATCTGTTTTGCTCATTTCTCTGTCATTAATTTGTTCTTTTGAAATGGATTGGTCTAATTTTCACTCCATTTGCTCTTCCTTGGTTTAATGAAAGTCATCACATCAATGAAAAAAAGGGAAATAACAAGCTATAGATGTAGGCCTAGACTAATTTCATGTCTGGATCAGGCTATAACATTTTCCTGAAATGGATGAGATCCCACCAAAAGTCTGAAAAGAATAAATATTTACAAATGAAACAAGAGGGTAACATAAGAGTGTCTTTATCTATTTATTTCTTGGGCACCATAAGGAAGTTGGATTCAAAAAGGTTGTAATATTAAGTAAGTAAGCAAGTAACTCATCAGCATAAACTCATGAGATTGATCAAAAGTTTCATAGGCAACTTCAATAATCAGAGACAGTTAATTAATAATACCAGCACCGATTAAGACAAAATAAGCAAATTAAGTCAGATTTCGAGGTACTTGTACTTGGGCACTTTCATTTTATGCTACTTTATATACTCCACTACATTTCAGAGGGGAATATGATACTTTCTACTTCACATTCATTTCACAGTAACTGTACTTCTTACCTTTCATGCTTGTTTTACAAATGATCAGTTTATAAAATATGATGCATTATTATAGAACCACCCAAAAATTATATGCAGAAGTTAAAAAAGCTACACCTCAACCAGCTACAACATTATATGTTAATACATCAATAATAATGGTTCAATAATTTGTAACACGTCTTTATACCTAAACAACTGAATTGCTCGATTGCCAATGACTCTCAAAATAACATATGTGGCCATTGGAGAGTACCAGCAACAGGCGCTGTCACGTGGTTGTTACTGTGAAATGGTTACAGTTGGTTAGGTTTAGGCACCAAAACTACTGCAATAAATTGTGGGTACGTCTGGTAAAGTCTGCACACGAAGCAGACTCTCCACAGAATTACAAGTTGATATGAAAAAAAAAAAAAATGAAGGCAAAATCTTGACTGTGGAGGTTTTCAGGTTGGCAACAACATTATATTTCATATTTAAAAAGGCTGTATATAATATCTTTTCAAATCAATGTGGGATTACAAAGTACAAGCTGTATGGAGTCATTTTATTTAAGTTTTAAAACAAGTCCCCATCTACTTCAGTTGTTTAGAAGAGTGCTACAACACTGTTTGGCTGTGAAGCTAATGTTTTGTGGACTAAGAAACTTTACTCACCTTTTCAGTGGCATGGGGGAGAGTAGATAATTACTTCTTTTTTTTTGTACTTAAAGAATTAAAAGTAAATATACTCATTATGGAGCAGAATGGCTACCGTCATTGTCATATTGTTATTATAATATTTAATTATTTAAAATATTACATTAATATGTAAGCAGCATTTTAATGTTGTACATGGTTGAGGTGACAGTTAAGGTTGTAAATTTTTGAGTAGTTTAATCTTTAAAGTTCCCCTCCAGACACATTCTAAAGTGCATAAAAATACTCTTCTATGACTAATATTTTATTGAACATGGTTTTCCCACATTACAAAGTTTTAAAAACTCTGAAAAGTGGCTGGAAGCACTGATCTGCAAAGTAATTAGCAGGTAGCAGTCAAATAAATGTCGTGGATAAAATGTCCCAAATTTCCTCTTTCTCTTTATCTTTCTCACTTTAATTGTATTAATTGCACCTTATTTTAGATTATCGATTTGTTGGTTGTTGATTATTGTATTGTTGATTGTATTACTGTTGATTGTAATTGTTGATATATGATTCTAATGCTGTTTTTATACGATGTAAGGTGACCTTGAGTGCCATGAAAGGCGGCACTAAATAAAATGTATTTTTATTATTATTATTATTATTAAATCTAATAATTCAAGTATAGACTGATTGTAATTTGTTACTTTCTACCACTGCATTTAACAATGCCACCAAGGGCATACTATGTATCCAATGCTACAAGTACAACAAACTTAAAAGAGACTCATTCAAACATTTAAAAATTTCAAAACCATTGCTAGTCAGTGTGATCTCGCTTTACAGTTTAAAGTCCCATTTCTAGTTTCGAGGCTGCCTCATGTTCACAAGAGTTCGAGTCATTGTCATGTATAAAGTTGCACTTGTGTGGCCCCATAGAGGCAGATGTGGGTGCAGAGCGTTACTCTGTATGTCTGTCTGTTTATCTTTGTGCTTGGGGAAACAGTGAGACGCTCTCAGGAGCAGCACAGAAATCGGATCACACGTCCACATTGACCAGATGCTCATCCATAGTCAATGAGCACAAAAAATGGTCGCTTCTCAACAGCACAGTGCCATTAGCTTGTGAAGTGAGAGATCATTTGGGTAGCGAGGATTCAGTGCTGTTGTGTTTTTGACCTCTCGATATGGATACAGTCATTTACAGGTACCGGCAGCCATGATTAAATCTGTCTCTATGAGCTAACACGACTAAAGTGACCATCAAACCACTGAACAGAGTGGACCGAGTTTCCCTTTCTCACTCGACAATGGGCACTCTCTTTTGTTTTAAATGCACGCCGCTTCTCTCATGTTTTACTCTTCGAAACAGACAGAGAAATATCGAAGGGTAAAAAGTTTCTAAAAAATCTTTTAATTGAATTGTGTAAAAATGTTGGAGTACAGGAAATGTCCAAATGGTGAAGATTTTTAAAGTTGACCATGAGAGATGGGAGTGGGCATCACTTACTCGTGGTGTCAGCTGTTGTGCCCACAGGCTCGCTCTGGGCAGTCTCGGTAAATAGTGCTTATATCTCCCCTGCAGAATCTCAATTGGTTTTTCTTTTTTTTTTCTTTTGCTTTCTCCGTGAGTCACCATACATCAATTCAAGTGCTCTTTGTTTCTGTGGTGTCCTTTCAGCTGAAATTCCAGACTGAGGAGGTTTGTGTAACTCTATTAGAGAAAGAATTCTCCACTGGAAAAATTCTTATTTTGAGATAAATTTCTCAGCTTTTTCAAATTCGCTAGAAAATAGCGCACTCACTCTTCACTTACTTCATCAGCAGTATTGTGACCTTAAGTTATTTACAAAATAAAAACTCTTCCAAACCATGTTT
Source organism: Hollardia meadi (assembly GCA_037974645.1). Classification (NCBI taxonomy): domain Eukaryota; kingdom Metazoa; phylum Chordata; class Actinopteri; order Tetraodontiformes; family Triacanthodidae; genus Hollardia; species Hollardia meadi. Next base: position 10,718,047 of record JBBPCS010000001.1, read on the forward strand.
GAGGTAAACCTGCAAAATAAAAGAATACAGTTTGTTTCTCAGAGAGAAGGATTCATTTTAATTCATTTTTGCTGCAGCCTCACCTTTCACCTATATCTACAGGATGTTCACAATCACCACATGGAGTTAGATGATTGCTTTTTACTCATAAACCAAACTGTGAAAGAAAAGTTTCTGCTGAATACATTTTTAATATGTTAATGTTAATAATTAGAGGATGTTTAGCTTGTTTTAAGAATGCCCTGAAACATCTTTTAATATCTTAATGCCCTGGAAATGTTGGTCTCATATCTTAAAGAGTAGCCTAACTTAACTCTAAATCCACTTTTTGAGATAGTTATTTGCATGTACACTCAATTTATTCCACAGTCCGTTTACTGCAACAGGAGTTGAGTGGCGGTGGTGTTGCTTTGCATTGATTATTTTTTAATTTGTGAAGGCAGGGATTTCAGGCTAAAACTGGGCGTTGAGTTGCTCTTTAAAAAAAATGGACACGGATGAAGTTTTGAAGATACTCATCTCAGAGAAAAAGGGGAGGTCATTGCTCAGTCAAAGGGCGGTCTGACCTCTCTGTAGCTGCCTTGGGTGTCAGGAAACTCCCTACAAATATGAAGAACCACACAGGCTGGAAGGATGACTGAAATAATAGAGAAATAAAACGTCAAATACACCTGCACACAACCTTGCAGGAAGGTGCCACACTGACGAATATTGTGCGGAAATCAGACAAAGCACACATCAAACACAGACCTACAACTCTTTATACATCCATGACACAAACAGAGGAGACGTAGACAGCAATGTAACCTCGTTGCTACATTTTTAGCCTATCGTCGACACACCCTTCGCACAGCTACAAGCCCACTACCCAAAGGCTGATGGCCAGAAACGCCCCCAACACAGCAAAACAATAATTAGAAGACAATACAGGCACATGCAGGGTCTCGGTAGATACCCCCACACACTTCTAGTAGGTCATAAGTGATGATTGAGAGGTGATGCTCACGCTTCGGCTACTCACAGCTACATTTTGACATGATTCTTAAACCTTTGAAAATATAACCAGACATACTGTATAGTGGTTGCATCATAGAAGAGCGAATTCTGCGTGCCCTTCTGTTTCAAATATATTTTGGGGAGTGATGTGCCAGTAATGGTGTGCTGGGACCATTTTAATGTCATGCCCAAAGGTGCAGTGCATTCTTTCACAATTATCGAACCAGCAGGGGAAGGTCTTTTCGAGGCAGCTCAGGCAGGACAGTGATTGAAATCTGCTCAGAGTGAGAGCTCAACATGTGCCAGCCTTATTACCAGCTCTGTCACTCCATTACAGAGTGACTGAATCTTATTACATGCCCCTTCTTGGCATTAATTGGGTTTTCCCACCAAGACTCTTTCAAACCCTCTGAATTACAATCCTACCACTGCGAGCACGAAATCACTCAGCGCACGTTAGCAAATTTGCACCTCGGGAGTGGCTGCCGCTGCTTTGAATGAGTAATTGTCTTCACAGGACTTCCTTCGCTTTAAACAGAAGAAATGGGGAAGAGTTAGTGAAGCAGACAGAATCATTCAAACTGCTACGTGAGTGAAAATGTATGAGCATGCTTGTGTCTCTTGTGAAAAGCACGCTTGTCTAATAAATATTTGATTGATCTTTTAATAAGTGAAAAGCACTGCTTGGGGAAGGCATTCCTGCTGTCTGAATTTATCGGTCTACAAAGAACATCCGACAAAAAGATGGCCTAAATATTTTAGGTTAAATGCTGAGAGACATTACAAGCGTTGTTAGTGCGAGGATTAAAGAAGGGGTTGTCATTTTTGATTACTTCCTCAGTGACAAACCTAAGAATACAGAAAACACGTGTGCTCTGCCTCCTTTTGATGTATGCTGTAAACTCCAATTAATTTCAAGGCGCATATTGTTTATCTATCATTCAAATAAAAGTGCACTATTTTCTGTCACACACCAGCTCTGCAGCAAGCCTTGATTCAGGTGAGACCTTCATGAGTGACAAAGCCATCATTATCCCATCTTTGAAATGTAGGAAAAATGCAGTTGCACCACTTGACGACCTCGGCCAACTAAAACTAAAACCTTTGATCTTCAAAAAGTCAATGCATTGAGTTTTCAGTCTTCATTGCATTAATTCATCTTCCCTCGTTGGATTACCTAAGTAACACATTAAATAAATACCATGTGGGATAATTTAGTAATCTTCAAAGAGAGACTTGAGAATGAAGATGCATTCATGTCCCAGGAAATTTACATATTTTTCAAAAGATTTACATATTTTCTGGGACACGAAGCTGTCTCAGCTCCTCTACCGAATTTCCATCATCCTCACAACATTTGGACGGGGAGGTTTTACCGAAACTGTGACACATGAGATATCAGCTAATCATTATTTGTTAAAAAATACTTGCTTTTTAAACCTCTGACCCCAACAACTCCAGTCTCTCTTAGATTTATCAACCCAACATCAATTGGCTTTAATATTCTCTACCTGATCAGCATTTCCGGACTTTGTTCAGGTGTATCCTATCAAATTGAATTGCTTCCAACACAAACAAATCTGATTAGCTGCGCACACAGACTTATTCAGCACAGTGCTGTGACAGCTGATTGAGTGGTGGATGTTTCATGCACAGTAAATTTGATAAATAATTTACACTTTTCTTATACCCAGATGTGAGGAAGCGATTCCCAGAAGAGCTGAGATGGAAAAAACAGTGGCTTCTAGAGTGGCTGTCAAACTCAGGAGGCTGCGTCCTTAGGAGTGCTTCTTCCAGGTAGTGAAGTGAAGCAAATATGACCTGCAGCAGAAATAAAAATACATTTTCATTCAAAATTCACATGATATAGAAACTGAAAAAGTTCAGCGGCTCCTGACCTTTTCTTTGTGTGACGTACCCACGTATTACGTCCCCTCCCCATAATCCCCCATGAGATCTTATTTCAGACAAAACTTGCTCTCATCTCTCACAAAATACAGCACCAGCACCAACATGGCCGTCACCTTGATGCCGAAAAGGACATAGAGGAAAAAAACACAGCCAATTTGACATTGTGGCCAAACAATGTAATTACAGCATTGTGTGACACACACTGGCCCAAAAATCCTTTTTTCCATAAGCTTACATTGTGAAAGAGGCGACTGTAAAATGATGGGGGGGGGGGGGGGTTTAGCGTCACAACCCCTGCAAAATGCCTTGTCTCAATATCAGAACTTGATCCATTCAGTCCGTTCACATTTTGAAAGTCAAGAAGAGCCGCACGATTGAATAATTTAATCCCCATTCAAATTAGCAGAGGGCTAAAACTGAAGATAGCTGCTCAGCTGCTGAAAGTCTCTGGTGCACATGCTCTGTGAACCCCACGGCGCAGTAGATCTGGGTAATTTTATACTTGAGAAGTCAAACATTTTTTTCTTCATGCATCACTGAACAGCTTTCATAGGAATGAAATAGGAATAGGAATGTTTCCTGATTTTCCCTGAATGGATCCATGGACGGGCTGCTCTGGCGGGGCATGGGGGTAAATATGGAGTGAAAGTTGAATGAATATGATTTATGTAGGAAAAAGACAAACAAGAGTTTGCTGCTCTTATTGCGTTGACCTTTTATCTCACTTAAATTCAATTTGGATCCTTTTTTATGAGTTGCTTCCCTGATCACTGTTGATTGATAGAAAATCTGGGCTGGGGGGCATTAAGTATTTTTTACTTTCTGAAGGGGGTCATGACAGTTTCAGAACAATATCCATTACTATTAGCTACTTCACCCATAAATCCAAAAGGCCTCCAGCCATTCTCAACTGTTTGCCTTTAGATATTTCAATGGTCTACTACTTTCAGTTATTTCACCTATTTAGGCCTTTTAGATATTTCAACCCTTCATTAGCTTTAGCTATTTCAACTGTTTTCCCATTATTTTTTAGTTTAATCTTTCCATGTACCACCTGGCAAAACTACATAAGTACCCCCTGCAGTAAAAGTACTTGTTTGAGATTCACAGATATATGTTGTAGTTTATCTCTGAAGCCATATAAAAGTAAGGAAAAACAATCAACAAGCTGGTATTTAAGTAAAACTGTTATTTCTGAGGATTTTTGGACACAGTAATTTGACTACAAACTACAAGCGTTTGACTGCCAAACTTGAAACTTGGAACAGATTTGCTACCAGAATTATGACCAATAAAATGCTGTCTCGCACATTCGCCATGTCTCAAGAAAAAAAAAAAAAAACAGCAGCTGAGCAAACAAGCTCTTCAATTTGGCGAACACACAAATGAGTGCACATGTCCCAGACAGGCCACAATGCCAGTCTTTCTTTCGCCAGGACGTAAGTTGTGCAGAAGCTGCATCTGGGACCTGAACCTTCTTTCTTATCCAACTTACATTGAAAAAGGCTTTTCTTAGTCTTACTTGACAAAGCAGATTATTGACTTTAAAAAATTGAAGTTAGCTGGAAGTTAGCTGCAAAGTTATTGGACATCAGACAGGCATGCAAATGGAAGAACTTTGTGCTTATACAGTTTCTCATTTTTTACACAATATAAAGTCATTAAAGAACATGTGTGTTTTGCACTCCTTTCGAGCCTGTGCCTAATGTACACAGCAATGGCAGTGACTTTATCACACTGGCTCTAGCATCCCAATCAATTGGGAGTAGCTCCAATCAATTAGCTTTGCATTATTTACCCAGCACGTCCCAATGGAGTTCACTCAGAAAACAGCAATTACTTTACCTGTCGTCCAGTCGCTGGCACTCTGGCAGGATAACAGATTTCTAATACTATGACATGAATCCCACCCCGCATATTTATTACTCGTTACTCACTCTGTCTCATTGAGGAGTTTCACCTTGAAAATTGAGTAAAGGCCTTCTTTTCATTAAGGAATGAGCTTGAATAAATTAAAACTGTCACACACACACACACACACACACAGGACATTTCAATCACAAAGAAAATTTAATTTCAAGACACATTTTGAGGAAGAGCCTGCAATGCTTTTTGAGTTTGGAATGAAAAAACTTCTCTCTGCCTTGTGTTGTTTCCATAATGCTCCTGTACACTTGTACTGACCATCTGTGGCCAGATTTCCAGCACCTCGGGGTGGCGCGGTGGCTGCTAAAGCAGCTAATGCAGTGACAAAACTTTCGCTTTTTGTAGTTGAGGGAATACCATTACTGCCAAGTTAGCGAGGGAGATGGCCATCTGTGGTTACTAGTAAAATTTAATGTGTGCTGTCCTCCGGCGTTAACAAACATATGTGACAAATTTACTTGTGGCGACAATATCCAGACACATCTTTTATGCATTTCTTTCATTTTCACTCATTATTTTGATTGCATTTTAGTTTTTTGGAAAACCAAAAGAGAGCAGAGTGATGCCTTTAATTAAGGAAACAAATGGAGGTATTAGTAAATATATTTAAAACAAGTAGTACATTACTCACAAAGCTCCACAGCAAATAAAATCTATGACGCACGTGTGCCCTTATGTTCACCCCGTATCTGCTGGCGAGGTCAAGTTACATTTAGGAGACTTAATAAAACTTAAAAGAGCATTAAAGTATGTCCTCGGAGGGATTTCGTGACCTGTTGTGATAACGTCTAATATCTTGTGGCTGTAAAGTGGGTCAAGTGATCTGCTCACACCGGGATTGAATGAAAATCTTCCATTCCTTAGTCTTGTGTTAATATTACTGCAGCAGCTGCTTGATATGTAATCATCAGCTGTGGAGGAGACAGGCTTATATGTTAAAATGCCCTTGAGAAAAAAGAAAAAAAAAAAGAAAAGCTGCATGCACACTATGCTCATGTGAGCTTATAACAAGACAATATGGCACTGAGATGTTGTTAGGTTGAAAAATCTTATTCGTGCCAAATGATTTTCCAGAGAGTAGTTCTTTGCCATCTGGCTCTGTGAGGTAATTATTCCGAAGATGCAAGTTTTGCCTAATTATGACAAGCAGAAAATGGTTTGGAAGACTTGAATTGTGCAAACATGACCTCCAGCACACACTCTAAGGAGTGTACTACTTTGAAAGTTCATTGTAAGTCTAAGAGTTGAATCAGCTGCAGGGCTCGACAATAAGGATTGCCCTCTTGCCTGGGGCAAGTAAAATGCCACTTCGATCTAGTAAATCTAGCAACCCCGATTGGGCAGGTGGTGAACCAGAATGAAACACATAAAGTAGTAGTACCTAAGAGGTGAGCCATCTCACTTCTTTCTTATCTGAAAGGTGAGAGTTGCACTTGACGTTTATGAAATGAAGCTCAATCAATGATTTCAATTATCACGGAAATGTGAGTTTAGTTGGGCGGTGTTAGAGGACATGGGTGAAACTCAAACTATGTATTGCACAGTTTGCCGTAAGCTTAAGAGCAGGGCTTCTCAACCTTTTGTAACTTGAGGCCCACTTCCCGAATAAATGACAAAAAAAACAAAACATAACATGACCAAAAAACAGACAAAAAGAGTTTTAAAAAAATACACTGGGCCGTAATTTCACCACATTTAACACACTGTGTTTTTGGCTTAGTATGACTACTTCCCATAATGAATCCATATTTATTGTTGTCAGGGTCATATGTGCTGTTTCCACTTTGGAACTTTTACTGGCGCAGGGTCGTCTTCCACATCACTGTTTCGTTTCAAAAAACGTTTTGTGCCACCGCATCTGAGGGAACATTAGCTAGCTGTAGAACACATTTGTCTGGTGATATTCAAATGTTTGATGTTATTTATATGAATTCTTAAGCACATTTAGATATAAAAAATAACTAGCTTAAAAAAATCTTAATCTTACCATTTGCAGTACCACTGCCCCCGCGGCCCACCAGTGGTTGAGAATAGCCGCTTGAGAGCAAGTTGATTGAGTTGATTGCATTGATGTTCTGTTTTACCAGACAGGGAAGGTTACTGCACTGATCTACTTTAGAGTGAAATTCCACTTAACATTGAAACATTTTTATGTATTACACAGACTGAAATCTGATGGGCTAGAATGAGCTCTTGCTCATTCTCCTGTCTGCAGACTGATATTTGCAGCTCATAGATTTGCACTTTTGTGTAGGGGAGCACATATGGTGTGCAAATATGCATGTCTGGCCACTCTAAAGAACATATTTACAGATGTAAAAATCAAGACCAGAAGTTTTAAAAAAAAGAAGCTTTATCTAATTATAAAATCAAAATTGGTTTAGCCAGCACATGCACAGAAATGGATGTAGAAATATTTGAATAATTTACTTTTAAGATAGATATAAATATATCCTGTTCAACACAGACCAGACTGAGAAAGCACTGACCATCTGGTTAGAAATGCTTTCTACACTGAGTAAATGTACCCTTGAGGTCCAGTTTTGGGGTAGAGATTTTCCGCCTAACTCCCTCTCATCAGTATTCACAACGTGTCTCATGTCCTGCACTTGATAGGACTTGTCACACTCTAATTTAGCACAGAGGGGAAACAGGCGGATAAATTTGCTCCTCAGAATATCATTCCCAATGACGAATCAATATTCTACTAAAAGTAAAGTCATTGTAGATTTTTTTCCGAGGGTGACCTTTTGAACTATTGCCAACAAAAAGCTGTGATGTTAAAAGCTATTTGGTTAAAGCTATTGCACAGCTATAAGAGGAGAAGTGGGTGCAGACTGCATATAAAAAACAAGCACTTAGTTTCTTTGGCCACAGAGGCATTTGTTCAGTTTACAGGAAATGCTACCTACTGTATGCTACACTATCCAGAGAAGAAGAACGGCGGTCTTGTCTTTTATGGGTTGCCTTATTTCTGCAGCTGGTGACCTTATAAGTTTGAAACATGAACAAACATCATTCAAGTCGAATGACCGCAGTCTCCCCATTCTCCCCTGAACTTCCATCTATGAAAGGTGAGCCGCATTCTTCCCTGAAGACAGATTTTCTCATCATAGCTTAGTAACCATCTGTCAAGCACATCTATCAAGCTTTGGGTTTGAGTTTGGAAGGTGGTGCCATATTTTTTGTCTTTTCCAAACCAAAAACACTGGGGCAAAATTTAGGGAATGAAAGAAATGTGTGCTCTAACATAAGCTGCAATTGTTAGTATGCCCCATTGACCTAAAGATGGATGACACATCTCCACTTCTTCTGTACAAAAATTACGGCAAAATGTCCCGGATACGAGCGCTGCCATCTTGCGCTGGTGACATCATTTGGAGCCAGAGTCTGCGCAGTAGCGAGTGAGCGTTGGAGCTGCAGTATCAAGTTCCCGCCCATACACCCGCCTGAATCTCAAACAGGGCTCAGCTGTCATTCATGACGTTCCACCACCTTTTTATAGCATCAAACAACTAATTAAAACCAAACTGAGCAGAAAAATGTATACTTAAACATACATCAGCGTGATATGAACTACCTAAAATAACAGAAAGCATCGTTGGGAAAAATTTATTTGACGTGTTCTTTGAGTTTTTAGTTTGGCCCATGTCCTATCTGATAACAGTGAGTGGCAGGATTTATGACCTATACTGCAGCCAGCCACCAGGGGGCAATCAAGATGTGTTGGCTCCACTTTTGGGGAGCTCTAATGTTGTCCATTTTTATACACGGTCAATGGTATGGCCAACTTGCTAGCTTACTATTTACAGTACCTAGTAAGCTAGTTTCAAGTAAGATAGGGTACGTCCAAAGCCAAGTAGAACAAGGACTAAGTATGTAGCCTATCCACTGTGTAGTATTTTCTACGCCGGTCCTGGATGCTATCAGACTATTTAGGCTAATGTAAGCAGCTCTGTCTGGCTCTTTATTGGATTTGGGCAAATATACAACTCAAGCAGCCAAACTTCTCACTTGAAATGGAATTATGTCTGCCAAGCGCATCCTAACTAGTGTGCGAAAGTATGAACAAGTAGGTCAAAGAACAGAGATGGTTATGTTGGAATGACAGAAAGGTCTAATTTTACATTTTTCCATGCTTAGAAATACTGACGATTCAATACACATTTTAAGAAAATGTTTTTATGACAATCCTTAGCATGCTTATCTGAGTTAAATCCCACCACAGAACGGCAATAACTGCACACTGATAAGAAATATTTCACAATAACTGCAAACTGTAAAAACGAGCTGTACAAAAGAGCAGGCAAAAGAAATATTTTGTTCTTTTCTGACTCCAGCATTATTGGCCTGACCTTATGTTTCAGTCCATCGTTCACAACTCAGGGAGGTAATTCCTCAAGGGGACTTTCAGAGCTCAGCAGATTGTCAATAATATCTGTCTGACAGTCAAGACCCAGGATGTTTGCTGACTGACTGCTTCCTGTGGTGTCATTGCCTGTGATTGGCAAGTGTGTCATCATAGTTGTCATGCGAGTACGTCAGATACAAGCCAGTCATACACACACACACACACACGCTCGGCTTGTCTTGTCAGGCTTCAGCAAATATTTGACAACATTTCACTTTTAGGGATGAATCTTATTACAACTGTGACAAACTGTCCAGCTCACCTCTCAGAGTGATGACAATTTTTTTAAAGGTAAGTGGGTGTCTAAAGGTATTATCAACTAAAATCTAACAGTATCTCTACAACAACCAATGCTTCCCATTTTGTTTTCAGAATCAGTCACATAATCTTGAGCAAGACCTTCTCCCTGTGTCTGACTTTATAAGCTTCCCTAAACAAGAGCATCACCTCTAAAATAATATATATTTTTTTTTTAAATTGAATGATGATAGTGACACTTAAATGCTGCACCGACATGGGGGGAGGGTATGTGTTTACTTTGAGGTAACGTGATTGGACTAACTATGCTGCTCTGCATCCTTTACCATCGTGCTGTTGAAACATTGTGTGGAGGCAGGTTACATTCATTTTCATTAACACCGGACAAATTGCGTTTGGAGGGACTTAATCGGATTGTGTGTTCTGTGGAGGTCTGCGGTTTCTTATACAACCTTGTGCTCCATCAATTGGGAGGGATTTTTAGATTTGATTACTTGATTGATTTGATTACTCGATGATTTAATCAACAGAATAAGTAGTAAGAAACTGGTTGAGACCGTCTTTGATTTGGACGGCGAACACAAACGTACATGGACAACCCAACATTTGCTCTAAAGTCAGCATAAACGCTACAAAGCCGATATATTTGTGACTCTTACCTTTTATATAGCCTTGAACTTTAGTTTAAAAAATGGATTAAACTAAGAATCATCAAATATACAGTATATCAGAAGAACTCAATAAAAATGCCCATGAACCTTGAAAAGCAGCCTCAAAGCTTTGAGGATGTCTTCATGGGCAGGATGATTGGATTGTTGTTGATTGTTTTGTCGTCAGAGGACTTTACCTTGAGTCTCTTTTTACTGTAAAAGTGTGTATGAATATGACACTCCTAATATTCCTACACTTGTGAGGACTAACAGTTGTTTTCTGCCTGATCTGAACTGAATCTAAAACATGTCTGGGTGAGTGTGCATGACATAGGAATCTTCCTTGCAGAAATTTTTGTGACAAAGAACAGGAAAAGATCAGGATGATATTTCTGTGTTTTGAGGCAAAGTGTGAGCTTACATGCAGTTGTGTAGTTGATATCAAGACCCTTCTTCGACAACAGCTTGTGCACAGTGTGCTTTATCTTGGAAGACAAGAGAACAAAGTATGCATATAACCTTTATTTAATCAGGTTGTCTTATTGAGATTAAGATCTCTTTTAAGCAAGAGACCTGAGGACAACAGGGGAAACATGTACAGAGTCAAAACACAGGGTACAACAAAGTTCAAGTCCAAGTTTGATTGAAACACAAACAACATCAAAAGCAAATCCCAAAAATCTCACCAAATCTTTTCAGTTTTAAGGTTTTGCCACCCAATGACAAACTGGTCAAAAAATATGTCATGGTGGCACAAAAGAAAAAGATTTGGCTTCATCAAAGTCAGTAGGATTTATCCTCTGGGAACCATGGATACCCACGATGCAGAGGTGTTAAGTACACAAATGAAGCTTCAGGCTGAACTGAAAGCAGCCCTCAGCTCTGCCGTAATATGCAGTACGCTACTCGCTGTCTAAAAGCTTATTGAAAGACCACAAAAGCCACATTAACAATCAAGAGGTGATAACTCTGTTGCAAACCGGTGGCTGCTGACCTACTAACCTTATAAACGGTGCTTGTGTGTTTTTAAGTATGAACTAGCAATGGACTAAATGTACTTCTGCACTGAAGACAGTCAGAGGCAGTGCTGAATGTCGCAGGGTGATGTGATTGTTTTACGTAAGGATGCAATTTCTATTGTAAAGTAAAAATACAAACACAGTATCAGTGTCAGTCATTAAGTTTCAGGCCACTATCAGTTGAACCATTTTAAGTGGAAAAATACAACCATTTATTTAGAAAGTATAATTTTTTAAACTTTTTTTTGAAAGCACAATAACTGATTCTTTTATAAAGAGCTAGATTCATTTAAATGCAAAATGATAAAATGATAATTATTCATAGTTTCAACTGTGTGAAATACATAGTCAATGACTATGAAACTTTGAAGTCAAATGAACGAAAGAATCAGCAAAGTGATGAACAATTTCCATCTTTCCTTCCTGAATATAAACTTTCTTTCACCAACACGTACAACAAAACCACGTAAAGTAGAGCGGGTCAAACCGAGTCACAACCCATGCGAGTTGAACTGCAATTGCCTCCACTGAATAAATGCATTGAGGCCAGTCTGAGGTCAATCTCAAACAACTTTCAATAAGAAAGGCCAAAACTCAGGGCACACTGCTTCACACTGCCCCATTTAAGTAGGCCTACTTCAATGTCAAACAGGGTCAAACAATCACACAATACAAAAGGCTTTTGTAGTTTTTGTTGTGCAAGACTTTATTCCTTGTCTTGTGGACAGTATTTAGCCTGTCTGTAAGTCACACTGCATCATATATTTAGTAGTAAAAGATTCATTAACCTCAGTAATGTCCTTTTGTGTTTCTGTTACGTACAGACACTAACTCATCTCGTCAGTGTCTTCAATTTGTGTTTCCTGGTTTACCCAGGTGTCCAGGCTGTCTCGTTTTAAAAAATAAATAAAAGCTGATTGTCTGGGGACAATTTCAGAATTTTGCTTGCTGTGAATTTGGCCGTCAGCTGACCTTCTGGAGGTGCTCACATAGCATAATATATATCTGCTATGGTTTCAAGGTAAAATTCCCTAGTTCAGCTAAATGAGTGAAAGGTCATTCTTCCCTCAAGGCCTGAAGACACTTGGTGATTTCTGTCCAGTATTCATGGGACTTATGCCATTATGCTGCAGCATGCTAATATCTTAATCGCTATATCAGCAAGCAGACAGACCTTCTGACATCCTTGAGAAAAGCTCCTTGAAAAGACAGGACAAGATATGAAGAGGCTGAAAGAGAAAGACGGAATTGTAAAAGATTATTTCCAGGAGCCAGTGGTTACCACACCTGGCATGTGAACAGAGGATTGGTACCAAAATAAACTCTGTGATTCTGGTGCTCTGTGCCGTGTAGTGCAATAAACCCTCTCTTTGTGAAAATGAAAATGTTTTTGTTGACAGTCAAAGAGGTGTTGGTTCCACTCTATGGTCAGTTTTGAGCCTGTAGTTTGAGAAGATGTTGTGCTTAACTGACTTATATTAAAAGTGATTTAATAATAATTCGTACGCCCAACACGAGGTGGAAGATTAGAAATTCCACTAACAGTGGTTTCATAAAAGGCATCTCAGTGCTGCCTGAGAGCCTCAGGGGTAAACGAGATCCTACTACAGAGCCCGGGAGTGGCCAGATCAGTAGGCCTAGTGGTGATTGTACCATTGACCAACAAAAACCTGGTCTAAAGTCAGAGGCGCCTTCACAACAAGTGTTACACTCTGCTTGTTACACACTGATGCCCAGTTTGAGAGGCTTAGAGAGGCTGCTTTCAGTCATTTTAAACATTTCCATACACGCTGCAGTAATGTCACTGCAGCAAATACTGCAGGCCACTTAAGCAGCAATTAGCAGAATCAGCAGAACTAAACTTTTGAGCTTTACTCCAAACGAGTTTACTGAACCTGGACTGTGTGTGATCTGTTGGATGTGCAGAAGAACACAGAACAGTAATTAACATTAGATCCTGACCGGTCCTGTCGGTATGTTGGGAGATTTAAATCAATTAATTCAAATGATGTGCTTAAATGCGCACAAGTCTCTTCATGGAGAGACACATCGTTTCTGCTTGTGTGGGATCGCTGCAGGTAATGTAATTAGTATTTTCCTCATTAATGATGTATTACTTCACCCATCTGCTGTTAATCATAATGATAACTTTTATGACCCGTCCTTATCCTCAGAACGGTGCATTTGTTCATATGCAGTCAAATGGAGTGATGGGACAGAGGATTGGGAGACTGCGGAGGCAGAGGGTCCACCGGCCAAAGACCACATACCCTCAATGAGAAGAATGCCACTCTTTAAATACCAAGATGATCAGATGCACCTGGCTTTTAAAGGTAATGGGAGAGGACACTCTGATTGGTTTAATTTATGTTACACCCCAAACACACCTATGAAAAATGAAGAAACTAAATACAACCCCTCTACACCTTGCGCCCTACCTTACCCCCGGATTATGCGCCGTTAAACCACCAAAGTCAGTAGGATTCATTGTGTGGAGACCACAGATGTATGTGCAAAATTTCATTGGAATACAGCCATTAGGTTTTGATATATTTTAGTGTGGACCAAAGTGGTGGACCAACATACACACCACCAGCAGCATGGCTAAAGATTGGGTGATTTCTGCTTTGTCCTGGCTTTGTTCATCAAGATATCGGACTAATCGACTGCACCGATTGATTTTTAGTAGTAAAGTGCAGTGCTGTGACATGTAGTGATTCACTGATGATCCTGAACCTGAAAGCAGAGGCAAGGAGCACTAAGAAGAAGCACCACACATTTGCATGCAGCACATGAATATATAAATGTTCAAAGACACATATACAGTGCTATACGCATGGTGTAATATTGGACAGAAGGTTTTCTCCACTCTTCCGCCTCCCTACGGGGTCTGAAATCGCTGAACTGGACTGCAGGACACAGATGAGAGATATGGAAAAAAACAAAAAACAAAATGCATTCAGAGACTCTGGCACTTAGTACAAGAAGTGTTGTTTAAAAATGCATAAGCCATTAAAGTGAAACATGTTCTTTTGTACCTCCGGCCTTGAGAAAGCAAGCAACGAGTTTTCTGCGAGGTTATAGCGAGCAGTGCTGCTCTGGCCCTGCAGGAGATAAGAGACGATTGCTCAAGCGAATCAACAGCTGCAGCAGAATTTCAGCTGACACTGGTTTTGTCTCATTCTATCAAGAAAATCTATGTGTAAGCCCATGGATATGTTTCTGCAAGGTGATAAAAACACAGGATCAGATATGTCATTGCAGTCAGGGTCAGTGCCAGCGAGAGGCGACAAAGCTTCTGATTGAGAACGCGAGCAGCTGGAACTGAAACGGGTGCTGTGGATTGATTAGTCGAACACCAGAACTGACTTGTAACTGTAGTGACCGATACTGTCAGATATAAGAACAAAAATAAACAAGGTATTCTTTCACAGAAATGGCTTGGAACTAGACTTAGCCGAGTATCAGAGGTGACAATTTGTAAAAGCTATACCTATCACGGCTTGTGCCAGAAACACTTGGAGCAGGGATTTCTTTTGGACCCAGATGCAAACACAGCAGGCAGAACAGGTTAAGTTCAAAGATTTATTAAACCAAACGATAAACTCAAGTCTTTGCCAGGTGAGAGTCAAAACCAAGAACAGTCCAAATAATAAAAGTTCAGGCAAAGGCAAAATCAGAGGCAAAAACACAAGGAAAAAGGCAGACAAGGAACATGCACAGAGGCACACAGCCAACAAACTGACAAAGACCGAGGGGAAACACAGACTTAAATACACAAGGAGGTGCAGGTTAACAAGGACCAGGTGAAACTAATCAGGGTAATCACAAAAGGAGGGACAAGAACACGGACAGGAAATGTAAAGCGGGGCAAGATACACAAGGGAAGGACTACCAAATAAAACAGGAAATAACAAACCAGAAACTCGAGATGACAACACAGGCAGCAAACACAGGAAAATAAACTAAAAACCCAAAACCACAACAGGAAATAACACAAACCATCACAATGCCTCCAGTGAAGATGCTCAGTTGAACAGGAAGATTTTTAACTTTACTTCATATTAAGTTCATATGAAGCTATTTTAAAACACCCCTTCTTCTTTGAAAAGAATAGCTTGAAAATTTAAATTAAAGTTTTTAAGACATGAAATCTATATGATCTTCTGATCTTTACAAATCCCATAGTAAAAAAGCTTAAATTGAAAATTGAATCGTGACCTCAAAATCAAAAGTCATATTGAATCATGGATTTGGAGAACAGCTCTAATGATGCCTCTGTTATCAAGTTGCTTCAGGTGAAGATAACTATGCAGAGCAGGAGTGTTACACAACAATAGCTCTGTTGTGTTATGTCACCATCAGGTTTTTAAGCTGACGCATGGTGCGCTGTAGATACACACACTCATTAGTTGGTTCAACCAGAACACACAAAAAAACCTCCCTTGGCTCTTAAGCCATGTTGATAATTTGCTTTCATTTGCCCCCCCCCCCCCCACCCCAAATGCAATTTCTCTCACTTGGAGCATCTTTTCCCAGAAATAACTCCAGATAAATCACAAAGCAACATGTCAACAGTTTTCAGAGGAATATGATGGTTCCAGTGGAAATCCTTCACAGTGCATTATGAGAATTATTCAGAGTAACTGGGACACTGTTAGTGAGACACAGTACTGGTGAGGACTTTAATTTTCCAGAGAGCTCTGTGGAATAATGGTTTAAGGGGTACACGTAATTGCAATATGCTGTTTGATTTTGTCTGGGGATCTTTGTGGCATCTCCTTCACTCTGACAGGGTTGTAGCTGGTATTTTTAAAAAAGAAAAAAAAACTGTGGTCATGAGTTTAAATTCCACCAGAGCAGACCTAAAATTTTTAATTTTTAACATTTTGTGTATTTTTTTCCCCTGTATCACTGGATTACAACAGTTTTGGCTTGTCAGCCCAATAAATTAAGCAATAAAATGAAGACATTTTTCTTCTTGCAGTCATTTGTTTTTGTCATTTTGCACGTTTACAGGTTATGATCAGCTTGCATGCTGTACAGGCGATGTACTCGCAAGCTACCTCATGCAACCTCTTGGCTGCTAACGATCGGACAGCTGGACAGAGGCATATAGCCTTTACGATAACAATAATACACAAGCTTGTATAGCCTACTGAGCCTAAACCTTGTTTCAATAAACATGCAATTAATGGTTACAAAAGAAACATGGGAACACGGTAATATTTTAGAAGTAATATTTGACTAAATTAACTAAATAACACATTCACGAACAAAGACCACACCATTGCGATATGAATTTAGAATAGTTTATTGTATGTTATGGATGGAGGAGAGCCAAGATGATGTGGGAGGGAGGAGGGATGAGGACCAATGTCAGCTGAAGGTGGAAGACTTGAGGGAACTCAGGGAGTTGAGTCTCTGTGTGGTGGAGCCACCTCTTTGGGCACTAAAGGTGTTGTTGCTGTTGTTGCCCCCGTAGTTTCCTGTATTGAATCAGATGGGAGAGAGAAAAGAAAAAGGGGTTTTGGGGGGGCTTGGGGGAGCCCTGGCAGCTGTGGCTCTGCTGTCTTGTCACTCTGCCTATCTGTCTCCATGATCTCAAACATTCAAATAAAACTAAAATGAGCATACATTTGCCATTCTTGTGAGCACCACAAATCAAATGCCATTCACCTCCACTGTACTCGGAGAAATCTCAGAGAAGAATATTTTAAAACCCGAACAAATGTACCACTATATCCCTGTCAGCTGTAGATACAGCAAGTAGCCTGGCTGGAGGCACATTCACACCATGTGGGTTTGAGGCAGTTTACTTGAATTAGGTGCTCCATTGGTTTCAGCAGCAAAATGTAAGGTTTTCCTGGTATACTGAGATTAATGTTGACACCCGATACCCTGCAGTTGCTCATGCAAGACAAATGAATATGAAGTGCAAAGAGTGGTCTTATGTGATGCAAATATTCAGCCATTCCTTCATTTGATATTAATTAGTATGAACACTAAAGACGTAAATTATAAGAGAGTGCAATTAAATATTCTGAACTGAAGTGGAAGAGGATTTGTTGACACCACCAGCTTCTAAACGCGTTGTGAAACTTTTCAACAAAGCTTGAGTATTTTGGGCTCAAAAGACAGATCATGGGTGAAGTATCACTTGAAATTCGATGCTGTAGTTTCACTCAGAGGATGTTATGAAGAACTGAGTTGGAGATGTGTCCCAGATGCATTCTTCAGTGCTTAATTACAAAGGAATCAAGTCCTGCGTCTTCCGTAAAATGAATTATCTGAGGGCCTCGCGGTGCTACTCGCACACCATGGCCTTAAGCAAACAAGCATGCACATGTATTTCTCATGTACAGCCAAGGTAAACTAACTGAGATGTCTCAGCGTGTACGTATGTACAAGCCTGCATCCACACACACACACACACACACACTCGTACACACAAAAGCGCGCTCATGCAAAACACGTACATATGCAGACAAGCGTTCCTCTCAGGGGTTAGCTCCTGTCAAGCGCTGCTCATTCATGCACACATAAAACATTCTCCGAGGCACAGCGCACATGCATCGACTCCAAGCAGCGCACATAGACGCACACCTGATCTCATGCTCCTCCTGTTCGCCCCTGGTAATAGTAATATAGGAATGTTACATTGTTACATTTCTCTGACAAACATCCACAGCTCCTTCCCTTGTTTGTCCTCACACAGGGATGCTGCGGTCCCTCTGTCTCAGTTTGCATTTTAGAGCTAAATGGCAAAGTGGAGGTGAAGAAGGAGGACTCGAGCTGACGTGCACACCCGAACGTCTCGTTACTGAAGTGTAGATACAGGAGAGGACGGAGGTGGGAGAGAGAAAAAACTGGAAGGGGCATGTGTCTGAATCGCTCTTTTATCTTCTCCGTGTGTTACACACTCATCCATGTGTGCACACACACATCCACATGCTACTTGTTAATAATGCAGGTGCACAGTGTGCCATACATACTGATCACAGCAGACTTATACAGCATTGTGAAGCCCCCCCACCCCACCCCCCTTTACAGTAGTGAGGACTGTCATTGGCATCATGCATTCTCCCATAGCTTAACCTAAACCTAACTTAATCTTAAAACAAAGTCTTGATTCTTAAATGGCCTCTGAAAAAGTGAAGGATGCCACTTTATAAAATTGTCCTTGCATTGTTTTCAATTTAAATAATAAACTAGTATAATAAATAATAAACTATGCACCCAGCATGTACTCTGACCTGTCAGCCCTGTTTGTTCATCTTTGCTTGTCATTCCTGTCACAACCTTTCAGCTTTAATCTTAACAAATGTAGAAGCTGTAATCCAGCAAGGAATTTTTTTTCTTTAAACAAAATAGAAATTATAACGTGCCTTTTCCCACCAAGGCTACTTTTTCATCATCCCAGTTTTTCTCGTAAAGTGGCAACCTTGACAATCAGGTATGCTGCGCCTTTTAGTCGTCTCAGTGGTAATTAAATCCCCCTGACCTAAAACAAATCATTTTACCAGTGCTACCTCTGCCGTGACACTTCATAATAAAAAAGTCCCAATAAAAGTAATGCAATCATAATCCTCCGTTCCTCGAGAGAGTGCCAGGCAATATGCTGTGAGGGTGAACTGGGGCGATGTTCTGTTCTTGTTTGGCAAAGCAACGTCTTTTGCAGCTCTGTGTAAAATTTGGCGCAGAGTCAGCGCTTCTGCGATGCTGACCTGGGATCCTCCACCAGAGGAGCTGTTGTGTTGAATCCCCGACAGCAATTACCCAGGCCTCCAATCCTAGTCACTCCATTTACACTCATGAGGAGAAGGAGAGCGAGCTCATCCACATGAAAGTACAGTACGAGCTGAACCAAACACGTGCAGAGCAGACATTAAACGCACAGAGTGCAAAAGTACTGTAACCACATCAGTAAATAGCCTAATTACATCCTCAAAGAAAGTGACAACATGTGCACAAGCTTCAAACAGAAACCACAAAACACACAGGCAATGCTATATTTCATACGAAGGGATTACAATAGGCATGGGATGAATGAACACAAACACACACACATGCACACAGCTAAGTTTCTCTGTG
>JBBPCS010000001.1:10737963-10753511 GCA_037974645.1 Hollardia meadi
CACACACACACACACACACACACACACACACACACACACACACACACACACACACACACACACACACACACCAATAAAAACAAAGATTAAAACTGAACGTTTTTGCTGTCTTGAATACAATCTTTGCTTTAAGACCATGATGATTTACACAAACACATTCTCACACAGAATTCGACACCGTCAGGAGTAAACATAAAAACACATTAGTTTATAGTATATTACATATTTAAAATGAAAGGGTAACTATTTTAACATACAAGGAAAACATATTGCCATCAGAAAGATGATAACATTGTACATAATGGTTGGCTAAAATATTTCCGTGACACATTAACAATGGCGTTGTTATTAAAAATAGATCGACATTTGAACAAAATTGTACATTTGCTTTTCTTTGTCCTTTACAAAATGAGGACATGGTTTATTTTTAAGTTGGAATAAAAAATAAAAATAAAAATAAGAAAAGCCGCTGAGAACATTTAAAAAAAATCCCACAAAAAAAACAGGCAGATTTGTGCACAAACAGTTGTGTGTTAAAAGAGGCCTTTGCTTTTCTTCAAATTTTTTTGCTTCCAGTTCGGCAAGGCGTTGAACTCAACTCGACTCATCTCAAGAAGTTTCTGAAAACATTCAGGAAAGAGGACAACAACTGTGACATGAGGCTTTTTCCTCAGTTACAAGTGTTTATGAAATATATACTGTATTCTCTCAGGATCCATGAAACAGTTGGTGCATTTTAAATCTGTGTACATACATGCATGTATGCTATACATAAACACATTACTTTTTTTTTGTCAACATTTTAACTCTTTACTTTGTTTTGTTTTTTTACCCTCTAACGATAAGTTTACGACAGTGCTGTTTAAACATAATTTAAAATTTTTCATTTTATCTTCTGTTTTTTTCTTTCTTTCACAAAATCAATTACAATTTAGATCATTTTAATGATCTAACAATACATAAACTTTAAGTCTTGTGATTGAGAGTAGCCAAGTGTCCTACTTTGAAGTCCTGGTCAGACAGGTAATCCTCCAGGCGTAGAGGGTCCACCCCTTCTGGCAGCGGTTTCCTGGTCAGCTCCTCGATGGAGTACTGCTGCTTACTGAGCTTAGACAGCGCCTCCTTCACTAACATCACCTTGTTCTTGGAGCTCTCGGCCTGCATGGGTATGTAAACAAATGCAAAACTGAAATGGTGTAGTTTCCCGTTCTCTATTTGTTTAAACTAGAAGTTCAGATCTTATGTAGAATATTAAATGTTACAATAAGTGCAAATTAGTAATTCTTGAAGCACATTTTTGTAGTACTGTTGTCTACACTCATCACTTACTTTACATTAAATATGGTTCAGAATGCCAGCTTTAGATAGACATATCTGGAGGATGACATTTTATCAGAACATATGTGGTTGAGTGAGATGATTCTTTCTAGTGTCGACTACATGGAGGGATGGAGCTCAGCAGTCTCCTGTCTTGTATCAGTAAAAACAGAGATGTCACAATGGGAAAAAAACAACTATCCCACCTTTGAAGCGATACTGGTGTCCTTCTCCCAGTATGGGAAGATGTTAGTGAAGGTGAGAGGTTCCCAGCCTGCTAGGACCAGATAGGCCAGTGGGGGGCGCCGAGGGTTCTTCTCTGTAAATCAAGCCGGCAATAAGAAGAAATGAAAAATTATGCTTCGGAGTTCAAAACAAAAGTAATAGCAGTATTTCTTTAAGACTTCTTAGGCACATGAGTGTTTTTTTACTGTCAATGAATCCAGATGACAAAGAATGACAAAAGCCTTGCAGATAAATAATAAGTTAGGTGATTGGTTTGTTTTAAAGGTGAACCATTGATTCATTTTGAAAGACAGTAAATGAGAGCATCGGTCCAGATGGTCAATTAATTCTTCACAGACTATTAAAGCCACAGCGGCTGCTGGTGAGCTCTGACCTTTGCAGTACTGCAGCACCGTCTCCATGGCGCACTTCCGCTCATTGTTCCAGCGGATCTTTGCAGAGCCGGTGCACTGCGTGTCTTCAGGCTGCCAGCCCTGCCACAGGTACACCTCCATCCGGTTATCCAGCAAGAACAAAGCTGAGGGGGCAATAGCATGAGTTTTTACATATATACACAGTAATACTAAGAGATAATATTGTCTCTGTAATGTTGTCTCTGTGAAAGAGTCCTCTAAAACATCGTATTGTTGAGGTTCAAACAGAAAAAAAGGAACATTTTATGGCTACATTTCTATTCCAGTATTGACTCCAACTGGCTTTTCAACCTTTTTAACTAATCTATATTCCAGAAAGAAAGCACAACATTTGGATTCATAGAAAGCTTCAGACAAATAATGAGCAGATAAATCACTAAAATGTGTCATTGCTACAGGTGTGTGTGGTACCTGGCTGTTGTGCGGAGTAGAGGTTCTCCTGCAGGAAGGGCATCGCCATAACTCCCTCTGTCACCCTGGCTGGATACAGCTGCTCCTCCCCTTCGAACACCCCGGAGCTGGCACTCAGCCGGAACAGCCGGGGGGTGTAGTTGTACTTCCCTGGATCTGGAGACGACACACACACACATCTCGGGACATGAGCTCACAGAGGCAGTCATTAAAGATCTCTTTTTTGCTGATAATCTGGGAAATTGTGTGTGAATGATGAGGACCCACCTTGCAGCATACAGTCGTAAGCCTTCTTGTCCTGTGGGCCCAGAGCCTTCATGAACTCTGCAGGTTCAGATCCTTCCTCCGCCACCTCCACCTTCACACTGCTGGTGCTGCTCAGACCCAATTCTGAGGGACATCTTGAAGACGCAAAAACAAGAAAATTGTTGGACCACACTTGTCCATCCATTTATGTCTGTTTATCCATCTTCCTCGCGTTTACCTCTGGGTTACTTTGTCCACAGCTCTTTTGGCCACCTGCCTGGCAGTGGCATGTGCTTTACAGCCGTGCCACAAGTAGAGAAGGCCTTTCTGAGCGTTAAGAAGCACCAGGCTGGCACGAGAGCGCAGACTGGCACGCTGGCAATCTACCTCCACCAGTGAGGCCTCCACCTCTGCCTCACCACGGACACAGAACAACCTCCAGCTGCCTGGAGAGAGGAGAACTACACATGGTTAAAATGTTTGATATTCCAAATTAAACCACTTACCGTTTGGTAAGTTGATACAGTATTTGAACCAAAGCCTCTACATAAATCAGCAGCATTACAGTGCATGTTTTGCTTACCTGTGTTGTTGGCACTGTCTTCTCTACTGCCCTTGTGGATGATCAAACCTCCCTGGAAGAGCTGGAGGAAGCATGGAGGCTCTTTTCCCTCACTCACCAACACCTGGACAGCCAATCAGATACAGACAGAAGACACGCTTCGATTAAATGATGTTCTAATCTGGAACGTCACAAGTAAAAATGACATGATTTTATTGATTGCGTGTGGCTGTGATGAACTGATACTCACTTGTGAGCCCCTGTGGCTGCCCAGCTCCACTGTCATCAGAGCCGAGGTTCCTTTCTCACTAACGCTGGAGTGACGGCCTTGCCAGAAAAAACAAGCAGTCCTCTCTCTTCCAGGAGCACCGGCGCTCAGCTCGCCGGGTTTCTGCCGCTTCCCCACTGACAAGAACAGAAGAGAACCACATTAGACCTAGTATATGATGTCAGGACATTGCAGAACCCTAAAATGTAGCATCTTCACTGATGCTGTTTTACAGTCAGACTCCCACGTCTTCACTCCACTGTTGACTCACCAAGTGTGGTGATGGAGTACGTCCAACGGATGATGTAGGTGTCGCCCTCATGTAGTTGGCCCAGGCTCTCTCGGGGCAGTTCCTCCTCACTGTGCTCTTTGATGTGCCAGGCGTCTACAGCTACTGTCGCCAGCTCTGCCCGTCTTCCGTCATCTGCCCTCACCACGCCGTGGCCCCGCTGGACGTCCACCCCCTCCAGAATGGTCTTCACCGGCTCCGGCTCATTGTCCAGCAGGGCCTTGGCGTCACATGGCTGCAGTTCCAAGTCAAACGGGGAGCGTTCAATGGAGTGGACTGGGCTCTGAGGGGATAAAGAATCTTTAGAGTCAGTTTTAAGTTTCTTACTTCATTCAGTATATGTAACTGCTACAGTGTTTCTCTTTAATTTCTTTAAAACAGATACCTACAGATCAACACACCACAAAAAACAAGACATAATGAATGTATCCAATCAAGCAGTAACCAAATATGAACCAAAATTGGGACAAACAAGGAGAACAGATTTATAAAAGCCGTCGGTGAACACAGAGTCACTGCTGATTATATGTCAGTCTAATCTCGTCTACCTTAACTTCCTCGGCTTGAGCTGCTTCCTCCTTCTTCTTCTCAGCCCAGTCCAGGAACTTCTCTTTGAACAGGGACGTCTCATTGTGCTCCGACAGCCGGCCAAACAGAGTCCAACTTGGACGACCCTCCCCTTGCCTGGAAATCACAGACACACATTTGAAAACGTCTCCTCTGTGCATCTGTACAGGCAAGATAAAACCACTAGGGGCTGCAATAACACAACCAATAATCTCACAAACTTTGCTGCCCATTCATTCCCACGTTATATTACATAAAACTGCGTTTATAAAGTACAAAGCAGGCACCCAAAACACCTAAAATAAAAACCAAAAAGTGCACCACAGTGTGCTTTTCCAATGATGTCAATTGCTATAACAGGTGGTGTGATGAATTAAGTGATACTCACTGAGGAACATCCTCATTTGTGCAGGAGGCGTCTAAAGGGTTGACTCTGCAGTCGCTGTAGTCATAGCTGCCGCTGAAGAGCTGCTTGCCCAGTTTTACGGCAACTTTTCTGTCACCCAATGGCACGTCTTTCCCATGCCAGACGTACACTTCGCTTCCAAAATCAAACACTAAAACCTAATGTTGAGCATTGGCAGCGTGGGGAAGGAGGAGAGAAGATGGAGAAAGTTTAGATATGCATAAACAACAGAAACACCACCTGTGAAATGCATCAAACTTGTTTTCCACACTTCCCAGACACATGAGGTCATTAGTGTCGTAGTGGTGTTACCTCTTTAGAGTTGAGCAAGGACACACTCGGGATGGAGGCCCAGGCATCTTCATGAGGCACCAGTTTGTCTCCCTGGAGTCTGTACACACCAGTAGAATCTAACACTCCGCTCTCATACAGTTCGTCCTCGTCTGGCTCCCCAGCTCCTATAACACACACACACACACACACACACACACACAGACACAGCAGGGTGAGCATATGTGCTGGGTGTCAGGGAGGCCTCGATGTTAGACAAATAATAAAGCACACATATAGTGATAGTATATGTAATGTGTGTATAGAGCATGTGTGTTTTGAACCTCTGTATTGTGTCTTTCCTCCCA
Organism: Hollardia meadi; assembly: GCA_037974645.1. Classification (NCBI taxonomy): domain Eukaryota; kingdom Metazoa; phylum Chordata; class Actinopteri; order Tetraodontiformes; family Triacanthodidae; genus Hollardia; species Hollardia meadi. The sequence continues at coordinate 10,743,327 of JBBPCS010000001.1, forward strand.
GCAGGCCCCAGAACTCTTTGGCCCATCTGCTGTCAGTGTTGATGCCCTCCTCCAGCACTGTCACCTGGGGGGCCTTACACCCGAGATCCCTCTTGGCCTGAACAAACGATGCCATGTCCGACGCCTGGTCCACACAAAAAAACATATTGCGCATGTCACAACTATGATCCAGTAAACACTTTGTCATGCTGCACAACACCTGTGTAAATATTCAGTGAGAGGGTCACTACCTTTGCTTTCTCAATGACGTTGGCAAACTCTCCGCTCCACATGAAGCAGTGCTTTGGCGTTATGAGAAGGAAGCAGTCGCCGCTGTTCAGAGAGTGGGCTGTGGGCTCCACCAAGCGCACCTGGATGTGCCTCCGACCTACAGACAAAGCAGCAACAAAAGTTACTATATAAAGCTGCAATTAAATGCTCTTTTTGTGGCTCATTAACTTAACATTCTTAAAGAATGACACAACAAACACACTCGACAGATTCCCATTAAAAGCAAAAGTGTTGTGTCATTCGCTCTTCATTATTAATGATTATGGGTGAAACAAACACACACAACTGTCTCTTGTGCTTCTCACCTTTGATGCGAATGAGCATGAGCTTGTTGAAAGGCAGTGCACTGTTGTTGGTCACAACATCGGTGGACTTCACACTGCGCAGGCTGACCTTGCGGAAGTTCTCCTTGCTGGCGAGACCCGCCAAGGCCACATCAGCCAGGTTTGTCTTGGAGTGTTTTGCCACTTTGAGGGAGAGAAAATGAGACCAGTGACAATTAGAAATGAACACAACTGAACTGACACACTGTGCTTTTAATTAGTGCTATTCCTTGATCCAATCAGCCAGGGATTGGATAAGATAAAATAAATTAATTTGGAAATGTTCTACTTTAGCCCTGATGCAGCCGCCTCTCTCTGTCTGTATCACTCTCACACAATGTCCTGCCCAAAACACTTTTTAATTGGTTACAAGTCACAAGTAATGGCTAATCAACACCAAATAATCTGAATCTGCAAAGTAACTTGTAACTAACCTTATCAACTGAATGTAGCGGAGTACACAGTATAATATCTGCCTCCAAAATGTAGTGGGGTGGAAGTATAATGTAGCAGAAAAATTAATTACTCAAGTTAGGTGCCTCAAAATTGTACTTCAGTACAGTACTTGAGTAAATTGTACTTATTTACATTCCATCACTGGTTCTATCAGGACCAATCAGGACACATCACATCTTTGTAGAGTCATTACACATCAAATTTTGTTTGTGGGTTTAACTTTTGGTGGTCCTTGGAAGCTGCTGAGCAACATAAGACTCTAGCTGGGGTGAGAATCTTAACAGAGGCACAATAGGTAAATTTGAGCAGTCTTACTCCTCTCCACTTGGATCCTCTTGGTTTCCACTGAGGCCACGTTAAGCCTCTGCTCGGTGTAGACCTGGCGGATGTCGTTGCGGGCAGCCAGAGTCCGCAGAGGGTTTCTGGAGCCCTGATTTCTTCTGTTTGGTCGCACTGCTCGCTTGTGTTCTGCTACGGCTGAGGTGAGCCTGAAGACATAGATACACAAAGCAGAGGTGATTTGTAAATCGAGCAACCAAGGACTTGACAATTACAGTAAAGAAAAATTAGTAATCATGAGTCATTTGTTGAGTCTTGTTCTTTCAGTCATTCTCTCAAGTTTCCAAGTTAAAATGTTTTTAAAATACTTCAAAGGAAATATTATGTGGATAATAAAGTTGCAACTGATCTCCACAATAGTTACAACATCACTGATGGCAAACAATCACAATAAACTGTACATTTTTGTCAATGCAGTACAGAAAAGGTTTTTACGAAAATGGTTGAAAATGTCATCTGTTATTGTTGTGATAATTATAAACTAACTTTGGTGTATTGGTCTGGATCTGGCTGAGGTCCTCCTCTGTCAGAATCACACTGGAGTCCTGGAGCGTCGAGGGCGAGACACTTTTATAGAAGTTGCCGAATGTCTCCTCATCATCCAGGGTCATCACTTCTTTCTCCGTCTCTGCCATCACCTCGATGGTGGATGTCTTGCTTGTGCTCACTCCTGACCCACCCACCATGGCAGGAAGCAGGAAGGATGGAACAGGAAGTGTTATACACTTCTCTTTTTTTTTTAACCAATTATGCCTCTTTTTGCTGATATATCCTTTAATGAACAAGACAACTACAGAATCGTGGTGAGGTGATTCAGATATATGCAGAATGTTTCATGAACCAATCATGTCTGTGTAGGTTAATCTATAAAATGTATCTGTAATGTTCAATACGCACTAAGTACAATAGTCCCTTAATAGCACTTATATGGAAAACAAAAACAAATAGGGAAATTGTACCTTTATTGTGGAGTTTGTCGAGGAAAGACTCGAGCTTGTCGAGCCTTTTATCTCCTTCCACCTTGACATCAGTTCTGCTGGAGATTTCTGTCCAGCAAAACCAAACAGAGGCCGGATTAACTGTTGCTTGATACACTTAGTGTAACAATAAATTATTAATTTTTGGCATAAATATATGTTTTAAAATGTATAAAATCTTATTAAAATTACTATAAAGACCTATAATTAAATCTGTCATCTGGACTCTTTGTGACACACTTGGCCACACAGTTAAAGTATCAATATATTTTATGTAACATCTGCTGCGTTAACAGACATATCATCGTAATTGATTAATTCACAGACTTACACAGTGATAGACTACTAAATAAGCTGAAGAGGAATGTCTACTACCTTCGTGCGGCTTCACAGGTGTGGCATTGGACCTCTTGAGAGATATAAGAGGTGACTCTTCCTTTCCGGTATCTGACACAAGACCTAGTGGAACACGAAGGTGAAAATTAGGGCTACAACTGACAAAAATGACCAATTAATTTGTCAATTACTTTCTCGATTAATTGTTTTGTCTAAAAATGTCAAAAAAACCAGAGAAAAAGTCCAAGGTAGCATATTCAAATCTGTGTTTTCCATCCAAAAGATATACAGTTTACTTTCAAGTATGACAAACACAAGCAGAAAATTGTAGAGAAACTAAAACAACATTTAAAAAAGGGGGATTCTGCAAGCAAAATGACTGAAACTATCAGTGCATCAAATTTGTTGCCAATTCATTTTCTGCAGGTCTAAAAGGGATCATTCTTAGGTCAAATCTACATGATTCCCAAGATATCCTATCCAATCTAATGTGGTTGTGCCTGTGTAAGGAAAATGTGATACAGCAAAATTTTGATATATGCTGTTGTAAGGGCAGCTATTAGTGTCCATTTTGACAAAATAATATTGGTTAGTGAGTTTTTTATTTTATTTTTTAAACTTCAGATCTCAGAGATTAAAGACGGTTAAAAGAACATGTTGCAGTAGCACAGAGAGTTTTTGTAAGACTGACAATCACAGCAGAACAATAAGCACGTTGGACGCGTGTGAAGCCACCCTGAGTAAACACACTTTAAACATTACCTCTCTTGGCCATGCGTCCAGCCACAGTGAACTGGACGGAGTCGTTGGCTGCTCCTTTGCCTTTGTTTTTCCACTGCTCCTCCTTGTCTTTAAGGATCTTCATCCTCTCTGACAGCGACATTTTGGCCCCCATGTCTACAGTGGACTTCTGTAGGGACATGTATTCAAACAGACAGTTATGAGGACACAGTGTGGTGAGCAAGAACGGCTGCATGAGGATAGGAGAGACTACTGTGAAGGAAGACAGTGAAGCAAACTCACCTGCAGAAATTAATAACTTTCTCATTATTTCTGGGGGGTATTTTCAGAAGTTTTTACTGTATTACTCAAACTTTATTTTTTACACAAAAAACATGAATAATGTTGAGGCCTGACAATAAAACACCAAAATTCTTGTTTAAATACAGAGGCCATCCATCACCCACTATTCAATAGAGCTTTCCTTTGGTGATTTACTCCTGCTGCCATTTTTCACCTGAACTCCACCATTAAGAATAAATTAGCAGAGGTTTACTGCCCCCCCTGGTCCCACTGGACCCCAAGAGCTGTTACAGTAATTAATGCTATTCCACTCCTAAATATTTGAGGCGTTTTATGGCCCTGCCTGGGTTTTTTTTTTACTGGCTGCCTCCCCTTATTCCTTATAATAATGAGCAATTCACTGCATGTAATGTACCATGAGTAGTGACTTCTTTTACAGTAGGTTAAACACAGAACAGTCTCCTAAAGGCAGACCTATCTCCCCACTATGGCTGCAGAGCCCAACACATAAATTAACGAGAGCAACAGCAGGGCAGTGTGTGCTGCAGGAGATTGACGTAAAAGATAAACAAATGGTTGGGGTTCCCACGTCAAATTTTCTGTGTGGATGTTCTGCTGACTGTCACTGTGTGACTCATAGCATCGTCTTTACTGTAAGCCTTGAAGAGACAACTTAAACATTCACAGATGTCAGCAGCTTTAAGGAGAAAAGGATGTTGTGACTGAAGTGAATGGAGAAGTTTCCTTGAAAGAATACATTACATTACATTAAGTTGATGAATATACAAATAGGCTAAATGATTTGCAATTTAAACTTTATTTTTGATAAATCAACATCTAGGTCTCTACTGATTGTCTACATAGTATTAAACAGGATAAGTTTGTATCATGTATAATCAAATGTATTAATAATGATATATAATAATTATAATAATAATAATGATATTAAGGATCTCCAATGTTGCTTCCTCAAGGAAGTTTCCTTATTTAATAACTCACTCTGGCATGTAAAGAGCATATTAACCAGATAACAGCTATGAGTCTTTAATTTGTAATTTTGCCTCAAAGACTTGGGGTTAATTAGATACAACTGAATCAATTTTTATGGCTACAGGAGCCTCTAGAGCTAGGGAAGTCCATTTCTGTTTTGCATCACACAGTTTCAAGATTTATTGTTTAGCAGAAAAATAGCAGGAACAACCAGATAAAACGTAGTACTGTAACTTTAGTGTTTCTGGTATTCGCTCATGATAGTTCCAAAACTACTGAAACGTAAATTTAAATTAGCAATGTTATGAATAGAGTTCTGTGATGTACTGGCGATCTGTCCAGAGTGTACTCTGCTTTTGCTCATAGAGAGCTCAGAGTGTGACAGTTTCCTTCTAACAACCTTCCACTCAAACAAACCAGAACGCAGACGTGTACGCGCATGCGCACACACACAGACTCCAAATATTGGCCAAATATTAGCCTGAGAGAAAGGTTAAAAGAAATTCATTTAATCACACTGGCATGCACAAAGAGACAACACACTCGAGATGAATATAACAGTAAACTCTTGCTGATTTCATAACATGAAGGAATATGATGCATCCTCTGACATACGGAGCTGTTCCTGCACATGTCCTGAAGGTAGCATGAGTGAGAAACTTTTGTACTATAGGGAGCAAATGCTGTTAGTTGCACTTTTAAACTATTCATAAGCTTGGACATGCATGCAAACTACAATAGCTGTCATCTCACACAGTCCTAAAGCCTTCTTCCACACACTTACAGACTGACACAGCCCCTCCAGCTAACAGCCCATCTCTGGAGTCAATCAGAGAAGGGAAATACCTTGGCCTGACAGGACCCCAGAGAGTGGGGAGGGGAGGAAAGGGTCTGGGCCTCAAGCCCCCACAGGAAACCATTTTTCTCAGCCCTACCTGACTATGCAGTGCAGGCAGTAACTCAGCCAAACCACTGACATGGATATCGACCAAATGAGGGCCAGAAAACCACATCCATTTAGCGACAGTGTTGACGACACTGAGGTAATACTCACAAAGTGTGAGAGATTGTCCAGAGCACAGGTAGAGAAATAATAAAAACTGATCAAAGACCATGCAAAGAGGCACATACAGTACTACATAGGTATGTACACACTAGGGTTGTCACAATATCACATTTTACTGCATGATTATTGTGGCCAAAAGAATTCATGCTAACAATATTATTGTGCTATCTATAGAAAATTAAAATAATAATTAAAGATAATAATGCTGTCAACAATTTTTTACTTTATTGTGTGTTTTTTTGGGCAAATTAATTACACTCAATATACGAGTGCAGGGAGGTGGAGTGAGAGTTTGTAACCATAACTGTACAAAAGCATACAAAAAGAACATGAGTAGTGAACAAAGGCAACCAGATGAACTGATAGACAAAAGATCCACGAGGCCCGACATCTGCACTGGATTACTTACAGAACATTATCATAAGTGAATTATTAACATAATATCGATATTTCATCTTTAAACATCAAGGTTCTTGTCAATATTGGTATATTGCAACACACCTAGCACACACACTCACCTGAAGGGACTAGGAAAGGTTGACAGGCAGATGTCAAAGAAAGGGGTAGAGTCTGCAGGTAAGGACAGAGGAAACTGGAGGGTAAAAGGAGGAGGAAGGGAAGAAGAGGAAAGGGAAATTATCATGGGAGTATTAGGGAGAAAGAGCATAGCAGGGCAACATTAGACTGCAACAGATGGCGTGAGTGGGTTTTAGCAGTGAAGACTAAAGAAGAGACATTTAATGCCATTTGAAGCCTGTGATAAAGTTAAGGAGGATAGGAGAGAAAGGAAAAAGAAAAAAGCGGACAAACACAATAAACTGAGAGCATCGCCTGTATAAAGCATTCCAATTTATGAAGGTATGAAACTAGTGTCAAGATTTTGCTGGAATCAAATGAAAATGCCTCACTCTGTTGGTAGAGTTAACACTCAAGTTTGATTCCTTCCAATGTATTAACTTATCTTCAGTTTATTATCTCTAAAACATTTTCTGGGAATCAACACACCAGGGACAACTGATAATTAGTCTTAATGGACTGGATCAGACGAGTCTTCAATGAGTCATCGCTGGAATACAAAGCTGAGACATTTAGAGGGATTTGAAAGCAAACAGTAGATCTTGAATATAGTGTGGACAGTACACTTTAAAATTTGTAATACAATTAATCATTCACTAATGACCTGCTGCAGACAGACAACATAACTTAAGACTGATGATCATTACTATTACTATCATTACTTAAGAAAAGACAGACCCTCTTCAAACTGAATTTACAACGAGGCCTCACTTTACAACGCAACCGTGCTGTACGAAACAGCTTAGCAGGCTTAACAGGAAACATCTGGAGCTGGTTGAAGATGACCATGGTGTGTACCATGCATGTTACATTCCCTGGTCTCCCACATATCAACCAAAGAGCAACAACATCTGCTCCGGCTTGGCGGTGTAGGAGATGAAACGACATGCCTAAACATGTAAAAACCAAAGGCTTTTCCTCAAGGGAAGAACGGAAATGTAGCAAGAATACTCACAAGTAAACTCAACATAGCTATTACCAATATGGCATCAATGCCAATAATTTAGCCAAACCATGTATTATCTCTGATGTGAGTTTGCTTCCCCGACCTGTACAGTAGCAGCCGCAGTGCACAGACTAATGCAGACAGAATTAAAGGAAGAAAGCCGCAGACATTTTGGACACCAGTTTGGCTTTCTTTTATGTGTGCAAGCGTTGAGGATGCAGTTTTTGTCCTGAATATTCATTTTGTGTTGATTCATCATGATGAAGGCGGATCATACAAATCTAAAATGATTTTAGTTGACCTGGGATTTGCTCAAATTTTTTGGCTGTCTGTACTTACTTATAAAAGTGGCTTTTTCCAGACTAAAAGTGGATTTATTCCAAAGTTAGGTCATCCTTGGAAGAAGGAAAAGCCCAAACCAGAAATCCCCCTAGAGGATCATTGATCCTGACAGACGTCAAGCCAAGAGACGGTCTGTATAAAGAAACATGACATCACTTCAATCTCAGTGTCCAATAAGGAATTCCTTGTGGCACGCATAGGGGTTTTCCACTGCTGCAGCACCTTTCTTTACTTGAACTGGTTCTGGCACTGTTGTTTTTCCACTTCAAAACTCAGCAAGGGTGGTCTTGTTTGTTTAGAAGAAGAGCATGTCGAAGTCCGCATGCACTTCTATTACCACTTCAAAATATGCCAGTTGTCTCACTGACCTGTGTAAACCAGTATGACCTGGATGTTTATATGCATTTAAGAGACATAAAAAGCTTGCTTGTGGAAAGATTTTTTGTTTAAACTTTGAGGAGAGTGCATAACCAACAAAGAGAGCAGACATTAGCTTGGAAAGTTTGCAGGTGTTTGGTCACATGGTGTAAGGTTATTTTTACAAGGGGAAGGGGAATGTTTCTCTTTCTCTATGGGAGGCTAGCTAAGCCCTGAATCTCTGGCTTTGGCATCACCACTCCTAAATCTGGTGCACCCCAAAGCCCTCCTAACCTCACACCCTCTTTGGCAGCGACTCTGGGAAATAAGCTGATTCAGCAGAGGAAGAAATGTGTCCGCTGCCAAATCTTTTTCCTCCCTGCACACAAAGCTGAGGGGAAGCCTTGACACATGGCAGGATTTACTCATTACAGCCTGCTTGTCCACCCGAAAAAACAATGCACTCCCAACAAAAATAGCTTTTTTTTTAAAAAAAAAGAAAAAAAAAGAGGTCTTGTAGAGCCATTATTGATTTTAACCAACCAACGACTAAACCCCACAACACAGAATCGAGTTTGCTCTATAAGTTAAATCTTACCTTTTTCTTCCAGGCATTTTCAGCATCTTGGAGCTGAGTGAAGCGATCAGCCAATGATGTCTGGGTCAGCTCCAATGGTTTGGCCTTTTTCAGACTGTCCTTAGTCTCATGTTCACCAGTGAACTCTGCCAGTCTGAAAAGACAAATACAGTACCTCCAAAACTCTGCAACTCATACCAAAACAATCTAGATGGATCAATAGCATTACAGGTAAGGGGTGAACTGTCCCTTTAATTATTGGGTGCTTTAGTTATATGCCTCAAATAAAAATGAACTCAAAGTCCATTTCAATATACTGAAAGGGTGCAAAGATGGATTTTTCAGATTTCAGTTCTGATCATCAGCATAGTGTTTGTTTTTGTTTTCCATCCAACTGCTACTAATTTCAAAAAGTGTATAATGTTGTCAGGTTATAGCTAGAAGAAACAAACAATATTAAAACAACATTTAAAAGACTGACTGTCATTACTTAAGTAAAAAAACCCGCAAGTGTGTGTTCGGAGATAAACATGTACAACCTAAAATCTAAAAAGCCTAAAAGTTTTATTTAATATTCTTTTTTAATTCCTTTATCTTTGCTTAAACAAAAAGGTCTTATACTAAGTCCTTCATCATAATGCGTGCTGTGTTTGTGTACATCCAATGACCTCTGTTTGAGTGAGGAGCCCTGGCTTCCATCCAGGCTGCCCTCCAGCTCCTCAACATCCTCCGACACTGTGGACGTCTGCTCCAGGCTCTCGTCAGGTGAGGGACTCCGCATCTCCTCAAAGCTCCCTCTGCTGCTACTGCTACTTTCCCCCGTCCGCTGTCTGTCAATGCTGAAGCTCGCTCCATCTGTGGCATCGTCAGTTAATGACTCATCCTCTCTGTTATTTTCCCCATTGGCGTCTTCATCCATCTCCTCTTCGATCTCATCCTCCTCCATCTCTTCCTCACTCTCAGGGTGGCTGAGGGTGATACTGCTTTGTCGGGCCGGCGCAAACTCTGGCATCGAGCCCTCACTGTGGTCTGACTCCACACTGGTGGAGCGGCTTTTCTTTAGGATTCCCTTGATGCCCCGAGGCCCAGAGTCTTGGCGTTGCAGCGAGGCAAGCTGGCAGGGAGGAGAGGGAGGAGGAGAGGCGTCTCTGCTCTTGCTGAGGGGGAGAGCTCTGTCAGAGAGGAGAGTGGAAGGCTGATGCAGAGAGGGAGAAAGAGAAAAGAGAAAAAGGTTTTCTTTTACCACCAGCCATAATATTTATAATATCTGGTAAAGCTAATTAAAGTTGCAATACAACTTGAAGGTTATTTTATGGTCCTTGATTATAGCATTTAAACTCTGTTTGAGCAGACCAACATTTCCTCTGCAGTTTCATATATATATATATATATATACATATATATATATACACATATATATATACATATATATACACACATATATATATACATATATATACACACATATATATATACATATATATATATACATATATATACACACATATATATATACATATATATACACACATATACATATACATATATATACACACATATACATATACATATATATACACACATATACATATATATACACACATATA
>JBBPCS010000001.1:10753611-10797615 GCA_037974645.1 Hollardia meadi
TGTGTGTGTGTGTGTGTGTGTGTGTGTGTGTGTGTGTGTGTGTGTGTGTGTGTGTGTGTGTGTGTGTGTGTGCTTCAGCTTGAGTCTTCAGGTTCATGACTTTGAAATCCCATAGGCAGGTTTTAGTGGAAGGTTAACATTCATTTCATTAGCCTGCAGAGGCCATACTTTGCAGATTATAAGCCTGACCGATTTGGGTTTTTGGGGGCCAATACCGATATTAGGGAGTAAAAAATTTCCGATACTGATATATCGGCCAATATATATATTTTAAAAAAATTGGCAATGATTTCTAAGGACAAAAAATGGGGATGTTGTTCATTTGCGTTCCAGCATTGTGTCTCACCAACTAGGTAACAATGTAGCGTGAAAACGACACTCAACAGACCAAATCCACCACGCATTGTTGTCTGCTGAGCTGCAGAAAAAATGCTCGGACGCTCACCTTTCAATCTGCTATGCTACTGACTGTACTGAAACTATAGCTGGCAAATGAAATAGGCACATGGCGGTTGTCAGGGGGAGGGTTAACGTTATATTGAAAGGGGGAAATTATGCCATCATTGTTTGTTATTAACTTTACAGTATGCATTTCACACACTAGTTACTTACTCATATCGGCCGATTTAATCAGCCAACCGATATATCGGTCGGGCTCTAATTACAACTGTGAAACATATACGACTGACCCGGTCTTTCTGTTTTGACCCTACCACTGTTCTTCTTTCTTCACCACTCTACCTCCACTTTTTCTTAATCAAACATGTCACTCATCCACTTGCCCCTTCCGTCAACTTCCCCCACCAGTTGATTGAAAGCAGAGTGAGAACACAAGACAACTTTTCTGCACAACTCTGTCACGGAACCAAGCCAAAGGACTTCCAGCTGATTTGTTACTTTAATCACACTGGGACATATTGTTTCTAGGACCCACTGGCTCTTTCCGAGTTGCTTGCTGCAGGGCACGGAGCCCAAGCAGTGATACACAACACAGTTTTTTGGCCGGTGGAGGCAGGCAGCACTCTCGGCAAGAAAGAGACAAAAGGGAGGGAAATCGATTCCAGTGTTTTCTGCTAACAAAAAGTCTCCTGGCAACAAAATGTTCCTTTTGTGATTAAGGCAGCTTTGCTTAGGCAAGTCATTAGCCACTGCTTATCATTGGCGTGAACCACAGTGTTGCCCTGTGTGTAACTTATGGCTCTTGGTGGCTGTGGATAAGCATTAGCCAAGTGCAACTGTTTTGTTTTTACAGCACATTTCTCTCCTGTCTTCACTCCTAACTGGCTGAAACTGTTGAACAACACCACAGCTTCAATGTATCTATTTATTATTATTGCATACCAAAAATGACTGCTGCATTACTTGTGAGAAAAATAACCTTTAACAATTAATAGTAAAATTGAGAATTTGCTCTTTCTGCTCTGCACAGCTTCTTATTGGTTATTGCTTATTGGTAAACCTTATCTGTCCAGGTATGAACTTCCCCAGTACGGCAGCCGCAGGAAGCTGATCTCACCATCCGGCCTCTACGATGAACATGGAGAAGTTGTTGTTGATGACGACGGCAGCTACTACTACAGCCCACAGGAGTCTGACGGAGAGGTAAAGAAAACGAACAAGAAACATTTAGATATTCACTATCACAGACTGGTACTGGCATTTATGATGTGTAAAGACGAGAAGTTGTTGATTAGTGACATGTATTGATTTAGTGCACAATATTCTAAAGGAGACAAAATTATGAATTGTGAATTAAAGTTCAGGCAAAAAGTATTAAAAACTAAGTGTTGTTTTAGTGACCACTAGCAGTTTTCTTTTGAATTGAATTGACTATTTTTGAATTTTGTTTTTTCACACTGATTGACTGGCCAGACTGCTGTGAAGGGTGGGACACACCAGCATTGTTGAAGAAACTGTTCAGTATTTTGGGCAATACCTTTTTGTTTGCTGAGATTTAGTTGGGTCAAGATCAATACCATTCATGATAATGAAACTACAGCTAGCAGCATAAAGGCCATGAATGTATCGTTTAGAACCTGGATACAGCAAAAGTGCTCAGCCTTGCTTCCAAAATTGCCCTGTGGCCACTCACAGTATTGCAGGAAGAAAATTCCCCTGCGGCCCAAAAAGCATTTTTCCCATAGACCACCATTATAAAAGAGACGTCTGTAAAACTGTTGACAGGACACCTCGAACTGCAAACAAGGTCAAATATGACTCTTTTTATTATGATTTTTTGATCCATGGAGGTTTTATATTTGTAAACCTTTCCTTGAGCCGAGTAGAGCGATTTAAAACTCTCTGACATCATAACAATGTAAAGTCTATGGGCCGGGCGGCAACTCACGGGTGGGGACAATGGGAAAACATAGCATAACCAGGAAGTAAACCAGGAAGTTGGAAAACTTTTTTGCCATATGCACCAGGCAAGCAGTTATCATTGGGTTGAATAGGTGCCATCTTTGCATTCGGTATCTAGTGATAATTTATACATCTCTGATAAAAACTGATAAAAGGGAGAAACAACTAGCCTGGTTCTGTCTAAAGGTACCAAAATCTGGCTACCAGCACCTCTAAAGCTCATTAATTAACTTGTTATATCTTGTTTTTGGCTAATCTGTATATACATTAGTGTAAGGCCACACTCAGACCAACTTAAGCCCTGCACAAAAACATATATTCATTTGAATGAGAGTCAGGGTGCCAATGTAGAGGCCTCAGGCCAAAAAGTTGAACTTTTGCAGCAATCCAGCGCACTGGCAATCAAATGCAGGCAAGCTCACATTCCTTGTAGATTGCTTTGTGATGTGAACACGGTATCTCTCCTGTTTACCCCTGCATCATGGCAACAGAAGGAAAAATAACTGTTGCCACGATAACTTTATCGTGGCAGCATGTTTCGCCAACAGCTGGACAGTGTTTTGGTGTCTGATAAGCTTTCCGACTCATGGATCTGTTTCTCAAACTGGATTTCTTGGATTTCATTGTCTCACTGATACATGTTATTACACAGGACTGTTTTTGGCCTGAATGGCTTCTAAGGCAAATGTGTGTGTTTCCCTAAATGTTGAACTATTACTAAGTTGTAAGCAGTCCCATACATTGTTCCTGTATTATATTTATAACAGGGCATTCTGTGAAAATTACTATTAGCAGCTCCCCTGTGGAAGAATGGGAGGTACAAGGTTAAAGCCTACTCCTAATAACACTGCTGACATTAATAGTAATGCTTTTTTTTCAGTTTACATGTCTTATTTGTTCTTTGCTTAATGTTCTTTTTTTTGGCTTTGGACTAATATCATCATCACAACAGGTGAGGAGACAGTTTCAAGGAGGTAGATTAGCCCCACACCCTGCCTACCTCCAGGCTCGTCCTCCACCTTCTCATGGGCCCTCAAGGAAGACCCCAGGAGCCCCGAGAACCGAGGGCAACACAAAACAACCATCAGACGGTGGTACAACCATGAACATGAAGGCCAAGGGCTCAAGTGCGGCAGCCAGGTTGAAGGATGTGATGAGAGTGAGCGCACTGCTGTCCTCTGGGAGTAAAACATCTGGACAACCTCCTGCCATCCACCCGCCCTGGAACAAAGCCAGAGTCAGGCCGGTGGAAGAGGGGGAAGGAAGCAGAGACGGACTGGAGGAAAGAAAAGCGGAAGGAATAGGAAGGGGATTAGAGAGGGGGGAAGCTTGGAAAAGAGAAAACAAAGGGGGAGGAAGAGATGAAGCAACAGAGAGAGGGGGGGAAAGAGGAGGCAGAGGAGAGGTGGAAACATGGGGAAGAAGCATCGGAGGTGGCATGATGAACAATGAGATGAGAAATGCTATTGAAAGAGGAGAAGGCGTCAGGCCAGAGCACAGGGGTGAGCTCCCTGGCTTGCCGTCCGCTGGCCTCTTTGCCAGCCTGGACGGCGGGATAGTCATCAACGGCAGTTATTTCCAGACCTCCGTTGAAGCCAGCAAACCCCCTCCGGTGAAAAAAAAGCTGAGCGAGGCCCTCAGTCTTATCTCCCTCGCCAGAAGGGTCCAGGGACCTGCCAGAGTGGGAGATGAACAGTGGAGCAATGGAAAAAGCTGGGATAGAGAGAGGAACAGCAGGAAGATGTATGGTTCTGCTGGAGACATGAGTGTCTCTGCATCAGTGTCTGAGAGAGCCATGGGAGAGGAGAGGAGGAGGTGGGAGAATAGCTCCTCTGAGGTGCGCTGGAAGAGAGAGAAAAGATTTCATGACAGCGATTCAGAAACAGGAAACGGCAGCAAAGAGTCTCCATCAGAGTTTAGTCTCTCCGCCGCAAGTAGCCCCACCTCATCTGTTACAGCCGAGCATGACAAGACCGAATCCGATACAGAGACCGAAAAGAATGAGTCCGACTCAGGCACAGACAAGGAAGAGGGAACTCCTGACACAGAGTCGGAGAGTGGAAGCCAGAGTAGGTCAGAGTCTGAGAGGGAGTCAGGGTTAGAGAGTGAGGATGAGAGGAAAGAGTTCAGCAGAAAGCCCTCAAAAGGTGGCGTAAGTAATAGCACTGTCAGCAGTAACAGTAGTAGTAGAAGTAGAAGCAGTAGTGCCAAAGTAAAGAGAGAAAGGAGCAGCCACTCCTCAAACACCAGCAGCTACTCTGAAAGTTTGAGATATTCAAGTTCTACAGTGCGTATTTCTAGGCCCCAAACTTCTAGACACTCCCGCTCTTCACACGAAACAATAGAGGAAGAGAGCGAGGAAGATGAGGAATTAGAAGAGGAGGGGGAAGGGGCGGAAAGCGTAGGATCACGAAGCCTGCGCCAACGAGCCACCGGCAGCAACCAATCAGACATTGGCTCAGGCGTGATCGACACCTCGGACGACTTGTCACCCATCATTGAGGACACCGAGGAGGAGGAGGAGAGAAGCAGCGACCACGGCGGGGACGAGGATGAAGAAGAGGGGGATTTGGAAAATGAGTTGGCTGATTGAAATGCAGATGAGGCCTCAGCCCCCCCCAAAACCCCCAAAGATTAAATTCTTCGCCACTAAGTAAGATCTCGGTGAAAATCCGTGGATTGGGTGTGCAGTCATTACCTGGGTGGAATTTATTATTCTAATCTGTCTCTTTTGCCTTGTTTGGTGTGATTTACATTCACAGGAGTGGAAATAACCTGTGTGTCCTCTGCTGCCCTCTCATCTTTCTGTGGTTCTTTGACTCTTTCTTTTGCTTTCTATGCCCTTTTTCCAATCTCGTCTCCCTCCTCTTCCTCTTACTTTATAATAGCTGGTTTACCTCCAATTTTTCTCCTGAGCTGACTTGTCTCTGTTTCCTGTTGTGAAAGCTCCACTTCCAGCTGTTTATTTCTCTGTGTTCACTGATGTCTTTGTTGCAGTAAAGCTTTTTTAATTTAGTCATTTTCCGTGTTTATCACGATTCCTCTATCAGTCAGTTCTTCCGAAATCTGTTATCTGCAGGCAGAAAACAACGCTTTCTTTGTAATAGTGTATTCTTTCTTCCATTTCTATAGATGTTAAATCTAAATGTTAAAAACTGGGGGTTATATTGTGTAACAGCAGGTCAATAGTCAGTTATTTTCTTCTTCTGAAGTGTGTGCACAGCAGTGTTTGCTCCGATCTCTGACATTGTGGCAATGCTTTCTTTTGTTGAAATGATGAGCACCACATGATCAAAGTAAATACTGCTGCTCTTCAACAGTCTTTGCTGTGCAGTGTGTTTGGAATGTGACTGAACGTCTGACTTTTGTACATTTCTTGATTTCACAGGACAAACAAGTAAAAAGTAAATCGGCAGAAATGACATTTGGGCTTATAAAGTTCTGAGTTTGAAACGTAGTTTCTCCTGACCTCTAGTGGTCAAAGTTCGTGTCTTGATGCAGGAGAAGTGACCTGAGGCTGTGGTCCAATGTGGTTACAGGTGAGAGGTCACAGTGAAACAATGCTTTCAGGCCTGATCTTAAAGGATAAGGTCATATTTTTCCAAGTCTTTCTTAAACAATACTCGCTTGCTCATATATACATTAAAAGAGTTATTGGCTGAGAAGATATCTCCTCTTAATGTTATTTAAGTTTCCATAAGAGTCCAAGTTTGAAAAGGAAACGGGGTCTGCAGTTAAAAAAAGTGGCTTTATCAGACTTCTGTGAAAGCTCCTCATCTCTGCCCGAGGCAAGCAGCTAGCTGCTACTAGCATAACGCCTGAATCTCTGAGCAAACTGTCTGTGATCGTGTTGCATTGTGGGTAATGCAACCGTCATGTTTTGGCAAGAAGTAGCATGCATGGAATAACAAAAGCAATGCTTCTGGTTCCTTTGCATCAATTTAGACCACTGAGTGTGACTATGTTTTAGGAGTTAATGCTAAATCACTGAAATTCACTTTCAGTTTGACCTAAACTTTGGAATACGTGCTGTGAGTAATGTATTAAAATAGAGTTGAGTAACTTGAATTACACTTAAGTCTTGTTCACTCAAAGATGCATCTCTTAGGAGATGCTTTTAAATTCATTTATTTCAGTTAAAAAGTTGTTCCACTGTGCCAAAGTCACACGACTTTTTCTTCGTTTGTTGTTCCAGCTCGGCAGTAGAAAACGTCGGATCAAGTTGGTGGTGGATCGGGAATATGAGACCAGCTCAACCGGTGAGGACAGCATGCCAGAGACCCAACGCAGCCGCTTATCCTCCACCCTCAACAGCCACGCTAACGTTAACGGCAGCATCTATGTGGCCCAGAACGGCTCCATCATTCGCACCCGACGTTCAGTAAACGCCACAGGTCCCCCCCACACACACACCAATACGAACAACAATCTCAAATTTCCCTCCCCCGTCTTCAGCTCCCGGCTGGCCAAGCACTTTAAAAAACTAGACAAAATGGCTGCCACGCTGGAGGAAAGAGTACCCCTGAACAGCCCTAGAGCAGACGCTGGGTGCAACACGCTGCGCACCTTCCAAAGTTCAGGAATGGCCGCCTCAGCGACGGCCACTTCCTCTTTTTCTAACACTGACAACAATAAAACGCTGAACGGGGTTAACATTCAGCAATCCAGCGTTTCTTTAGGATCAACCAGCACCAGCAACACGGGCAGTGAAAGTGTGGCATCCAAATCGAACCTGCAGAAAGCGGCGCAGGGCAGCACAGAGCAGCCTCGGAGCACAGCGGAGAGAGAGGAGGTGAAAGAAGGCGAAAGGGAGTCGAAGGTAGATGGCGGTAACGACGATGACGATGAAGGACTCGTTATGAGGGGGCCGTTGGAGTGCCCGAGTGACAGAACGCAATCAGATGAGGAGGAACTATGGATGGGCCCGTGGAACAGCCTTCACATACCCATGACCAAACTCTGATTGTGACCCCACTGTGCTCACTCCTTATTGCCAAGATCATTAAAGCGTTCAGACATCATTTCTGTTCATTGGTTGTGGAACTAATGAGAATGCTTCAATCCAATTAAACTAAATCTAATTAGCAGATTGGTTCTCAGCTAAATAGTAAATTACCATATTCTGGTAATCAAACTGAATTTCATTAAGATGTAAGAATGCACATGGACTAAAATAATTTATTTTTGTTTAAATTCAGAGACGGCTGATAAAAAAAACAAAAAAAAAACACATCTAATTGGTTGTTTTGTGAGTTTGTTCATTAAAATGTCTGTTTTGTTACTGCTAAATCTTTCAATCAGAGCATCCATTCTGCCCAACTGATCTCAGAGCTGCAACAGCTTTGCAAAACTGGACCTAGAATGAGAGGACGTGCTATATTTTTACTTTGCTAAGAGATAATGAAAGGAACTTGAGGAATGAAGTCTATGAACTTTTTATGGCCCTCTAAGCGACTGGTGTCTCTGTATGGAACCGCACTTTGTTTCATTCAGTATTATGGCTACTGGTGACTCATCTTGAATTTGCCTGACACTTGCCTTTTTATCCCTGTGAAGTTGCTTGGCAAACTTTATCCAAATAAAATACTGTCTCATCCATTGAAACGTGGAGTTTGGCTAACCTGGTGCTGTGTTGGTGGAGGACGGTGGTCAGTGTTTTTGTGATTCAGATTGGCAGATTTAATACTTTGGCCTTGGAATTATGTCAGACTTTTGATGGTTCTTTTTAACAGAATAGTTTGACATTTTTTAAATACATTCTTTACGCTTTCTTGCCAAAAATTAGAGGAGAAGATTGATGCCCCAGCTGAGCTGAGTTAGCAGCTGGTAAGCTTAGCTTAGCATAAAGACTAAACACAGGGGAAACCGCTTGCTTGGCTCTGTCTAAAGCTCATTATCACACTGCGTGATTTAAATCTGTGCAAATATAAAAATGAAAAAGTGTGGTTTTACACACAACGATGCTACAATGTAGCTGTTTACCCCTGTTTCTGCTCTCTAAGCTAAGCTAAGCTACGGTAACAGGCTGCTGGACCCAGCTACATATTTTATCATACAGATATGAGGGTGATAGCCTGTAAATGTTCTCATCGAATAGATTTTCTCACCTGCTTTCTCAGGAAGAAAGCAACCAAGCTTATTTTCCAAAATGTTGAACTATTCATTTAATGTATCCAAGGGTTTTAAAATACCATAAAATCTATCAACAAATTGTTTCCACCATCCACTGACAATTTCCTCTTTTGCACAAAGCTGTAAGTTGTTATTGCTGCATCATAAATAAAGAAGCTTTGGCTTTATTTCAGACTTGAAAATGTCATATTTATGAAAGCTAACCCCTGACCCCCCCTAATCTCAGTCAGGGTGATGCTAAGGGTTAGATTTGAACTATCATCCTGCTGGAAGGATACAAAAGCTCGGGTACAGGCTGTGAGATTCAGAAAAGTTTCCCACATATTGTCTTCTTTGGCAAAGACATTAGGATTTAGTTTTAGTAACGGTTTAGAAACTTTTCAGACTGAGGAGGTGGTTTTAATTTCCACTCACCCCGCCAGATTCCCAAGAGATCCAATTAACAGAGCACATGGATCCTTCTCCCTCGGCAAAGTTCATCACGATAAAGGTGGGAGAATTGTGACCCACATCACACTGAATTGTTTCATTTGAAGTCTGAAAGAAGCTGGACCATTAAGCTGCGGCGTCACCAGGTTTTAAAACTCTCGCATTTAATTTGATGACTGCATAATTTTGCATTAAGGAACTCAACTGAGGGTGCTGCACAGGTGGCGATATTTGATCCGAGTGCTCCTTGTTCCCCGAAAATTAGCCAACTGTACCGGAGAGTAAAATTTGAAACAGTTTCTGGAAGGAAGGGCATGCCTGAGCCACTGTTATTGATTCAACTAAATGAGCTGATTATGTCCACTGTGCTTTATGGGAGAAGGTAGACTGTGCCCAGCTCATTAATCTCTGACACAGGCACAGAAGATTTGATTAGTGGCTGAAATTATGTTCAATGTGTTCATTCATGCACCAGATAAAGAAATCAGAAGCTCCAACACTTCCTGCTATTTAACACCACACATGTGAAAGCCAGGTTCTAGGAGGGCGCGAGGGTACAAACCCAGAACAGCAAGAATCATGTAAGTAGATTAGCTTCAAATAAGCCAAACTACAAAGTGCTACATATAAGTGCAAAATTAAAAAAAAAAAAATTATTATAAACCATCATCTTCTTAGCCAAAGTGCAGTCAGAAGAGATGGGTTTTTAGCCTGCGACGGAAGATGTGTAGACTTTCTGCTGTCCGGGTGTCAATGGGGAGCTCGTTCCACCATTTGGGAGCCAGGACAGCAAACAGTCGTGATTTTGTCGAGTGACCAGGTGTCCCTCGCAGTGAGGGAACAGCAAGCCGATTGGCCGATGCAGAGCGGAGTGGACGGGCCGGGGTGTTCAAGTGCACTACAGTGTGCACTTCAAATTGCACACTGTAGTGCCCTTCCGTTCACGCAGGAAATGTCAGGAATGTTCAGGAGAAATTAAACAGTTTACGAAAAGGACATTTTACTGGGGAAATTGGAGGATGTTAAAATTTGAAGTAGTTTCTTGTAGCAATACTGAGATGTGTTTTTGTTTTTTTATGGTAGGCAACTGAAAACTCTCCATTGCTCACTCCACAACACTGTTGACAAACCAGAAATTATGAGCCTTTTTTCCTTTTTTTGTCGTTTGGTCTACTCTAGAACTATTTTCTTTCTACCGAACTACACCATATCACCGCAGAGAAACATGCATCTACTCATGGACGAGAGACTCGTGTTTGTGACAGGATTAATGGCATCCTCCTCTCCTCGTAGTAACCGGGTCATGATCCTGGAAATAATCATTGTCGTTTAGTTTTTCATGTTTTTTGGCACTAGTCTAGTTCCTTTGTATTAGTGAGAAGGCAGACATATCTACAGCCATATCTCCAAAGTATGCATTTTTTTGATTTTGAGTTGAAATGTCCCTTTAAAATTGGTCTTTTGTTTCTGTCTAACTTGCATTTGACTAAACTAAGTGTAAAATTAAGACTGGCCTAACATGACCAGTCACAAGTCCTGACTTAGGACTTCAGAGACTTGATAATTACAGAACAATAACTTCATGTCACCTCTGAATAAAGCCAAACAACAAACAATATATCATATAGGTTGAGCTCAGACATACACACGCTCCAAACTCTAATATGCAACACTATGAAGTATTTATATTTTTATTATGATCCTGATATATGACAAATCCATCAAATGTTATCCATTTGAAAATTCAAGTTAATAGACAAATGTTCACTTGACAGCTACATCAAAACACAGAGAGTGGATGTTAAAGGGTTTACTGCACATCTTATGGAAACAACAGCGTACTGCAGATGAAACATAGCCCATAGTCCCCGAACAAGTATGTCATATTCAGTAGATATAATGTATACACCAAAAACATTTAGAAAAAAAAGTTTTAAATTGTCAGCTTTTGTCCACATTTATGATAACTCACGAAATAAAAGGCATTAAAAGATGCTGCCGTGTACTGCAGAATAACATGCCAGAAATATGAATACTATACTGAATATTTTACACATAAAGTAAAATATTTCTTTACATATCTAAATACGTTTGTGTAAAATTAGGGCAGTAGAGAGTTTATCCTCTCACATATTGAAATAAATAAAAAAAACAAAACACTACTTACAAGAAATTATACATAAACAACAAGAACAGATAATTGCCAACCAGGGCTTCACATTAAAATAAATAACATCCAAACACATCTGTCTGATTCAACACATTAGGAAATGTTACATTCAGAAATGAGGTTTGCAGGTTAGAAAGAAGAAAAACATGGAACACAGCTCGGTCTGAACGATGTTAAGATGCAATGAATGATTACAGATTTACAACAGAACAGAAAGCGTCCCTTTCTCTTTAAAGTCAGTGTGGGTTTCACATTGTTCCATCAGCTGATGTCGCTTCCAGCATGGTAGTTGCAAGTAATCACCAGTTTATGAAATCTTATCTTTTTTTGCATAAACATGTTTCAATGAAAACAACGAAAAGCGAGAATGAATCAAAAGATTACCGTGACTACTGAAAAGCCAAATTATCACCGAGTTGTTTTTTTTCTTTGATCACAATATAATCTGCCTTCATCACCATTAAGCATCGTCCTAATGCCTTACCATTGACAAAATATCATCTGTGTGTGAATCATATCAGTTTTGACACATTTAAAAAGGTCAGGATAGACAGAACTTCACTATTGCACTAACATTCAAACATCATTACTTGGCACTGAGCAACGTTTTAGACTGACGAAAGCAAAAGGACCAACAGTCCAATTGTTTTTGTGGAGTGTAGCTTTTTACCACCTTGCCTATAGAATAAAAATCTGACATTTTAAATAGCATTATATTTAATGATTATCATCAAGTGTTCACCTTTTTCAGGTTTTAGAAAAGTTTCCAATAAGTTGTTTTTGATGGATTTAGAGTTAAAAAATGTACTTCTTTACAGTATAATTTATTCATAACCCCAAATAGTTTTTAACTTAACTCACAAAACAGATTTAAAGATGTCTTTATTCTTTTACTTTCTTTTCACTGTAGGTTTAAAAATCTTAGTGGGAGGAAGATCTACGTATCAATAACTGAAATGCCAAATAAGACAAAAGTATGTTCTAAAGAGATAAAAGAAGCAAAACTTTATCAAAACTTTAAAAATATAGAAATGTTACATATCAAAATAGAAAAAAAGGGGAAAAGTGGCCCCAGACAAATCAAGTTTTAGTAAACTCTAAAAGAAATTTGAAATGAGGAGAAATAAAGAAAAAACGCCTTAAGTCTACAATCATTATTGACAATCAATCAATATTAGTAATCTATAAAGATACTGCATTCAAAATAAAGGACAGTAAATGTAGGCCAATAAACTAAAGTGAAATGCAATTAATTCTGTTAACAGTATTTTCATTGTGGGAAATTTCACGTTTGGGCTCAGACAAAAGAAATAAAAAAATAGTCCAAACATTTACCTTGTGCTTTCCTGAAAACTAAATTCATAACTGGGCTGAAATTAAAAGTAATAAATATGATGGGTCATAATAATGATCCACAAAACACAAAAACACTTAAGATGACAGTAAAAGGAAAAACAAATGTGCAAAATGCTGTTTGAAGGACACAAGGCTGTTTTACCAAAAGATCTTAGTGCTGAAATCATCATTGTTTTACTCTAATAAAGGATGAAATTGAAGTATTTTTAGTTTTAGGTGTTTATCGAATAGAGGTGTTTACATTTGTCAATTTAGCCACAATGAATTGTTTAACATTAGGGCAGAGTATTGAACCTCAGTACTGTTTTGATATGTGGCCAATGTAAAACTGTCCAAAACCACATCATGTGGTCATATTTGTACAACATTTTTGGATTAAAATCATAATTTTGCCAATTTTTGACAGCATTTTTGTGTTACAGGGACAGTTCACCCCAAAATCAGAAATAGATTTTTCTCCCTCTGGCTTGTAGTGCTATTTATTCTAGATTGTTTTGGTGATATCGGCTGTAGAAATTTCTGCCTTTTCTCAAATAAAATGGAACTAGATGGCACTTGTCTTGCGGTCTTTAAATCCCCCTTTTTTTTCTCTTCTTTTTTTTTTAAATCGACAGCGCGGACTCTTTCCATAAATCATGACCCGTTTACTCAAGATAATCCACAGACCTTGTTGTGAGCAGTTTTATTTAGGAACTATTTTCTTTCTACCAAACTACACCATATCACCACGCAGAAGGAAACGCATATCTACTCAGGATGAGAGGCTCATGCCTGAGATAACCTTAATGGTGTCTTCCATGGCTGTGTCATAAAGTCAGCTAGCTTAGTTAACTAGCCTCTCAGAAGTAGATGCACGCTTCCTTCTGCACAGTGATACAGAAAAAAAATAGTTCCTATATGAAACTGCTGCCCTTGGCGGAGGTATGCGCTCTACTGAGTGCCATTCTAGTTTTAAATGTTTTTTGAGCACCACAACCGACGTGCCATCTAGTTCCATTACATTGGAGAGAAGGCAGACATCTCTACATGTGGATCAATAGCACTACAAGCCAGAGGAAAAATATGTATTTTTGATTTTGGGGTGAACCGTCTGTTTAAATGTCTTGTATGGCCACTTGTGTTTAGGCCTATCTTCCGAAAAACTTAAATTTCTTTTTTTTAACAAACAAGAATTGGTTTTATAGAAAAAACACCTTGCTCTAGTTACAGCTATAATTCCTCAATGAAATACCTAAAAATACTTCAATTTTATATTTAAAATTTTTTAACTAAATATTAATTTGTTGGCAAGATTAGACGCCTGTTGATATAATTATTTGTGGACAATGATGACAGATCTAAAGTACTTTATAATCACTCCAGAGTTACCCAAAGTTAAAGGCAGTGTGTCACATTTTAAGGCAACATAGAAGGGCAACTTTATCAACAAGGGCAGAGACGGTAGTGTCCTCTAAAGCATTGCTGCTTCCATTGGAGAATATCCTAATAGGTCGTCTCGCTTTGTTGCCTCTCTCTCTGTGAGCGATGCCCAACGTGTGTCCTTACAGTACTGTGATACTGCAACAGTAAGGAAAGAACCAAACAAGCCAGCTTGTCAGCCTCCTTCACAATGCCCTCAGCCACTCATACTTCAGAAAGGGAGAATACTGTTTTGTACTCTCCCACATCTCTCTCTCCATTTTTTTCCAAGCAGATCTTCCTCCATCTGCTTTCTGTGCGTGATACCAGAAAAAAGGGGAGTAGTTCATAAACTTTGAGACAAATACATGATATAGCAAACTCTTGGTCTTAATCTCTTAATCCAGGTGCCATTTTACTTCTTATCGTTAGGCGTAACTTTTGGGAGATAAATAACTGGCACATCTAACAATAAAACTCTTCAACCTTTGAATAGGACCTTCTTTAAAAACATTTCCCCACATTGGGAAGAGAATGTGCTTTTCTGTGTCCCTGATAACATGCTTGATGACGTTAATGACAGCAGCTACGACCAATAAACCAAGACGAGCCAGAGCTACCTGCCCACATGACCATCACTGCTCTAAAATCGGACTCGGTGACATTCCTGTCCATCATTCAACCAAGCAAAAAGGGCTGAACGTCTGTCACCTTAACCCATCAACTGGGCTTGGACTAAATCCTGTCCTCCAGTTGCTTAACTCACACAAGACAGGATCAGACTCCTTCAGGACCAAAGAGAGGAGAGTATCCCAGAGTTCCACTCTCACCAGGACCCTCGCAGGAACGGCAGAATCCTCCAAGTTTAGAAGTAGTCAACCCAAATCGTCTCTGCAGACTCATTTGTGGATCTTCCAGTTCCTGAGGAGGTGAAGCGTCCATGATGGGGGGATTAGAGAGGAGGCGGGCAGTTGCACAGGGTAAAGTTGCCCCCTAAAGGAGGAGGAGGCCTGTAGGAATCTTCCTGCCCCCACCCTTCCCTCTGCCACCCATGCCTTCAGACCTGCAGCTGCAGACAAATACCCTGCAGAGGATCACAGATTAAGGTTTTAAATGCAGCACCGAGCTGGAGATTAAAAACGTTTATTAACTTAATTATGAGTTGTTGCCACACTGGATGGAATACAACAGATGAAATGGTTCAGGAAATTAATTGTTAGATTATATGAGGTGGAGATAATAAACAATTAATGACTCTGAAGTACAATGCTACACACTAATGAATATTTGCCGGCTCCCTACACACACTGATTGTCCGTTTTATCTTTCGCATGTGTTGTCCTAAATTGACCACATTCATCTGCACTTTTCACGGATGATATTGCCACTTTGCACTGTTAAATAGAGCTTTAGCACCACAGCTGGACAAAATTAACTTGGTTTCGAGAATAAACTTGTAATAATTCAAAAGTAAGGGATTTGAATTAAGTTGGTTTGAAATAAGTTAAGATCAGACACTAAATGAATTTCTGGCTTTCATGCATTACCGGCACTTATGTATATGACTGTATACATAACCTGTTGGTGCAATTAATATCAAGAATGCAACACACAATATATACATATTAAGCTATTTTAGATTTATTGACAGAGTTGTACCTCAACTGTTTCTGCTCCTTTTGTAATGTTAGATGTTAGAGACAACATACGGTACCTCTGTTGCCTTTCCATGCACAGGCAGCAGGCAGAGTGTGACCTCACTCCTGGAGCTCTGTCAGAGCCACACAGCATGCAGCTCTATCATCCTTACTCTGGGCAGGTCCATCCACCCCGCCGCCAGTCGTCATGCTGCGGTTGCGACTGGTCAGTTTCTTCAGCTCGCTGGCGAAGGACATCACTTTCTTTTTGTCTTCCCGCACCACCTGGAAGCAGAAAGAGTTTCAAGTTACAAAATATATTAACAGACAGAAATGTGCATGTAGTTTTTTGTTGTTTTCTTAAGAAAAATACAAGACTGACCAACCATGCAATTGACGTGCTTGCTTTTTTGTACTCTAGAATTAAACCAGTGTTTTGTCATTTCCTTTTCCTCAATCATCCTTATCGTCTTAATGATTTAAAAAGAAAAAAACTAAAGACAATTTAAAAATAATTAAACCTTTATTCAACGAGGCAGCTCATTTAAACAAATTCTTAATGTCAGCACAAAAGGCCTCCGGTGTAAAAGGATGTTTCATAAATAAATACTGACAGACATATAAAAACATTAACAACGACATAAGCAGACAAAACAAAACAAGGCACTGAGTGCGCAAAAAAAGTTAAAGGAAGCAGTGAAAGGCTAAAAGCAGGTACAGGTGTTAAAATACAATTGCGAGCACATAAAACATGGATTAATTGAGATGTGAATGAATAGCACGTTGGAAAAAGAGCTCTTGCAAGCACATACAAAGTTAACACAATGAAGGTGTTAGTCAAACAATTTTAAGTCATTGTCTTACAAAATTACAATATTAACAGGACAGTAAAAAAAACAACAACAACACAGCACATGGAACATGGAAAATAAAATCTAAAAAAAAGTCTCTGGCATTACAACTCGGCTAGCATGTTTAGAGCTACCTGCTCTTTGAGTTTAAGAATGAACTTCCCCGCGCCCCGCCAGCGGCTCTGAGCTTGATAGACACACTCATGATCCAGCAGCACCCGCTGCAGGGGCTTGGCGGTGGAGGACTTCTTAGAGCCGGCATCCTTGGTCACTTCCTCCATCAGGACGTAGTCGCATGGATTGGGGTTAGATAGGATACTGTAGGAATACTTGGCCTTTGACAAAGTCTGGGCAAGACAGAGAAATAAATTAAGCCACTTTAAGGTTTGTATACATGTCTCTCAAAGTAACTATATAAAAGTTGCTTGTTTCAAATCTTCAGACCAGCTCTAATGATGTTAACAGGTGGATTCTTGACTCTCCTCACCTGCTGGATGATGTCCTGAGCAGTGCTGTAGCGCGGGGCCTTAATCACAGTGTGAGGCTGCTCTGGTGAAACTTCATGGACCTGGACAAAGAACATATCGTCCTCTGCTGCTGCTCCTCCTCCTCCTCCTCCTCCTCCATCTCTACCTCCCACAGTTATCTCCTCCTCTCCCTCCAGCACTGTGTTCTTGTCATTTAAGTTCTGAAGGAACAAAATCACATAGAAAAATGTAGCAGAATCCCAGATGTAAACCAGCACTCAACAGCTGATGCAAGAAAAAGTTGTTTTTTTTTAAACCCAAAAAAACCCAATAAATAAGTGTGTTTATAGCACAGCTACTGTCCCTCTTATAACAGAGTGCCTTTAGTTATACAAGAATACCACATGGGGGAGCCATAGTCTACAAGTCTATAAGAGGTAAAGTGCTTTACGGGTGTTAACATGCAATATTAACATAAATGCATAAAGGTTAATGTGTTTTAAATCATTCAACATTTCAGATTAAACTCAGTTAATAGTAATAAACCCAAATAACTATTTCCTTGTTGCTGATAATATCCACTCTGAGGTCACTTTAAATGTGGGTGCTCTCTGTGTGTACCTCGTCTCTGGGTTTGAGGCAGATCCTCCCCACATATCCCTCCTCTGTGTTCCAGCTGGACACCAGTCTGACCACCTCCTCCTCGGGTGCTAGAGCTCGATGCTGAGCACAGCGTTTCACCTCACTGCGCTCCTTCAACAGAGGAACCTTCTCCTCGCACAGGAAGTACTCCGACGGGTTTCCTGCAGACGCTACGACCTGCGGGGCAGTGACGCCTTACATGACAAACGAAAAATCTCCAAAAGACGGGTAAAAAATCTCAAAAGTCTTTATTTCTACAGTACTAACCATATCCAGCAGCTGTTTGGCAGTCGTCTGTTCTGTAACACAGAACACAGTGAAGGGCTCAGGACCAGGAGCTCCGTACACCGTCACCCTGTGCTGCTGTGACACACATTTCTCCTCCGAACCGAACAGCTGTGTAGAGAGCAGGAGAGGTGCAACGCAGCAGGTTATTATGATACAAGTTGTTATGACATTTCTGCTTTATTAGACAGTCTCTGCTTTCTCCTGCGAGAGTATTTTTTCAGTGGTGGAAGAACTTATTTAAGTAAAAATACTAATAGCACACTGTGAACATACCCCACTACAAGTAAAAGTCCTGACATTCAAAAGCTTATTTAAGTAAAAGTATGTAATTGAAGAAAAATGTACTTAAAGTTATAAAAAAAAGTAAAAGTACTCATTGTACAGTAAAATGTTCCCTGTCAGTATTTTACTATTATATATGATGTTTTTGAATTAATATTACTGCAGCATTAATGTGTATGTTGCATTTTACTGCTGTATATGTTTAAGGTTGAGCTAAAGGCTAGCTTGTTGCGTTGAATACTGTTGGGTAGTTCAATCTCCAGCAATGCATGATATTCTATAAGATCATTATTATGTCTGCTGTGTATCTGTTCTGTGAGAAGCTGTGAGAGTCTAGAGAAATAGTCTGTCTTCAGCTTTGTGACAATGCATTTTACAGCTAATCCAAGAGGATTTTACACTAAGAATAGAATTTTTTTCAACAAAGAAGCAACAATTCAATCCAAAAATCACCAAATTTTGACATACATGGTTTACAGGAAGGATATGAAAACTATGATAGCTAGTATTTGTACCTAAAGCTGTCAGACAGATGTAGTGGAGTAAAAAGTAAATTATTTACCTCTAAATACGTTAAATGGAATGGAAATACCAGTACTCAAGTAAAGTAGAGGAACCTCAAATGCGTACCAGCTACTGTATTAAAAGTATTACAAGCTCTGCAAGTTTTTAAACCACAGTTGAGGTCAGTCTCAACCTCTGCAATCCCACTACTTGAGCTTAAGTCTTACCAGTGATGAGGGAGTAGCGCCCCCTGTGGGACCTTCCTCTGTTCTGCGGCTGTAGATGAACAAGCTTGACACTTCGAGAGGCTCATTATGTTGTGTCCTCAACTGGACGTGTCTGTAACCTGAAACACACACAAGGGGAAAAAACAAAAAAATTATAACACAAAAAACGATAATATTCTTACACCGAAAGAGCCAAATAAAAAGACGCAGCTCAAGTTAATGAAACAAACCTCAAACATTAATTTTCTATTATCTATAAAGACATTTTCAAATACATTTTTTGGTATTTTTATGCATTTTTTTTTACACATTTACAGGTGCTCTTGCAGACTGTTCAATACCAATTCATATCTTCAGCTTAGATCCACCCTTTCTCAAGGTTATATCTGTCGTATGTCACACTCCTACCTGGCTTGAGGGCCTTCAGAGGCACAGTCCTCTGAGCAGTAGTCTGGGAACTGTTGTTCTCCACAACGGCAAAGCGCAGGAAGCACATCTCTTCAAAGTGCACTGTGAACTGAAAGTGCTCGTTCCACATGGGGTTGAGGGTGTTGCGGTGGATGGGTTTGGTACGGAAGTGGCAGCTGTCGATGGGCATGCCCAGAACGTCCACCTCGAGGCAGGGGCTGCCGGCGCTGTTAGCGGGACAGACGTTCTGCCCAGAAACAATCTGAGAGAAGACAGAAGAGGTGTGATAATTAATGAATAACAATAGTTAGGGCCACATATGAACAACACTTCTTTTTACACTAAATCTTGTTTTGTTTTTTTAGTTCATTGGATGAAGGTCAGAGAACCCAAACATCAGTCAGTGAAGTCTCTCTGACCTGCCAACAAAAACTCTATTTCAAGTTATTTCAGCCTCTCTCTCTCTCGCAGGTTTTATGAGTGTGAGATCATCCCTCTGTTTACACTGCTGGTTTAAACAGACGAGTGTTCATGTTGCCTCAGAGAGCGTAAGAGCAGATAATCATGAATGTCAGTGGATAAACAAATGACTGAGAATCTTCACCGCAGTTAAAGGCAGCATCAAGGCAGCATTTAATATGATTTTGTTGTGTCCATTCCTAATATTATTTCCAGCTGTTATTCACTTGAGTGAGACACAGCTACCACTATAATAACCACTTAATGTCAACTAATTGTACACTTTTACCTGTCAATGAAATAAAGTATTTTTCCCAGTTTTACTGGTAATACAGGTTAACGTCTGCTTCTGAGAGTGTAACTTCTCTTGTCTTCTCAGTGAGGATGCAAAGAAAATCTTGAGTTTACACACATATAGATACATACAGACCTTTGAAACCAGATTTGTTGCAATAACATTCAGACTTTCATTGATCATGTCCACAGACATTGTGCAGTGGGTGACACAAAGTGATGAAAAGTACAGACAGAACAAAAAAATACCACCCTTCTCTGCGGGAACTGAGGGTTTCAGACAAAGTGTGGACATATTGCAATGCAGAGCTTTTATGAGGTCCTGTTCTCATCCATTATTTGACGAAATTAACTGGGTGGTCTTCATGACTGTCATACAGATCACTTTACAATAAAACAGTTCAAACACACTTTAATGAACCTACTTCATAAAGTCTCATAAAGCCTGTGCACGCATTGCAGGTATGCTAATAAAGAATAGAAAACAGGCCAAAGCAAGTTTTCAACACCTTAAGACTTCAGAAACTGCACCATGTATATTAGGGTACATATTAATATCAAATATTCAAAATATTTTTTTTTAAATCTGCATTTATAATTTAGTTTTTGGCATGGATGGCATAGATCAAAAAGGAGTGCAGAGGACAAACTATTAAAGATGCAGTCTTCCAGACTGATCTTCCATTCTGCTCCATATGTCACTCACAGTGAGGGAATAGACGGTGGGGCTCATTTTCTCCACATCCCTCTCCATCGGACAGAACTGCTGATAGAGCGGACAGCTACGGTCCCACAGCACCGCCGGCTTCAGGACGTAGCCACAGCCTCCGTTGGACTCAAACAAAGCTGCGTTTAACTGCATGGGCAGGTCTGGGAGGAAAAGAAAGAGGAAGGGGCAAAGGGATCGAGGTAATAGTGTTAACAAGAATCAAAAGCAGCTAGAACCAAAAATCTGAACTCCACCTTGTGGGCATTAGCAAAACACGTGTTAAAGACACGTGATTTTTCCTGTCTGAACCATTTGGCTTTTGAGTGTCCTAGAAACAAAACTTGTATGTCTGACTGCATGCGTGTGTCTTCTTGCACACAACTAGGCGACAAAACAAAACTTTGATATCAAATCGGGGAGGAAACTATTTGAGAAGCAAAGCAGAGAAAATAACAACCTATTAGAGCTCAGACAGCAAAGACAGACAAATATAACTTCTGGAAATGGAGAGATAAATGAGGAACAAGTAGAAAAAACAATGAAGACATAAAGTAAGATAGAAAGACCGAAAGAAAAAGAAAGAAACGCAGGGAGATTTTTTTTTTTTTGGTCTATTGTCTTGTCTTCTGTTGCATTACAATGGGGGCAGATGATAAAGTAGAATAATCTTCCACCAACTACTATTTGGGACTAGGTGATATTTTATTGGTAATGTTTGCTTGTGAGTGACACAAACTGCTAAATTCATAGAAATTGACGACATCTCTCCACACCGTCCTCACCACCAGTCTGATAGTTGAGAGCCACCAGCTGAATACCGTGCAGCCAGAACAGCAGAGGGTTTGGGTTTGTTGAGTCGATCCTAGTGGCTGCTGGGTAAGTCCTGAGCAGCTGGCACACTGTGTGCTGGATCAGCTTCTGGGAGTAACGCCGGCACAGGCGCTTGGCGGCGTTCTCATTGACGGAGGAGATGTGGTAACACTTGGGCGTACGGATAATGGCGCTGAGAGAGGTGGGATGGGTGAGGACGGGAGACGTCTGCTGCTCCTCCCAGCTCAGCCGCTCAGCACCACCTAGAAGAAGGAGAGAGAGAGTAATTTATAGGGCCTAAAATCTTGTTTTATTAATCAGCTTCTTAGTTTGAGTGATGTGGTCCAACATTTTCTGCCAGAGTTAGAACAGCTCTGAGCAGCAATATTAATATCTTATATTAAAATCTGATGACAGTTTTTGAGAGTTAAACTCTAATTTGTTTTGCCCAAACTTTAAATTTTATTGTTGCTTATTAAGTCCTGAATCTTTAATGTAGTAGAGTATTTAAGATTTTCTTCGCCTTCTGTCGCCTGTAAGTTTTCTAACTGAATGAGTTTTTTGGTACTTTGAAGCTCTTATTTCCTTGATAAAAGCAAAAAAAAAATCATTTTGATTTAAATAATTAATTTCTTTTAATATAGCGTATTTTGTGTAGCCTGCTTCGCACCTGTCCAATCAAATTCTCCACATTTAGTTGCACCCAATTTTAACCTGCACCTTTGAAACCACTTTGATGGATTACAGTGTTTAAGTTGGGGTCCTGTGCTTGCTTTCTTTTCTTTACACTCATATTCAAATACACGTTCACTCACTCTTTTTCAGTCATGTGTACACTTTTCCAAATATCTGAAACACACATAAAATGGAACAAAAATACATATATTAATAAGTCTTCCTTTTCACTCACACTCATACTAACTATTACCTTTCCCAGGGGTGCGATTCTGAGGAGTGAGCTCCCCTGTTGTGCTGCAGCGAGACGGAGCTGTGCCAAATATGGACTTCCTGCTCTTTCCCCGGTCCTTCCCTCTGCTGGGGCCAGCTGGAGACATTGTGGACAGGCCTGTGTTCCCACACACAATAAGAGGTAGACAAAAGAAAGTGGTCAATAATGCAGCGCAGACCGGAGACACCACACTCATTTTGTTGTTCAAAATGCTCAGATCATTTTCTATTAATGCTGTCGCTTTCTCATAATGAGGAAGTTGGTCTTCTCACCGGAAGTGCATTTGTAATAATGAACACAGGGGTTTGGAGCTAATAGCACTGATTGCAAGTTGTGAATTATTATGTCTATTATTTGCAAAACAGTTGAAAAATCTAATTTTGCCTTTAAAAATTTACCTATTTTTGTTCTGTGAAGAACTCCATAAGAATTTGCCTGACATTTATGGGATGAAATGGAGAATGTAGCATATAAACAGATTAATGCTTCCAAACATCTTTGCAAAGGTCTTATTTGTTAATTGTAATAAAATGTATTAAATTAATGTCATTTAATTCATTATTTTTTTTAATGCAAATGCTGCATGTAACACATTTAAATACTATTAATCTTGAGCTATTTATTATTTGGTGTCAAATCCCATCTCCTCTCTCCCTGCTTTAAGGCTTTCCACATGGGCATGTGGAAGGGCATGGAATGCCCTATGACTCCCAGAATAGAGCCATAACGCCAAATATAATTTACTGCAAATGGTAATCTAAGTTTCTTTGACTATAGTGGATCTGAATGAAAAATATTTGAGATGATAAATGTGCCATGCTTTTTTGTTTGTTTTGTTTTTAAGATGACTAAATATTTGCAGGCAAGTTTTCAGAAGTAAAAGGTCTGTCTGCAACTACTTCAGCCAGCAGACAGCCGTTGGGCCACATGCCCAATCTTCTCTTTCTCAAATCTCAGGTCCCTGGAAAAAGTAAACAAATAAAATACCAAGTGGAAATACAGGAAGGTTTATAAGGGCAAATGTCATGAACA
Source organism: Hollardia meadi (assembly GCA_037974645.1). Taxonomy (NCBI): domain Eukaryota; kingdom Metazoa; phylum Chordata; class Actinopteri; order Tetraodontiformes; family Triacanthodidae; genus Hollardia; species Hollardia meadi. The sequence continues at coordinate 10,777,017 of JBBPCS010000001.1, forward strand.
GAAAAGAGGACAAAAGCAGAGAAGAGGTCATTTGAGGGAGAAAGGAGGAGATAAGAGGTTTATATTTGAGGGACCAAAAGAAATAATTGAGATAAATGGTGGCAAGGAATGAAGATAGATCCCAATAAAGAGGAAATGGTAGAACTTTTATGAGGGTATGGACAGTAAAGTAAAATATCCTGAACTGCTGAACAGAGAAATAAATTAAATTATGACACATCAGCTTATAGCAAAACAGTTAAAACTGGAAAAAGAGGAGCGATATGTGACCTGGGTCAAATTTAAACCTGAGACTAACTATACTCCAGGACATCCAAAACCAATCCTTAATGCACTGTATATCACAACTTTGTTGTTGTTGTGCTGGCTCTGGGACTGACAACACAATGAAGTAACCCTATCTTTCCCATGGGGGAGAGAAGGATTCATCATCTTAGTGGGTGTCCTGTGTGGGAGAGGAATGGAGTGTAACACTGGGATATTAAATGTCTTGCAATAAAAAGAATTTAAGAACATAGGGAAAGGTTTGACCTCTTAAACATTTAATGGAAGTGGATTAGAGAGGGACATGACAGAAAAAAAGGAGATAATGATGGCGTGTCAGAAGAAAAGAAGAGAGGGTCAAATAAAGGTTTTGACAGAGAAAAAAATCACTTTGCGCTGGGAGAAGAATCTGTGAAAATGAGAAGTAAAAAAAGCAGAAAGTACAGTGTGTGACAAAGAAAATATTCTTACCAGGGAATTTCACGGCCTGGCAGTAGATGATGAGGTCAGACAGCTCCTGGGCAATCTGTCGACTCTCCTTCTTGTTCTGAGGGAGGTAAAACTCCTCGCCCAGCTCCATGTCAAACACCTACATGTGCAGGTAGACACAGGACATGGAAAAAATGGTTTTACTTGTGGATACACAGGCAGGAATTGCAGGGGTACATAACTTCCATGCCAGATTGCTATCCAAATTTCATACTTTTACATCATCAGCAAATTCAATCTAAACATGTATTTTCTTTTCTTAACCGGTTTCTGTGGACCCAAAATAAATTACTTATAAGCACTGGCTTGAATCCAAACAGCCAAAATACCCACTTGTAGTGTAGAGTATTTATGAAATGGCCTTTTTCTTCAGAATATTTTAAATTGTACAAGTCAAGTGATTCAGTGTAAGCACAACTGCAGCAATTAGGTCAGTGTATTACTGTAGTTTCTTACCTTTCCTTTGCTCTGCGTAGTGCTATCAGACTTCTTCATCCTCTTCGGTATTTCATCAACAGGCTGCTCCTCTTTATCTGCTGAGCTTTTCGCCTCTGGCTTGTCATCCAGGATGTTATCTGTGTAGAAAGTAGAGAGAATTATAGAAGCTCCCTGGTGTTAATAGGCAGCAGAATGGAAACAACAAGTCCTGGTTTTGAACTATATACAAACTGTCAAAAAACATTTTGGTAGTGTCACATAGGTTTAGAAGATCCAAAATTGGGCAAATAGTGGGTGGAACTGACTCCACATGAACATGAAAATGCAACAATCACTGATGAGATACCTACCAGTCAAGCAAGCATAGCAGACAACATTTGATACAGGAAACAAAAACTGGCCTGACGAACATCTATCCTGGATTTCAAATACTTTGCTAAATATAACTGGTGCAATGGAGTTGGTGTAACAGTTGCTCTTGATATAGTGTGTTAAATCACAAGACAAGACATACATCAGAAGAAATAAATTTAGCATCTGGGAACCTTACTTCTTGTGAAAACAAATTATTTTGTATTTTAGGAGAGGAGTTGTGTTTTTCAGAGCACTGAGTTGCCCGAGAGTTAACCGAAGCTTAAAAGTACTTCTGCGTTCGCTTCAGAATTCAACCATTATGTTTGTCGTTTGAAATTAGTTATGCCTTTTTCAGAGCACTGCAGGTGGGGACAATTACAGAATAATTATAAAGGGGAAAGCAGTTATCTGTATCCCTAACTACTCACAGATCCCATGAGCGTATTCCCAAGACAAATACCCACAAAGGTCCCTCCTCATTGATGTTCAAAGCTATGTCTATCAACTGTAAACAGCAGCAACAGTAGAGAGCTTCTCCCTATGCTCCCTTTCCTCCTACACTCTCATCGCAGCCAAAAACACAGAAAGAAACATATCAGCTTGAAAATGCAGAAGCTTTTTATCACAGAAAAACTTGTTTAATTCCTGGCATTTGGAATCTCTTTATTTTAAAAGGGTTTGGCAACAGAGTTGACCCAGACTGTCATCCTGTAGACAGTAGCCAGAGAAGTGAGTTGGACCAGACAGTGACTGGAGGGAGTTACCGTTAAACAAGAGTTTGAAATGCTGTTTTTGTATTTACTGGGACAGCTAATGTCAAGCACAAGCAGGAAGGGTAAATAGAGCCTTTCGAGGGTAGAGTGTGAATTATTTTGTCTAGCTAACTGTCTGATTTCACTGAAAATGGTTTCAAAACAGCACCACTGTACAAGGTTTAGACTAGAGAAATGTTGTTTGAAAGGTCTATGACCAGTAAGTTCTTCTGACAGGGACAAGCAGAGGGCAAGGATTAGAAGAGAGCAGTGCTGGGACTGGGACCGGGACAGGGTGTTGTTTAGTGTGGGGGCAGCGTAGGGCAGTGTAGGGCCTGAGAAACCAGATGGCTTTGTTTTGTTTCCCTGAGGAGCCTACCCAGCCACTGGCGAGGTCACACACAAATACAGTATGGAGGGGAGGAGGAAGGGAGGTGATGTGTTTGTGGGAGAAAAAGAAATCATGCAGATGGTGTTTTATTGTTAAAACGAACTAAAATTACCACACGTCTAATTTCGATGTCATTTATAATTACAGGTAGACAGTGGTCCCACAGTGCCCTGACTCTGTACTGCATTTACACAGCAGATGATAATTCTTCTGGTAGCTTGTTAAACAGCGCGGCAGATATACGGCAAAACATCTAAAACATACTGTATCAAAGAAGCAAGCCAAACACACAGACACAAACGCAAGACAAGCACAATTCCTACCACAGAGTGACACAATTTGAGTGCATATTAATATAGTCACTTTCATTGGCACATGGCACAAAAAAACTGCTGTAGCAAACTGAGAGCTATTACAAATACATAATGGTGATAAAAAGGGTACATAATAACAAACATTTAACAATTTAGTAGTGATAAATATGCTCTCATGGCACCCTGTGGGGATTCTAAAACCATTATGAACTAGAGCAATTACAAAAGGAGGGTCTAAACTTCTGTGCGCTTGTGCAAACCACACATTTGTCCTTATTTGATTAGCTATAGTGGACAGTTAGGGAGGATGTCTTGTAACAGAGGTCATCAGTTCAAGGCCTCAGTGTAAGCACATTAATTACATCTCAAACTGTGAAACAACACAACTTTCAGAATATTTTTTACCATCAAATGGATTGGATGGAATTAATCCAAGTTCCTCAACTGCTGCTTACCATGCACAGTAAATATCTATGGTACAGCAGAGCATAACCTGACGTCCACAAACAGCAGAAAGCTAGCAGCTATTACTTGCAGATCATTAATGCACATCTATATACAAGTGTTTCCTAGTAGTTATTTTGCAGTGGTAGTCAACCACAGCAAGAAAATTTGCAGCACGGACCCAAAATATTTTATTAAAACTCAATTGCAGGGTCCATATATTTGTAGTTTAAGAAGCCATTTTAAGATACTTAAATAAATCAGTGAAAGACCACCAGCTACTGCTGCAAAACAAAAGTAGATGGAAACACTGGTGCATAGCATCAGAGCTGTGCATTTACCTTCCAGGCCATACGAGGCAGTAGAGGCTGTGAGGACATCAGCTACGTGGAAAACAGCCATGAAAAAATAGGAAAGGAACGGAGTGAGAACAGAGTGTCAACATAAAGAGAGACTTCAGTGTTAAAAAAGAAAGAGACAGAATAAAAGTGTGAACAGAGACTGATTCAAGCCTTACAACATAAAAATCTACATATAATCTACGTGGTATTTTAGCCACAATCTCGGAAAATCTGGTGGGTCAAGTTTTTTTGTGTTGTGCCTTTTCTTCTTCTTACAGTTGTCCTTACCATCTGATAGAGACTCATAGTCATAGTCGTACTCGTCTTCTTCCTCTTCCTCCTCCTCGTTGGTGTGGTTGCCAGGCGAAGTAACCCCTGGTGACCCATTGCTAGCCTGGGCCTGCATGTGGGCAAGCTGGTGAGCCTGTGATCAAAATATTGTTAAAAAAAAATAGTGTTACAAAGTGCATGTAAAAGATTGCGTGCAAGAAGAACTAATATTTACATAGATATACCTGTATCTGATGTATGATCTATATCTGCCCATTACGTGTAAATATACAAGTTCTTATCTGCAGAGAAGCTGTAGTGTGTATACTGAAAACACATTATGTGTGGAGGGTAAACTGAGTGAAAATGGTGTGCTGGGGTGTACATTTGAGCACATTAGCATTTATTATTTATGTGCGACAGCACTCGAACAAACAGTGTTAAATACTAAATGTGCTAATGCTCACTGGAAGGCCATTTAAAGGGTGACTTATATAAAATATTAAATTATGTACATTTTTATGTGTATATGTGTAAACAGGATGTCTTTCTTTCTGCCAAACCTTTTGCTTAAGTATGTCCACCGGCGCCTGGTGCGCTTTGAGCTTCTTGTTCTTGAGGAGGATCCTCCCCCGCAGCTGCAGTGGCGACGGCAGGTGAGGGTCATCACTGAAGTCACTTTCAAAGAGGAAGCGTGTCACAAGACGTTCCCCAAACACCGTCTAAGGGATAAATATTCAAACATGATGCACAAGACATCAATAAATCACGACCAATAATGTGGCCAGAAAGTCGTGTCAAGTGAGAGGAGAGGCAAGAAGGAAAAGAGCTTTTATCAAAACAAAACAACATTTCAAATAAACAAGCCTGTGGTGACATAAGCTATCTGAACATGAAAGACTTTTCTTTATCAAGCCACAAAGAAGTCAGTCTCCAGGGAGGAGAGGATGCTGGGAAGTTTTGTTAGATGAAAGCAAGATGATATTCCATGATGTATCTGTCATGCCCAGATATGTGCGGCATTTTAATACATCTTAGAAAAAAGAAGAAGAAAGGGAAAGTTGTAGCCTGAAGATTAGAACAGAAAGCCTCTGGCTGGAAATCTTCCAGCTCAAATGCCCACAGCAGCTGAGAAAATCTGGACAGACAAATGAGTGGAGTACTACCTTTACTTAGACAGTGCTGTTACACATGCCATTGACGAAAACGTGGTTGTACAAGAAACGAGACTACTTGAAGATGTAGGTGCATGTAATTTCCAAAAGATAAAGCACGGTATTGCTGAAAGAGAAGCATGAGTGCTTATATATACTACCTAGAAAGTTTTGGTGTTTAGTCTATAACATCTGAAACAATTTTAAACAATAATTTTAGACATATTTGCTGTCATACCTTGAAGATTTCAGCCATCTTGCGTTGCTGTGGGAGGGAGCAGTGGTTCTCTATGGACAGGATGACGGGCATGTCGGAATTGACAAATGCAGACCGGTTAACTGCTTCCACCACATCCTGGAGGATCATGGGAGAGATTCAATTTGTTGAAACAGCACTCCAAGTCAAATTAAAGTCAATAAAATTCTATGGAATCCAATACTAATGAGATCTACTGTAAAAGCCCTTCGATACAACATCAAATAAAACACAGGTGTTTGAGGGCTCTGATTCCTCCATCTCTGATCACATAAAATAAATTATATTGATGTGGCCCTCAAGAGTAACCAACTGATGAAATAAGGTCAGTTGATGTGTATTCAAAAATATCACATTTGTTTGGTTTACTAAACTAACAGAATTTATGTCCGGACAACTGTTGTCAAAATAAATACCTCATATAGCAGTACAATCGCGTTGGGCGTTATGAATCAGTTGTAGGAACTTCTGCCAAGTCCATGCAAAGAGGCATGGGAGCAGAAAGCAAGGAAAGGCAGTGCTTGGATTATTCATATGTACTTCTAACCTTAAAAGGTATCTTAGTGGTGAGTGTGTGTCCATGATAAATAACTGGCATGCCATCGTCTCCATCCCAACAGTCCAACTCGACACTCCTGCAGCCTTGCAGTAGCACCTGGTGTACACACACGTACAAAATAAGAGTTATGTTTTGAAAAAAAACCTGTTAAAATACTGTGAAAAAAATTGTCTCACTTACCTGACTGTAAAGCTCAACGGAGGACTCTCCTTTGAGCTGGTGCCCAGTCAGATAGGTGTTGTGAGAAGACTCAATGTAGTAATAGGACAGAGGATACTGCAGCTCCTCTGGGTTAATCTGGGATTCCTCAATACGAGAGGCAAAGTTATCCTTATCCATCAGGAACCTGGTATGGAGAGAGGAATAGTTAGCAAACAGTCACTAAGATGTTTATCAAAATGTACTACATAAACATGCCTTGCAAAGTTTATTAGGCAACGTAATTTAAAAAAGAACTGTCGCTGTTTACTGATACAGTATGTTTAATTCAGTATATAGTTAAAATGTTTTTTTCAGTGCTGACATAAACATATGATGTATTTTGAAATATTTAAATTTTTTACTCCACCTTGAAAAGCCTTCAAATGACATCCAACCCATTTGTCTCATGCTTGATGAGGGCTCAAATTTCTGCAAGGCAAAACAAAGAAACAATTTACTATTATTGATCAACAGTCCCTTCTCCTTCCTTGCGTCTCAGGTTTCTTTTCATTCATCTGGTGAATTCACAAATCTACAGTATGTCAGGCGTTTTCTCTTCCTTCTCTCTATCCCTTATATGTCTTCCATCTCAAGCATGTCTCCATCCAGCCCATGTTAAATACATCATTTTAGTGCTGTCCCTCCAGACTCTACCTGTATAATGCTGAGAATCTCGTCGTAGCTCAGGTGCTCTCTCTGACAGTTGACTAGGAAGTCGTTGAGCTGAGGGATAGCCAATCCCAAGACACCTAGCGATACGTTTTCTACTCCTGTCCCATTGGTCACAATGCTGGCTGCTGCAATGGCGTCTGAGATCTGCTTCTGGTTGTCAGACATCTGCTGCCTCGTCCGGATAAATAGGCCGAGATCAGAACCATTGCGGGTTAATAAGTCTAGGGTTTAGGCAAGAGGGAGGGAGACAGAAGAAGGGGGATGACGTGGTGCTTCTTCACATGTTTTTGACTGCTGAAAATATATAAATGAAAGTAACTGTTTGCTACCAAGGTCTGGCTGTAGCCCCGTGTCTTTGTCGTCTATCCTGAGGTTGGTGTAAAGAGGAGCAGACTCTGGACTTGAACGACTGCAGGGGACAGCAAAGGTGTCAAACAGCTCCTTCAGGTCCTTCCTGCTTCGGATACTGTGGAGGAAACAAAACATGGCCAAGTTAGTCCCATTTTAGCTTTGTTGAAGACTAAATGTGACCTTGTTTTGACTTCAGAGAGGTTGAACTTTGGATCAGTTTACCCAATTGAAAATACATGTAATTACATCTATATTTCTTTCAAAGGCCAAATAAAAAGTTACATTTATAGACATTTATATGTTGTTTTGCTTTAAAGGCAGGCATCCTTTGTTTATATCTTGCTGTACTGTGTTTCTCAATGTTTGTAATGTTTGAAGAGTTGTTTGAGTTGTCAAATGGCTACATATAAAACATCTCCGGTACCATCTTTGAAAAATGAGCAGGATTTTTGAGAAGTTAATTTGCGAAGGGTACTGTACTTCCATTTTCTCCACATAGCTGAATTCAAGTGTGGAATTCAAAAGGAAAATGCTGGGCAGAAGATGAGAGGATACACTACAATCTAAGAAATGTGGGAGGACTGGTATGAGAATAATCCTCAGCTTATGGAGGCAAAACACTGTTTCCTTTCATTTGACAGGGGAAAATATTATGAGAACTAAATATTATAAAGAGAAGAATCATTGGGAAAGTATGATAACCTTGATAAATGTTTGTTTAATTCGTTTTATCATGCTGTCTTCAGCTGCTATTGATAAAAACACAACAATTATATAACAAGAGGGAGTGAGATGGCAAAAATGCACATGACACATACATCAAGGCTTCAGGCCATTACATACAACCAGAAAAATGTGTTCCAAGTTTTAGTTTTGCAAGATAACACAGAAACATATTTATGTTACGTGAATCTCTTCACGCGAATCTTACTTGACTTACATGACTAAAAGTGTCAAAAAAGAAAAAGCAGGATCTAGTAGAATCATTATTGGTATCTACCTGAATGACTTGAAGAGCTCAACAAACTCAATGAAGCTCATCGTGCTGTCAGATATCATGAGATTCTGGAAGCCTTTGAAACAGCCTTTACCTCGACCGTGCCATGACCTGCTGCTCCATGCCCTACAACCCACAAAGAAAAGGCAAAATATCTCAACCTGAATGAAAAGGGAAGGTTTAAGATGTCAAACTTTCACACCTCCAGTCTTCTCATACAGTACAGGTATAGTCATACCCCGGCTGTGCCTTGGCTGTTCCTGAGAGGATCGGAGAGGACTGCGGGCGGGAGTGGTTGGACCCGGCCATGCTGGAGGAAGACGAGGAGGAGGAAGAGGAGGAAGAGGCTAGCAATCCAGGGCTCTTACTGGATGAGAGGGAGAATGGTCCAGGAAAGCCGTCTTCTATGGAGGCAAAGAGAACTGAGGGTAAATAAAAATCATACACACAATACAGTATCACAGGAAATGATCAGCTAAGATTCACAATAGCCCTGTCAATGTCACCTGGATCTTCTGGGTCAATACTGTCAGACTCTGGTCCATTTCGATACAATCCCTCCTTACAGCTCCGCGTTTTTCTGGAAACCATCTCGTCATCGGTGGCATCCCCACTGTCTCCCTGTGTTGTGTGGTGCAAACACACGCTATGTTAAAAACAAACTACATCTGTGTTAGCTGGTAGGTTTAACTGTCCTAAAAGTTGTAATATTATAGAAAACGGCAGAAATCAGAGTCCTGTAAAGGCTCTTAACATGTCAAAATCCAGTCTATTGTTAAGCACTACAATGTAAAGAAAACAGTTGAGCAGACTGGCCTGAAAGATCACAAGTACATCTGCAGGCAAACATGTTTTTGACCAAGACATTGAAATTTTACCCACTAGCCACCCACAAAAAATCTCATCATCATACACTGACCCTGACGAAGACCTTCTTCTTCTTCTTGGTCTTATCATTCATGCTCAGAGGGCTGTTTTTCTGGTTGGCAGGTTTCTCCACTCCACCTGTGCCCATGTTCCATCTCCGCCCACCAAACAACTCAATGGCTTGGGCTAATGTAGGGCCTTCGTACCTGCCATCCTCCTAACAGAGACAAACACAGAGGATTAGAGGGACATGAAGGAAGATAGGCAAGAATATCTCAAGACATTTAGGAAAATAAAGTGCAAAAGTATTGTCAAGGGAGAACAAATTTACCTGATACAAACTGACATACTGCCTCCTCAGCCACTGCAACCTTTGATCAGGAAACTTCTTCAATTTTCTTGTTGCGTTCACCAACTCTGACAGGCCCTTGTGGAGCATTTGTGCTGTGTGGTTGGGGGCCACAAAGTGCAGGAGTCTAATGGCAGAAGTTAGAAGATTAGTTAAAGTACTTAGTAATGGTGAGGTGTTTTACCAATGTACCAGTATAGCAATGCACCAGTGGTGAAAAAGTGGATTTCATAGCAGGGTGCTGGTGTTGACATGGCACTAACCTGTTGTCGGTGGTACTGACACCGTAGAGGAGGCTGAGACCGTTCTCCTCCACCGTCATCTGGCTCAGCTTGTTTTGCAAACACACAGCATGAACGTCCACTCCCTGATGACCCAGAAACACTGCCTGCACATTCAAATAAACACAATATTATGAATATTTTAAGTGCAATCTAACATGTGACTGTCAAATGTTAGTCAAATACAAAACTGGTTACTAATCCAACAGGATAGATTAATATTCTTACAATGCACATTTGAGGATTTTTAGTAGTAAATGACCATATTTAAAACAATGCAACTCAATTTTCTGACATTGATGTAAATTTTAAAATACATTTTTAAAGAATTAAAATCTCTACGCAATATTATAAATGAAGATTTTTATAGTGTAAATACCCAACCGATATTTTTTTTTCAACAAACCTTCACCACTCCAAGGTCCAAAAGGCCCTCTGCCAGTCCTGCTACTACAGTCTGTCCTAATCCCAGTGGTGGCTCTGTGGGGGAAGCCCCTCCGCTCTGAGGCTTACCTACCATAAATCAACACATTTACGATATGTTTGAAATGTAGTAAAGGCATAGGAAATTGAGCTACATTTAGAACTAGTTTAAGTTCAAGTGTGCATTACAAAAGACACGGCGCTTACCTACCTGCCGTGAATAAACACATTTACAATATGTTTGAAACATAATAATGACACAGGAAATAGGATTTTATTTTGTTGATGCCTGTTTTCTAATTGTATGAAGAGTAATGGGCTTGTGTATGTGAGGGATAAGCATCGTAAAATTTACTGATAAATCTTTTCAGCAGTTCTTTCAAGTTCATCTTAACACATTCACCTTAACAAATCCAAACATGCCACACTCCTTGTAAATAACCCTTGAGAATTAACAATGATAAACTAACTTACTGCTGTAAATTATATATATTATGGATACAAAAAAAGTTTGAATAATACAAACCCCAGATAACAAGCTTGTAAGCGAAACAAAATTTTTTAAATAAAAATTAATAACAGGTGGTTCCCAAAAGGGGGAGAAATCCATGCATTTTAAATTATATTGATTTTTTAAAATAATAGTTTTAATTTACTCCAGGTGAGTGTTGTGTTGTCAGGTTGCAGTCGCAGCAGACATCGAGCTGTGAGGTGGCTGTCCTGGTCAAAGTGGATGACTGTAGCCCCCTGCAGCAGAAACTGGTGAACGTCTGGTTGTAGCGACAGCACGTACCTGCAAAAGGAAAATACAAAAAGTGTGGATTGTCTGTTGAGTTATCTATGGGTGTGTATGTGTGTGCGTGTGTTTCTTACCAGGGAATTAGCTCAGTGCCATGGCTGAAAGCTCTATGTGTTTCCTCAGTCCCCTGAAACTCTACCTCTTTCACCACCGGCTCAGACGACAAGTCGCCCTCTGAATCTGACAAATCCCCCACCATGAATCTGAAGACGGATAGAAGACAGGAAAAAGGTTAAAAAACAACCTAAATTTAGCATCTGAATTTCCGGGTAGTGCACTGGTTGAACAAGCAAAAAAGCCTCATGCATTTGTCATTGCGCATTCCTTGACTACTTAATAAGTTTCTACTCCCACTGCAACTTTAACCATGTTAATGATAATGTTCAAACTCCTGGCCCCACTTACAAGACACGATTTGATTCTGGTGGCATCCTAAATGAATGTGAACTAGAATGGGAGGAGGACACAGAAGGAGGACAGGAATGAGATGAATTAAGAGCAGACAGAGAGATTTCTACATAGTTCTCAGAAAGGAATAAAACAGTACAAAGAGGATGCCACTGGGAAAGATCAGGAATACAGAAGAATAATTCCTAAACCTCTGGAGTAAGAAAGATAATATTTATCTGTATCCCAGTACTGACAAATGGACACCCTAACCCTAGCCACAATGAAATAGAGTTGTTATCCTGAGCTCTAACATGACATAATAACTCAGAGTCAGAGAAAACTGTCTAGGAACACAAAGAAAATAATCCAGGTTTCCTTAATACAAACAAGCTTAAAATGAAATAAGTTTTCTAACATTTTCACAACCAAATTCCAGCTTATGCCATTAGCTATTTTCCACCAGTGTGCTGATAAGTACCAGAGCTCTGTTCCTTCCTGTCCTGACAGGAAACTAACCTGTTATCTGTTTTCTCTGTGACAGAGGAGTTTATGTGATCATCACCTCACCTCAGTAACAATCTGCAAATGTGTTCCTTTACAAACCCATTATCTTGTGCTGTTTATCTTGTGACCGGGTATAAAATACCAAACAATTTAAAAATGTGCTGTGAAATTTTCTTTTAAGCAGCACATATAACGTAGAGTGACATTAAAGCATCCATATCACAAAGTGTGATTAAGGCAGAAAAACCTGCTCTACACACTATACACAAAATAACTTTTACATTAAAACAAGATGCCAGAATGAAGTACAGTTAAACCCCAGTAAACATTAGGGGAAAACAACTGCATTATGCAATCAACTGACACACGATGTCCCAGTGTCTTGATGCACATGTTCTGTGCCATTTGATACTGTACTATTTGGACTATATGTCTCAAAAGCTTGGTCACAACTTGCGCAACATCCCCCACACTCAGAGATCATCCTTCAGCTGGTTGGGTTCAAGACCCTGTGACAGGAATGATTCACCCCTTATAAGGTATCTTTAAACACACATTTTTCATGGGAGCCCAAGCTACTTTTTTGTCCCTGATGTGGCATAAAAAAAAGCAAAAAAAAAAAAAAAAAAAATGAGGGAAAAAATGGGTGACTGACTGATTGCAGCAGCGATCCCTGAAGGAGTTGTTTCTGGACGCAGGAGATGGACCAGTAGAAGAGGGACTGGTGGATGCCTCATCCGTATCCTCTACCTCCAAACTACGATTACAAGATCTGAGGAGCAGAAAGAGAAGAATCAGCGGGGAGTCAAGCACAAGTAATTTTGAGAGAGTAAAAAACGGAAGACACACAGCATAGTCTTTATTTTTTAACACGTTTTTAAAGGATGTAGTGTACCTGATAATCTGGAGGATGTTGCTGACAGTAGCTTCTTTCTCTGTGACGTGTAGACCATCTGGACCAGACCGCGACACAAAGTTGTGCTGACCACTGTAGTCAGACACAAACTAGAGAGAGAACAGACAGAAAAACGCAGGATTAATTCTACTAATACGATGTCTGATTTTTACTGCTGGGTTTAGTTTCGCGAGATGTGTGTATGTTTGTTCAAGCGTGTGGTTGTTCTTTATGTACCTCTATTGAGTCCTCTGTATTGTCTAGAGGTGGTTTGAGGCTGATGATGCTTGCTGTCCCATCCAACGCGTCACTAAGCTCCTTCAGAAAAACCCCACAGAAAGGCACCACCTATGGTGTAGGGACATCCCAGTGGTCAGGTAAGTAAGAAATAATGTGAACAATTAGAGTCATGAAACAAATACATTCTGACTTAACGATGTAATTTAGGACATATTAGACCATTCCCAAATGTCACTTGCATAAATAACGACCTACCTTGCATCCTGGGATATTGAGAGCTCTGGTCACGACCTTCTTGTACTCAGAGGAAGACTCATGCTGAGCCATGGCATCCTTTAGGCTCCGCATGGTCTCGATGTCAGACTGGTCCATAAACTGCCACATCTTCAGCACCTTACGGGACCTGGAGGACAAAGAGAGTCAGTTGGTAAAAACTGTTTGTTTTTTTTAAACAAAACATAAGAAAAAAAGATAGTCATGGACATGTCTGCCTACAGTATAAGATATTTGACTTATGTGTATGTGTGTGCCTTAAAACCTGAGTCCAGCCAGGAACTCCATGACACTGTTGTAGTTTCCCATGTTCCAACAGCATTTAGCGACATGGACCAGGTAGGAGAAAACCTCTCTCTTCTCCTCCATGGACCCTGCTGTCAGGATCAGCCACGTCACCCATGAACTGACCTGTTGATACAGAGATTACATAATACAATATTTCTGAAAGTTACTATCACATTAAAGATGATACGCATATCTTTATACACTTGAGGGCCTTTTTTGCAATTTATAGCCATTTTAATATTCAAAATAATATATACACTTTTTTTTTTAAAAAGACTAGAAAAAATGAGTCTTTGCTGATGATAAAATATCTCATAAGCCTTACTACTGGTACAATGTTCTGCATGTAGCTACATGAAAATGTTTTAATAGTGGACATTTCTGATTGGACAATCCAATTCAAGGTTGACTTCACGTACCAAACCACAGGATGACTTTTAAGTGTGTTACTGCAAGGCTGTTACTAGGTGGGTTAAAACCCAGTGAACAGGCAAAGTCCACAGCCAAATGATGGTCAGTGTAACCTATATTGTGTGCGGTCTTACTCGGTCTTACTTACTCACTTGCTTATCTCACCTTTTAATTTCTGGTCTGGCAATCTGTGTCTAAAGTGGTAATGTATGCAGAGTACCGTGTCAGCTGGCCACACACACACACACACACACACAAGAAAAAATGCGATCAGATATCTATCAGCTGCACTCTGTCTCTGCACTGACTGGCCTCTTGCACGCGTAAAACACAATGGAAGAGCCGGATATGTATCAGGGTCAGCTTCCTTTCACATTCTCTGCATCTTACACACATACATACACACACTAACTCGCAATACAGGAAAAGATCAGATTTCAATCTGGCTGCCTCTTGCTCTCTAGTGTCTCTATGGGTTAAAGCCTCATGAACATATTCACGCACACATAAAAGCACACACACTCAAACTCCCTAACCCCCTTGCAGGTGGTAAAAAACCTCCCCCTGGCCCAGAGATCTATTACTGGGTTATGTAAGGATCTGCAAAGCCGACCACACTCTGACTTCATAGAGACTAAATAAAGCCACACACGCACACACTGACTCAAAAACATGCAACAAAGTACTCACAGGTAAGGTGTTTGTTTGACGTTGTGACGAAACACTGGCAAAATGTGATTTTTTACGTCCCCACTGACTTTTCAAAGAATTATTTCACAATCAAGCACAGAAATCATACATAATGCATACAACCAAACCCTCTGCCCATGTACAGAATACATCTTATACTTAACAAGTATAAGACAACTGACTCACATATCAATCTCAGGCACATACCGTATATATATACAATTTAACACACAGTATATACAGACATCTTAGATATGAGTTTGTCCATACACAGAACTAACTTCATGAACCGAATCGATAGTCTTAATAAAATGCAGAATTTTGTTTGTCAGGCCCTAAAAAACGGGTTTACCTAATTTCAAACTCACTTATATTAATAGTGTTATGATTTGTTAAGTCTCACATGTTCTCCCTATCCAATATGAGTGAAAGCACACTAGAGATAATGCATTCCTGCGTGATAGAAGCGTGGGCATGAGGAGGGCTGGGGGTTGGGAAGGTTACTGTTAAAATATAATTCATTTCAGGCAATTATCCGTCTCCTCCGAACTGCCTAATGTAACATTGAAGTTAAAGCTGCACCACTTTTACTTCAAATCCTACAAAACACATATTACGCAGCTGACAAAAATTCAAATGTACCAGCAGTTGGGGTTAAAAGTTTATTCACGACCTTGAAAACAACAGTTGAGAATACAACATCACGACAAGGTCAACTTAATAGTTCCTCTCAAGCTTTCAATCACATCACACTGCCTATACGCCTGTTTATTACAGACTTGTGCATGCTCAAATTTCCATTTCGTCTAAGCATTTTAAGTGTTCCATCTCCATGTTGAGATGACGATAATGTGATATGATCGAAAGCTACAAACCAGCTACTTATGATGGGGCTGTTTTCTCAACTTTGGTTTCCAAGGACAAGAATGAACTTTGAACCTCAGCTTTTAAGTCAACGTTTTTATTATTTGAACATGCAAATAATAAAAACCTTGAACATCATCATCTATCAACTGTAATTAATATTGTCAATACACTCATACAATAAAATACTAAATTAATTCAGTCCACAAATACTGTTTCATCATACAAAATTGCACAACCTCATCTTTGTGTTGAAGTCACTATAATTAAGCAGGTGACTTTTTTAATTAGCTGATTCTATTATTCACAAATTTTCCTCTAACGTATCACTTTTGTCAGACAGATAAGAAAATCAGCCCTGCAGCAGGCGAGGATGTAGGGTGCATGCTAGAATCTACTGTATATGACTTACTGACTAACAGGCCTGCTGCCCTACAGTCTCTTATCTGTATCTCCCCTGCAGTGCAGGATGTAGGCACCTTGCGTGAAAATCTGCTATCAGTCACTTCTAGTCAGCAGCTGGGTTGAGTTACAGTCACCACTCTGACAGTCTGCAAAGTGACTTTTTGAATCATCACAGATCAAAGCAGTGTCGAGAGAAGGCATCTCATCTGATATTCCAGATACCAAAAGTGTGAACTCAGTGTTGTGCATGAGAGATAATAGACAGGAAATTAAGAGATACTATATATAGAGAGAGAACGTGTAATGGCACAGAAGAGCAGAAAAGAGCAAACAAGGGACAAGGACAGACAGGAGTTGTGCGAAAGGTTTCCTCAAACAACAGCCTCCCTTACATACAAAGCAAAGGTGTTATCAATGGCAGCTTCAAAAAATTCAAACACACACACACACACACACAACGAACCACAGTTATGTACAAGCCGATCCCCCCTTGGATGTTTGGGTATGTGTCTATCTGTCTGTCCGTTTCCATCAGTGCATGTGTTATTAGTTGAAATACAAGGGTCAGTTTCTCCTTGATACATGAATTATATAACCAAGGTTGACAGGGAACTATTACAAACTCAGCGCAAGAGCACATACTGTACTCGCTCTGTCAAAGCTAAACGCTATGGACGGACACAAAGGGGCCCAAACTGCCCACCCTTCCAAGTTTCTCTTGCTGTGCTATTCTCTTATCTTTCACTCCCATACATGGCTTGAAAATGAACAGAATCGAAAGCATTTGATACTTTTTTGGGGAAAAAATGGATTTAAATTTACAAAATGTTGTCCGTCAAGTGTGAGGAAAGAAATCAGACCCTAAAGCTAATAATGTAATGTCTCCAGACTGTGGATCCAGTCCAGGAGAGTGCTGTCAGTTCTTAACCAGGATGAATTTAACCCTTGTAGTGAATATCTCTTTAGAACATATCTTTTTTTTTTCTTTCTTTTTTTAAATCCTAGGAAATATATTGCTACATAGTTACTTTAAATACCTGAAATATTCTATTTGACACCAAAACCCCAATAAAGATTACATTATTTTAAAGAGGGCTGCAACTAAATAATTTTCATTACCAAATTAATATTTTCTCAATTAACTGAAATCAGTAAGAGGCAAAAAAGAAAAGAAAAAAAAGCAATGAATCAGAAGTTCAATCAAAAGATTTTCAGTTCAAATTCATGAAATTTACATTAGTTTGACTTTCATCTTACATTTTTCCACAACCTTCCCAAACATAAAAGGTAAATAATATCAGTTGTTAGATAAAACAAACCAATTATTTTTATGTCATAAAATAACAAGAAATTAATAGTATAAAAATGGTGGAAAGAAGACAAAAAACATAAGAGCACAAAACATAGTATATACCTGTATTTCCATTTGAAAAGCTGAAATGCATTTTGTAATGGTCGTCTTTGCCAAATTTGTTTCTTAACTGCTTAAATTAAGTGATTATAAAAATAGTAAATAAATAGGTTGTTTTTTTTAGTTGATCAACTAATCATTTAATTGACTCATCAATTAAGCCTGATTCCTACTAATGCAAATAATTGTTGTAGTCATTCAAGAATAACTGTCCACTATCACTCAGGAATCCCAGGAAAACTAATCCAAACCATGGTTTACAGTCAAAGCTAAAACAGAACATACAGACAACATCTCATCTTCTTCTGAGAATGTCATCATTTAAGGCCACTTCAGGGCTTCAACTGTGTCTTCACAGGGAGGATCACTGTTGTCATTTAACTCCATTGTGCCCATATATGGCTAGAATGCACATTTGGCAGACTATTTTTTTGTGTGTGTCTCCTCTCGCTGACTTAAATGAAAACCAGCTGATGTGAAAGGCATGCTACTTAAAGATGACATCATCATTTCCAATCAATCTCTCCCTCTCTCGCTGTCTCTTTCTCTTTCTCAGCAGTACAGTATTGTGATTGTTTACTCTCCAAGTCATTCACCAGAAAAGACACAAGGGGAGAGTAACTTTAGTGAACTTTCACCACTGTGAGTGTGTGCACTTGTGTACACACACTTCAATCATGAGTTGATAAGTTGATATGAGTCGCACGGCAAATACAAAAAGGCAAGACGAGCTGAAGGAGGCTGCTATGCTTTTCAACCTTTCACATTCAAGTCAAATTGCAATGCACACACTTTCACCACCTCTGATGATGTCATTAAGGGGAGGTCAGCAATATTTTCCCAATATACATGAGAAGTGCCCTCTTTCAACATGAATAACATCTCTATAAGGTCTTGTTTTAAAGAACAACGCATGCGGGAGTCACACCATTAAGCCATTCCACATAGTTTGCTGATTGGTATCACTGGTATGGGACAGTTCACCCCAAAATCAAAAACACTATTCTATCACTATATTTAGATTGTTTAGGTGTGAGTTGCCGAGTTTTAGAGGTATTGGCTGTAGAGACGTCTGCTTTCTCTCAAATAAAATTAAACTAGATGGCACAAAAAGAATACATTTGGAAAACTCAAAAGCAATGTCTCTTTCCATAAATCATGACAGGGTTACTCCAAAAAAAATCCACAGACCTTGTTGTGAGCAGTTTCATTTAGGATCTATTTTCTTTGCACTAAAATACACCGTAGAACCCTGCAGACAGAAACATGCATTTACTCATGGACGAGAGGCTCGTGTTTGTGACAGAGAGGAATGGAAACATTAGTGGTGTCCTCCTCAGCTCAGCTATAACGTCAGTTTTGTTAGCTTAGGTAGCTAGCCTCTCATTCATAGACACACACTTCTTTCCGAGCGGTAATACGCTGTAGTTAATAAATAAATAGAAAAAAAAAACATGATAACCCCCAAAACACACACATTTTATATAAGCAGACTTCTAAGACTCACCTCATTGAACCGTGCCACCAGGTCTTCCACAGCGTTACTTCGCTGAGCACTCTGAGAAGGCATGTTGGGCACCGACAGAGAGGCCTTAAGATTTGGATGGCGTTTAGTTTGACACTCAGGACTGCCCAGGTCTCGAGTGAGGAAACAGAGGTAGTCTAAGGGAAAGACCTGCAGACAGACACAGTATGGAAGAGACAGACGAGTGAATTATTAACTAATTATTAACTGCAAGCTTAGAAATAAACAAAATTTTAGTGCTTGTGAGCATCAAATATAGATTCATTTCTGCTTAGAAAACCTCACTAGCATACCAACACAATACAATAAATATTCTTTATATTTTTGACCCAGATATATGTGTGTAAGTTCATCCAACCCGTTGGTAGAGCTGCTGCTCTTGCTCGGTGAGGATACAGGCGATCTCCTCTGGGAACTGAACAAGGTGGCGCATTTCTACCAGCTCCTTACTGATCCCGCTGACACTGGGAGAAAGAGAGCTGCTGCTGGTCATACTGTTGGCCAGCTGACGTTCTGGATTGACAGATAAACAGGAGCAAGAGAGACAGAAAAGGAGAGAAACCATGAATTTTACATCACTGATCCTACTTTTTCCACATGCAATATAAGCATCTAACATCTATTTGAGGTGTACAGTGAGAGAAAAAGGTTGAATGTGTAGAAGCAGCGTGAAAGTGATGAAGAGAAGGTATCAAGTACACAAGGACAGCAGAGACAGTTGCTGCTCATACAAGTAAAGACATGGAAGAAGAACAGAAATCTGAGAGAGGGATTAAAAATGAGACATGATTTACTCTAATGTTTCACTTTCTCCATAGAAGTTTGAAGCCTCAATGAAATGTGTGTCTGTTTTTCAGGATTAGGATGTCTCAAGTCTCCTGACCCATAAATCCCTTCATACTGTCCACTCTCTGCTCCGACCAGCCAAAAGAAGTCTGCACACTTCACCCTCGAGAGGTAAACAGCATTGATCAGCTGCTGGTTCCTGTGTTTAGATTTCAGTCAGGTCCATTAGTCTGTCTGTTTACACACATACACGCACACACGCGTCCTCATCTCCGCTAACAAAGGACTAATGGACAGTTTCTTCACTAGTGTTGGAGCTGCCAGGTACACATACTGTACATTGTCTGGATGAATGCCAGATAAACTAACAAGCTCTTTTCACTGCAGGAGCTTTACCGGGAAACATTTGAGGGACTGTCACTGGGAAATAGTCTCTACCCTCCCTAAAGTCCCTTCTTTTAAGAAGAGTTTTCCAGAGGTGAATGTTGCTGACTGCTCAAACTCAAGCCAAGACACTGCTCCTTGACACTGCAGAACATTTATTCCAACAGAAACAAGCAACAGTAAAATACCATCAAGACAAGGAGATGTAAAGTACATCAAATAGAATGAACACCAGGAATTAGACAGAGTCTGTCTGGTCATTGTGAACTGTCATATGCACAGAAATCTACCTATCCCTTCTCCTGCAACCAGACACATAGAAAAAAGTGTATGCATATATGCAGACACAGACTTAAAGGTCGTCCCTGGAAACCCTTGAGATGTGCAACAGGTAGCCATGGCAACAGCAGTGACTGCTCTGCAGAAAAAATAGCTTATTTACACAGTTTGATTTGTGGATCCGGCCTCACAGTTTCTGTAATGAACTCTCGCTCTATGTGTGTGTGTGTGTGTGTGTGTGTGTGTGTGTGTGTGTGTGTGTGTGTGTGTGTGTGTGTGTGTGTGTGT
>JBBPCS010000001.1:10818155-10893848 GCA_037974645.1 Hollardia meadi
CCCCACACACACACACGCACACATTTGACAAATCATAAATCTACTCCCCTAGGCCTCCTGACCGTGACAGTCTCCAAACTTCTGGAGTGAAAACACGCTGACAGTCCTTTCTGAAAACACGTCCATTAGCCCTGTAGTGAATTGTAATAGGCCGACAGCAGGTCTGCTTTTTCTCAACTGTCTTTTTCCTCATTCCTTTTGACTTTTTTTTTCTTTTGCCTTTTTCCTTGTCTTTTTAGCCTTTACTGTGTGCGCTGTGTGGAATAGTATTATCTCTTTGTCCCTGTTCCATTTATTCCAGGGTCTGGATGGATGGGTGGATGAAGTAGCAGACTAAGACAAATTTTTTTTGAGTTCTACATGCATTGGAACCCGTACAAAAACACTTTATTTCTGTTTTAGTCTCAGTCACACATATTTGAAGCAGTTGTTGAGGGCTGAACTTAATTAAATGTAGGAATCCTCGAACATCATGTAATTTGTGAGTGATGAGTTCCGGGAGGGTTAGGGACTTTAAGGTTATTGAAGCACTTTGTCTCTCGGAAAATGAGGGGAACTTTATAGCAGGGCCACATCTATGAGGGCTGGTGAAGGGAACTCGTAATTTTTTGTTTTGCAAAATGTGATCGAGTTTGGCTCTCTGGATAAGGGGGCAAAAATATGCTGCTGACATTAAAGTTGATGAGAAGGGGTTATTAGCCGACCTAGTTTTTTCCTCCCTTGAAGTGTGACTGGCTGCTCTTTGAAACTCTCCCTGTAGACTCCGAAGCTGGCGATGAGCCAGAGGGCCAATCAGAAGCTGACCACTGGCGAGGACCCGCTCCTGCGGTGGAGGAAAAGTCAAGGTGAGGTTAACAGCTAATGTTCATATTAAACCACACCCAGTAAGCTGCTGTAAGACCAGCAGAGACAGGCTTTACCACTTACCCTACATAAGTTACAGACCTCTATATAGCACAAGCATTTAGACCACTTAGATACCCTACACAAAGCTGTTCTGAACTGTCAGGAAAGTCACTAAACCTTTAACCTGCCCCCGTCACGCTTCTCCTGACATTTAGAGTTCTGCTCTCAGAAAGGAGGCAGTGTTTACTCAAGCACATATACAGTATATGACTACAACTCAAGACACTTTCGATGAAATGTAATGATGGTGCTTCTAACTCATTGCACTTGCTATAAATTCCTTCAGCACAGTATTAACAGGGTTCTATCCGATATGGTTCCATGATTTATGCAAGAATAATTATGTTCTAGATGAATATCATGTTATTTAATTGTAAAAAACAGAACCATCATGGAGAACATAAGGAAACACCTTGCGTCAGACTGATAGCTACTCCTTTGTTACATTCAGTTAAGTACATTAAGTGCCTTTCTGAGGTACTGTATGTCATCTCATGAGTTATGTCTTTTTTTGCTGCCCACCACTATTTATTTGTTTGGATTCTGTACCAATGTTGGCACACCATTTCATGTTATCTAGAGTTAGAACAAAATGTAAATGAGATGAAAAGGCACGGCGCTGACACTGCCAGTTATTCAGGGACCACCCATACAAAGCGTTTAACAGCCTGTGTCAACGCCGTGCATGACAGGAACTAACACTTCTGTGATTTTCTTTGTTGTATCTGTCTAGGGAGGAGGAGTTTGATGAGTACTTTGAAGACATGTTTCTTTGACTGCTGGAACCAGCTGCAACCCTACTGTGACAACACTTCCTTCTGCGTGCCGCTGACATTAAGCATGTTCTGTTTGAGTGTGCTTGAGGTCTTTTTCTGACTGTATGTTTCAGTACCGCTACAGAAATAAACCTAATGTTTATCCTGCACTGTCAGTCTTGGATTTGCTTGTTTGTCACCACACTGTTTCAATCCCACCAATATCACGGAAAAAAAACAACAACACATAATTCAAAATGGTGTCAGCCATGGTAGCAGCGTGGTTCTACAGATGTCAGTTTGGATGGATTCCCATAACACGTGGTGCAGGCATTTATGTCCCTTTGGGGTGAATTGTAATTACTAAGTAAGCCTGCCTTAATGTTTTCATCTAGAGCCAACATCAAAATTGGCATTTCCATTAGCCTCAGCTGTACTTTGTGTTTAGCGCTAATTAGTATTAGTTTGCAAACATGCTGATAGGAACATTGTAGACAGTCTAACATTAGCTTGTTGCCATTGTCATTGCTGATTGTAGCATTTAGCTTGCCTCACAGAGTAATTAGAATGGCTGTAGGCAGGTAATCTGTTTTTAATATGTTGCCTAAACTTGAAGTTATCTTATTTTCTTTCATTTAATCTATGTTACAGATGTGGTACATTTTCCAGAGTAGTATTTTTTTCTTGTGTGTTAGAAGTTCTGTGAAATAGTAATCGCCTATAAACACTCTGCTCTTGAAAAAGAAAAAAGAGACAAGGATTAGCTGGTGATGTCCCCCTGGCTAAGAGCAGATTGAGGTGCTGCCTTCACTTCAACTTTCAGAGAAGGAAACTGCGTGAGGTTGCTGGGAGATTAGAGACCTTGGCTTAAATAAAGACAATTACTCTGCCTCTTACTGCTTGGAGAAGTCATTTACTGTGTGATTCATGGCAATGTAAGCTTACAGGTGGCTAAGTGTAGTGAATGGTACATTGAGTAATAATAGCCTGTTTTTGAGTGGCGCTGGGGCATGACTTGGCCACTGGCTATACTCGGACACCTGGATACACTTACAGTGGTTCTGTTCTGTTTTCTTGGTTAAAAAGTCCTCACATTTAGGGCCCTTACAAATCCCAAATAACAGCAACTTTTTGAAATTTAAAGCTCCCCTTCCCACCGTGTTCTGAGACAAATGAAAATATCCATCACACTTCGGTGCATATTGGCTTTCAAACTACTTGTCACGGAGAAACCTTCACCCTTTAAGCTGATCAATGTGAAAACGGCGATGCATCCATACATCCAAATGAAGTAAGAAGAAGGATGGAACATTTTTGAGACGAGAGGGACTTCAAATAACATGCAAATTATGAGGATGAGTGGTGCAGCCTTTGGAGGGTGCCAGCTCTGCACCCACTGACCCCTAAATGTCATGAGGAATGGGGAAACGGTCATGTTGATGCATGAGTTGACAAGCTGATAGATGATGGTGTTCTGTGTTCCCTCGTCAAATATTCCATCTTGTCCTGCATCGTTTGCTCTCCTTTCAGGGAGCGACGTTTACTGTCTTCTAAATGACTGTATTAATGACAAAACACCGCACATTCTCCACTTTCCTGCATACAGAATCTGAAGACAGGATAGACACGGGATGTGGAACAACATGGCCAGACAACACTGTATCAGGCAGGGATCAGAAGCAATCCACTGATCCTCTTTCCCCAGAGGCTCATCCAGCTTTGGAGCCTCTAAGATCCCTGCACGATATATGACTAAGAACGAGCGCCGTCACAGCTAAGCCCGAGGTTTCATTCTAACAGTTCATTCTCTGTCTATGTTTAACCTTCATATACATGAGTCAAGTGTGAATAAGGGATAATGTGTCACTCTCTATTCTTACACCTCCATAAATTCCTTTATTTGCTTATACACATTACATCTCATGAAATATACATACAGGAGAGGTCAACTCATACAGCAAATGATTTCTAATGTCTGAATGACAGCTGATAGGATAAGGAGAAAGTATACAGTGCATTATTTGGTGTCTCACAAAGGACCCTTAAAGAAAAAGCAAGGGGGCATTTTTTTAAATCACTGGAGACAAAACTGGACGTGTAACCATCTATATAAAGCAGGAACAATGAGGTAAATTCATGGTCATATCATTAAAACATCATTCAGGGGTTGATTCAGTAAATGTCTTTTGCACAATTTTGGCTCCAGTAATCACAGCAGCTCCTTGCTTCACCTCCAGCAGTAGAAAAAGAAGTTTCCAGGTTGTCCCAAAGCCATTCTGATAGGATTAAGTGACTTTGATTGATGCCCCGTTGATTAGAGGAGATGCCGTTGTGTAACAGGAAGTCGAGAACCTTGCCTTTGCACCCGCAAGGGACATCACTAAAAGTGTTTCAGAGAGTTCATGGGGAGGGGTGGGGGGGGTGAGCTGTCGACTCAGATGCCTGGCCAGATCAAGTTTGACTCGGGTTCACATGGAGAGGAGTCGGGAGATTCACACTGATCCGACGCCAAACAGTCAGTTATTGCGTGATTCATCACACTGTTGCATCAGCGAAAGAACAAGCCTGCGCCATCATACAATCAATGATGCTACAGCTGCATCTGCCACATTTCAAACACAAGCTGTCTGAACGCACATAAGTCTTTGGTAGCCTGCTTTACGTCCTCTGTAAGAAGGGTATTTAAAGTCTAAAGCTGTGTGGATCTCAAACACTGGCTGGCAATCAAATCAAATCCTATCAAATCTTCTTACAGGGGAGGTAGATCTACTGTGCCCTGTTGGACTGACACCGACTCTTGCCTCCTTAGAAGAAGCAAAGGTTTCTTTCACTGTACATCATCATCACTTTTTATGCTTCAGGTATTCTTAAGTTTACACAATTTACATTTGACAATTTCTATGTAATAAACTATATACATGCGAAATCATGCACATTTAAAAGATCTTTTTTCAATTGACAATGGGATTGTAGTTTTGTTCTAAACACTGGCTTAAATATTATACATATTACCTTTTTTTTTAGTCATTTGTTTCCCAGGTCGTTGGACATATAGATCACAGCTTGCAGGTGTTTTCCAAAGCCGACAAAGTTTTCACATTTTCTACATTCACAACGGCCTCTCTCGCAGCTAGTCTCAAACGCTCCAATTCGTGAAGACAGTTCAAGTACAAAATTCTCAAAGAATCCAAAAAAATATATATGTATATAGATTGCATATTAAAATAAATATACCCTTACACAACACATCTGCGCCCTTTGAGGTAAGAGAACATCAGCTCTTGTTTGTTTGAGCGTTATCGCTCGCCGTAGTATCTGAGCTCCAAGGTTTGTCACGCGGCATTTAACGGATCCTGCAGTTTTGTGCCCTTGGGTTCGAGGAATTCATTCCAAAACTCATGCTACTTTAGCTTTCCACCAAAAACTAAATTGGAACCCAGATCCTATTAAGTGTAAAGTTACGTCTGCCTGCCTGCCCTCCATTCATGGCCAGCCGGTGCCAAAACGGCAGCAGGTAAGTGCATTGTGCAGCCTACAATACTGCTATACTGTGTGTGTGACTGTCAATAGGAACACTGTGTGAAAACTATTGCTTTGGCATGTATACACCCCACATGCAGCACCCTATTTAGGCTATTGATACTAAAGAGTTTGTACTGTATGAGCACATCCGACCATGGTTTCAAACCATACAGGAAGTTTCAAACACATCGCATCTTCCGAGTCAAACGGCTTCTCTTGCAGTCAGAGTCCCAACATTACTTCGTGGTAATGGTTTTGCTCTTACCTCCTAGGAGGATAGTTAGGCTGGACCCGAAGACCAGACCTGACTACGCTAGACTAAAATTAGGCTAGACTGAACCAGGCCAGACCAAACAGGGCTGGCCTGTACTGCACCTAACCAGAGAGAAACTATGCTGGTGTAGATCAGACCAGACCAAGCGAGCCTAGTTGAGCTCCAACAAGACTAGTTGTCAGAGCAGAATAGGCTAGCGTAGCCTAGAGTAGTCCTAACCAGACTGCATCAGTCCAGATCCAGAAGCACCGGAGGAGCTTAACAGATGGTGCAGGTCTTTGACTTCCCGTCTCCAGCTAGATAAACACACAGAAATAAAAAAAAAAAGATGCATTGATACAGATTTTTCAACACTGATTATTCCTATCAGGCCATCAATTGGACCAGTATAAACAGATCTTTTTTTCTTTTTTTTACATTTTCTGGCTTCGTCTTCTTCCAATTTCTTCTTCTGATCCTCAATGGCCTTCATCTTTGCGTTGTATACCTCAGCCAGCTCATTCCAGTGTGCCCTGTTGTTGTTCAGACCATCAAACATGGGCTTGATCTCTTTGTGGAACCTAGAGAACTCCTGATAAATGGAAAGAAAATACACCGGATATAAATATATGCCATTCACAATGCGGGATCAATACTGCAGAGGGAAGAAGAACGTTTAGCATTGCAAATACACGAAATACAAATGCAAATACACCTCTCAGACCAGAAGCCCACAGGGACGACTGACACATACAGATGTTACAGATGTGTGTTCTTCTCCAAATACCATCCTGACAAACGGCTAGCTGACATTCCTCCTGGGGCCAGCTGGGTTGAACAGGTTCATCTCTATACATCCTGTTATCCAACCTGAGATGGTTGTAGCTACAACAACACGTCTGACAAGCTGAAAATGAGATTGTATGAAAATTTATGGAGCACATAGCTCATTTTGTAGTCTGTAGGAATGTTTTTGTTTTGTTAATTAGACTGCATTATAGATGAACTGTACATGCTGGTTTGTGTTCCCATGGTGTTAGTCATTCATCTCCAAGCTACACTTTTCTTACAAAATCTAATCAGCATTTATTGCACAGTTGGGGCTTGAAAGTGAATTATTGCCTTGAAAATAGTCGTCACACTTTTAACTACGGAGGAAGGTTAATGACGCAGCTAGGTTACTCAAAACCAGAATCAAAACAACTCGTGGTCAGAGTGTGCTTAATTTTTTTTTTGCTTCGCTTTGCTAAAAATCTAACTCAAACAGAAGCTGGATTGAATCTTTACAACCCTCTTAGACTGTGGGTGTGTTTGTGTTTTTTTCCAGCTGTTTCCAGCAGTTACAGATGAGCTGTTGCAACACAGAGCACAGGCCACACTATGTCTTGGGATCCATCTTCAGTGTTTAGAAAATTCTTTGGGAAAAAATGTCGCAGCTGTGCGGCGCAAAAGCTGTTCGTTACCTTGTACACAAAGGAGCACACAAAGTCGATGAAACCGCACTGCATCTTGGGTAGCTGCTCGGCACAATTTCTGTCCATCATGGGCTGAGAGAGGGAGAGCGAGAAGCGTTTCAGATGAAATTACAATCCCGAGAAGCCTCGAGTAAATCATGTGAAATGAAGAGAAGGCACAAGAGGGGTAAGACCCTTACAATTGGTTGTTGGTCCAAAACATTTCTCTCCAAGTCTCCTTGTTCCCAGAATTCGGCAGCGACCATCAGAGCCACCTGGAGAGGAACAGATAGACAAAGAAAAATACAGGGACATAAGAGACAAACGAATGAGTGTTATTTTCAATCTTCGGTGTTTACACTTACATGGAATGGACAGGATTATCTTTGACTATGTACAAAGCTTTTAGCATTGTTGTGATTATTTGTATGATTTGCTCCTGTGTATTTTTGGATTCCCTGTGAGTTTCATTATATATTCTGCAATCTGCCCACATGAAGGCTGTGAAGGCCACCCACCTTGCTCTGTACCTCCCAGGGTTTGGTTATAGCTGACAAGTCACAACCTGTCATCATCATGGCCCTGGAGGTGAGAGACAGACAGGGGAGAGAAGATGACAGGCTGCTACTGATGATTTGCAAATATATATTTGAAAGTAAACTGGACAGAGTTTACTCAGCAGCTGTATTATCTTCTGCTGCAATACGTTACATACATGACGATTTCCTTCCTGGTGGAGTTGTTGGAGATGAAGGCGATGGCCTCCTTCTCATCTGCCATTGGCTCTGTGGCATTTACAATGTTTTGGAACATGGTTCTCTTTCTGTGCGAGGACAAACAGGTGATATGGCGGACAGTCAGTCAGACCAACTGAACTAAGCAAATTGATTGCATAAAATGTACTGAGTCAGCCAAAAGAAGGACACGGGTGGACAGACGCACACTGATCAGCTGCTGATTTCAGCAAAAGTATGCTCGCAGTATGCTCACATTATGCTCGTGCAATATTTCAGAGAACCTACTTGAAGTAAAGGGCCAAATCGGTGGCGATGATGCAGACATCAAACAAGTGCTGCACATGCTCAAACTGGCGCTTCTGGAGGTTGCAGAAGATGTTCAATTCCTGTGAGAGACAGTGAAGAGGGGTCAAACTGTGTGTCTTGCCATTAAGTCTGTTTTGGTTTTTTTATTTATTGTCCAATGATGCGTCATACCTCGTTGGCCATGAGTGTCTTGCTGTACTCCAAATGGTGCCTCTCCATGATGGAGGAGCCATGAAGTTTAGCCAGAGGATGGGAACTCCTACAAAATAAAAGAAGATTTGAAAATAAATTGAAAACGAGGTTAGACATGGACGCACGTAACATCCTCCAGGCATTAAATAAAAGATCTTGACTTGCTTTGTCTGGTAGAGGTTGTTGGTCCCTCTGTGGTCGATATCATGGCAGAAAGCAGCAGCCACCATGGCAAAGGCATCTAGATCAGAGTAGTACTTCCTCAGCCTCCCTGTCTGCAGGCAAATCATGGATTATCATGTGCAGGTATTCAAGTGTGCGGTATAGATGCACGACTATTCTCATTTGTAGCATGTTTCTACACCATTTAAATTTTTAAAAAAGTCAGTATTCCTTTCAATTCTCTATCTCATATTATAATAAATACTGAGCAGTCACCAGTTTAGAATTTATAAGCTTTAGAGTTGGGGTTCTCTAACTCTAGAGGTAGAAGATGCTGTGTGGGTGTTACCTGCAGCAGGCAGAACATGGTGTGGCCTACGTTGAAGCCGTGCCTCCAGTTGTGATAGGTGATGGCCCGGTAGCCCTTCCTCACTGTGTACATCCATTTGGTCAGCGTCTGGGATGGAGAGAAGGGGCGGGGGGTTATAGAACAGAAAGGAAGAGGAGACAAGGGGCTTTCAGTGTGACGTGGCTGTGTTGCTCTTTCGTCCCAGTGCCCAAGGAAACCCACTCTGCCTTCACAGCTACATCACAGAGTTACCATTTGTAGCCACAGCATGACGTGCTTCCTGAGGCTAATGTACATCTGTCTTCGCAGCAAGGCAGATGCCCGTCACCCCCATCACAGATGATGCTATGGAGATTAATCCCCAAGACTCACATTTCACATGGCTTATATGTTTGCATTTAAAAGCTCTTTAATTAATGTATGTATTTTAAATTACTGCCAAAAAAACCCCCAGTTTAATACCAAAAAATTCCAGGAGTGGAAGGATTATATATATCCCAGCTGGACAAAAGCAGCATCTGCAGAAACAACTTGGGGCAATCTCTGGGTACTAAGGACTGTTTGCACCACCGGCACCATGAAGAGCATCCTCTTCATCTTGTTTTACATTCAGACGACTCACTTCTGCAGGAACTTTAAACTTCTCAATCACTCCGAGCTCAAAGAACATGCGAATGCCGGCTTTGATGAGGTCAAACTCGGTGACGGGGAAGTCGCTGAAGGAGAACAAGTACAGATTCTCGCCGTTGATGTTGTCAGCTGGCGGGCAGGTTCCTTTCTGAACAGAAACATAATGCAATTCACACAGAAGACATTCGTGAATCATTGAATACTTTAGAAGTGCAGATGACTACAGATGTCTTATTCATACATTTATGTGGTTTGCCTGTGCTTTGACAAGTGAATATTGTAATCGTATTTTTGTATGTTTCATTTCACTGTTTTTTTTTGTCCAGTTTTAACCAAAACATACCAATAGTTTGTACAGCTCTTTCTGGTCACAGTCTTCAGGCGCTGCATCAAACATCTGGTTGGTGTTCTGGTTACAAAGGAGAGAACAAACTTTTTTACACTTTACACTTTACTTTTTTACATTTACATTCAACCCATCAACAATCCAGATGTGCTCCAAGCTGTAACCTTGTAAACTGTCGTCTCATCGTCTCAAATGCTAGCTGCCGAATGGACAAGTGATCCGCCCGACCTCCCATTACTCCTTTAATAGCTGCTATTCGAGGACTGCTACTCAAAAAGCTATTTGCGGTGCATTAACCATCGACTGCTTTTAAAACCTGCACGAGTCGTCTCTTGATCGATCAAGTGGGAGAGAAAATGCGAAGGAAAGGCAGGTCAATACTGACCAGAATGGACTGCATCTCGTCATTGGTACATTGGGTCTGGTACATGAGCATCTCCTGCGCGATGTCTTTCCTGTACTCCATGCGGTTCAGCTTGTCGTAGGTGTCGCAGTTCAGCACCGACCAACCCAAGAACTGTGTGAGGGCCTGGTACAAAACAAAAAGAATGATATGACGAGAAACGCATCCTAACGAGATGTGACTGAACTGCAACCCCCTCCCGTATCACCCTGATATATTTCTGATTATTTTCATGACTTCATTAAGTGGCAAATATTTCTTGACTGTTTCTGTAGTGGTGCTACAGAAAACTCAAATATTTCAAAGCATTATAAAGCTACTGCTGTTTTAGGACTTTCTCTTCATTAACATGATAATTTATGCTGCAAGAAGCTCCAAAATAAGGACACATCTCTTCCTTTATGGGGGGAAACCTGCCGTGTAGAGACCGACAGACAGACGCTGCTGACCTCAGTGATCTGCTCATCGTGCTCATCAAATGGCTTGCCGTCTTTCCTGTTGAAGAAAGTGGCGATGCCCACAATTTCTTCCTTCTTGTTGACAATGGGCAGCGACAAGACGTTATTGATGACAAAACCTGTGTCGTCCACAGCCTCTTTCTAAAGGCAAAGAAAGGAAATGTTCAAAGCCTGCAATCACTCTTGAACCACTGCTCCATTCTTTCTGAATACGAGCATTGAATCAGCATCATATTAATCAATCAATTAGTCCACTGAAAGAACATTAGTTGCAAATTATTATTATTCTTATAAAAATGTCAAACATTTGCTGGTTTCAGCTTCTTGAATGTAAGGATTTGCTGCTTTTCTTTGTCATTTATGATGAAAGAATCTGAAGACGTCATTTTTGGGTTCTGGGAAATTGTGATTTTTTTCCACAATTTTATAGACTAAACAATTTATCGATTAATTGTGAAAATAACTGACAGACTAATCAATAATGGAAATAATCATTGGTGGCAGCCCTATATGGTAAACCTGCATATTGCACATGGAGGATCTTCATGTGCATAAGTATATCAAAACCGTGGATTCTATTGTGTGCACATGTGAGATCAGCTATATAGTGGACACCAGTGCGGCCTATGTGTGGACGGACAATAAATGTTTCCTCACCTGGAATGTGAAGAAATCATCTGCAGCCACGTTCATCATGTTGCAAATCTGCAGGCAGTTACATTAAAAACATTAAAGGTTGGTTATTGGTTATTAAAGTGTAGATAAGTGACATTCTCTTCTGCCAGTTTTATGTCAAGTAGGCAATTATCACATCGCACAGAATGTGTCCCTTTGTCCTTTGTTTCAATACATTCTAATGCTACTACATTAGATGTTGATATGTCTGATATAATGAACCGCCCTGCAGCAGCTGTGAGAGACTTACAAAGCCATTCTCTGCTACGTAGGTCGGTAGTCCGCTGACTAGAGCCCAGTGATCTGCAGGCGGACCACTGAGGAAAAAAGAGACAAACATACAGAGTGCTGTGAGCAAATTCTTCCCTGAGAAGTAGGTGAAACAGTGCTGACTCTCAAAAAACAACTCATCAGAGAAGCCCAGAAATGACTGCAGACAAGCATGAATGCTTTTGCCTGTTTTGACATATTATAGGATGCCTCCACTTTCTTTTAATTTTGTGAATATGTGATATTAGATTCTTACTAAAAAATAAAAAAGGACTTTTAT
This sequence comes from Hollardia meadi, assembly GCA_037974645.1. NCBI lineage: Eukaryota > Metazoa > Chordata > Actinopteri > Tetraodontiformes > Triacanthodidae > Hollardia > Hollardia meadi. The sequence goes on from JBBPCS010000001.1 coordinate 10,829,854, forward strand.
ATTGTAGTATGACATTTAAGAATATGACCAATGCTCTTTAATTTTTTTAATCCCAAGCCACTGACACCTCATTTTGAAAGGTGCTGTTTGAGAGGATTTGTAGATAATGTTGCTCACGGTATGACTTTGATTTCTTCTTTGTCTTCCAGGAGGTAGTCAATGATCTTGTAAAAGTTGACTTCCTGTATAAAAAAAACCAGAAGGCCCCATTAGACATCCTTGATCATGCTCGAACTACGTTAGGCAATGCAAAAGATGAAGAGAGTGGGATTTCTGAATGAATGAGGAGGGGGGAAAAAAAAGAGAGTTTGTTACTCTGCCATCTGGCGTTTTGGGCCCTTTATAGGGTTCCACATCTCCCAGTTTCACCGGCCATTCATCGTAGAATTCCTGCAGGGGAAGAAAAAAAACACAGACAATGATAGTTTCAGATTATCCCTGTAGCCATGAGAGGTAGCTATTCAATCCTGTGTGTAATACCGGTGTATTCTTCAAAACCAACCTTCTCTTTGGTCATGTCCAGCAGCCCCACCGAGTACCGCTCGCAGTGTAGATAGGTCCTTACGGTGTAGAGCGCTTTGTGGAACTGTCTCTCAATGTCTGTCAACTCCTCAAACACTTTGCTGGCCGACCAGAGCAGCACCTATGATCGGAAGAACAGCAATGAGTGTAGGCGATGAAATGTTTAGCCGCTACATGCAGCATGAGCTCTGCTCGGTGCATTACAAATAGCAACAAGTAGCTAATGGACGGTTTACCTGACTCCTTCTGGACTCCACATTGAACATGTAGGCTGTGTAATGCTGCAGGGCGATGACTTGAGCAAAGTTCATGTACTTGTGGAAGAGCTAAGGACCAAAATCAGATTAAAGGTTCGATTAATACACAACAGCAGATTTACCTTTTTAAGTACGGTACAATGTGGCTGTACGGAGAATATATCCTCGAACAGATCGGGGAATATAAATTAAACCACAACAAAAACTTCATACAATGGTTTAAGCATATTTTGGCTTATCTTTACACAGATTTTGTACATGAATTTACGTTAAAAAAAAACCCATTTCATTGGTCTTTGCAGGCTAATAAAATTCCATTGCACTTGACCACTTGCTGATGGATTAAGGCAACATGAGTGTGTTTTACTTAAATACTGACGTTTATATTTTGGAGATGCAAGATTATTACCAAATACAGATAATATGTACAGGGAAAGAGATGTAAACAATCTCGTTGTACATTCTCAACACAAAGAATACTCACCATTACAGCTTCAATATAACTGAGAACCAACCTCATTAGTCTTGAAAAACATCATTTCCATCAGGCCCAGTTCAGTATTTATGGAACTGTGCCTCACTGCAAGTTCATAGCTTCTGAATTATAAGAGACAGCAGTTAATGTTTTCTGCCTTTTATTCAGTTAAAATGTTAAAAGTCAGTCAGGTCTGATTGGCTTCCACTGACCTAATGGAACTGTTTTGAACCCTACTGATGAGATGCAATTACAAAAATGATCTTTCTTTAGTTGCGAATTTCACATGGCAGAGCACAGGCTTATTAAAATAGCAGACAGGCAACTGTGGATATGAACATGGAATCCCTGTAAAATATGGTCTATTTTAGCTGCTTAGGACAAAGAAGACAATTAATTATGATGCTGTAATGGTCCGATTTAAGTTCTATTTATAAGGCAGTCAGTGTCAGCCAAGTGTCAGTGTCCAAAACACAAACCTGTTCCAGCTCACTCAGTAAATCACTGTGGATAACAGTGAATGTACATGTTTAAAAGTGTGCATCCTCACCTTCTCGTCCTCTGCAGTGAAAGCATTAGCTCCTATTTTGTTGAGTGCCATGACGACTCCAAGGCACTCTTTGTCCGCCATCAGAGGAAACGTGAGCATGCATTTCGTCTGGTATCCGGTCTGTTTGTCCACAAAGTCACAGAATTTCTTATTCTGTATCGAGAGAAGAAAAGACAACTTCAGATCATGTTTGGTTGAATCCAAAAAAACACTGACGTACAACACATTCACTCTTTCAAATTTGTTTTCGTGTGCTCATTAACTGCCTGTCAGATTGAAAGATTCATATTTACACTGTATTTAACGTTGACTTTTGTCAAATACAAGGCAGCATGCTGTCTACTACGATTTGTTTTGTTTGTTTTGCTGTAATCAATATTCTATTACTGGCTACACACTTGCTGTAGGATGGGTGATTGTATAAGCACATTCTGCAGGTGACTATTTTGATAAAATAATGTTTAAATCTATTTGACGTTCCCAGCAGCTAAAAAAAAAAATTTCAAAGCAATAATATAGCAGGAACCTCCTCGTGTATGTTAAAGAAATTCAATTATATTATTTCTGAAACAATGATTTTGTGCAACCTACAGTCGGGCAAATGACCTCCCTGCTAACAAATTAAAATGTATAAAATAACGAGTTACAAAATGTTCCCTTTTATAAGACACAACAAGCGCACAGAGGTGGTGGTTTTCATTAATATGTTTGCAGCGAGGAGACATCTCCATATAAATTTTGACAGCAGAGTCACGCACACACACACAACTCTCTAGAAGAGCGAAGGTACTTCACTACTTCTCACCGCTTTGATGTCGGAGACGTTTTGTGGCTTTTTGGACTGTGCTGTGAAACCGACAACACCCATTTCGAGGGGGAACACAATTTCAGACTGTGGATGGACCAGGTTTATCTTGTATTCGGACGTCGGCGTCACGTCAAAGAGGCAGGTGGCGAGCTCCAGTATTCCGTTTCTGCCCCGGCAGTTGTAATAACTGACCCTGTCGGCCTGTATGATCAGGGCAACTCTCTGCAACACTTTGTGAAGGGACTGCTCCATGTTTCCCGGATTCTGCAGCTCCTGGACCAGCTCGAAGATGATGGCGGCCTCTTGGATGGAGTTAACATCCTTAAAGGAAGCGGCGTCTTTGATGTCGACAGGTGCGTTAAAGGCGGCGGTCAGGGCCTCGGCGCGCAACTTCTTATCAAAGTATTCTTTGGCGAACTGCGGGTTGTTTTCCAGATATTTCTCCACGCTGCCCTTGTCTGCCATTTTGAACTCGAGTAGTTTTGTATTCCCGCTGTCTTTTCACAAAAGCATCACCTGGAGGGATATGTAGAATCGGAGAGGGGAGCTGTGCTGTGGCCTACAGGGTTACTTGAATCAGTAGCATCCGTTTGTGCGGACGTGCATTCTCCTCCACGGTCCCCGAGGGAGTCTCTAACACATCCCGTGTCCGCCGACGGACAGAACAGGACAGAGTGCGGCTTAGAGGCTGAAAGGATCAAAGTGGCCGCTAATTAATGTGACGTCATGACATTAAAAGCCCTGCTCTAAGCGTCCTTAACCCGCAAATCCCAACGCTGATCATTTTGGGCAATCCTCCCCATCTGAGGGAGGAGGCAGGAGAGAGTGAGACTGTCCTCAGGTCAAATGCCAGGTAGCATGCATAGACGAGGAAAGGATGGGATCAGAACAGTAGTCAAATGGCCAAAAGACAAGCTACCTAATCGGTTCAGGTGTTTCTCACAAGTGTCTTGACAACTTACTTATCCAACCACTGGCTGCTGAGTTGGAGCTGTGCTTTGCGAAAGATCAACATTTACTGAACGAAGCTGCTTCATGCCCAGGTCTTCCGTAAGGCACAGCAATAGCCTACTCTTCCAATCGACCATGTAATCAAACTTGTTTGAGCAAGCAGGAGACATTATCACAAATAGCCTCATGAACCGACCCTGCATGCCCCCTGTTCTATCCTTGTTGCTGTTGCTACAGTGGAGGAAGTACCTAAATGGTGTGAGCTGCTGGCAGCGATCGTGTTCAGAGCAATAAGGGTGGCCGATCTAATGCTCTATATGTGTGGCCCTATCTGTGTGCTGTAATTAAATCACCATCATCATGGACGTATCAGTCTTAGACTTGGAAATTGGCCAATTAGTGAGACTTGGATGTCTGAGAACAAGGCCCTAAACAAAGACGGCTGGCTATTATTAACTGAGTGCACCGTCTGGTTGGCAAGACAATGAGTTCCCTGCTATTTTTTGCCGTGGAGATTAAGGCAAGTTTATCAACGGAGAACTACAAAAGGTGTGTGGGTGTGAGGCATCGCGGAAATAAAGTAGATTTCACAGCGGGGAAAACTGGGAAGGTGTGCGGAGGAAGAAAGAGCCAGTTCCAGTTTTTTTTTTTCTAACTGAATGGAATTAGTTATGTCCTTTATTTGAGAAGTATTTTTTCTTGATTGTGTTATTTTGAACATTTACTGTGTTTTTGCACACCCATTAACGTGAGACTAACTTTTACTGGCAACTTGACGCTGTCATGAGGTGACCTGTGCTGACTGTTTTCTGGAGTTCAACTCTTTGCTACTTTGGGCTAGAGATAGTGCTGATGTCTGATTAGATTGCATTGTATCGAGGTGAGTGAAGAAAACACCCAAATTGCCCTCTTCAAACCCCAAAAAGCTCAGATGGAAGCAGTGTATTCAGCCACGAGGTCTTGAGTTACTCAAGTGTCACAGCCCATCAAAACAAGAAACTCACTCCTTCAACCCTGACATTATATTTACCACTATACTGCCCCAAAATGTTAAATGCTTACACAAACCTGGCAGCGTATTGTGTATCATTTCTTGGCCAATCTTCACGATTAAGAAATGCTGCACTGCCTCTGGCCAAATTCCAGATGCTATTATTTCGGCTGAAAATGAGTGATTGCGCTGTTTTCGACTGGCCAGGACTGAGGTTATGCAAGCTGCAGATGTTTGGCATTGCTGTGCTCTTTCATTCAAACAAGCCCTCGGAGGAGCGGTTACATGATCTCAGCGCAAAACAACAGGAAACCACCTATAAAATTTCAGCACAGCAGATTAAAGCTGATGAAACACAGACCCGTGCGAGGGAGTAGCTCATGTATTTCTCTTAACTTGCTTGTGCTGTGAATGATACGTTATGTATACATTTTTAACTGTGCAAACCTTGGACAGCAGAATAGAACAAGTCAGAAAACTGACACAAACTGTCAGACCCTGATACTGGGAAAAGAGCATGTTTTTGAGATGGGAAAGAAAGAGGGAGCTTTTTGTTTTAGCTTAGTGTTCACAGGAATCAGTACCTAAGATTCTCTAGTGCTATTTTCATGAAAATACACAATTGATTCCTGATCAATCCCTGAAATGACAGCAATGCTTTGCAAGCAAAAACAGTGATAAATGTCGTTGATGTGATCATTATCCCATCTTTGACTGGGGGTTTGAACCTCCAGACTTGCTTGGATGAAACGTGATTATCTCTCTTTCACATTGATTACTTTCTGTTGTGAGTGGACTTGAGCACTTTGTCCACCATCTATACAAACACAGTCCTGGGAGTTACAAAGGAGTCCCTTGACAGAATAACCACGTCAACAGCTGATGCAATAATTAAATAAGAAATGAGAAAGGGCTAATACATGTAGCTAGTGCAATCTAGTTTTTCCACATTCAAAAAAGGGGGCGGGGGGGTCAGTCCATGCTTGCAAAAACATTTCACTTTAGATTTATGACATCAAAGAGTAGTTTCATGCTAGTTCATGTGAAACACCATGCAAAGTGTATAGCTTTTGTGTTTTTTATCTACATGTGCATCATATTTCAGATGCGCCTCTTGGCTTTGCTGGTTGTTGCTTTCACAAGACAGATCTTCTCTGTCAACAGTTCTGACAGGACAGCACATTTTTGGGGGTGATATGGAGGGATGGAAAGGCCAAATGTTCAGAACACACAAATCAATAGGACTGGGGGTCTGCAGTTATGTAAAAGTTTGTCCAATGGAAGGCGAGCTAGCAATGGGGAGGGCAGGGGAGGGTCAGGTCTCCAGAAGTCATTATGCAATGCTAGTCAACTGTATATAAGAACACAATCTAGGAAAAACCAAAGGATCTCTGAGCTGTCCACATTTTGGTAACCAGGTATGCGCTCGACGATGGAGCTGTGTTGCGATGTCAATGATATTTTCTCACATCTTTTAATTCAAATCATTCAATTCATTTACTTAAAATGTTTTGGATTTTTTTATTTTTTTATTTTCTACAAATAGTTTGTAGCAAAGTATAATATTTGGTGGAATTGTTGTACACTTCACTTTATTTGACTTGTGGAAATGTACTGGTAATGTGGCTGACAAATTTGTCTATTTTTCCTTACTGTGCCTTCTTCTCTCAAACTGTCCCTCTGCTTTCCTCCTGTCTTTGTTTTTTTGTTGTTGTCGTCTTTTTTCCTTCCTCTGAAGTAGAATGCTGCGGTACGTTGTGGCCCTCTGCCTTGTGGCTTTGTCCTGTGCACAGGACTGCCAGGTGGGCAACATCCAGGTCATGCAGAATTTTAACAGGACCAGGGTGAGTTGGAAGTATAATGAGACCTATTTGCTTTGTAATATCATCTAAAAAATAATAGTATGCAACAACAGTTTTTTGGTTAGATAGGATTATCACTATTGTTTAAAGAACTTTGTTTAATACTTAGACTGTATGATTTGTTGCATCATCTCTGTATCCCTGCTTTCGCTTGGAATATTTTGTGTTCCTTGGACTTAGACTTCGATTTCTTTCTCATAGTATGCAGGGACATGGTATGCCGTAGCGAAGAAGGACCCAGAGGGTTTGTTTTTAATTGACAACATCGTGGCCCAGTTTGATATCGGAGAAGATGGCCAAATGAAAGCCACTGCTGAAGGCAGGGTCATCATCCTCAAGTGAGTTTTCTTCTTTAACGTGAAAACTAACCTTTCCTTTACCTGAACATTAAATTTGTGCGACCATCTGCACGTTCTGTGCTAAAATCAGTATGCTTCATCGCCTTCATTTTGTCTCACATATTTCGTAACACCCTCCACTCTCTTTTACCTCCAGCAATTGGGAAATGTGTGCTGAAATGTTTGCCACCTTTGAGGACACTCCTGACCCTGCCAAGTTCAGGATGAAGTACTGGGGAGTCGCATCCTACCTGCAGACTGGAAGTGAGTTGTGGAACATTTACACCTGAACACGAATAGGACCTAACTTGATTTTCTGACATGGATTTGTTGGTTGTGTGGCCCGACAACAAATTCAAACCAGGCACCTTATTAGTATAAGCTTTTGGCGTTGTCAGTCAGGAGTCTCTGATATTATGCTGACCTTCAGACAACTGTTGATTTAATTTAATCATCAACTGCAGCACTTGGTTCTCTGTGACCCTGGCCCAAACTGTTGTGTTTTTAACTGTTGTATTATCTACAGAATTACATCAGCTGTTGACTTGTTTATGCTATCAAGAGACTCTTTTGTAAGAACACTGTGTTTGTATAAATGGTGTCCACTTTCAACAGAAAATAATCACTGTGAAAGAGATAGAATCACATCTTCTCTAAGCACAAAGTCTGTCATCAGTTAATGACGGTGGGATAATGAGTGAATCAGCTAAAAATTGCTTGTGCAGGGACTTATTTTTTGTGTACTTCAGATAGTTTCAGATAGTGTAGTTCGGATATCCATATGGTTGCTTGGGGGACAGTAAAATCTTTTTAATGCTAAAGGAAAGTTTATCTCAATAAAAGAGGCTGCCATATGGAGATGTCAAAACGACTTTGAGACATAAAGTGTTTGTAAAAATGTCCATGTAATAACCATGCAAGTTTAAAAAAAAGGTTCAAACCCCCCCCCCCCCCCACACTTACACCCTCCCCTCTCTCAGATGACGACCACTGGGTGATCGACACCGACTATGAGAACTACGCCGTCCACTACTCCTGCAGGCATCTAGACTCTGACGGCACCTGTCTAGACAGCTACTCCTTCATATTCTCTCGTCATCTGGCCGGTCTCAGGCCCGAGGACCAGCTCCTCGTCCACCAGAAGAAGAGGGACCTCTGCCTGCTGGGCAAATACAGACGCGTTGCACACACCGGTGAGTTGAGCTCATTGCGCTCATTTGTTTATGCAGTGACTTATTGATCCCTGCCTTTTGTAAGCCCATGCCATTCGATAAGGTGAGATACCAAGTGAATGATTGACTGGACGAAGTTGTGTAGATCCTTGTGATCACTGTCTAACATGGACATTATTCAGAAATCCCCTTCTCAGCAATAAAGCCTTAATATCACTCGTATTATTACAGCTGTTACATTTAGAATATTGGTGAGACATTGAAAGATTTTTGCATGCTTGAGTTGATCACATGTTTGTGTTTTCGTGCTCATGTGGAGCAAAATTATTTTTTCTTCTTTCGACTGCAGGCTTCTGTGCGAGCAGCTCATCTGTTGACTCTTAGAAAATGTCTTTTTGAGGCATCCCCCTCTGGGACAGCGCACCCCTCTCCTGGTCTTGGACTGGATACCACCAGGGTCCTCTCTGCTCCACTGTCTTTGTCTATCTTAACAGAGGAAGCAGCCCATTCTTCTTTAACAATAAACTAAAAAACGGAAAAGTATAAACTGTCACGCTCACATGACTATTGTAAATAGAAAGGAAAGATGCCGGTTTGATGTCACTTCCCTAAATTTGCTCATTAGTAAAGGAGATTCTGGGCCTTTCAACATTTTATCCTCAAGATCTGTCATGTTGTTTTTTTGTGTAGCATCTTCAGTGTAGTGTGAAACAACTGCATGGAAGTCAGTGGAACTCTCTGGTTCCACTGAGAAAACTACATATATCAGATCACCAAAACCTTTTTTCAGGCCAAAGTGACACATAAGCAGTTGTGAATATCTCCCTCAGGTGAAACTGACCTCTCAGCATTACTGCAGCTATGGAGTATAAGCACCATGTTTACTAAGAGAAAATAGGTTCACAAGCTACTGGCTTTGGTTTTACACTGAAAGACTTATCTTGTAGCACAGAGTTTGTCAGTAAACCTCATTACATACATATTAAATCATGTGCTATATAGGCATATTAGTTTGGTTGTTTGATTGTATGATGTATACTTGATCCAGTTTTTAAAAATAAAACATTCATACCATGTAGGCTCATTCACTTTTTGATTGCCTTGAAATATTTATCTGTATTCCTGGATTGCAAATAATGAATTTATGATGTTTGCCTTTGGATTCAGTCTTTCAAAATACATAAATCTGCATATATGCAGAATTTTGTGTTTTATTTCTATATTTTATCATTACAAATAAACTACATCAAACAAAATTAAGGGTGTGAAATTAGCAAAGCTTCCTATATTGTACCTGAGCAACTAACATGAACGTTTTAGTGGCAAGTTTTTAATAAATTATATGTTAAATACATATTATATACATTATGTATATGTTGTATGTAACCTTGTGATGAACTGGCGACCTGTCCAGGGTGTAGCCCGCCTCTCGGCCATTGTCAGCTGGGATAGGCTGAAGCCCCCACCACGACCATGCAAAGCATAAGCGGTGTTAGATAATGGATGGATAGATATACTGAGTACATTATTATGTCTGAATAAGGTTTTCACAGGTCCACATTGTTATTGACTGACTTGCCAGTCATGTGTATAGTCTATAAAGCCCAGACATGTTTGGCATTCTATGGCCTAGCTCTATGTGTCCATCTGACTGTTGGTGGAAGCACTTGGACTGAAGTTATATTTTTACTGGGTGTATTGATTTGACCTCAGGCACCACCAGCAGGTCAACATTTGTGGCTTTTAGTCACATGTCTTAACCCCTTCCCATTCCCGTAAAATCAGCCTAAACACCTATCCAGGGCATACCCAAAGTAAATTAAAAGCTGATCTTGAACCATTTGAAGTACAGGCATGGTTTTGGTCTCTTTAAAAAGATAACACTTAATTTAACACTAGTACATGATGTAGTTTAGTAAAACTTCAACGGCCCACAGAGAGGTTGAATGGATTGCTATGAAATTTGGTACAGACCTTCATGGTAGCCAAAGGATCAATCCTAATGACCACTGTGATCTCTGGCTTTCATATAGCGCCACCAAAAGTTTTTACTTATCCAATGAAATATTTCAACATTCGCTGTATGAATTTTGTACAGACATTCATATTTCTGAGATGATGTATCCTGATAACTTTGGTGATCCCTTGAAGTTTTACTTTGGCGTGACCATGAGATTGTGGGTTTGAATAAAATATCTCAACAGCCACTGAATAGATTGCCATTTGGTATAGACACATCTGCCTAAGGACGAACTGTAACCTTAACTTTTCATGAAGTACCATTATCACGTCAAAATTTTAATTCTGATCTGCAAGACTAAGGACATTCCCATCAGTCTCAGGTACACTTTGTATTTAGGTATAATTGGCCAATGTTAGCATGCCATCTAAAATAATGAACATGGTAAACATTATACCAGCTAAACAACAGCATGTTAGCATGCTGACTGATAAGCATTTAGCTCAAAACACCACTGTGCTCAAGCACAGCCTCGCAGACACACATTTTTCATAGCTGATATGGGTCACAGGGATTAATTATAAAGATTAAACGTTTTCTACATGAATACCTTGTTACTTTGGAGATTAAGCTAAGAATCAATTAGTGAAAAAAAATCAGTGTGTTGCACCAGCTTGATTAAATAATACAATGATGAGGCCTAATCCTTTCAGTATCAAAAAGTATGGTTAAGTGAACATCTCTCAGCTATCACTTTCCCACTGTGTATTATCTATAACACAAGTGCCATGAAGACTCCATTTTTAAAATATACATTTGGCCACATCGTGTTAACTTACAGTAAATGTTTGGGTACAGTGTCAAAGTTCCATCAGTTCATTTTTATTTCAGCCAATTTAGTAATTGACTAAAACACTACAAAATAGACAGGTACCTCCTGCAGAAATGCACTGTGATGCAACAAAATGCAAACTGTAGCATTGGAAGGAGATTTACATCTTTATTGCACATTTTGTACAGTACAGTGCATTACAGAAATAACTTTGGGGCACATGATTAGCATAAAAGACAACAGTCAAAAGAATGATTCTCAGCTCGTGTTATTAAAAGACACATGATAAAAAAAAAAAAATTGAAAAGATGACAGTGTAGCAGTGTGTCTGGCTTAAATCTATCTAGTCACATTATCAAGGCTGCAAGAATAAAAGCACCTTAACCCCTTTCCCCTACCAAGAGGCACTCCACTAATTCCCTGCCTTAAATAGTTTAGTACAAGGAATTAACTCATGCAATCTCCTTCCAGCCTCACAGGCCTGGGCTTCTAAAGTCAAGGTGGAGATGGAGTGAGCTTCATCGAACAGGGAAGAATACAAGGACAACCTGGGCCTTATGTTTAGATGTGTAAATTATTCATACTTACCAAATGTTTTGGAATTGGTCGAGTAAATAGTCTCAGCTGATAGCCTGCAATGGCTGCAACGTAATCCTTAGGGGCAACTCCGAGCGTCAAAGTTACGTCCACTGAAAGTGTTTTTTCTTGCCTCTCACAGTCTGAGATTGTTACTAAAAGTGTCTGAAAACATTCCGTTTTCAGGAGGATCCGTCAGCGATAGTCCTCATTGTTAGAGTAAAGTCCTCTTTATTTAACCGGGAGCATAAGTCTCGTCTGAGAAGTCTCGTGTCAAAATCTCGTGATATGCGAGTTGTTGGAGGAGACGACTATAGAGACGTGAGTGAGAGTTTGGAGTTTACCAAGAGGGACTGCCCTCAAGACCTTATTTCCAAAGTCATGGCTGAATATTTAGCTGATTTTAACAATCTAGATGAGCAATAATTGCAACAACTCGCCTCCCGCGAGATTTCAGAGCGAGACTTCTCCTCAGACGAGACTTGTGCTTCCGGTTAAACAAAGAGGATTTTACTCTAACAATGAGGACTATCGCTGTCGGATCCTTTCCAGAATGTTTTCAGACAGAGTAACAATCTAAGCCTGTGAGTGGTTTAAAAAAAAAAAAAAAGAAAAAAAAAAGCACTTTCACTGTACTTAACTTTGACGGTCGGAGTTGCCCCTAAGGGTTACGTTGCAGCCATTGCAGCGGCTATCGGCTGTGACTATTTACAGGACCAATAATGAAATGAATAATTTACACATCCAAATATATAAACATAAGGCCCAGTTTTAAAAAAACTGGAACTTCCCTTTAAGGTCTCGTTAAGTTTAGGTAAATCAAACTATGTGGTTAAAGTTAGAAGATGATCTTGGTCATGGTTACAGTCTTGTGGTTTGTGACACTGCTACAACTTTGTAATGGAACACAACCATTAGGAATTTAATAGGCAAAACACATGGCAGGCTGATGATGTTTTATCCCAAAATTATGACGGTAGTAGTGGAGAACACAAAAAAGCTGAATATAGAAATACTTTTCCCCTATTATGTTATCCTTACAAATATACCTTCCATATTACACATGCTGAGGAAAATGCTACACAAAACCACCAAATGTATCAATTACTGAAGTGGAGGAACAGTGTGGAACATATGAGGCAGGTTTGTAAACCGTTACACAAAATACAATAAAAAGGTACCTCCCATAATGATACAAAAAGCCATCAGATATGCAAAACATTGCAGTTATCATTGCTTACATTTACTGAAGAAAAATAAAAACTTCCAGCAAAAAGACAGTAGCTCAATTATTTAAAAAAACCCAAGAATAAATAGTTTCATCAAATACACACAAAAATAAAACAGACTTCTCTAAGAGCTTCACAAGAAGAAAAACACAACTGTACTAAAAAGAAAAAAAATCTCAGCAAGATCACAGAAATAAAGCATATGGAGGGAATATGATAGGTCTTTTTCAATAACTGATCAGATCAATCTTTGGCCTGATGCTACTCTTTAAGGGCAAAAACAACTGGAGTAAAAATTGTCACATTCATTCAGCATGAAACAGACTTTTAAATATTTTTTTAAAGTTATTCGTACATGAAATGCAGCATTTTAAGAATGTCCCTTGATTTCCATTTATATATAAAAGTTAAAATTATACTTGTGTATCTTCTAAGAAATAAGGTATTGCAGCTGCCTGGTTCTTGTTCCTTTCTGAGGCAAAATTTGAATCTGTTGGAGTGACGATAATACATAGATTCTAAGCAGCCTATTCAAGTGACGGAATAAACAACACATTGGTCATGCTTACTGAAGGCATCATACATTTTTATCCAGTGATCATTATGACAGCAGGGGTAGTATTTCAATCTAATTATCTTGCATTTTAATCAGCATTTGGAAATTAAAACAAAGAGGTTGTAGGTAGCCTTTCCAGGTAAGTTTAAAAATATATTTTACTCACCTTTGTTGCTCAAAATAGAGTGCTGTGTTTGTGGAATCAGTATTTTTTTTCCCAACTGCAACATATCAAGTACTCTAAAACTGCCATACCAATAATTTCAAATACCCTTTAGGGTTCAAGTTTCCTGAATGGAAACTGTCCAGTGGTTCCCAAACTTTTTGGTGAGTGACCCATTAAAAGGGAACAATGTCTACTTGCTAGCCAGTGTCACACACTGCATGTCAATATGACCTTTTTTATTTGAAAACAGTTTAGAGGTCTGGAGAGGGTACAAAAAAAAGAAGAAGAAAAAAGAAATGACTGTGTAGCTTGAATGTTTTTTTTCCCCCTGCTTTGCTAACTTGCTTACTTGGGTGAGCAGTGGTACTGAAACCCTGGCTGGGAACCAATCTCTTCTGGCTCAGGCAAAGCAGTAGTCAATGTGTGCCAATAGCTCCCTGTGGCGGCTGGTGGGATAGGTGGCCCGACATTTTGGGCACTCCAGGAAACTCTCATCCAGGAGGTTGGTGACTTTAGAGGGAGATGTGGGACCATGAGGGTCACCGATAGCAAGACGCTCAAACTCCAGGCTGCTGTAGGAGCTGGGCTCTGAGAAACGGCTGTTTGGCTGTTTCTAAAACACAGAAAAAAAGAAAACAAGCATTACATTTAATTGCAAATAAAATACTATTAAAACCGTTCTTTAAATGGCATTAAAGTAAAACCATTAATTACTACTGAAGATGTATGAGGTGTTCAGGAGAAGTAACGCAGTAAGAGCCAGTGTTTGTGACTGACTTAATGTGGTTGTTATCTGCAGAAACACTTACAGCAGACTCCAGTTTAGAAATCTGATCTCGGGCCTTGCGGAGCTCTTTCAGCACCTTATGTAACTGGTGCTGCATGCTCTGACGATCAATCTTTTCATTCTCAAAGTCCTTGGCAGACAGCTGAATCTTACAGGAAGGAGAGAAATGAAAGGCATAGCCAAGAACTTAAAATGCACAAGGTGGATCAGTATGGATTTCACTACTTTCAGAAGTTTTACTACTAATCAGAATAGTTACAACTATATGCACTGCACACTACACAACAGAGCTGAGCTGATGGATTTTCTTCTTGAGACTGGAAGGTAGGGCTGCGACTAATGATTATTTTCATTATAGATTCATTGTGAAAAAAAATCTCATCACAATTTCCTGAAGTCCAAAGTGGTGTCTTCAAATTCTTTTTGTCCAACTAATAGTCCAAAATACATAGACTTTTAATTTACTATCATAAGCAGCAAATCATTACATTTAAGAAGCTGGAAGCAGCAGATGTTTGACATTTTAGCTTGAAAAATGAGTGAAACGATGAATCGGTTGGCAACTAATTTTCTTTCAATTGACTAGTCGATTAATTGACTTATTATGGCAGCTCTGTGTAAGTGCGTGATAATTTGTTTGCTTTCAATCCTCACTTTACACAATGCAAGAACAATGCATTGATACATGATCAATCTTTAATTGGTTTTTAGATGTTGTTTAAATGTTTGTTTTCACTGTTCCCTGTTGGGATGAAGATTTTCTACCATGATTTCATACAGATGTTTGGAACTGCTGGACCATTACCCTGTAAAAACATGGTCTGTGTTACCTGTTGCTCCAGAGCTGCAATTCTCCTCTGTTCTTCATTCTGCCTCAGAAGAGACTTCTGCAGCATATTGACCTGTGATGGCCAAATTATCAGTAAAAACGCAATGCTACATTCAAGTGATATTAAACCGATAACTTTAATAACTGAACAAAAACTAGTAAAGAGCGACTACACGTGACATGATGGTGAATGCAAGCGTTACCTGTTGTAGAAGTTCAGCAGATCTCTTCCTCTCCTCCTCCAATCTGATGTCCACACTCTCCAGTTCCACCCTCATCCTCTCTGCGCGCTCAGACGACACCTTTCTCTCCTCACACACTTCATGCCTGGATGAGATGTCGAAGTAATCCACATAAACATTAAGAATAATCCTGTTTACTTATACAACCAGTGAAAAAACTAATTTATAAAGGGTTCATCAAACGAAACAGTTGTCAGCGAAACATTTGGCTACTTTTTGGCATGAGCTGTGTCCCAATCAATCTGCAGTCTGGCCTTCTTCACTCATACTTCTCATTTTTTTTGAGTCTTTGCACCAGCCAGATTTAAAGATGAACTGCGTTTATCTGTTTATCTGATTTCGACAACAAGAAGAGACTTGCTTGACCTGTTGCTGAGTCGCTCTGCCTGCAGCTGTATTTTGACCTCCTCCAGCTCGCTGCTCTTCCCTTTGTACTTCCCCAGGAAGGACGATAGCTCGCTGCACTTGTCCTCATACCTCCTCTGCAGTGCCACCATCTCCTCCTGGAGCCTGGTGACCTGCTCCTTCTGAGACTGCAGCTCAGCCTGAGCGTCCACGGTCTGGGGAGCCATAGAAAAGGCAAATTTGTCTACATTTAGTGTCAGATAGAGTCCT
Source organism: Hollardia meadi (assembly GCA_037974645.1). Taxonomy (NCBI): domain Eukaryota; kingdom Metazoa; phylum Chordata; class Actinopteri; order Tetraodontiformes; family Triacanthodidae; genus Hollardia; species Hollardia meadi. The sequence continues at coordinate 10,845,572 of JBBPCS010000001.1, forward strand.
AGAAATTAATTAGAAACATGGCAAAATCCAAGGAATGTAGAAATCTAACGCTGTTAGTCCAGTCTTATGCAGATTCAGAGCTAATCTAAATTTCTGAACAAAGTCAATGTCACTGATATTCTTCAAAAAATGAAATATTAAGCATTAATTTGGGAGTCAATTGATATTAGACAGAAACAGGAACCATTAGACCAGGAAAAGAACTGTCCAAATGAGTACATAAATAAAATCTTATAGCCTTTACCTGTTCCCTCTGTGCATTGAGCTCCTGTTGGGTTCTGGTGACCTGATCTTTTTGGCTCTCCAGGTCTTTCTGTATCCCCAAAAGCAACTGGTCATAGTGGCTCTTCAGTTGAACATCCTTATCTGGAGCGGATGAGTTTGCAGGCGCTGAGGTACCAAGTGTTAGGAAGCAAATTAAGAAGCTAATCTAAGCAAATAAAATGTAAAATCTTTGGCATCAAGCATCGTCATTGTAGACATTTCATAGAAATTTAAACGCATAAGCTGACTATTCCTCACTGCTGCTGACTTTGAATTCCAGAACTATTACCTTTCTAATCTTTTCTCATCTTCTTTTCCATCTCAAAGCCTGTCGCTGTTTTAATGTTGTGGGGAAAAAATAATATCTGAATCAAACAGCATAATTTTCCAGAATTTCCTCCTTTTTCGCTGTGTGCATCAGAGCACCAAATTATGTAAGCTCATTTGATTAACATTTCCTGTACTCACCATCTGAAGTGGCCTCTTGCTTGGTTTGTTGTTGCTTGGCCTGTGCCAGCTGCTGCTCCAGCTCCAGCGTGCGGGAGAGGACTGACTGGACGTAGGCCTCTCTCTGCTGGTCGTACATCAGCCACTGCTGGTTCTTCTCAAGAGCCTGGTGGTGAGATGAACAAGCCCTTCAATGACCCCCCCAGAATGTCTTATTCTATCCAAAAATATAATAATAAAATACCCAGTGTGTCCTTGGTTAGTGTGTCTCTTAGTACCAAATAATAGCGACTAATGTGGCCTAGATATTTTGGAAATAATGATTGATACATTTCAGAGAACTGTTTCATTCCCTTGGCCCTCAACAGAATGTAATGGAATAAAAAAGCTTCAAATATATGGTCAATGGGTAAGGTATTACAGTTATATCATCTTTCAAATAGTAAAAAAGTATGTACTTTAATTACAAACAGGCACGCAGAAACACACAGTAAATCAAAGATTGGACTCACATCTCTTAGTTGATCTTGAACCAAAGCCAAGTCTGCAGGAGGTGCCTGTCCATTCTGTAGAGAAAGAACACTGTTATCTGGTCTAGTCTCACATCACAAATTCGATCAAATTAACAAGTCTTAATAATCAAACATTTTATGCACTGCTGTCATAGTGCTGTTGTAGAAGTGGCTTTAAAGATAATTTAAGTTCAAGTAAAATTAGACTGAACTGAAGGACTTTGGTCCAATATTCCTCAACACACATCGCGACTTGACTTCAATCCAAGGCAAATTAAGTTGTTTCTAAAAGAAAATGATGGACCCCTTCCTTTTGAAGAACTTCATGTTCATGTTGTTTTTGCATCCGTTATTTGCTGGGCAAAATCTCAACAAACACTAAAAACAGTAGGTTTGCCACAGGCTAAAACTTGAAGGCTTGCTAGTGTAAATTATTAATCTTTGTCATTTTTAGAATGCAAGAAAAAAACACTGGAGCAAGTGATAAATCTGTGCACTACTTTTTCAGAGACTTAGCCAAATGGCTTGGGGAGGGGCAACATCCCTAGGGCCAATTCCTCAACATCCATCCCTAGAAGACAGTCAATCATCTCATAATTCTGTCACCGTGACCCTGAGGTCTACATGTCTGATCCCACCCAACAGTAAACCTCCAAATGATCATCTCTGCGCTAAGACTCTGTGAGCTCCATCATGACCAGACAAGCATCGTGAGCTTGTCAACTTTTTCCAGATGGATTTAAACGTATGTCTCATGAGCTAAGCCCACTAATAGCTTTTGTGAATTCAACGAGGTAAAGGGTGTGCGTCAGGGTCTGTTGGTCAGATTATTTCCAGTAATGCGAAAGGAGCTAAGCCAAGGGCTTGGAAAGTGGAGCGCATTCCTGGAAAATTACCATAGGACATAAAGATAAGGAAATCCACTTGCAGTGGCAGCTGAAAGACAGTGATTTCAAAGGAGGACAATAAGTCTATAAGTACCAAATATTCCTATTCATTTGTTTAACCACTTGCATTTTAGTCCTTTCCAACCTTGAGTCTAACAGTAGTGACTTAAGAACCAGAGCAGGATTTATGCCAACAACCTGAGAACATTTAGATTCAAAGAGTATGTCCAGCTTTGTGGTGACCTTTAGGAGGAACAAAAACAAGGAAACTTTTTTTAATAAAAAAAACAAAAAACTGCATCTGTATGCTTATTGTAATATTTTCTTCAGACTCACCTATTCTTTCGGTAAATTTTGTTGTTAAGCAAGCAGCAGATTAACTGATTTTGAAGGACATATAAAGATGAGATTCTGGAGCACACTGGTATATTAAAAGCTTTCAATAATGTGCACCATCTAACATTCTTACATAAAAACATGCATTCTTCAGAGTCAAGAAGACATGCTTTATGCTCCATGTTGGCTGATGCACAGAGATTAAAATAGTAAGAAAAGCAGGAGATATTATACTGGGGGAGAACATCGGGGGAAAAAAAACAAAACAAAACACAAAAACAGGAAATTTAAGTCAATTTTCAGTCATTTAAGTTCTTTAGTCGTGACTGTGCCACCTAAGCTTCTCCAGAAGCCAAGGAGAATCCTAAATGGCCGCTCTCTAAGGATGTAGCATTGACCTGCTGTGCTCAAAGCATCAAAGTGCTGACTGGGTATCGGTGCTGCCTTTTGATAAGGAATGAGAGCCTGTGATTGTGACAGATTTACCAAGGGCTCTTGCACTTTTGATGATGATATTAATCATGCAAGTGTCATTTGGACATTGTTATTTTTTAATCAAAACTGCTGTAAGTGATGTGTGAGTTTATATTTGCAATATTTCAATTAGAGGCATGCATCATGTGTGCCTACTTACAACAAATTAGCAAGGCTGTGCCTGAGAGAAGTTAGGGTCAGCAGCTGAGGAAAACAGAGGTCACACAATGCCACCCAGTGGACAGGGGAATAACTGCATCTGCATTTCCAAACAGGTCTACTATCATGCAGTAGAGTCACTGAAAAACAGTTCTGGTTGAAATGTACAATGAACCTGTTGAAACAAATGTGATACAAACCTTTGGGTGTATTAGCTACAGGTATCCTGATGATTCAAAAGCCTGACCAGAGGCAAATAACACACCAATTTTGATGATGTCATACATGTATTTTTCCTTTTCAGTACAGTTCTGCTCGGCAGACTTTAGTGTTGCTGAAGCGCCTGTCAGTTAATCACTAAAATGGAATTTGATTTGTCGAAAAATATTATAATCCAACAGATGTATTTTCTACTGCATTGGCACAACCAATAAGAAAAAAAAAGTCTCTGAGAAGGAGGATATTAGAATGGGAGGCAGATGACACAAAGCTGATGCAAGATGCTGTCAGAGAAAAGGATAAAGCCACTCAACCAACTTTGTTCAGTGATTTCTGACAACAAAATTGTGACTTTTTCGTCAAGGATTCTAATAAACGTCTACATTTCTTAACATTTCTTCACAGTTTTGTTACTCACAGACCGGAGTAAAATGATTTAGAATATCCTAGGGCTAATCATCAATAACTAAAGATACCACTGAATTATCAACGTTAAACCTTTCACACTCTTCAAGACCTGCACCAGCAAAAGTAGTTAAGACACATTTTAAAGCCAAATACATTATTCCAAGACAGATTCCTGATTTGGTTGTGTAGAAGAGACAAACTTTAATGGTAGTGCCAACTTTGCCCAACTACAGAGAGCCTCTAGACGGTTATAGTGCTGTAAGTTTGTCAACCTACCACCACCTGTGTTTCCAGGGACTGGCACCGGGTAGAAACAGTGACCAGCTGGTTTTTCAGGTTCTCCGTCTCCTGTGACAATTTCTGGAACAACAAGTCTCTCTGCTCAGCCTCTTTCCTCCGCTGCTCCAGCTGGGCCTGCAGTGATGCTACCACCTGAAATACATGATAGCATGAAATAAACCACCCACACCAACCTGAATTTCCTTCAAGATTTAAACCTTTGTTTATGCAGAGACAGAGCCGAGGATATTAGCTATTCTCCGAGAAATTATCCGCTTCACACAAATGACATTAGGTGTTAATGAGGAAGAAGCAAGTCTGATTAAATCACAACACGCATTCACAATGTCGAATAGCTGATGTTCCATTTCCCAGCATGCCATTTCCAAGCTTTAGTCATTCTGACTGGCCAAAATTGGAATACGATTTCTGCAATAATAGAAAGAGATTTGACAAGGATATGAGCCTCAAACAGATAGCATCAACTTCCCCAACAATGTGACACACTGCAAAATGGCATAAATGGTAATACACAGAGAGCCACATCAATGAAAGAAACTTGGTTCATAAATATCAAGTGAACAGCAAACACACCATGTGTTAGTATGCGGTTTTTGTCGGCTGTCCAGCCGTCACTTAGCTTACCTGCTGTCAAAATGGGATAGAAGCTTGGTTGCACTGCGATGATTACAATATTAATGTTTGACGTTATAGTTGCTGTGTTTGCTGTTCTTGTTGTTGTTTAAATTGTTGTTGTTGCCGTTCTTGTTGTAGTTATTGTTCTCTCCTTCTCTCTTGCCCCCCAACCCCTCTCTGTTCTCTTACTTTCTCTCCTCTCTCTACCCCCCTGTCCGGTCCAGTCCCCTCGCCCAATTCTACAATAAATAAATAATAAAATAAAGTTTATGCAACAGGTGGAGTATGCTAGACTCCTCCCTTGCAGAGCAAATCTGCCTGGCACTATAGGGCATCCAGATCTTTCATACTTCATGTCTATGTTGCTGGACAGGACAGGTTAAAAAAAAAATGTGATAGAAGCTATTTCCCCGTTTTGTGACAGCTCAGAGGAATTCTAGTATGGTTTTTCCCCCCCCCCCCATTTTCTGACAGTTGTCTTCCGCCAGCAATACTTATGTCACCAATACAATGCCAAAAGTGCAACAAATGTTCACAAGCTGAGGAGTGCTCTCAAAAGACACAGCTGTTGGCAAATCTCCACACCCTGGACAGAAAACCACTGCCTCAGGGTGTCAATTTCTGTATTTTTGTGTGTCCATGTTTACACAGGACTTTAACACCGATCAGCCACAACATTAAAACCACTGACAATTGATGTGAATAACATTGACCATCTCTCTACAGTGCAATATTCTGCTGGGAAACCCTGGATCCTGGCATTCGTGTGGATGCCAATTGACACAAACCATCCGCTCAAACACCCTTGCAGATCAAGCACACACCCAACGGCACCGGCACACCCCGATGACATTGGTCCCCAAGCAGGACAATGTGTGCTGCCACACTTCGAAAACTGCTCAGGAACAGCCGGAGGAACCTGACAAAGAGCTTAAAGCGTCCACCTGGCCTCAAAATGCCCCAGATCCCAATCTGATTGAGCTACATGGTACGTGCCTGAAAAATCACAATCCATGGAGTGCTGATGCCATGAGGGGGTTTACTTTGTCTGAAACAATGTTTGGGTGGGTTTTATGGATCAAAGAACATCCACATGAATACCAAGACCCAGGGTTTTCCACTAGAACATTGTACTGTAGCCATGATCAATGTCATTAACTTCATCCGTCAGTGGTTTTAATATTGTGGCTGATCTGTGTATATGGGTTTATCTCTACCGGTCAACTGTAAATGTGATTTGTAACCATATATTTTTGGAGATGCATCATGTGTACATACCTCTCCTCCTCTAGCTGTCAACTGCTGTCTCAGTGTTTCCAGTTCCTGCTCTTTAACAAACAGCTGCTGATTGTTTCTCTCTCGCAGCGTCTCAAGGGAAAGGATCCTCTGAAACGATCAACATGAGATAACATATACAAATTAAAAAACAGCCAAGAGACAGACAGACAGACATGCAGGGAAATCTGTAGATAACCCTGAAATTCTTCAATATCACTGACAAAACAAACACTTCCTTTACCTCCAGCAGCTTGCTTTTGTCTGAGTCGGGTGGTTTGATGTGCCGTTTGGCCAGTTCATCAATCTTTCTCCTGAGGTGTGCGTTCTCCTTCCGGACTCTCTCCAGCTCCGCCTCGGCCTTGGGGGCAGAGCTGCTCGATTTGAAACCCAACCTGGTGACGATGGTCTCTTTAGCACCTTTAGATGTCATGGCTACTCTGTCGTTGTTCAGGAAGTAACCTAGACTTCTATAGAGAAACAAGGCATTTCATAGACTCATGTTTGTTTTGTTTTTTACGTATAATTAATCAGATATTGAGTTCAATTTGTATAAAATAATCTGGACAATATATAACCAAACTGAAGGGAAAGTTCAACACATTAAACATTATTAAAACATCCCTACTGAAATATAACAAAGTGCTGGTATTCAATATTAATACTAATATTTATTATAATATTATGCAACGTTTTACATTAAACGCTAGTGTAAGTTATTGAAAAAAATAAACGAATGTTTATTTATGTATTTATTTACTCGCGCATTTCACCGTAATTTATCCTCAATTTCCGACGCCAAGTAATGTTAATTCACGAGCATTATGTATTAAACAGATGTGTCAGTAACGTTAATAAAAACAACGGTTATTGAACATTATTACACCTGTCCTTAGCCAAGTTAGCTGATAGCTTTTAACAAATTAATGTTACATTGTGTTGGCTGAAGAGTGTCCATTTCGAATATATATATTATGAAAACAAAGATTCAACAGATAAAGGCAAAATATTTTTTACACTTACGGATAAAGCGAACCGAAGCTATCCCCTGAAACTAGTCAGTTTGTGACAACAAGACCGTTTTCCGACCAAACGCTTTCGTTTCCTGAAGTTTGAATTGCAGCGCGTTGACGTCATTTCCGTGATGTGCGGTGAGGTGCGTATGTTTATGCTATGCGGGGTGTCTCGAAACATCACAAGTTAGGCGGTGCAGTGGAACAAATATCATTTTTTAGAAGTTCTCTGCTTAAGACATTCAAAATACTATTATAATATACTAATTACTTTTACCTGTTATAGCCTTTAGACAAAATTAGTAAGGAAGTTGCATTTTTTCCTGCTTTTTCTGGCCTTTAAAGAGTGATCGATCTGTTGCGCCGGACTGTCTGTTGCATTGGATGAAGCGAACAGACGGAGAGACGGATTGCCCACTCAAACTACTTTAACGCCCATCTGTGTAACAACATGATGATAGTTTTTTATTTCCTAGATGCTATATTTACTCACACACACTATATTGAAAGACAATTTTATGGAACTTTGCGCGTCCAGGAAAATGGTTAAATGGAAGGTTATTTCCTGTGTGGTATGTTGTAATAGCAAACACTGCAACCTATTGTCATCATAAGAGATTGGAGCACACAGGCTTACAGACCTTTCTCACAGCAGCCATTTTGGCAAGAAATAGTAGTGTAAAGATAAACACAGGTGTTAGCAATGAAGGTTCTGTTCCATTCAGGTCAAATAGAGTCAAGGTGCTGCTCTTGTGCATGTTGGCATACTGAATAGGCTCTGCCACACTAAATGGAACAACATGAATTAATTTTATTAATTACACCTGTGTTTACCTGCAATTTCATGTCAATATGGCTGCCTTGAAATAGACTGGCAACCGGAAATTGGTTACCTTGGGCATAGTTACAATATTTATGTATGAAACCAAAATGTAAATTACGAATATGATTAAATATGTGCGCATCAAGCAGGTTTCTGGGTCAGAGCATTACAATTTCTAAGCGACTGACTTTATATTTCTTGTTTTAATCATGGCACAAAATGTGAAAGTATACAGTAAATTTGTAGTGGGTGTAGCAATGTGTTTTAGACACTGGCTGTATGTGTATGTAGCCTACATAAATCAAAAGCAATGGAGATTTACGAATTTCATTCTTAAATGAATCAGAAAAATGCAGAATCGCTCAGGACATGACCTTGATGTCCTCATATTTGTCCAGCATATTAATCAGATGTTATGTGCTTAGTGAGGTGCTATAAATTACAGTTGTAACCAGTCGTATATTTCATCCAGGATGGTCTTGGTACATTTCATGGAAGATCAGATTGGAATCCAAGAAAACTTGTCCAATTACTCAATAGCATCTCTCAACTGACTTTGTTTGATTCCTCATATCTATATGCACACAAATCACAATCACATGTCAGCTTATCAGTGTGAGGAAAATTATTAATTTATCCAAAAGGACTTTTCTTTTCAAAAGCTGTAAACCCAGATTGCCACCTCGCTGTTGGAATTTAATTTCTGTCTGAAATTTGTATTCTTTCCATTCTTGCAAATATTTCACTACAGGTGAAGTTCACCTTCTTAAATGCACTCTCTGTTCATGGGCTCAAAATTCTTAGTTCTTACTCTGTTTTTCCCTCCATAGACAACATTCAACCACGGGGGCATTGAAGCACATAAATAACTCCACTGGTGTCAAGTACATTTTTCAACAGAACACCAGTCCTGAATGAAATACTTTAAATCCTTTATGTTGAAGATTTTATTTCACTTGGCTTTTATTTGTGTGTGAAAATCTGCTGAATCTAAAAAGCCCTTTTTTGGAGATTGGAGTTGAAAATATTGACCTCATTTTCGAGGGCCTCACTTTAGGCAAAATATGCCAGCGTTTCAATATTATGGTTTTGATTTGATCTGACAAAGGCTAAAAATACAAGTAAATACACATGAATGAGTTTTGTTTGACTTACTGGTACTCACCGGCTGCATTAGATATTCCCTAGCCCTCTAGAAGGCTTTGCTCTAAACACAACCAACTGTACAAAAGTAACCCGTTGTTGGAAACAAGTTCTTCTTATGTTGTCTCAAAAGCTTCAGCAGAGGAACAAATTCATTTCAGTCTAAAACTGGCAAATAGGCAGACCATATTTGATATACAGTATATGCCTCAGATGAAAACTGCTCGCCCTCAATAGAGTATTCCTGTTGTCAGCCTTGGAGTAAATGTGGTCGACAATTGTGAACTGTGTGTACTGTAACATCCTAAATATTATTATATTCAGAGCTGCAATTCATATCAAAAGTGAACGTTGGCTTCAAAGTGCTCAAGTACACTTTGAATCCACAATGCTTTTCAAATTTCAAAGAATAAATTGCTGTGATTGCAATAAATTTGGGAGTGTGTATTGAAGTTACGTATGTTTGTTGAAAAAATAACAACATGTTCATCAATATGTTTGGCCAGAGTAAATTAGTTTAGATGAGTGGCTAAATCGACAGGCTACAGGGTGTATCTACAGAGTCCGGGGTGTGCCGGTTTCCTACACCATCAAAACATGTAAATTTAGGTTCATTCTTCGGTCAGTGCCATTTACCAAGGCACCGTGTTAAGGGCACGGATTTGGTCCCCGTGCGCTCCGTGTATGATGGGATGGGTTAAATGTGGAAAATTAGTTTCGCTATGTTGTACTGAGTATGATTGTATGGCAAATTAATATAATTCTTCTTCCTATTTAGCTATGTATTTGTAAAACATGTTAAACTGCTTTGTACCTATTACCTCTATTTTTTTTAGTCATCCAATCTGTCAGTATGTTCTATAATGGCAGCTGTAAACCCATACTTGCCAACCTTTAGACCTCAAAAATAGGGAGGATTCTGGCTGGCAGTCCTTCCCCTGAAAAATTTGAGTTTCACAGACCTTGTTTGCTGCATTTTAAAGAATAAAAATACCTAAATAATAAGTACACTACAACAGCATTTTTATGTTAAATACTCTTTATTTTAATTTACACTACTTCACTTTAATTGCTGCTTATTGTAGTTGTGTGAACATTTGTTATAAATCGGGAGAAATACGGGAGAAATGTGACGCCGGGAGGACGCCGGGAGAGGGCAATGAAAATCGGGAGGGTTGGCAAGTATGTGTAAACCTCCAGTTGCTAACTATTCATAAAGGTAAACTTGTCCTGTGTTTTCAGTGGTTTCAAAGTAGTGAGAAGTGAGTCAAAAAAAATAAGTAAATCCATATCATTTAATTATAGTCAACCTGATTGGCTCCCAGCTTAGGAACGACAAAACATGGGTCAATATGAGGCCTTCTCATGGCTGAGCCAGTAATGACCTGTTGGGCAAAGGGCATTCCAAGATGGTTTTTGTTCTTGTACCATTAAAGCAAGATATATTTAACTCTGCTCCCTAGAGAGAAGCAGAGAGATGGAGACATGCAGAGTACTCATTGATTTGGAGTACCAAAGCTCCAGAGCCAGCTCTGACATGCTAAAGCAGGAAAACTCTTCCCAGCAGGGTTGTCCCACCAGCCAATTAAAGACTGCAGGGAGACAACAACACGGCAAGATACATGTCACCAATTGAAATTAGGTGTGAAACCTATAGGAAGACTCAAATTTATCGGGACAGCGTGGCATTAAAAATATCTCTTCGTTTATACACTGCCAGACTCTAAGCCTGGCCCCTGGGGTTTTCTCACCAGGGAGGAGCATAGCTCATGGATCAATCTCCTGGTAAGCCATGTCGGCAACATCAGCAGAGCACAAGCAGCTCTACCACTTTGCTGGATACTTCATGCTGTTTTGCATCCACGGCAGGCTGTGCTCCCATCGCCTGGAGCTGGGGTATCTGACCTGTGCGACACAAGCTTATGTCATGGCTCATATGAGCACTGCACTGTAACGGCAAAGCCGAAAACTCAACAGCAATGTCTCTTTCCAGACATCATGACCCGGTTAAGATAATCATCACAAGATAATCATCAATCACAGAACTTGTTGCGAGTAATTTCATGGATCTGTCGTGACAGGGCAGGATGTAAACAGTAACAGCATACTCCGCGGCTGAACTGTATGTTAACATATTTAGCTATAGTCTCTCATCCTTGAGTAGATGCACTCTTCCACAGGAGAGAAAATAGTCCCCACATGAAACTGCTCACAACAAGGTCTGTGGATTTTTTTGAGTAACTAGGTCATGATTTGAGGAAAGAGACATTGCTGTGTTTTTTTTAAATGTAATTTTTGGTGCTTTGAACGCCACATGTGAAGTGCCATCTAGTTCCACTATATATGAGAGAAGGCAGACATCTCTACAGTTGATATCTTCAAAACCTGGCAACTCACATGAAAACAATCTAGATGGATAAATGGCACTACGGTTAGGAGGAAAAATATGTATTTTTCATTTTGGGGTGAACTGTCTCCTTCAGTGGCCTAACAGGAAATATGCTTTCTCAGACCAACAATTTCAACACAGCAAATATTAAACAGAAAAATAAAATAATGCAAAACTTAAAAAAAAAAAAAGAAAAAAAAGAAGAAATTTCAACATGTGCTGCAGTATCATTTATAGCAGCAAAACATCATAAAATAAAGTGAGATTCGTCATCCATTAATATTTCATTATGATTCATACAAATTTTCAGATGATTAGAATCAATAGTTCTCACCATTGATACACACTGACAGCACAACGTGTATGAGTATGTCAACAACTTATTTCATGCTTTTAATGATTAAAAGAATGAGATAGCAACACCGGGCTGGTGACCTGGAAATAAAGACTTCACTGACTCTACACCTTTCCTGTCTATATGCTTGAGCATCCTTTGCTTATTAATATATTTGTTTGTTTCCCAGCTTGACCAGGCACCTCCTTTATAGTTCTTTCTGATGGGAAATGCACCTGACATACTGGCTGTTTATCACTGCATGCATGAGACGCATGGTTTTTAAGCTTGACACTATTTTGTCTATGTACAGTTTGTCTATAAGTAGTGAGGTCCTACATGACCACACATGAGTTTTTCATTATTTCATATAAGAGATTTCTGTTAAGGATGTTGTGTTTGTGGTCTTCTCACTGGTTTCATATTTGCAACATGTTTCATTAAACCTGAATAATGTAAAAACTGTAAGATCTTGAACTTGGTTTTTGCTGCACAGTGAGGCCAAGAATGAACATTCCAAGTAACAAATATCATAATATTCTACTATCAACTTTTCTTCTATGATCCAAAGATCATATTGCTCCGATGCCATTGACAACAGTTTGTCTCTTAAAACTTTGAAACAAATGTCCAAGTACAAGACAAGATGTTGACAAGAATAGTGTCAAAGTTGCCATTTCAAATCTGTTGGAGATGTACTACAGTCTGTTTTCTGAATTTGTTTAATTTTTTTTACATTCTGCGAGATGCTGCTATCAGTTGTATAGCGTCACTAATAAGGATCAGCCATTTGCTCCAGGGACATCATTTAAACACTTAATTTGTTTGGCAAATATTTTCTACATGTGAAAAGGAAAATATCACCAAAAAGATGACATATCAGAGCAGAAAAAAGATTGCATTCATTCAGCAGGTAATCAATGATCATTTACATTAATGTACTCTTTACCCTATTCTTTAAGTACATCTTCAGGGCTTATTAAACATAAGTTTGACTATAAATAAAAAACAAAACAGTTTAACACTCCAATGAATCTTAACCAAACAAAGCATTAAAATTAGTGGACGCACAGTATATGCATAAAGGTTTGGTGTGGCTGAGACTTGTGACTGATACAATAAATAATTATTCTCAGTTTTTATCACTTCCTTCCCCTTTATTTCTTTCTCCATGTTCATCTCTTATCTCAGTTCAGCTTTACCTCCATCATCTCATTCTCCGTCCCCTTTTCTTTCCCTTCCCTCCATCACTTTCTCCCTCGATGCCCAAAATGGCTTTTCACTGGGTCATCACAAGAATGCCCACTGGGCAACATCTATAAAAATTCAACTAGCATAGTAGCATCGACACAGTTTTCACTCTGCAGAGATATCAAACAGCCTTTTTTTCAGCCACTGAAATAAATAACATATATGTTGCTGCTATTAAAAATCCACATTTTTTCTCTCTGAGAATAGAGAATTTGTTCATCCTACTCCAAGAAACATTTGCGTCCACACCTCCGCACTTTGCGTCTGCCCTTGTGAACTCACTGGTCTGATTTCAGACCATCTTGGTCTGATGATTAAATTATTGCTCTTCACCCTCCAGAAAACCAGCCACAGCCGTGCATATTATGGCCCACTGTACACACCAACGAGCCAGAGTGGACGAGAGCAGAATGAGCGAAAGCTGGAAAGATTGAGATGTGACTCAGACCGTGAGTTTGCAATCTATTAACGGCCTAATAGATATTCCCTGGGCCTCTATGTTTCAAGGAGACAGAAAACTTATTTTCAGAGTCCTGAAAGCTTGATTAAATGTTCCACCCGATGACATTAGGAAAGGACCGGGGTGGATATTTTTTGTGTTGCCATAAAATAAACAGCCATTATCCCACAAGTGTAATAATCATGTTCAACATAAATACTCATTACAAATGTAATTAATGAACAACCAAATCCTGCCAAGCCCAATGCAGACAGATTCCAGGGCTTGATTTCCCCATGCTGTTTCATGGTGGCAAATTTAACAGCGATAATGCTGATGAACCGCTCTGCTTTCTACCGCAGAAAAAGCAAAGCGCACACTGTTTGAGAGTTTATTACGTTCGACAAGGGGGGGAATGGATGTAAGTAATCTATATTGTTTCCCTGTGTGTGTGTTCTTGGGCTGTTTTGCACCCATCTGCTGCAGCAGGGATGAGTCAAGTCTGAATCACCAAGAAGTGAGTCTTGACTAACTTAGCTCCTTTTCACACACGCACTTTAGTTAACACATAGACCAGGGTTATACGATTCACACTGCACTAGCCCTATGAGTCACATGTCCATGCATGACCAATGTTTACATTCTAGAATGTCATGTGTTTACTTTAACCTTGTTTCACACTGGCACCTTTTAGCTTCAGGGCTAACCGTGCTCCAGAGCAGGGCCAGCAAGCCCTCGGCTTAAGTAGGGTTAGCTCACTTTGAAATGTGCCAGGATTGTGCCACTGGGAAAGCCTCGGGTTAAGAAGGTTCTAACACCGTGTCCTAGCTGCATAAGACTGGGCACTCAAGATCAGACTGGAAACATAATCATTCACCTATCTTCCTATTGTACTACAGCGCGTTTGTCTTTTTTGCAAGTGTTGTCTTAATCTCCAGTGCTCTGAGCTCTCTTGGGCACCGTATGAAATAGAGTAAAGTTAGAAATAAATGGTAAAAATAACTAACAATAATCAATAAGTGGTGAAAAAGCTAAAGGTATTGTATAAATGGGAGTAGTATAAATACAAGTTTGGCCACACCAACCCAAACAATTAGAGCTTATTTGCATGAAAAATGCTGTAACAATATCCACTTCACTAATTAAATCACAGTTTAAAATTAGAACGGCACTCAGTAGAGCGCATACTGTACCTCCGCCAAGGCCCAATAGCCCAACATCCATGCATTATTCCCTGGATAATGCATGGATCTGCGCCCAAATTTATTGGGTTCTTCCCTGGCACATGCCCCATCTTTCCAAGTTTCAGGAAAATCGGTTCAGTAGTTTTTGTGTAATCCTGCTGACAGATAAACAAATGGCACTGAAAACATAGCCTCCTTGGCAGAGGTAACCAGTTGTGGGGCTGTTGGGGTATAGTGCACAACAATGATTTACAGTGCCTGCAGTGATAAATTATCTGTGTTGTGTTGTCTAAGAATAAGTTAAAAAAAACAAAACCAAAAAAAATTCAACCTGCTCATGGCTGTTGACCTGGTCACCCTGTTTGTACTGCTCTTTAACAGTTCTCCTGAATGTCTAGTGAGCAGAAATGTTGGCTAATTGAGAATGGCATCTGTGGTCAACAGTCCTGTCAGCAGTCAAAAAAGAGAGGTTTACATTGGCACAATTGGCCGGCCCTTACTACTGAAATACTGAAAAGAAATGTGCTCTTACAGTGAAGCCTTGCAGAGACAATCACACTCTCCACTGACACAAATTGGAGTTAAATGCCTTAAAATCTGACAAAAGACCAAAGAGATTATACTTTTCCTCACAGAGATTATACATTATTTTATACTACTATAAGATTTCCCATCGCTACCACATTTTATTTAACGCTTTTCTTCTCTATTTGTCTGAGGTGAGTGAACTTACATCGTATGAAAGGTGAACTAAGGATCCCCCCTGGTTTCTTCATTTCCTCTTCCTTCTTTTTAACGACTTGTCCAAAAATCTTTCCAGTTTTTTTCTTTCTCTCCTTTTCAAAGTTGTGGTGGATAATCTCACATCATATGAATGGTGATCTAACTTGGGAACTCTTTGAGGCAAAGTTTTTCGACTATTGTAAGATTCTTGCCATAGTCAAGAGCTTAAGCAGTCGACATCATTAGTGTAAAGAATGAACATGTACGTCAGACCGTGATGTCGGGCGAATCATTTCTTCCATCTACAATCACTGAGGTCTCTAAGCCATCTCTTCTGCCAAACCTCTCCCACATTGCAGCGAAAATGTTGGTCAAACATTTGGCCATAATCCTAATGACGAAGAAGAAACTAAACTCCTATAGGTCTGCATGTGCTGGGAAAGGCAACATGCAACATTGTGTTCAAATACCAACACCTGTTGGAATTTTCAGGCTCACAAATTGTGCTCAAAACACTATGGAAAAACAAAGCAGGATCATCATGCAAGAAATGTTAAGTCCATCATGTCATAGCCGGTCAACTCAATGTCATATTGTTCATATTTTCATCATACATTTTTTACTACCTCAAATCTACAGTATTTCACCTTACAAATGCATTTTCCATATATTTTCATCTTTGTTTTTCATTAATTAAAATTAGAAATGACACTGAGGTGTTTTGTTGGCATTAAAAAACAAACTAAAATGAAACTTTACTAGCTGCGCGTTCTAAAGCATCAACTATGCACCTATAGGTCAGTACCAATGTTCAGCCCAGCTATTCTGGTAATGTGAAGGGTTTACAGATCCAGTCTTCAAGCACCTGAACTGCTTGCAGACTAATCAGGGCCGCCCCACTTGAGATCACATGAGGTGGCGCGTTGCTCCCTCTGACACAATATTCTATCCTGCAGTGTGTGATGCACCGTTTTTTTTCTCCAAACCTTATACTGTGCATGTTTGAGATCAGAGAGACGAACATCTGAAGTTTCTCTTCATCTGCGTGATGCATCAAAATCAGTTAGGATTTTAGAACTCCTGTAGTCTGAGTCCGGTATCACATCAAACTAAGAAACTGGATTCATTGTCTGCAGCCACTGTTTAACACCTCATTTGATATGAACCTCAGAGGCAGGCAGTAAATTAGGTTACCTGATGTCTCATCGACACACCATTATCAGGATATAGTTAGTTATAAGTTCATTTCTATACCCCCCCCCCAGCACAGCTGAATGTGTGATGGAAGTAAATCTTCAGACCCTTGAATTGTAGTTTAATTTCAGGTGGTGTGTGTGCTTATTTACCATTGCTAATTGGGCAGCTGCCCGGAATGTATGCAGATTGCTTTGACTACATTAACATCATTAATGTGCTGTGTATTCTAGAGGCGGGTGAATAGGAGGGCTTTAACCTAAGAGACAAGGTTTTGTGTCCCATGTGAAATCAAAAGTCAGTGTTGACTCATTTTAACTTACATATATAATGTACTTGACTCTCGTCACGTACCCACCCCTAACCCTAACCCTAAGCACCTGCCTCTACTAACAGTCAGCAGCTACTTTCAAAAGAGACATGAATAACTAGAAAAGACCAGAATTTTGGTTGTTTTGTATTCAAATTTTAGATTAAATAAAGATTTAGATAAATTTTTTTTAAACTCATCACATTTGACAAACACAAAAATAAATCAATCCATTAGATACAAATAAATCCATAACTGTTCATTTAATATATTAGAATGTTGTTTAAAACCCCCCCAAAAAACATGCATTAAATCACAACCGGTCTGTGCTGCCATTTTTCTTGTGCTTTACACTCATTTATAGGCCTCCCAACAGACAGAAAATAGTGCAAATGGCGTATTCATTCATTCATTCAACCTTTATTTAATCTCGAGAAATCATTGAGGGACTGCCCTCATTTACAATGATGTCGAGAGTACAGTTAGAACAGCATAAATATAATAACAAAACAAAGCAAGCGCAAATAAATATACACATAAACAAACATTCTCATCTGTATACTCATTCACACACATATACACACACACGCACACATATACATACCTAGACAGAACTACATATACACACACAAACGAGTGAATCAAACACACAACGCAGACAATCAAACAACAGAATGCAGTTAAAAACAGTTACATTCAAGAGTGGAGTAGTTTGTAATCATGGTTTTAAACTGACCTGTAGATACAAGTGCATTAAGTTTTAGTGTTTGTTGTAAGGTGTTCCAAGTTTGTGCAGCACAAAAACTAAAGGCAGTTTTCCCAAGCTCAGTATTTGCACGGGGGACTATTACAAGCTTTCAGACCCCAATGTAACGCCTTCAATTTGGTTTTGTTCGACCAAAATTCTAGTATTTACTGTTCAATTATATAAAAAGCAGAACATTCTCACCCACAAAGGGTTGGTATTTTGTTTGCTCAGTCTTAAAAGATTATCAAATGTCAAATACGATATGCATCAATTACCTTAATATTTTCCATCACATGGATAAACTGTTAGTATGTAGGCAAAACTTGACACATCCCTGTGTTGTTTCTGTCTCTATCAACATAATCCCTGTGTACTCATCAACACCTTGAGTTCTCTATCTCTCCACCCAGGTATATATTCCATATATAGGGGGACTGACCCCACGGGGACAGTTGACATCAATTCTCTTTAAGACACACCACCTGTGGTGGCCACGCACTGATTAAGCTCGAGGTTGTATAAGAACCACACATGCGTGGATTCTCTAATTCATTGATTTCCACGGCAAGCAGTCAGGCGGGTCTCGGGGCCCCTCTCTGGATGCTGGATTATCTTTTCAACATAGGCTGGTGGAAGTGTGGCAGCAGCAGCACCGGCTTTGAAAGAGAGGCTGCTTGCATGCTTGCAGAGCCATAGTCTGACCATGAATTCTGGCGTAGTCAGAGGAAGCAGCAGGTGTGCATCCCAGCTGAGCGCTGACACCGTGGCCCAACTGTGGCATATGTGCGTATTGACCGGCAGGGCCGTCTAACACACACAGCCATAGCCCCTCGTCGAATCCGGCCAAGTCGGAGGGTGCGTGTGGACGTGCGTGTGGGCATACTTGAGAGCCACGAGTAATTTCACAAAGGAGTAGTCTCTAATCCAACAAGCTTATATGAAGACGGATAGGCCAACCCCAGCAGAGGTGCAATCACATTACACATGGGGCCTTGCAACCTCATGGACTTTATGGTGAGTTTCCCCCCAGAGGTTTGTATGATGGCCTCTTGGTCGAATCCGTCCACCTCAACATCAACACCCCATTCACTAAGCGTGGACTGTGCTCAATGCAGCATGACTTGGCCTATCATATCACTATTCAGGAACCTGGGTTAGGAGTGATGATCTTTTATTTCAAGGCTACCCTGGCAACCTGGCAGGCAAGGCAGCCTTTCACCCATTTGATACTGGCTGTAGTGTTTGACAGGGTCGTCCTGCACCTAGGCCCTGGGTGTTTGACCCTCACCCCCCCAAAATAGTAATATCTAATTGCTGAATCACTACAGTTTTGGTACATTTCTGACGCCCTTTAATCTCTAGTCTTTGAATTAAACAGCACAATTCTCTTCCCGGGTTCCTCTAATCGGGTGATATGGAGAATGACTCAGGAAGCTTTGAAAGTCTCCTGTGGGTTAAGTGTCTAATTATACTGTGCACAAGACACAACCCCCTTTGTGAGAAATGCCTGACACATTTGACAGAAAAAGTGAAATACTTTGAAACACTGAAGAGGTGAACAGGCTGGTTAAGGAGTTGTTACTTGGCAGAAGAGCAGAGGAGAATTCTCCCACAGAACACGCTGTTAAATTGTGCCTACCCGATGTGCCAATGTTATCTTTGATCTCGTAAAAAGCTGTATTAATGCCTGAGCAAATATATTCATCATTAACACCCCTTCTGGCAGACTGTACGTCCACTTCATGTCACCAGTGGCATATTCTTCATCAGCATGACTTTTCCGGTCCTTCAGCATCAATTATTATTTCCAATTTGTTGATGCTGAACCTTGTCAGCATGGAAGATATCATAAGACAGATTAATGCTGCTGAGGTTCTGAGAGCAATTTTTTGTGGTTACAAAAATCCGATATTTGTTGAGACCGATGGACTTGATTTCATTCAGCAAATGTGGTAATATTTCTTGTCTTGTGCTGAAAGCCTCATTCCCGCCAGAGTGAATCCAGCAGGGAAAGAAACAAAGGAGGTGACCTCCATCACGATGACTGAATTGAAATAGTGAAGGATCATAGGAACCTCATTGTTTCTGTTAAATACTGAAAATATTTTGCTATGATTGCTGTTTTCAAACTCAGTAATAAGATCCCTTGTGGTACCTGTTCTAGAGGCCATTAGATTTCCACACAATAAGAACTAGCCAGGAGTGCAGAGAGGAAGACAGGTGACATGAGACAACAAAGAATGTCATGAATAGTAATTAAAAAGTTTAAAATCCAATATAGAGTTTTTCTTTCAGTTTTCTGCAGTCAGATAACAAACTGCAGTGTTGATTTACATACAGAGTTTTCTGCTGGCATTTTTAAAAGTGAACTTGTTAGTGTATTCCAAAATATGCTGTGATTTATAAAATATATTCCAACTTACATTTTACTCACAAATATCCAGCATAATAACGAAATATACTGTATATAAGATGGGTAGTTTTATCAGACACTCCTAAAACATTTTAGATTATTTTAGATTATTTTTATTAATATTTTATTTTTCAGCTTGCCCAGCAAACAGTTCTCTCTCTAAGTTACATTACCTTTCACTTTAGGATACACAGTTCTAGCTTACTATTAATCACAGTGACCCCACCTTGAGTTTCTAGCACTTCGATACCTTGAAATGTAGATTGTCTCTTAGAACTAAATAATACATTAGAAATCATCTTATTATCTTTGTGTTTTAGGCCATTTTCTTTCAATTGTAATGTATTTTCTGACAAATTAATTTCCATGCCTTCTTTCAATCAATGACTTCGCCTTTGCCTTACTTTAACTGTTAAATTTTTTTATTAGAATGGAATATAATGTACAGTAATTGAGTTGTATACTGACACAATACACATTGTTTTGCCGCAGAAAAGCACATTTCACTTGAAATAAATCAATTAGGTGAAAGTGCTAATTTTCACGCTTGGGCAATTTTCAGCTAAAGCATTATTAATAAATGTTAACAATAGATCACACACTATTTGTAAAGTTGTTGCTCGGCGTGATGAACCCACAGAGCGATTCCATCCGACTCTGCAGTTCTCCTCAACTCTTCACGCTGTTTTAACATCTTTTGGCTCATTGTTTTGGTGTTCCAGTCTGAAACGGTATTGGTTCACTCCCGCCACTCTCATCAGTGTTGTTTTGAGCCACAGCAGACGACAACAAAGCTCCAACAACCTACTGAACACTACCTGCTCAGCACCAAACAGTAGACCAGAGCCAGATATATTCCCTCAGGAGTCGCTGAGGAGCAAAACAGTGCTAAACATAGAGTGGATGTTGGACTTAATTCACCAGGGACACTTACACAACTCCAAATGAATGCAAATGTTGCTCCTTATCGGCTGGATGTGTGGCTTTTTGCTGACGAGTTCACAGTATCAACTTAACTTTTCTTCTGGCCAACAAAAAAGTGTTTGCATCTAAACAGAGTGGAATCACAACCTTTTACTTTATTGCATGCAACATCGCCTACTGTACAACACTGTCAAGTTCTACCATTTTACCCCCAAGAGGCACAATCTCAGTGCAGTCTTTAATCATTTGTCATTCACTGGAATGATACATTTACCTGCAGAGAAGTCCGAATAGAGGCAGACGTGCATGCCATCTCTTTCATCAGGGGGTGTTCTCACCACCAGCTCCCCTCTCATCTCGTCATCCCTCCAGCCCAGATTTCTGCCCTACCTTGGCAGACGCTCTCCAAGCCTGTCGAAAATTCTCTGTGAAAATGGCCAAAAAAGAGGAAATTAAAGAAAAAAAAGAAATGACAGAAAGAGGCGAGACAAGCGCCTGAGGGGAGCACATTCATTTAAATTGAAAATTAAGCTGACCAGAGTTTAAGCAAGCAAAGCACATCTGAATTGTCAAGTAGGCGGTGGGTTCAAGCGTCTAGGGTTGGGTCAGATTACTTTGAAAGTCAGTTACAGAATACAAATTACATGGCCATTTTTTTGGTAATGTAATCCATTGGATTACAAAAAAAGTCTCACATTCTAACTAGGACTGCCACAATATTAGATTTTCACCACACGATTATTGTGACCAAACAAATTCAGGAAAACAATGTTATTGCAATATATATAGAAAAATCTGATTTAAAAAATGCTATTAGTAACTTTTAATTGTGTGTTTTGTCTCTTTTTCTAGCAAATAAATAACACTTAAAATACGATTGTAGGGTGGTGGAGAAGATGTCTGTAACCATAACTGAATTACTGTATTAACACAATATCAGTATTTCACTTTACAATACCACGGTTATCATCAATATCATTAAACCTGAGCCCCACAAATATTTTCTCTTTAAACATCTCAAAACATTTTCAATTTATTTTAGATATTGCCATATTTTAATGACATAATCAAAAATGTAATCCTCCTTAATTTCTGTAATCTGATTATGTAATCCCGATTACATGTAATCTGATACTACCCAACCCTGGCAGCCACACACACGCTATTCAACCTCAACCCTGTCTGCCTTTCTTGCCAATTTTCGAGTAAAGTACCTTCCTTTTTGAAAAATTTGTCCTTTTATATCTAGGATGAAAAGATTGTTATATTTCCCTTTGGACATTTTTATAAACCATTCAGTCATGCGATGGAATAATTCCTGTGAGCCCAGTTAAAAGAACACTGAGCTAACGTTAGAGAACACACACACACACACACACGTACGCGCATGCACACACACACACACACACACACACACACATAAACACACACGCACGCACGCATGCACGCACATGCACTGCCCTAAATTTGTATGGTCAAGTGCCTGTGCAGTGCAGTACAGTGTGCTTCATCTCTGATTCGGTAAATGTAGCACTCACACTAAAGTCAGAACCCAGCAGAGCTCCTGTGCAGCCTTTCAAGGCATTTTCTCTCCGCCGTCCTTCCACAGGTGACTTTCCTCACATCAGCCCTCATGAAGCAGACATTAAAAACACTGCATCTGCCGCGGGAGTGGGCAGGAATGTTAAGTGTACTAAGATCTGCCACTTAATGTGACAAGGACATTTCCACCCCTGACACAGACAAGGGGACTTCAGCCTAAATAGAGATGCTGCACTGTAGGCCATGCTGTGAGACTGACCTCTAAATGCTTTGCAGTTGTCTTTTTATTTTTTTTCCCTGACACCTTTATTCAGGCAAATGAGCTCAAATCATCTTTTTAGATTGCCAGAGTTCTTTTTTTTAATTAGGTAAAAGACCAATGTAGGGGTTGACCACAAAATCATGGCTTATGTATGTAAAGAATACCAAGCTCTAGTTGTGTTTAAGGACATCTATCTATTGATTTTTCCATCATCTTCAGTGACATCATCAGTTTGATAATGTAAAATGGTCTGCCACACAGTTAGAAACTATGACACAAATGGGATCTAGTATGTCTAGATATATGTTTGCAGCAACACAATCTCTGCATGAGGACCAGGAATAAGACCACAAAACCTATATTGTCAGTGCTGCTAAGCTTCCCTGTCACTTGTAAATTCCACTGTTGAACAGTTGCCTGTTGTATATTGTTGTTTTGATTATTTACTTGCACTTTCAATTTCAGAAGTGATGAATAATATATTCTATAAGTCTTAACATATCACACTATATGTTTGACTTGAAAATGTCTCAGAATGCTGCACGTCCACAGTAAGTTTATAACAATGTTTTTGGGAAATAAACTTTATTTATAACTCTATTTCTTGCCAAAAGTAGCATTGGGATCCATCCCGCTCAAATGGCTGTCCTTTATGTATGAAGCTACAGCTAGCCTCTGATTAGCTTAGCTTACATAAAGACTGGAAGCTAGTGTGGTTCTGTCAAAAGGTAAAAGGAAGGTAAAGTCCTTACTTGAAATCTTGTGGTGACAGTAAAGCTGCCATGCAACCAGCAGAGACACCAGGAATATAATGTTTTACTGTTTTACAATTGTCATTTACATTTAAGTTTTGGGGCATATTAATCAAGGATGTTAATTATTAACATTTAGACAAAGTCAGGCAAGCTGTTTCCAACCTTCTTTATACACAGTAAGCTAATCAGATGTTGGCTCCAGCTACATGCGGCTATTTGGTGAACAGATGTTAAATTGTTGTCGACCTTCTAATCTAAAATCTTTCCCAAAGTGTCAAACTATTGCTTTAGATTTTTGCTATTTAAACTACACATGGAATTATTAGCAGCAGCAGAACGTATTGCAAGTATCAAAGGTAAACTGAAGAATGACCACTTTGAAGGGTTGATTAATTAAATTTAAGCAGCATTTTAATGTTTACAAGGTCCAGATGCAAGAAATATATATCATTTTGTATGTAGCGTCGTTCTTCAGCTAGTTAGTAAAAGATTCTCCCTGGAATCTGGTTTAAAGTTTCACAAAAAGGAAATAGTAGAAGTAGAATAGAAACACCTCAAAATTGTACTTAGTTGCCGCAGTACATGTACTTTGCACCACTTGCTGGATGTTATATCTTATCCACTTGCTGCTATGGTGACTTGTATCGC
Source organism: Hollardia meadi (assembly GCA_037974645.1). Lineage (NCBI taxonomy): Eukaryota > Metazoa > Chordata > Actinopteri > Tetraodontiformes > Triacanthodidae > Hollardia > Hollardia meadi. Next base: position 10,869,563 of record JBBPCS010000001.1, read on the forward strand.
AGTACCACTTCATCTAAAGGCGTTGCAGTCAGACAGCTGATATGAATGGATCTATTGAGGATTAATGGCAGCATGTGCAAGCATGCTGACATTTGGTGTTTAGGAACATGTTGGTGCTCGCAAACACGTAGGTTAATCTGAGCCACAGAGGAACAACAATATTATTTTCGAGATCTGATCAGAGTGCCATGTACTTCTTTCAGTAGATCATCTACAGAGCTGAATACTGATCTCAGTATGAATTAGTCATGCTGCTGTCAGACGTGAGACTGAATGCCAGTTTGTAGTGGCTCTGAACTTGACACTGCCTGTGAGCATATAGCTCACACCTCAAGACGCTTTATGTATCAATTCACTGCTGATGGTCACACATTGATGGCCTGACATACGAGTTACATTTGAATTTTGCCGACTGTAATTTACATACAAATTTGATGTGTTTTTATCTTGGCTGACTCTACGTAGTCCCACAATCTGAGAGAATATTAATAACAAACTTGCTCCCAGAAACTGCTCCAGCTTTTCTATTTGCTAGGAGCGCCTACCATGCGGCCTTGCTGATATCCCAAATGCAAGCCATGCATGGAGGATAAAGCAAGGTCACTCTGACATCTCACGGAATTATCTATGTGTGGGCCAACATGTGGCCATTCCCTTGTGCCTATTAAGCGCAACATACTCTAAAATCCAATTGAGGCCATTCCTCTGATAAGCAATGTCCAAATTGTTGAAATATATATGTTTGTGCTGCACAGCAGTTCACCTGCAGCAGCAGTAACAGCAAAGCAGATCAGCTTTCAGAATGTGAGCATGAAGGCTTTTTAATTGCTCAAAATCAATGCAGGGGGATGTGACAGGTAGTAGCTGTCAGCTGACACAGCTAAGCATTACTTAGTGTTCTGCAGCTCACTCAGTGTCTGATCAGTCCTCCTGACTTCTCCCTGAATCAGGATTAACCATGCTACCTAAGTGAAATATGGCATCGGCAGTCGTTTTGCATACCACACATGCTTTGATACCCTTCTCATCTGTAGCACTTCAGGACAGGAATTGAGTTTCCTCTAGAAAATAGACCCATGCAGCTTGCTTTAATGTTTGTCAACAACCCCTACAGATACTTGGAAGGATTTTGGATTTTGGAAGGATTAGGCTTACATCCTATACGTAAACGTGATCAGTAACTTATTCTGTCACAAGACTCAACAACATTTAGATCATTCAATGATGCATTTGCAACTCTAAAGGATGGAAGGGATTCACAGTTAAGGTCAAAATTATTACCCCCCTTTATGAAATCCAACAAAACTCTTAGCTTTTCTAGGGAAGTGACCAGTACCAAGTGTTTATACAATGATTACTTCCAAAAGAACAAAAACAGAATCTCCACAAAGTTTGATGGAGATATTTACTGATGCGCTGAGTTGAAACAAGAACAAACAAAAATGACAAGGCCAAAAATATGAGCCCTTTGACAATCAATAGTCGATAGTGTAATCTTTCTGAATCACAACTGACAGCAACAACTTAGTGTAGTTCCTAACTAGGTTGGCACATGTTTTTTGAGGGATCATAGCCCATTCCTCCATGGAAAATAGTTCCAGCTCATCCAAATTACGTGTTTTTTATTTTATCTTAAACTTGAGCTCATAGATTCTCAATAGCATTGAGATCTGGGCTTTGAGGGGGCCACTCCAGAGCCAGACTGGCAGCAGATTTCTTCACATTATCCTTCAAAATGTCAACATAATCTTCTTTCTACATGACCCCATGCACCCTAACAAGGTTCCCTGTGCCTGAAGCAGCAAAACAGCCCCACAGCATTATGCTCCAACCACTATACTTTAACTTAACAGTGTTTTTAGGGTTGAAGGTCTCTCCCAATTCCTTCGCCAAATAAAAGCAACATCCATGTGCCCAAACAGTTCCAGTTTAGTCTCATCAGACCAAAGGACAGACTTCCAAAACTCATCCCCATGTTTCAAATGTTCACGGGCAAACTTGAGTCTGGCTTTGATGTGCCGCCGTGTGAGTAATGGCATTTTCCTTGACCGAATACCCTCGGAGCCCACCACGATGAAGAGCCCTCACAACAGTCTTCCTTGAAACATCAATTCTGATGAGGCCAGTTCAGCAACAATCATCTTGGCAGAGATCCGGGGGTTGTTGTTGACGTCTCTGACGATTTTCCTCTCTGAGGTCTTTGATATTTTGCACTTGCGCCCACGTCTCCTTGTAGTTTGCAATGATGCAACATACAGCTGTTCTAGACACTGCAAAACAATTGGAAATGGCAGTACAGCCGTCCCCCTTAAGATGGGCATCCACCATCTTCTTTCTGAGGTCCAGACTTCGTTCTTTGCTTTTTGACATGATGAAACTACTTCTCACCAAGAATGTAAGAGTAGTGCCTCTCAATCTGGCCTTCAAATGCCACTAGCCCTGTTCACTTGAGTCCATTGTGTACAGTTCAATGCTGTTTGATTGTTCAGGTGTTGTTTGAAAGCTAAATATTTCAATTTGCTACGATTCTCTTGAAGAATTCACATGGGGGCTAATAATTTGGACCACACCAATTTTCAATATATTTGTTATACAACAAACCTGAATGTTTTTTTGTTTTTTGTTTTAAATCAAAATGTATCAAATGATGGCCCTTACATATTTTGCTCTGTAAAGTTTTAAATGACGCAAACATTGGATAGATTTTTAGGAAAATGTTCCATAACTCCTTGGGGACTAATAATTTTGACTTTAACTGTATGTTTAAAATCTAGCTTCAGTTTAAATATTCACACAACTGTAACTTATAGGTACACCAGAAAGGAGTTTGTTTAGCAAGCTCATCAATTTCACAGTTTTGAATGAAAAATATTTTTCATTTATTTTTTAATTACAGACACCTGCCCTTGAGCAGGACCGTGCTTGATCACATGTTTGTGATGCAAACTGTTTTTGGTCGCTGTTAATTGAAATGTTGAGGTTTAACTAATCTAAATCTAAAGACCTCCAGCTGTCAAATAATAATAATATAAAATATTCCTGGAGTAGAATCGAAGAAAATGGAAACAAGCTAGTTCTGTATTGAATAATACAACATGTACAATACAATACAATACAACATTTTCATGGAGTTCATTTAAGGTAATAGAGGCATAGACCCATCTGAGTGTTGGTCGGCATACCTGTGTATGAACGTGCTCTGCAGGCACATCAGCTCGTAGGCTCAGATGGCACTGGTGGCAGAATTTACCAGGATTGAGAAGAAAAACAGATTCCCATCTGGGGTGACTGTTGAGGATATGACAGACAGGCTGATGGAGCAGAGCAAAAATACTGTGAGAGTGCAGCTCTGGCAGTTTCAAATTTGAGTAATTTGAGCACCAGCATGAAGATGAGAGATAATGGATTCGAGGAGGATGATCAACTCACCAGTCCTCCTTGTTTTCAACATCCCAAGATCATTAATGGAGCTAAGGACTAGGGGACACTGACAGAGCAGCAGCAGCAGCAGCAGGAGGCCCTCAGCTACAAGATGCTTGGGCCTTGGGAGGTAGTGACGGAGGTGGCTCCCAAAGTCCTGCAGGGCCTCTGGGCGCACCTTTCAGCAGCTCAGTGAAATGGCTGTTGGGGTAATAAAGGTAGTTTTGGACCGGGTCTCCACTGCCCTGTCCACCATGCTCCTATATCAGCTTCTCCCCCTCCACCAGGGCCAACACTGAAAATGTTTACATGGCCAGTAATTTTCCACAATCATTCCAAGTATGAGGAAAACATTTATCTTTTTTACTTTTAGTGGCTTATCTTAACAGTTTATGTCTTATTTTTAGCTAACTATTTTATCTCCTCGCTCTCTTGCAACGAAGACACCTAACACCTAGATTAATTGCTATGGCTGACTCAGCAGTCTATGTAATTTTTAATCAAATAATTCGTCTTTTTCAAATTAGTCAAGTTAATGTATCTCTGCACCCCGTGGCAACAGGAATAACTGGATTAAGACATGTGGGATATGCTGATATTAGTCCAGTTTTAGGAGCGTTCTTTGGACATGTATGCAGTGGGTTATGGAATATGCATCTCAACTGGGGTTTTTCCACTGTTTGCGACACATGTCTTCTTATTGGCTGTTTACCGTCAGCTCTCCGTGTTGCCTATAGTCAACACTTTGCAAGGCTGTGGTAGAGATGCATGGAGAAAAGAAAAGCCCATGAAACACACCTTTTTACACAGGTTTTTAGATATTTGCAAATATTGTAACGCAGAACTTGTCAAGAAAGTTGTGACCAAATGAAAAAGGGAGGCTGTGTTTGTTAATCGGAGTATTAAGTATTACCCTAAGTAGCCTCACCTTTGTCTTGTTACCTGTTCTGTTGTTGGTGTATAGAGGGTACATCCCAAGTCCCTTAAATTGCATCCACGTTTTCCTCACTTGCATCTTTTCCTTGCGTCTCAGTCCCTCCCACCGAGGATGCATGAAGAGACCAAACGAGGAGAGAAGAAACAAGGAAATCTGTTTTAAGAGAAATGAAACGTCCTTTCCTCTGAAGCGTCACATGAAGCGGCGTCCCTTTCTGATGTCGGCGGCAGCTGATCACAGCTGGATCAGCTGTCAGTCAGCTGTAACAGCTGTAGAGACTTTTGATAGAGTTTGTGTCTGCACACGTTCACTGTGATGATACTAATAAAGGCACGCAGTTATCAGTGCAGAGCAGCAGTGTTTTCTCTCTGCTACCTGCACAACAAACGCCTGCACATGAATAACAAGCTGCAGTCTCCTGCTCAGGAACCATTTCTACTGGCAGAATGACTTCTTATTATTTATTATTTGCATCTTTTTTTTTTTTTATTGATATAGGCCTACTGATTGTGACTTATTTATTTAATAACCCAGAATATGATTATGATGACCTTTTAAGAGTAGCAATTATTTATTAGGTTAAATGTTTCAGGGAAATTCGAAATTATATAAGACATCAAACCTGACGCTCAGGAATTATCAGCCCCACATGTGACAGATTGGAAATGACGATAAGTAATTATGAAACTCCAGTGTTGTTGTGATGGATCAGATCAGTCTGATCAGCTGCAGCGTCTAATCAATAGCTGATATCTATTAAGGGGGCGTGTCGGTCAGTGAAAGACATCTGTGGAGGCTGCCCTTGTGTATCCTCGCTCATGGCTCCTCAGAGATCTCTCCTCGCTCCTTGATCTTTGCTCCTCGGAGCAGAAATGAGGGCTTTGGGACGGCGCGCAAGATGGAGAACCGGAACCATTTCCGGTTCACACAAGGATGGAGGAAATATCACCCAAGGGAACTGGGATGTACCCTCTGTCTCCTGAGTCGTGCATTTGAGTCCTCCGCCTGGTTTAGCAGATATAACAGTGCGTGTCATTTTATCCACCATGCAATGCGGCGTAACGTGCTGCTGTGTCACTGGGTGTGTGTGCCTCATTCCGCAGTATAGGAGGGGACTCCACTGGGGACAATTCTGCAGCATGTATTTAATTGTGTCACCTGGGTTAAACCTGATTGCCCTGAGTTCATGCACAGTGGCATCCCCTGTTCTCTCTGTTGGACTGATTGAATTGCAGTGGCAGTGGCTTTTTTAAAAAAAAAGAAAAAAAAAAGAGAACAGCACAGGTAGTTCACACAACAGTGTCTGTGTCAACACTTTATAACATTAAGAAAGGTGCTATATACTGTAAATAAAGTATTATTAGTAGTATTATTAGTATTATTTTATAACATAGGGTACATGGCTGTTCTATATGTCATAGAACTTGGGCAACTCACTATCTCTTTTTCAAGTTCTACAAAGTGGGAATGAGATGATCCCTCTTCGGACCTCTCAATATCTCTGTCTGACCAACCTTAAGCATCAATTGAGTGCAATCGACCACCCAGCCAACATAAAACCAATTTTTCAGCAGAGTTCATATTTTTTTCTAAAAGTGCGTTAAAATCTAGTCATCACTGCTGAACTCAGTGCAGAAAGTTTCTTTCTCCAGAAAAGGAAAAGCCCCCTTCAAAAGTGCATTTAATGTGATAAAAATGTACCACATTCATTTCGGTCTTCATAATGATTACTTTTTATATTGACATTACATGTGTGCAGCACAATTCAAACATATCTGCAGTATATGGCTTACGTACAGTATATCTATGTATACATGCTGTTGGCCCCCAAAATCAGTAATTTCTGGCTTTAATACAGTAACATTTTTTTTTTTTTTACAGGAAGTTTATTTAATGATCAAAATGAAAAAAATAAGTCTGGCCACATGACTGATGCAGACATGCTGATATGTGATTCATGTAAAGCCCTGTTTGTAGTAAAATAATTGCAGTATATCCTTCGGCCCACTCATCCTCAGGGTTCCCTGGGCCAGATAAGAAGGAGGAAGTGTAGAATGCATTGCTGTCTTCCAGCAATGCATTCTACACTTCCTCCTCTTCCTTTGCTTTTTGATACCACCACCAATCGTCGCCATAGTCAGAAATGTTTCATGTCCTATACATGCACGCATTAAGGCAGATAAGAATGCTACTAATTTAAAGAACACCAGACAGCGGTGAAGGATGGACTGAGGAGATTAGAGGTACTAGTTAAGTGCGATAAGAACTGAGGAAAACAGATGAACCTTGACCGGGAGAAAACTGCCGGCTGAAGGCAGGAGCAAGAGTGAACAGTAAGTGGGAATTGGATGGTTATCTCTTAATATCCTGCCTCTTAGAACAACTGGAGGACTTGACAGGCTGACAAGAGGTGTCAGGAGATTCTGTTTTAAATAGGCTGGAGCAATTATCAGCAGCTGGTGGGCAATCAGGACAATGCAGGGCAGGTGGGTTTATCCAGGCGCTATTAATAAATACAGAGAGCCAAGCCATGACAGTTTTACCTATAGTTTGTGAAAATCAGAGTGCTTCCAAGTGGCCCAACAATAATTGGTCCCAAAGACAACCAGATCGCTGTCCGATTTTCTCAAAATTGCAACTACCAAAAACACAGGACAAAAACGCACATTTATCAATTTATTTAGTTTATAATGGAGACATACAAGCAGATGGAAATGTTGCCAGGCTGCCAACCTGATTGGATCACCAGTCAGCCTGCATTTTGTTTCCTGGGAGATTTTGTGCCCGTTGGCAGACAAAAATTAGTGAGTTAGTTTAATAGTTTAATCGAGGTTTATAGGGAGCCAGTCTAAACGCTGATGGTGTCATTGTCATAGCCATTACATTGTACAACCAACATTTACAAAACTTGTCTATTGCCGGTTTAGATGAAACTAAATTTAAAGTACAGTTTTACACTGGTGTTGTTTTGATACAACTCAGTTTTTTAAATGTAGAAGGAGGTGTCATGATCGCGATTCACTTGATTCAATAATTCAAGACAATAGTATCCAAAATGTAATTAAACTTAGGGAGCCTTGACCTTAAATAATTGCTCATAAAATCTCGAGAGAGACAGAATTTGGAGAAATATTTTCTTGTCTTTTGCCTCTACGGTCATATAAACTTATTCCACTTTGAGCAGCAGAATACCAAAATGTGCATTTTGATAGCCATGAGCATAGGGGACACCCTGATTATAGCAGGGACCGGACCAGACTCTGAGGTCAGGACTGCAATCTGTCTTGCAGGCTGACTTGGGAGTCCCAGAGGATCAGGGGGCCTTGGCCTGTGGATGCCCCTGCAATCATAACCACCCTTAGGGTTTATATGTGCTGTGGGGTATCAAAACATGAAGCAGGCCTGTCATTCCTGCTGTCCTGCTGTCAGCAGTTTAGCAGAGTTTAGATTCTAAACTCTCTAAAATTTAGAGGATTGTTCTGTGAAGAAAGAAGATTTTTCTGGGAGTCTTAAAGGATTCGATTTTTTTTTTTTGCTTCACTGTACAAAAAATAATTCGTGTTTTCAAAGAGTGTGATTTTATGAGTCAAGGACATGTAGTCTAAACTCAACTTTTATTGAGTTTGTCCATGAAAAAAGTATTAATTTAAGTACTACCATAAATACTTGTAATTCCTCTCCCTAACCAATAACCACTGGAAAGTGGTAAAGATAAAAGTATTCTGCTGCCAGAGCACCAAATATCCTACAGTAGTGCACTGGGTCAATCTCTATGCTTATAAGGAAAAGATTTATCGGAGTATTGACCCAACCTATCTTCAAAGGCAGGACCAACCTGCACATGCTGTCAGTTCCAAAGTCTTTCTACTGTCCACCTTTAGTCTTAAGGCATTATGTGACACTGTTGGAGGTAGCATAGCCTCTGACCTTTACCTATTTGGTCCACCAACTACACTGGATGGGACCAGTATTATTACTGTGTAGCAGACCGAGCCCTTTTGACTTCAGACCTTGGGAGGCATCTGGAGCTCATTATACTGTATGCCTTTGGCCTCTTGGGTCAAAGATGACATGTAACCCGAATGCCATTAAACCTAGATAACACAAAACAACTACACTGTGAGGGTAACATTGTTATCTGACAGTATAGGTCAACAGTTTTTGACCCATTCGCAACGTTCGCAGTGATGACCAAGAGGGGACACGAGACATTTGTTTTGCAGTTCACTAACACTGACACACGCAGATCGATGCATGGAGCAAGTTTAGCCACAAGCCAAGCAGTTACACAACTTAAGTATTTATTTAAAATACTGGCTGATTTCTATATCACTTCATGATACATTCTAATGATTGAAAAACCGCCCACATTACCATATTTGGCGCCATCTTTTGCTACTTGCAAGCAGGAAATTTAAACTTTCAACCTGTGCATTGTTCTGCTAATCCCTCGAAATCTCAATACAACACTATATGAGTATCGCAACTTTTTCCTAATGGAAAAATGAGTCATTGTCCTGTTCTCATAGAGAATTGGCTATAATTATGATGGGATCATGTCACAATGAGTGAACTGGGTGAACTTGGTGAGCTGTCAAAATCATCATTGTTCAAGAGGCATCCAGAGAGAAACCTGTTGTGTAAAAATCAGTAAAAGCCCAGGCAATGCAGACACAAGGTTGGTTAAGTTTTGTGACCCTCTCTTGACTGGTGTGATAGCTATTCTATTGTCTGCTCTCTCCGCTTTCATGTGAAAGAATAAAACTCCCGAAGATGTTGTGATTTAGTGTATGTACGGTACATTTTTCCTATCTTCAGTAATCACACTCAAGAATACACAGGATTATCCAAACATGAAACAGACAAGGGTCTACAGAACAGACTCTGTCATGCTAACATGCTCCTCATGACAATTATGACATGCTTTTGTTTAGCAGGTATAATTAGTTAACATCTTAGTGTACTAACATTTGCTAATGAGCCCTAAGCACAAGTACAGCTGAGGCTGATGGGAAAATTTCACGGCAAACCATCCGACAGTTGGTGAAACGTTTCACTCAAAATCCCAAATGTGAACCTCATGGTAGCACTAGAGGCAAAGTCAGGGCACCATTAGGCTTCATTGTCTGGGGATAATGAATGACTGTTCAAAATGAAATGGCCCAACAGCTTTATGAAAGCTGCTTAGTCTGTGTGCCCAAAAAGTCCCACTTCCCAAGAAAAAAAACAACAAGATTTCTAACAAATTCTACCTTCTAGGGCAAGTTAAGATTCATCAGAGTTAGAAAGAAGCCACTTCAAATGCGCTAGCCTACCATTTTATTGCTTGTGGTGCCTTTTGTTGGATGGGTTGTACAACAGGAGATCATGCTGATACTGTAAATATGCTCGACTCACATGTCAGCTGAGCGCAGCAGTCGTCACCTTCAAAACAAACACATCATATTTCATTTCGGGAAGGAAATTGCCACTTGTATTAACATGGCCACTGGATATGTTAAGTATCACCTGATATCCCACGTCGAGTTGATCTGGTGAGAGATGTTAGCAGACATCCACACTGGTCGTGCTGCATTACACATGCTGGCCTGCTGGCCTCGTAATCTCCACACCATCTGCTGGGGGAGCCTCACTGTCCCTCTGCACCTCTGGCACATTAGTAGTCCTCTCACACTAAGCGAGGGACACCAGTGTGTGTGTCCCTCCTCACAAACAATAAAAAAGTCAACACCAGCGAGAATTAATCAAATGGCTACAGGTCCCACCCCCTACAAACCCGGCTCATTTCAGGTAATGAGAACACTTACTTTTAAATCTTCTTCTTCACGTGTGTGTGTGTTGCAGCCCCCTTACAAAGTTGTGACTTTATGCCTTTGGTAAATTCTCACTCCAGTGCTTTTGTTCCCACGGTTCAATGTTTGAGCTATTAGAATGATGTATGTGCATGAGTCTGACACTGTAAGGCTGTTTTCACATTTTATTGCTGAAAGTGTAAATTTTCTCTGTGCTCATTGGAAATCTGAGTTTAAGAGGCGGGCCTACGAGCGTGATTTGTGACATCACAAATAGTTTGGAAGCCAATATTCAGTACAATATTGAGTATACACGTATGCATGCGTGATGTGGAAATTTTAAGCCCCTGGGAACTGGGAATGCACATCATGTGTCCAGCAGATAAACTTGTGAAATAAGAAAATGTTAGCATTTTCATATTTTCTGGAATTTTAATGAGGGGGAAGAAAAAGGCGCCATTTTAAGGATTTTAATGTGGTAATTATACTTATTTTCTGCAAAACACATATTTTTAAGAAATTTTATGTATGCGTAAATAAATCTGTGGAAGTAATCTTTATGCGTGGACTAAGATGTTCTATTGATATAAAAGCGTAAATGCTTTTATTTTTTGGAAAATGTCTATTATAAGCCCTAATGAAGGCCTAAGCAATGTGTAGAAATGCGACATCAAAGCTATTTTTCATTGACTGAACCTTGGCTGTTGCTCATACTTTTTTTCTTGTGTACATACAGTTCACCAAGTCACTTCAGGTCGGTTCTGTCTTGGTTCCTTGGCTCACTGGTTGTTTTTTTTTCAGTATGGAGAACCCTGTCAGCAAACAGTGAGCTTTGGATTCTTTTGAGCAGCGCTTCAAACGGTGTTTCCAGCGTTTAGTGCGAGCTATGATCAAAGACCGATCCCTTCCCTTCAAATCCACATGGCCTCTCATTAGCAGCATGCTGGAGAGAGACTTCTTTGATGGGAATCTATAACAGAGTCAGTGTTTCCGAGTTTTTACATTTCCCTGCACTACAGTGCTATTTAAGATAAATGTGTCATAATGGTGTGCTTATGTATTTGTCATTGCAGCATTTGAATTTGTGGAAAAGAATCAATTAAGAAGTTAAAACACAATTTTTTTTTGGCCACTTGGGGGCAGCGTAAACAAGTTGTAGAAGCAACATTGATATATCATCACTTCTCAAGTTGACATGGTGAACTTATTTATACACATTTAGCATTCAGAGAAACATTACGATTCATTTAGAGTCGTGTTTAATGGCTACCTGGTGAATGTAAGTCTATTATTGATTCTCTTTTAGCGGTTTCTATCTTCAGTCTAGAAGCTAAATGCTTCACTGTCTATATTCACCAGCTAGTCATGACTGTGCCTATTTGCTGTTTGGGCACTGAGCAGGGAGTGTAAAGTGGGCTTTTAAAGCTTTTTCAGAGAATACAGCTGCCATGCTGCATCAGAAAAATGACATATTGCTTACTTTTATTTACATTGGTAATAGCCAATGAATGTATCAGTGCACCTGAATCATAAATATGACACTGTGACTAGGCAGTAATGCATAGAGAGGGGTGTTTAGTATCTCTACAAGAGGGAGGAACACCATTCTTCCTAAAAATATTCCCATATTTGGTGTTTTGATTCTGTTGGGGGAGTGTGCTGTCTGACATCTCCTGTAGGTGCACAATTGGGTTGAGATGCTGACATCAAATTATCCAATGAGCTCTTGTGCCCTTTATAGAAGAATTTGCATTCATAGTGTTGCTCAGCTCACTTATTCAGTTTTTTCCTTTAATATGGCACTCTTCTGTATTTGCACACTTCCCCTTTGTGCTCTTGCACTGTGGAGTAAAAAACAAACAAAAAAACAGCATGTAAATCTATAAGCATCTGAAAATTCAGTCAAATGTGTGGTGAATTCTGTCTGGCCTACACTCACTGTTTAGAACCCCCCCAAAATGTTATATTTATTGTAATTTTATCTTTCCTTTGCAGATGCCTTGGCTCAATTTCCCCTCAGGGATCAATGAAGTTCATTTTAATTCTCATGAAAAACATCATTGTAGACTCGAGATAGTTGTGTTTTGCAGAGCAGTGATGAAGAAATTTCAGTAATACTGATTTGTAAGTCTTGTACAACTTACCTTGCCAGCAGTCATTGCAAACCTGAAAGGAAGCAAACTCACATATACTAAATAAAGCATAAATAAAGACATATTCTTGGCTCATCTGCTGCTGTGTTTCATATCCATCAACAAACCTCTCGGCCATTGTTATAATTCAAAACAGTGGAGTTGATCTTTTGTGTTTATAGCCTGTGGATACAATGCATCATGGGAAATAATGAGAATATATTGAAATACCTTTTTCTTCACTTCCACAGTGTTAATGTCCCATCCCCAAACCTTTAACCATCATACACTGTGTTTGCTCACTGTGAGATGCGTTTGGAAGCTTTTTTTTTTTCCTTTTACACACACACACACACACACACACACACACACACACACACACCTGGAGAACAGCTGTCTGTATCTGAAGCAAAAATAATGAGCTAAGCTCAATTAGTGAGGCTGTTTTTATGGTTGGGGTAATGTGGACAGCTACACAGGTGCATGATTAAATCCACCCTGAAAAATTAAGAAGCGCATGCTACACGTGTCGGTTGCTTTGGAGATAAAGGGAAGACTCAGAGTAGATTTGTCCTAACCTTGGCGTATTTTATGATAGATGTGATTTGAACATTTTTGGTATTTATATTGATGACTTTTTTTATATGAAAGACAACGATTTACAAACACGAGCATCGACATTCTTCAGATCATGTGGCAAACATGGACTGAGTTGAACAAAGCTTTCAATTAACACTGGTATCTTAGTCTTTATTTTGTCACAATTGTTGTCAAATATATATACGTCTATATGACATATATTATATGACATATATAATTTCATTTCTTTACAATAGAGAAACAACATAGAGATGACACACTATTTTGGTTTCTAAGTAGAAGCTCTTTTTAAATAGTGGCATTTTTTTTTTGAATACACTGTTTAAATCAAGCTCCCACTCAAGTCACGGTTTTGTTTTCCTCATTGAGTCACATTTATTCACAATGTGTGTTTGTTTGTCTCTTTTCCCTTATAACGTGATGTCTTTTGTTGTGTCAATATTTCTTTCCTCGGCAGTTCAATCTGTTGGTGTTCCTTTCGAAATCGACAGCCATCTGTTATTGGTCCTTGTGGCCCTACAGATGGTCCAACCTGCTAGCCATTCTGCGCCACCAGCAAAGGTATACAGTTATTGGAAACACTGTCTTTGAAGCTTTACAGTGTTAATCCAATCAGCTTGCAAAGGGCTCGGAATAAGCGTTTCCAGTTCCTCTGCAGCTTGGTCCTTTGGTGGCTAAGGAGCAGTTTGCACCTTCATACATGAGGGATGTCTGACCTTGGCACTGTCGCTGGGCTTCTCTTTGGCCTGCTGCCTTCAAACCTCTGGTCGCCTGTACAGTCCCAGCCTGGAGAGTGTTTGTGCCACCGCCATGGATCTCGCTCTGAGACCCAGACATTTTCATGGGGCTGGAAAGGCTTTTCTGTTTTAATTCCTGTGCGAGTTCCACTGTAATTTCAATCGAGCGGGGTGTTTGTGCAGAGCTGAGATTCTTCTCTGACCCCAGAGTGACAGTGGTGTCAGCAGAAGGGCTAGTGCTGTAGGGCATAACACCAGACGTGAGCCCAACACTCTTACAGGGGGGAGAGGGGGAATGGCTAATGGGCACCGCTGTCTTTCCAGCCAGCATGGGGTGCCACTTGAGGAGCCCTCCTTGGTTCCGCTCACTGGTGTCCACATTTCCTGCCTCAATGTCACACGCTTGGAGCGAAGGGATGATGGGCACAGATCGGGTGCGCAGGGAGGGCGGAAGGAAGGTTGTTCCCTTATCCAGGCGCGTGCAGGGGACCTCGGTCCATCCCTTTCTGGCTGCAAAGTGACAGAGTGAGGTCCTGCTGAGGAGGGCACCGACTCTTTCATTGGCAGAATCATACCTTTAGGCAGAGGAAAGAATAGAAATGGCAGGTTGAGAATGAGAGAAGAGAAAGTCACTTTACTGTGACCTTTTGAGTTCTAAACATCCATTTCCTAGGAGGAATAAAAGAGAGTGAGTAATGTAGAATATGGAGATAGGGCTGCCATGCTTTTTTTTTTTTTAACCATTTTATTCACATAAGATTTAAGTCTTTAGAAACACATTCCTGACCCTGGTCTGAGTGAATATGTGGACAAGGACCGATTATATATTGGCTCCTTGAACATGAGTTCTAACTTCTTTTTTTTTTTTTTTTTATGAGACTCTTCATGTAATCTTACAATACACACCCTACTGTATCTGACAGGCTTATAATGTGACATTTGGATGAATCTATGTGTGTGTGTGAGTCCCAGCTTGCATGTTTGCACGATTATGCTTCCTGCAATTAAGTATCTTGAGTAAATGAAGTATTAAGAAACAGTGCCGAGCTTGTAATACATCGTGCTCAGTGTGACAATAATACAGCAGAGCGGAGACAATTTATCCAGAGTCAAGTGGGTAAGTTTGTATCTGCCCTGAATTTGCACAAGAGTAAATGTAGTTACTCAAGACTCAATTCACATTTAGAATCAACCCGGCACAGCCTTAGGAGACAGCCAGTGTTATTGTCAGCCTTCAGAGACTGTTTGTGGCATAACCAAGTTTGAATAATTGAATTACTCTCCCACTCCTCCCTCAGTATTAGAAGGGCGAATGCAAGCTGGAGGTAAATCCAGCAGATCAAAACATGTCTAAAAATAACTCCCACAGCAAATTTGCCTTCAATTCTGTCCTTATCTGCGATGGATAAATATATGTTTTGACACTGGATAATGGAACTGACAATACTCTGCAGGGATTTGTTGTCACAAAATGGAAAACATGGAAGAATACTCCTGTGTTTGTTTGCTACCTTTTCGGCTTCTTCTCTACCACTTCCTGCCACACCGCGCTCTGCGCCTCTATCTTTCCCTCGCTGCGCCCTCATCATCTCTGCACAGTCTTCCTTTTTTCCTCACTTTCCCCTCTCTCGTTCTCTCACTCTCCTCTCCACCTCCCATTTCTCATTTCCAGAGATGAGAGGGTGTATCCATGGCAACAAGGCAGAGGTGGGGGCTGGAGGGAGGGGGCTGCGAGCTTGGTAGCTTGGTATTGTATGGCTGGTAAGTAGTGCAAACACGTCATTTTAATCTCCTGAAGGCCAGCAAAATATACTCGACTGATGGATTTGCAAGAGAATTATCAATGGCTAATGAGATCTAAATTGTTTAACTGTACAAATGCAATCTTGTCCCCAAGAAGATTAGAAGTCCTTTTATTTCAGCCCTTCTCCTACACACTTAAAAGGCTGGGTTAGATTTAATAGTTTATAACTGTTTTGCCTTTAACAAAAAGAATTCTCATTAGTTTCTTTATTAGTTTGTTGTTGTTGTTGTTGTTGTTGTTGGTGGTGTGTGTGTGTGTGTGTGTGTGTGTGTGTGTAAAGAGGGAAACTGTTAGGCTCCTGAAGGATCTCTCCGCACAACCGTTTTGAAAGAACTGCTGAGCTCCATGGAGCTTTGTTTAAAAATGTAAATTATGGAAATAGGTCACATAAAGAGTTTGGCAGCCTGCAGTGTCTCTTACAAGTCACTATAACGCTCAATCAGGTTGGCATGCTAATAGGAACATTGCTAGGCACTTTTAAGTGTGTTGAATGCACGAGGGACACTACCGCTTTAATGACAGACGTTTCTGATAAGGCTGCCATCGCTCAAGTTGCACAGGCTGACAGCAAATTAGGCTGTTTCTGAGTCATATACTAGACTTTTTTTTTTTAAAGCTTAAAGATGCTCTCTTATGCATCTGTAAATAAAACCTAAAATAATGTTTTCAGTGTTGCTTGTTTAAGGGGACACGCCGGTGGAGCTGCTTGACATTATGCATTATTTCACTTACAAAAAACAAGCACCTAAGTGAACAGCGTGAAATATTTTCCAGCTTTGGTAGGTGTTATGTAACAATAGATCTTGTTTATAATCTGAAGAAAAAAAGTCTGGACCGATAATGTGCAACTTTGTTTCTACACGGATCATCTTCTCCCTCCCAGAGGACACTGGATGAACGATTTTACGTCAGGCTACCTTTTTTGAGCCTGTGCCAGTGAGGATCATCAGACTGTACTATTCAAATGTGTAAGTTATTTTAAGACCCCAGATAGCCAACTGGCACAAGGTGGCTCTGCCAAAAGTCCTCCCTGCTTTTAATGCCTCCTGAAACAGCGCCAGTGGCTGTGCTTCACTTTTGATAGGAAGGAAAATAGGGCAAGTCTCTGTCCTTACGTGACATCAGGACGAGTGTGAGAAGAATTCAAGATGTGTAAATGCCTGAAATTAATCTTTTGCAATTAGTGGTCTAGTCCTACAAGGCCACGGTCACCCAATATGGCTTCACATTTAGCTCACAATTGACAGAAAATGTAATTATTTATTTGATATGTGAACTCTGAAGCTTCCACATAATGCTCAAGCATTAGCCAAAATCAAAGCATTCTGAACATCTTGAAAATCATGTGAACTCATGTATAATCTGGTAATTAGCTTTGGTGCCGCTGTTGTATTTTTAACCCTGATGAAACCACGCATATCAAACACATTTTCATTCACAGCAACAGCTCAGTGGATTACGCACAGACTCATATCTTGGACTTCCCCAGCACCATGATACTGTTGGGATCAAGTGTGTTCTCCAAATTAATTGTGACAGTCCCAGCTGAAGGAGGGCTCAGCAGATCTCATTTATTTCCCTGGATCAGATTTCATAAGCTTGTTCACGGATTTGAACTCAGAGCATTTCAGTCATAAACTCATTTCTCCCAAAATTATCCTTCTGCCACCCCAACTTAACCTCAGTTTGTCCGGCGGTCTGTATCACTCAACCGGTTATTTGACCTCAGTGTAGAGGGGGCAAAGAGAATTTCCTCCTCTAGGATCAAACAAACATGACAAAACTAACAAAAGAAAACAGAAAAAAGTTTCACCTTCTAATAGACTCCATGTCTGTTGAGTCATCCTCCTGCAAATGTTTGTAGACATGGCCAGCCACTCTGGATCCGTCGATGAGATTAGTCGTTATTTTGTGTTTTTCTCTGGAAATGGGTGGGGTCCTGAAGTAATTATTCTCCCTCCGTCGTTGGGCAGGACTCAGCGAAAGGGAACTACTCCTGTAACCAGAATGGAGTTATTACACTATTTTACATTGAAACAGCACTCACTCATTAATTTATTGTATTAAATGTATCTCAACTCCTGTGTTCATGGGTGTAAAATGCTCTGAAATGGACTGACCTTTCAGTTTAATGTTTAAGTGGAAAAAAAAGCATTCCACATTCAATTAACTGTGTGTATAAATAACTTTGGTATTGAAGTCAACTGGGTTATCACATTCATGTGACGAGAATAGTAATTTACCAGTAAGCAATAAAATTTCCATAAACATTGAATAATTTGTCATTGCTGAATTAAACGGAGAGAACAAATTGTGGTATGACAACATCGAAAGTCTACAGCCATGATAGCAGCTGTGTGAGGCGCAGATGGGAGAGGTTAGCCTTGAAGGCTTTCTGTCAGGCAGCTTCCGGGCAGCTTTCTGACAGAAAGTCCATAGAGCTTTCCGACAGTAATCCCAAAGAGCCTTCTAGCAGAAAGCGTGCATGTATTCTAAAACTCACAAATCATGCATAATCAGCATAGCCTTGTGTCTGCGTGGGTTGTATCCAGGGTTTGCAGCTTGGAGACTGGGGTTCATATTCCGAGGTAGGCTCCTTCTTTCCCCTTTATTCAGTAATTATTTTATTGTTTTGGCCGCAATTTAGTTAGGTTTAGGCCCCAAAACTACTTGGTTAGGTTTAGGCACCACAAATACTTCATTAGGTTTACACAAAATAAAAAACACTTGGTTACGTTTGGGAAAATATCATGGTTTTGGTCATTTTAGGTAGCTTTCATCACGCTGATGTATGTTCAAGTGTTCATTTTGTTTTTAATTAGTATATAAAAACGGGGTGAAACATCATGATTGACAGTTGAGCCCTGCTCGCAATTGGGCGGGTGTATGGGTGGGAACTTGATACCGCGGCTCCACTACCCGGTCACTACTGCGCAAACTCTGGCTCCGAATGACACCAGCGCAAGATGGTAGTACCCATATTCCGGATATTTTGGCTTCACTTTTGTACAACAAAACAAAGTAGTTTTATTAGCTAAACCTAACCAAGTAGTTTTGGTGCCTAATCTTAACCAAGTATGTTTGACTAAAAAGTTCAAATAATTATTGGAAAATAAACAGCCTATCACAGGACACCCCAGTGACGTGAGTGAAAGCTCTGCCCACTCAGGCACAGAACCATGCTGGCCTTTCGAGCTTTGTGCCTCTTTATGCTTTCTGACAGAAAGCCCTGTGGGCATTCTAGTAGAAAGTCGTTTGATAGAAAGCTAGCCTTCAAGGCTAATATCCCATGTGCACACAACGCAGAGCTGAGGCTGAATGTTGTTAGTTTTTAATCTACTTGGCCATAAACATCTTGACCTTGTAGTGGCTCCAGAGGAAAAGTCAGTGGATTACCAATATCGACATGGTTCATCCTCTGGAGACCATGAATGACCATGAGTGACCGACATTTCCTGAGACACAAAGCTTACATGGGTAAAATTGCAAATACTTTGAGTAAACAGCAGCTATATATTGAGATCCTGCTGCTGTTAAGGATGAAAGCGTCAGTCTTTAGAAACTGTTCTCTCTGGAAGATTGTTTTGAAATTGCTCTGTGGGCAGTAGATTGTCAATTTCAAAGCAGATCCCTGCATGTCTGCAGCAATAAAGCAATGACATCAGATGTGAATCAAAGCTATAACGCACTGTATTGCAAGCTGATGTATGGGTATGTCATGCGAGAACAAACAACTCCCACAGCACATGTGGAACTATGAGATACAGACCTAAATAATTTTCAGCTTCTCTGAATACATTTCAGCAATGTGTTTCCCTCTTTGATCACCTGCTACAGTTTCTTTTGTGAGCAGAGGTCACTTCAGTGTATCATAAAGGAAAAACTTGAAAAAGTTGTTATGTTACATAAATCAGTGACAAACTCCCACCTTGATTTTGGCTCTTGAATAGTTTGGTATTGCAGCTGCCACACATTACAAAAATAGTTTATGTAATAAGTGGTGGACTGAGTTTGAACACTAATCAACATGTCCAACCTTAAAGATTTTCTAGCTTGTCCTTTAATTGAACTTTCTCATTCCTTTTAATTCACACAGTAAACTAAATAGTCCAGTAGACGTTTGCTTATTACCTGATAGCTGACTGGAACACTGTGCAAAAAATATTCAGCTATAACAATTTCCCAATGTCCGTGGCTGTGGAAAAATAAGCATGGGTTGGCTCTAGACTTTGCCAGAATTAGCATTTGTATCAACTGATGTTTTAAAAAGTTGATATGAATAAAGCAGAATTATGTCATTTTTATTGGCCATAAGCATGCTGATTTTTTTTAAAATAAGGATTAACTGAAAGCTGGAAAAATTAAAATGTTGTTTTGGTTTTTTTTGCACAAAATTGCCAGGCTGTTGTAATTATTGAATGTTAAATGTTAAAGGTCTAAAATTAAAAGACAGCTGCTTATCTCTGCAATTCACTGAAAACGTACAGCCTCCTGATGTTATAAGCCTGGCAGTGAGAGTAATCCAGCACATATTTTAATAAGTTCTTCTCTATTGGACATCGAGAGAATCAAAAACAGCTGGGAGAAAGACGGGGATGTGATGTGTGCTAAGTCTAACAGTATGACAAATAAACAGACTAAACGGCCTTTGCCACAGAACCAGCAGGTGCACATCACTTCTAATATCTGTCTTTATGAAAAACTCATGCTCACTGACTCGACTTGAGCATATTGATTAGCCTAAAATACAATAATTTCCGCATAATCATGACATTGCAATCTTGGTGATTGATCTAATTACAAAGTAGCTCAAATGAAAACAATCATTGACTATTGGCGGTGTGATGATTACACATGGACTTGGACTAAGTTATTTCCATCAGATTTTGCAAGCAAAGCGAATAGAAATATAGAAATATGCTTCAGAAGAGGCGGAGCAGAGTTGATTGATTCAAAATGATTGATTTGGTCATTTTTCCTCACTGACATGTGTCCAATAAGCGCTATGCAACATTAGCAGAAGTTGTTAGTCTGACTGTTTCGAATGTAAATTCATAAACTCTAGCCACAAGGCTCTAAAAACATGCTTGGTCCAGAGTGAAATATCTCAACTGCCACTGGATGGATTGCCATGAGGTTGATTTGTCATTCATGTACTAATACTTGCAAAACTACTGTTCCCATCAGCCTTAGATGTACTAAAAAGTTAGCATGCTAACACGCTAAACTAAGATGGTAAACTTGAGTAAAGAACACCTGCTAAACATCAGCATGTTAGCATCCTAAGGCTAGCATTTAGTTCAAAACTCCACTGTGCCCAAGTACAGCCTCAGAGAGCTGCTCGTGTGGCTGTCGACTGTTGATGTTTTTTACAATCTTTATCTTGCGTCTACATACAGTATTTTCAGTCATTTATGTGATGTCACTTCAACAGATAAACTCGGCATTCAAGCAGATGAATCAATCTGCACATGCTCATACCCGGCGACAAAGCCAGTGATGCACAGGTAACCTTTTGCAGCAATATTGATGGACCATATTGACATGCTTTTATGGGGCATTTTTCCTGATAGCTCACAGTGTGGTCCAGTTTCTCAGGTCAATAGCTGAAAGCTTCTCAACATCATCCATCACAGTCTAGTTCCCCCGCTGCCTCCTCCTACTCTCAGAACAAGCTCAACAGATGATTGACTGTCAGCTGCCCTCCATGAAGCACCTGCATGCCACCGTGGAGAATAAAAAGCCTGGACGAGTAGGTGCCGTCCCCGCAGCCACAAATGACAACATTTTGGAAAAACCTTCCTGTGTGACACAGCCCCGGTCCATTAAAAGGAGTGAAGACTGTCTCAGTGGGGTTTTCACTGAAGTTGTCAGCATAGTCAACCAGACATCTAAAAACTCCCTGTAACATTTTCCTTTATTCCAGCTCACATTGCTGTCTATAGTCACTGTACATCCTGTGCTGTATGTCCTTGCTGCATATCAATAAAAGCGTATCTATCAATGCACACTTGAAATAAATGTGCCTTGCACAGTCTGTTCTCTTTGGTAACACACTACAGAATGTAGTTACAACACAATGCTGCTTAACACCATCAAATCAAGTGAAAGGTAGACATTTATCAGCAATCCAACATGTTTTTGTGATTTGCCAACAATGAGTGCAATGGGTGCAAAGGGAAATAAGCGTGCTCTTGCAGTTTGTGTGGCTGAATGTCAGATGCCAGATCGGGACGCTGGAGCAAAAATGTTGTTGATTTTGTTGAATCTCCTGTCATTTGAAGGACGGGAGTATGTTGAATCAGAGTTCAACTCAGCACATTAAAATTCACGTCTCCTCAAGAGGATGTCTCCTCTTTCCTATCAGCGTGTAAGTAGTCGTTTCAGAGTCTGTCTGAGTACACATGTAATCAGCTTGCATAGTGTACTGGACATGTAAATAAAGACATCTACCTTCCTAACTAT
Source organism: Hollardia meadi (assembly GCA_037974645.1). Lineage (NCBI taxonomy): Eukaryota > Metazoa > Chordata > Actinopteri > Tetraodontiformes > Triacanthodidae > Hollardia > Hollardia meadi. The sequence goes on from JBBPCS010000001.1 coordinate 10,891,450, forward strand.
TCTGACCGACTCCAGTTTTCATTCTATTAAACCAATCATTCATCAATCGATAAAACGTTTGATTGTAAAGATAGGCACACCGGCAAAGCTTATGTTGTTGGGAATGTATCCATTACCTAATTTCTCCCATTTATAATCACCATAAATCTTTCTCACAATTGCAACAATGATCTGTTTATTATTTTTTAGGTCTATATATTCTACCATATTGCAGGATGATTACATTTCTCACATGTTGTATCCGTACAAAGTGAAAGATATATGTAAAAAAAAGAAGGGGGGGGGGGGGCTGGAATTAAGAGGATGTCACATTTTGTACCTGAAGCGTTTCCCTTTAGACAGCGCTCTGCTGAGAATAGGCGGTGCTGCTGTTGACGTGCCGGGTGCCACGCTGCCGTCTTTAACAGACGATCCATGAGAACTGCCGCTCTGCAAAGAATTAGGGGAGAGTGGTGAATTCAGTAAGCGCTAAAACATACTTGTGGCTTCAGAATGCATCCTCGTGCTATGGAAACGTTAGTCGAGCTTGGATTTCTATAATGATCAAGATCAGACACAAGATGTTGAGGTGTGAGTGGTTTTGGAAGTAAACACACAGGAAATAAGCATGAGATACTGTTTGTGGCTTAGCAGCAAGTCCCTACTCAGGTTGAGGATGTTCCCTCACTGCCTTATCCCCCCCTTAGTCAGAGTGTCTTTAATTACACTTTACATTTCAAACTGCAGATTAGGAGAGGACGCTTTGTGAATAAACTCCAACATGGCCTTCACAGCTCTCCCGCTGCATTAAAGAATTAATCCTACACACGATTACATTAATGGTTGCCGAAAAAATTTCCCCCCTCAGTTCTTTCCCATTATTCTTATCAAAATGAACACCATCATCTTACAACAGGCCCCCAAACGGAGCTCTGGCACAGCAGCCATGAATGCCCCAAGAACCCCCCTGTGAAACTCAGTAGGTCATGAGATAATTCTGTTATTCCAGTAACAGTGCTTCCTGCTTTTCCCTTTCTGTCGGTGTGATTGTACATCATTACAGCCATTGCATGTGACTAGGAGCTGGTTCAGGATTTTCGTGCCTGATGAGCCTGTTTTTTTTTCTCCCTTTTACCCCTGCCTCCCAAAGGGAGCTGCTGTCCACTAGTTGCACAAGAAAATAGGATCATATTGGCCACCCTCTCATATACCCTGCGGGCGCAGGACGCCTCACTTTCTGGAACAATTGCAGTGGCAAACTTTCCTGGAGGATGATATCTATGTCAGAGGATAAAATAAATAGCTTGTGTCAGACAATGGCAGAGCTGCATGGCGTAACCCATTTTACTTGTTCCCTCCTATTTCACTTTTGCCTTGTTTTATGCCACTTGCGAAAGCCTTAGATAAATACAGCACAGTGTGGGTTCATTTCAACTGAAAAATCCACATAACAACAAAGAAAAACTATATATCCAAATAAAATTGGATAAACCCTTTGATAAATACGGTGCAATGTGGATTTATTTCAAGGGGAGGCAAAGGGAAAATACAGAAGCCTGATGGTATAACAGAAAGAATCTACATAACAAGACAAAAGGAAAACCTATGCATTTAGAGCAGCATTAATCCTCCTTGGATTAGCATCAAACCACAGGTCATGAACAGTGCATAATGGAATATTTGACCATTCTTCATGAAGGACAGTCAATGAGCCAGCATCAGCACAAACAACCACCAGATGTAGTTTGCTGCTCAAACTGTGTGGACGTGGCCGCGACTGATAGCAAAACCAATTTTGGCTCTACATGGTATCAAAATGTTCATCAGTTGTTTGGAATTATACACTGACATGCACATTAGCATCGAGTTTGTAACTGTTGACAGCATTATTAATTTTCAAGCTGCACTGGCCTGTCCTTTTTATTAATCATGGAGGCACCAACAGAAGCCTCCATATCATCCCCACTGCTGTCACAACACTCGCTGAACAAGTGTCTAATATTCTTCCTCCGTGTTCTGTTCATACTGGTACCATTCTGTGATGACATTCTGCTTTAAAAAAAAAAAAAAGCTATGATAAAGAAACACAACTTCAACAGAAAGACCTTCATGCATGTGAACTTCAGTTTGTTTCGTTCAGCTGGAGTTTCTGATACTTGAATTAAACAAAATGAATCAAGGAATTTTATTTGTCCTTGTACAACACTGGGTTGCACAAGAAAATCTAAGTTTTTAAGCCCCTTTTGTGCTATACACATAGAACATACAGTATTTAGAGTTAATTAAATTCTTAATAGAATAGGATGGTTTAAAAAGAAGAGCAACACACAGTTTATATACAGCACATTTACACACACACACACACACACACACACACACACACACACACACACACACACACACACACACACACACACACA
>JBBPCS010000001.1:10895007-10918002 GCA_037974645.1 Hollardia meadi
CACACACACACACACACACACACACACACACACACACACACACACACACACACACACACACACACACACACACAATCGGGAAATAAACATGCAAACACAGACTCCGACTCCTCCCGTCCCGTTGTGAATCTTGTCTTTCAGAAAGAAATCGCTGTGTCTTTGAGGACATTATGACCTCAGAGTTTTGTAAAAATCGACTTGGTGTAACGGAACACAGCCTTGTGGCACACCAGAGCTTCTCATTAAAATATGACTTCATGTTTTTGTGGATTTTGGTACACAAGGTTCTGTTCTGTTGCCCTTTCTATTCTCTATCCCCATGAAGTATTCATGCAGTATGCTCACCCGTAGCTTTGGCTCATTCCTGAGGGTGATTCAGTCTCTTCCTAAACTAAGGTTAGACTAGTTAGTTACCAGCACACCAGCTTCCGGCTGATGGGAATTGAGTTTTTTGTCTTGTCTTCCCAGACTGTCTGCCCCTATTCCTTCAAGTTGGTGCACATCACTTTCTGCGCAGTGGGTCTCTTGGGCATGTACCCTATCTCGTTTATTTGAGATGCAATTTTATTGCCAGAAAGGTGTTGATTCAACTCTCAGGTGAGGTGGGAGGTTTTTAACAATGCAATTCTTTCCCTCTTGTGTTGCTTTTGGGTTTGCGTAACAAGTCACACTATCATATACGACTTGTACTCAGTTAAGTGCAGGAGCGTCTGCAATTCACATGGCTGTTCGAACTCAGAATTACAGATGGAATGGACATATGTACAGGAATGTTTCCAGATGTGCAAATATGCAAAGATTTGCAATCACAGTTGGAAAAAAAAACCCACACAGAAATATGTACAAGTGCTGCACGTGCCAGGGCAGGTGCACAGAGAAATCAGATTCAATATTCCAAGCCTGTAAAGTATGCAGAGAATTGAGGCAGTGCTGGTGCCTATTTAAAAAGGTGCCAAGGGTTTAGAAAATTCTTAGTTGAAATGAAATGGAATGGAGTGATTACTGTGAAAACCATTGGGTAACAACGATGTCTTTTCATTGGTACTCAGGACAGCTTGAGGGAAAAGGCCTTGGTCTGAGTTCGCCTGAGTTCAGCGAGGTGAGGCTAGGAAGGTGCACTAGTTCATCACAGAGATAGTAGGGAAGACACTGACCAAAGAGGACTTCAGTTTCATCATCCCCGCTGCACCTTCCTCGACAGAGCCAGCCTCTTGTTTCCAGATCACTGTGCACGTCCTCCACCTTACCGTCTCAAACACACACATGGTGGAAACCACTGTGCTCTTACGCTGAGTAGTTATGCAGCATGTAGCAAATGTTTTGAGCCTCTATAAGAACAAACGCCCCTGTTCCTGCCCTTCCTTTTACCTTGTTTTGTTTTTCCATTTTGTCAGTCTAACTTATCCTCTAAAGAAAACCCAGCGAACTTGCAGGACTGCCCCACCCACAGCACATGTTCTCTCCCTGGACGGTTGCAAGCTGAGGGAGTGGGTGGAGGGAAGCAGTGGTCAAGGGTTGCTGCGTCAAATCTGTAGAAAAATTGTTTTCACTTGTTAATCTTTCCTCGTCTGTTCAGCTCATGCCCCCTACTAGGTGCTCAGAGATCTTTGAAATCCCACCTTAAGCTGCCTTCTGTTCGAGTATAGCCTGCGTTGTTGTGTTGTTACTGTCTTTTATTTTTGTCTTTGCCTTACTCCGGGCTTCCTCCCTGTCTTCAGCTCCGAAAGCATTTTGTGGCTGAATACAGGGCTTCACTACATGCTGTGCACTCCTACGGTTCTGTCACCGCATTCTCACAGTCAGGGTATTAATATAATAGCCTGCTATTGTGCTAAGGTACAATAGTCCTGTATTCGACTGACATGCGTTAAACTGGGCTCCAATGGGATGAGACTGGTTTGGGTTCAATGAACACTCGTGAAATCATGAACGGCGCTTTACTTGTTTTATTTTATTTATTTATTTTATTCAACACAGCTACTTAACAGCTACATTTACATTAAATGTACAACTCCTTAGCTGTCAACTGCTCAAAGCCATAATTTCCAACAACACCCTCAAAAAGCTTTCAGATTGTGCCAACTGCAGTGTCGTGGGTGGGGTTAGCTCGAGGGGTGTTTGTTTCAGTATGTGACACGAGACACTGTTGCATTATTAAAGAGCCTGAGTTCAGGCTACATTTGCCAAAGTACTTTCACAGAAATGACAGAACAAGGCTGTTCCTGAATGAGGAATTTCAGGCAACGACAAATACAACTGTGTCTAAAACAAGCGTTATGAAACAGGCGTGCGCCCACTCTTTTTTTGTCATTGGGCTCACTAGCTACCTTCACACATGCATATTTAAGGGAGAGCTGTGCAAATTGAACAACAACTATGTGACAATTTGTCTAACACCAAACAAAGAGGGTGCATTCAGTGAAGTGCTAATGCATTATGGCGACTACACTCTTTTGATGACACCTTTACAAGTGTGCACTAGGCTGCACTTTCTTGGGATACTGTGGAGGGATCAGCCTTATCAGTGTGCCATCTATATCTGAATGTCTGGGTCAGTTCTCTCTTTCATGTCTACCCCCTGTCATGTCTTTTCACCAACCAGGAGTTTGTCTTTCTGACTTCTGTATTGTAAGAAATATCTGCCCGAAGTAGATTTTTTTTTCTTTTTTTTTTTTCTTTCCGCTCGTGAAGTTGCTCTTAAAAATGTCTTGGTGTGTTTCTTTATTACTCATAATTGAATCACTAGTTTAATCAACAAATCCATGTCTGTCCAGACTCATATAATAAATGTAGTGACTGATCGACAATCACCTGAAGCTCAATATGAACAAAATCTAAGAGCTTGTGATGGACTACAATGCTTCAAATATAAATGTTGCTGCAAAGAAGCTCTAAATTGTGAAACATGGATTCTTCACACACATGTCCAACCAGGCAGCACAAAAGATCTATACCGTCAACACAGTTTCAAAGGTGGGCACCCAAGATTAGTGTCACCAATTCAGTATCTGACCAAATGTGAAATATGGTCACAATCTCCTCTTCTGTTCCTGAGTCGTGGTGTTGAATAATGACCAGAAAAGTCTTTTTGCAGAACATTATGATGTCACAGTGACGTTGACCTTTGACTGGATATACTTCACTTCATCGTTTTATCCTTTGAGACATTTGTGTGAAAATGTGTCATAATTAGCATATGAATTCTTGAGTTATGACTAAAAATCTGTTTAATAGGTCACATTGACTTTGGCCTTTGACCACCAAAATATAATCAGCTCATCCTTAAGTCCCAGGCATGAGAGGGCAGTCTTATTTGCAAAATCAAAATTTTATATAGCGACTGAATACAGCTGCAAAATACATTTCTTGCATTTCAGTAGGACAATACTGTCAGACTGTCTTCTGTACAGCATTGTTGCTGTGCTTGCATGGTTAGTTCAGGGTCTGTGACACGCCACAGATTAGAATTTCCAATCTGCAGTTCATCACAGGAATCTGTCGCTGCGAAAATGACAAGCAGATTTTTTTCCTCTAAAACACATGGTGTATTTATTTTAAACTATAATTCCCACTGTCTCTCAGCACGTCAGATATGAGTGTGAACAAAAAGCTGCAGCCAGTAGAGAGATTATTAAGACACACATCATATATCATCCTGTCAAGTGCTATGTTTTTAGAGAAGTATTATACATATGAAGATGAAACTGATCACAATGAGGACAATGAGTATGGCTGGAAATAAATCAACAACAGCTAGAGGCATACCTTTTGGAATTGAAGGCTGTATTGAAGCCGAGAAGCAGATTTGGACATGAGGCCGGAGGCGTTGACGCTGCAGTCCCTCAGGCTGCGGCTGTCTGAGAAATGAGCCTGGAGTTTTTCCCTGTGTCTTCTGTGGAGGAAAGCAGGTACAGAGAGAAAGAGATGGACCACATTTGTATGTTTCACTACAAAGTGTCTGGCTCAGGGTATTTCCTGTCCTTCTATAACGATAACACACCCTGACAGCAGTTTTTAGTCCGCTCACTGATTTCCAAGACACATTTGGCCAGCTGTTTATAGGTGATCATATTTATTGACCTGTTATCCTTTATATGTGAGACACACTTTCTTGCATGAATATAAAAAAAGGCATGTACATCATATACAGTATAAGCTTTGTGATAGGTCCTGCCAGTAAATTGACAGAGTCGCCTTCAGGGAAGGAATTTCATTTCATTTTCTCTTCATTGGAGACAGGCGTGTATATTGGAAATGTGAAAACTAAAAAAAAACAACCACAAAACAGACAACATTTGTCAAACGTTGTGAATGTATGAGCGCCTTGAAAGGTCAAAGTGACAAGATGAGCTCCAGTGGAATTGTAATTCAACTGTGGGAATTTTTCTCCAGAGCTGTAAGGGAAGGTTTGATGGAGGTGAAAAAAAAAAAACTGGCGACAAAAATAGCATTAGCAGAGAAGATGTCTTGCACAAGTGAAAATTTAATCAAAGCAGTGTACCATGAAATGTCCATTACATGGCTTTGTGATAATTTTCTAGGGTAGAAAGAAAGAAAGAAAGAAAGAAAGAAAGAAAGAAAGAAAGAAAGAAAGAAAGAAAGAAAGAAAGAAAGAAAGAAAGACTATGTGGACCAATGGATTAAGATTTTTGCTTGTAAAGATATTTTAATGTATAGAATCTGCGCATGCATGTGTTTAAAGTGAGTGTGAAGTGTCACATTGACAGTGCCATGTGCAAACAGACTTTCCAGCTTCATAATAATTAATTAATAACTAATTTACTCCACCGACAATAATTGCACTCTAATCTGTTCCAATCTTTAGCATCACAAAAACTCAGGAAAGGACAAAGTTAAAATTAAGAAAGGAAATTATTATATCACCCTCACGCTTTTTCTGGGAATCTCCCATATTTTCCCCTTCTTTCCTATTGTCCTCCAATTCAAATATTTTTCCATAAATCTCCCGTGTTTTTAACCTTTAATGTTGAGGGATGGCATAACCGCCGAGTCTATCTGATGTGTTTGCTACATTCCCCTCCGTAACATCTGGTGAGGAGAAGTCATTCAATCAAGCACCACCCGCCAATAAAATAGGAAGGAGAAAGATGAAAGATGGCGTGCCTGCCAGAAAGGAGAGAAAAATGAGAGAAAGCTTACCTGTAGGCTACTTCATGAAAAGCAACGTCGGTTAAAGTTTTGGAAAATGGGGGAAGTTTACAGCCTTTTACTTTCAGCCGGTATCAGATTCAGACCACCAAATTGTAGCCACTTACATAATGTAAAAACCAGCTCCTTGTTGCACTGTTGACATTTTAAAGCAAGTGATTGCTTCGTGTTGATTTTAGGGTTTCTTGTGTCACTTGTCATGTAAAAAGGAAAATGTACAACATGGTACAGTAGTTGGGGGGTGTTGGGGTTAGGGGGGGGGGGGGGCTTTATTGGACAGGACAGCTTGTAGAGACAGAAAAAGTGGAGGGAGGGTAGATAAGCAGCAAAGTGTAATACTTTATAGTCTTCAAACTTTGCTACTGGGGAATTTTCTCTGTGAAGCACTGGTACAAAAGAAATTGAAGGTCTTTACCGAAGAGCAGAATAAACTTCAATATTAACAGGAGAAACAATCTATCTAAGCTACACCGTCAAATAAGATTTGGGGGGAAAAGAGATTGAATTCAAGAAGAACTCTGGGATTGGATCATTTCGAGTACATTAAATCGTTGAGCCAGGACTTTCTGGTCATGCTGAGTGTGGCACTACTTGTTTATCAAGTCCAAATCAATCATTTTTGTGCCTCCTGCCCTCTCATCCGCTCACACAAGCATTCTTAAGGTCTAATGTTTTTAAACTCTTGCAGTCATGTGTGTATTTTGCTTTGTGTGAAACATTTTGTGACATATCTTCTTGCTAAAGCCACTTTAATAATAAATCTTACATGAGTTTCTGTCCCAAATGCACCCTGCACAATTCAGATTTGATACCATGCTAAAACATCCTCTTGCTGACTCATACTTAGAATTTCATTGGGCTCAATGCCATGATAGTAAAGTGCTCTTTCTGCACAGCCGGGGGCATAGTCTACTAATGTGGTGCTGGCTGGCATCACTCACTTGTTGCGGCGGTAGAGAGCCATACATGCCACTCCAAGAAGACAGATCCCTGAGGCAATGCTGAAGATGGACAGCACCTGCCTCTGGTAGGTGTCACCACTCTCTGCGGAGGAGAGAACACAGTTCAAGGCCACTGAAATTCTACGATGACACAAAGGATATGAGCTGTAGCTGTGATTAAGCAGGGAGGAAGAAAATGTATTATGAATTAACATACCGAACTGACACAAACAGTGGATGGAGGCACACACACACACACAGCCACACACAGACATCCACCCACAATCTGCATTAGCATAAAGCGACCAATGCTGCTGTCAGTAAATGTCAGTGTTTGAGTACGGGATAGGGACATGGCAGACTCAGGCAGAGCTCAGTGACATGTGCTAACTGAAGTGTGATAATCATTTCGTTCAGACAAACCCAGCAGGAAACGCCGATGGACTCTCTGCACAGCAGGGGCCACACCGAGTGTGTGCGTGCACGCACTCTATGTGGGTCAGCATTCAGAGACTGATGGCGACAGGGAATTAGCAGCAAATGAATGCTCCCAGAGCTTCTTGTCAGACCCCTGCACATCAGCAGTAAAGACTTAAGGTCACAAGCAGCTGGGACAAGTAGCAGTTGATCCCAGCAGATATTTGTCTAACTGAGCAGCTGGATTGTGGAGCTGCACTGCTTAACGCGGTGCACGGTGACGGCGGTGCGTGCGCGGGCTTATCAAAATCATGACAAATCATCATAATTGTCAGAATGAGCAAAATCTAAAACCTGCAACTCTGTATGCAACAAAATCCACTGACGTCCGCTGTGGAGAGTTGGAGAGACTCTTCTGTCCCACTATGATTCATGACCTTGCAGCAGCCTCCTGTGACATTACTCAGTCACTCAAATACAACCCCCCCCCCCACCCCCCATCTGTTATCTTCACCTTGACAACTGCAGGGTAAAGTGTAAAAAACAACAACAAAGAAACATTACTGCAACCTGTTCATGACCTTTGAGGCTTGTCTGTGGCTTCTGATGCTGTCAGCAGAGAACTGTCCTGGGAGGTCTTCTTCATTCGTACTTGTCGACACAGGTTTATCAACTTCCTCCAACTCTTGTTTTAAGGGCACGGTGACCGTTGGAGAGCTTCCTGTGTTAGAGGTTTACACCAGAGTGCAACCAAGCAGTCTGTTTGAACTTTTTTCATGTTTCTTCCTCTGTACAACATCAGTGCTGCATCAACACCTTTAAGGGAGAGTATGGTTTGGTTGAAACTGCAGGGAAACCATTAATATGGGAATGCTTCTGGCAAAATATAAAGATAGCATCTAATATATTAGTCTAATCTAATATATTAGATGCTATCTTTATAGGTCCAAACTGCCAACTCAGCTCCTGTGTAAAGGAGAAAAGGAGGCAGGATGGATTTGAATTAAAATAGAGTCAGTCCAAAAAGACGCTGCAGGGGTGGCCAGATGCGACACATTAATGCAATAATTCATGCTGACAAACAGACATATTGCTATGTGGATGATTTTTGGTTTTGCATTAATATAACCAGAGTACTCATTACTTTTTTTGTGGTAACTAGTAACGTAACGCGTTAGTTTTGCTATTAAAGTAATCAGTTATTTAGTTATGTTATGTTTGTTGAAATGTGATGTACCTCCTCTAGAGGTTTATTGTTTTCATAGAGGCTGGCGTACTGTACCTTTATGCCTCTTCTCAGATTGCTGTCAGATCGTTAGCAGCAGGGAATTAAACACTGGCGTTTGTTGGAAAAGTGGAAAGACAAACCCAAGACAGTTTTGGTGAGTTTTTTATCATTCATGTCTCATTTGAAGTGTTTTACGATGAGTTAACAAGGCGATTAATAAAGCTTGTCCTTTGGTTAAAGAGAGAAACTTGAATTCAGAAGGTGTACAGATGTATTTTTCTGGACAATAAGGACAAAAAGTATAATATATTATATTATACGTTATATAATATTTTATTTCCTTTCTTGACATTTTTGAGTTTATTTTGTGTGATTATGTATGAAGGCGCTCGCCACTCGACACATCCCCCATCTAAAACTACATCTTTAAGTGGTTCTCATTTTTGGAAATGCTAAAGTACTCTAACGAGTTACTGTTCTCAGTAGGTAACGCTGCAACGTAACAAGTTACTTTCTAATGGATGTAATATAGTAATGTAACACGTTACTTTTAAAAGTAACGCTACCCAACACTGAACTATAATATTTTGCTGGCATGTTGAATTATGCAATTTGGCGAGTGGTTAACCAGTTTAGATCGATACAGTGCATTATGGTCTGACTGGTGCTGAATTTGCGATATAAATATTTGAGAATGACTGGAGAGTTACCAAATATATGCACATTAATTTGTATTCTGTCACACACGTATAGCAAAAATTGTATATATGTGCCACCGGACATGGTTATAAAAGAGTTGTAATAAAGATATATTTGGGACAGTATATTTTCCAGTGGGAAAAAAAACCCTTAAATTCGAAGAAATTAAGGTGAAATTGTGGACATACATATGCAGATCCTAAACATTTCCTGCTGCAATTTAGTACACTGAAATTTCTAAATGTATTAGCCAACATATGTTGATATGATAATTATATTAAAGCAATATGGTGGATAATATCAGCCCTGAGATATACAGTATATGTCAGGCACTATTGTGCATAATAGAACCTATCACATAATTGACACTAGCAATATAATAATCCTGAGTGGTGGAGCTGTCACCAAGTTCTTGACTCGTGGATTCTTGACCCATCCTGTAATTTGTTACCAAGAGAGCAGTTGTTATCTCCAAGCTGCACTTTTACAAATGAACAGCAGCACTAATGTGTCACTTGTATATCTGCGCCCCAGCAGACCCTCCGGCCTTTACCATCTATGAAATGAGCTCTGTGATGGTTGCATCTTTGAAATGTATGGGATATTGTTCTTGTGAACGCTTCCTTTACTGGCACATCATCGGGGCCACTAATGTCGAGCACAACCTGAGAGAAGCCTCTGCCTCTTTTGGATGAAATAGGCTTTTCCATCCAATCTGAACATTAAAAACAACCGTTCAGAAAGCTCTGCTGAATGGCTGCAAGGAAGAACCAACATGCAGTCTGTACATAAAACCATTACAGGCCTTTCATGCCTGATGCCCACAAGGCGTTCTTGAAATTAGATGCAAAAGCATTGTGAAAACGGGACAAACTGAACAGCCTCAGCTACACTGGCTAAGCCATGTCATATTGACGCAAGGACAAAACAATCCCATATGGCCATCTATGCCACAGAAATCACTCTACAGATGGCTAGAAATAAATGCTATAATGAAGACAATGCTAAAGTACCCATGACAAATGTTCAGCCTTAAACACATCGGGCCAAACTATTGAGAAACAAAGAGCTCCAGCTGGTGGGCCGAAGAATGCATGAATATCAAAAGACGAGATCATATTTAGAGCACTCAGTCCCACTTCAAACATAGCTTTGCTGTACACTGACTGACTGTCTCAGACTAACACATATTGGACTTATATAACAACTATCAGAAGATTCATTGCAAGCAGAAGAGGACGTCACAATGGAACACAATGAATAAGCAAGTGAGGCTACATCCACACTAGTACATTCTCATTTTAAAACAGTTTTAAAACAAAAATGATCTCCGTCCAGACGAGAGATTTAGCACCTTTTCGGATCTAATCTCCGTCCACACGAACACGCCTGAAAACGCAATTCACATGACCAGTCACGGACTGTACACTGGGCATGTGCATGCTGGTGGAAACAGGAAACCAGGGAAAGAAGACTGCTCTTCACAGAATCCTCTTGGATAATGTCATTTTTATTAAAACATTCTCAATAACATTGTGTTTTTGTCTTGTTCTTCATCATTGTATTTTCAATGTCCTTCTGTGTCTTTCTAAATACAGACAATATAACATCCATTCCGTCAATGTAAAAACTCAAATACTCCACAATATCATAACACACTCTCTGGCTTCACAATCATGTTTATAGCCTACATACACATGTACTCTTTTAGTCGGGCTATTCTTTAAACTGCATTTGAATGTTATTGTCTTTGCAGCAGAATCACCCTTTCTCTTTCACATATAATTGCTCTACAATATTTGAATGTAGCTGCACCGGCGCTAAACAGAAAAATGCCAATTTAGCAAGTTAGGCTAATGCTAAATAACACGCACAAAAAGGCTGAACACACTAGCAGCAGGCTAACCAAAGCTATTGTCTACTAACTTTAGCACAGTTTTAAATAGTGATACATAAAAACATATTAGTCCATTAGTCCATAGTCCAAATGCATTGACAAGACTAGTTTTCCACTAGTGTAGTTGTAAAAGTCATGCATTGTAAAACGAAAACCTACTACTGTGGATGTAGCCTGAGGAAACACTGTGTTTATCCCAAAGCCCCCAAAACACTATCTGTGCTTCTGTCTTTCATCTGTCCAGCAATCAATCGATCAATCCTGTTCCTGTTCTCTGATGTATCCACCCACCTGCAGTGGCATTCTGAACTAATTTAGTCCCCCAGATTAAAATCAGTGAACTGAGGAATGTGCAGGGTGGGCTTCTCTTTCAGAACGTCCTTTTTCATTCCCGTCTATTTCCTGGAGCACGTGTGTGACGCGACGGCAGTGAATGAAGCCATGTTAATGGAAAACTTCACAGCATGCAGTGTTGGTTTTTATGTATGCGCAAAAAACAGAGACGGAGAGCGAGGAAAAGATGGCTGAGAGAAAATGAAAAACGTTACGAGGGTGGTGGAGTGTGTGAGGTAGGTCTGCATATTCCTTCTGGGTAAACAGCATTATTAAAGCACGGGAGCCAGATAATTTGTTTTTTAAAGATTTGTTAACCACCTGGAAGGTGACAAGCTACCTAAAGTAATATCAAGGGATTCCAAAGAGGTTTATATTGTATTTTAATTTCTTCTGATTCCACTGGTAGACTTTTTATAGTTGTATAGGCTTTTAAATGACTTATTGAGCACGTCCAGGTGAAGCTGTTGTAACTCAACAGGAAGACTTTTTTTTTTTCACACCTCATAATGTGTTAGTTTCAGACATTGCTGCTATACTGACTATACATACATGTGGCAGGCAAGTAGACACACATTCACACATGAACTGTCTGTCCTTATCACTCTCTTCCTCATAACATCACTACCTAACCATCACTACCGACCTAACCTAACAGTACTGTTCTTTATGCAGACAGAATACACCCAATTCACCACCATGGTGTTTCCATGGCGACTGGCCCCGCATTAATTTCTTCAAAGGTGGGTGGCCTTGTGCTGGATTGTAGCGTTTCGTGTGTGGTGCTTCGCAGACAAAAGGGACATGAAAGATTGAGCACTGCAATCAACGAGAGTCAACGAGAAGTTGTCTTACCCATGAACTCGATCCCAAGTTCATCCGCTGCTCCGTTTACGAGTGGGTAGCATGTGAAAAGGGAGGGAAGGGAGAGAGAGAAGGATACAACAGTTACAACATGACAGCAAATGACAAAATGGCCTGCATTTAAATAGCGCTTTTCGAGTCAGTTTGACCACTCAAAGCGCTTCACATCACTAGTCAGCACTCACACACCGATGGCGCAGCATCGGGAGCAATTTGGGGTTCAGTATCTGCAGGGGCCAGGGAATGAACCACCAAGGAATGAACCACCAACTTTCCGATGACTTGACGGTACCTGCTCTACCACCTGAGCCGCAGCCGCTATCCTCTCAGCCTCTACCTTACTCAGAAATCACCTTAGGGAGACACACATGCCGTAACTAGACCATAAAGTTGGGCTTGACGGCTTTCTCTGACATGGCTCTCTCTCTCTCCCTTGTGCACCAGGTAATGAGCCAGCCAGCCCTCCATGCTTGGTATGCATTTCTTCACACTCTGAATTCACACAGCCTGCAGTGGCTTCACACGAAGAAAGAAAACAAAGATATGGGGGCTGAGAGGATTAGAGGAAGGATCATAAAAAAATAAAAGTTAAAATGACATATTATATCGCTTTATGTCACCGACGTTGCTTTGCACAGGCCTTTTATATCGATTTGAGCCTGGGGCATCACAGTAATTGTTCTACCCCGTCTCCAAGCACAGCTTTTCAATATTCACAAGCTGGTCGCTTTAAGATGTGCCACATGCATGCAGACATAGACATGCAGTACGTTACACTCTTGTCTCGATGTCTTTGTCTCTCGCACGCACACACACTTTGACATAAACCCGTTCTTTCTCTCTCTCTCTCTCTCTCTCTCTCTCTCTCTCTCTCTCTCTCTCTCTCACACACACACACACACACACACACACAATCCCAGTGCTGGGGAAACAGATAAAAAGGAGCACTCGTGTTCTTTCCATCCTGACAGTGCCCCTTTTTCATGTCACTGTAATGTAATCTCATTTAAATTAAAATGAAACCCTCACTAGTAATTGCTTTTCTGACAGAGGTGGTCTGAGTTTTAAATAGAATGTGGCTTGCCAAGCTCCTGAAAGATTATGTGGTGGGCACTCTCAAAAAAGTGGCTAACACAGAGGGGGGGGAAAAAAAAAAAATCTGTTCCCGGATGCATTTTGATTGTACCATGGGAAAATCTATCAGTGCCGTGGCCTTATAAGCTTGAGGAAAAAGAAAACACCCTGGAGTGAGAGTCAGATAGGCGAAAGACAAATGAACATTTGGATGAATGATTGAACAGGGTTATCTCTCTCTATTAAGGGGTGTGATTTGGGGAAATGTGAGTGATCAAATTTGAAATCCAGTTAGAAAACTTATGACATTTAGGGAAAGTTTTTCTGAGAGCATTTTGACCTGCGAATGTTAAAATAACTTATTAACTACAGAGCCTTTATGACAGCCTGGCAGATTCTTAATGAGGCCGTGGGATTTAATGATTACAGTGATAATGAGAGGGAAATACGGAGAAGAGCCTGAAAAGCAGGTCTGGAATCCCCAAGTCAATCAATTAAATAAATATAATTTATGTTTAAATTCAAACAGGAAGCAGGCGTCATCATGTTTTTATCAAACACAATGTGAGATTTCATCGTTTTCAGAATTAGCCCCTGCAGCCTCCAGGTCTACTTAACAAATGCTGGCATTTATTAACCGCCTGGTTCATCGTCAGCCTCATAACAAGTCGCAAACTAATGTTTAAAACAGTTAAGAACCAATCAGCTCTGACTGGTGGACATTATGTTTGTTGCTGTGAGGAGTTTTGAGCTATAACTGCATGATTAACATACAGTCACTGCCTTTGTTATGAGGCGATTACTATCACGAGGCCACAAGAAATGAGTGTAGTATCTCACTGATGTTGCCTGTTCTGTATTATGAATTCAAACCTTTCCCCCTTGATTGCCCATGGCAACAGCCAACACTTTTCCACTCTAAATCGCCCGGGCAGATGATGTCATTATAACACTGATACACATCCTATCCTCTGGAATTGCCATGTCTGGAGACATTCACCAATCATAATATGTGCAGAGTCCCAATCCTTCGCGTTGGCAACTGAGAGCACCGCGGGGAATCGCTTACAGTGTCTTGTGGGAGCCTTGAGCAAGCTTCGAGAATACCTGTGCATCATGTCAAATGCTCTTGGCCCGATTAAGAGGCAGAAATCTGGCGAGTGGGAGAGACAATGGCAGGAGTGAATCAAATCCTTAATCCCCTCCTTCACTTGGGTGAGCAGGGAACTGGGGAGCCAATGCACCTGTGTGTGTCTCTGTGTGTGTGTGTGTGTGTGTGTTATTGAAATATGCAGTGTAGTTACTTACTCAAGGCCAAATATCTACCAGAGATAAACAGTTTAAAACGCTGGCTCACCTCCTTCCTCAATCTTACACCGAGCAACTTCTCTGTTAATCTTTAAGGTGCAGCCGACTCAACTGGACACCATAATTGGCATGCCCTAAACTCTGTTGCAGTTAAGAGAGAGCCTTATTCAGATCCTTTACCAGGTGTGAACTAAATTGCAGCCCTTCTACACTCCCATGCCTCCAATTAAAGACCCCACTATACTTAGCCACTGTGCACCACCTCATTTCCAAAGGCGAGTTCACAGTAGTGTAGCTGGAGTACCTGGCAGGAAGCCTCTTTTTCCTTCTGTTCCTGGGCTTTTGGGACGTGCGCGACAATCTCAGCTTCTCTTTCTATCTACATGTGCATGAAAGACTGCTGTTTTGAGTGGCTGCCCTGTAGCAAGTCAATACCAAGACAAAGGATAAGGGGCCATGGATGATTTGTGCCTGTATGGTGCACAGAGATTGATTTCAGGAAAAAAAAGAAGTGTGAGAAATGAAAGGTAACCACGGCAGATGCATCCTCTCACCACAGGGTGTAATTGGTCTAAGTCAATGAATGAATATTTAGTCTGCATGCAAAAATAACACAAACTCGCCGATACACAAACAGACGCGCATACACGCAATGAATTGAATTTCACTGGAGCTTGAGTGTGCATGCATGTGTGTATGTTATTACATGATTTGGCTTTTGAAAGGATAATCCTTAAAAACCCTTGGTAATCTGGGTAAATTTTAGATTACTTTGTATCAACAGAGATCAAAATAGGCTTCATTCCGCTCTCAAATCTTCCAGGGCACACTCATTTCTTATGCTGGTTGAATGACTGTGGCGAGCAAAGACGATTTGTACACTGTTTTGTACTACAGCTGTCCATATTTTGTTTTTCTGATAAAAGAGGATAAAAATTACTACTAAAGATTTCTTCAACATGTTATGACAAAGTTTTTAATGAGCATTTTATAGTATTTGCTCTAAGTGTTTGATAGATATTGTATGATTTTTATGCCATTTACTCAACCATCCGGCTATAACAATACAAGAGAACAGAATGAAGACAACATGAGAAAAGGTACTTTTAACACAACAGTGAAAGGTGGACATGTACACAGACCTATATTTAGGTGGGGTACACAGTGGGGCGTGGATGAAACTGATTCTGGGCCACAAAAGTTCACAATGGAGCCCAATTTAATGACACATCTGTCTTGCATACATCATCTACTTTCTTTCTGTGGCACCCAAGCAAGTTTTCAACCTAGTTTTCTGTCTTAAAATAGTGCTGCGGTATAGTGTACATCCAGTAAAAAGTGTGACATGTGGCAATGTTATTCCATATATTTATTTGTACGCATTTTTTATACCTCCCTAACTATTTTGGAATATATCCACATTTAGTACTTATAGATGGAGACAAGCATTCTGACTTGAAATGTAACTTTTTCTTTTGCTTTATACGTTGTCTGTCTGTTTGCTTTTGTTGTGCAAATCACTGATTAACTTTTACCCCAACAGGGCTGCGTCAGATAAATGAATCTGCAACACAAACAACACATGATCTGCAACAAAGGCAGCAACAGTGAAAGTATAGCTTTGTAGCTTCGGAGGTAATGCTGTTGTCTGGGATTCCTGCTCTGAAGTATTGTTGTTTTCCCACGTCGTAATCAGACTCTTTTCTGGGCTTGTCGTTAGCGACTGTAGAAGACGCTGACAGGTATATTGTATGTTTAATCCACTGACAAAAATCCATCCTTTTTATTTTTCTGCTCCGATCCTGCTATACTTTGAAATGAGGTATTCATAGTGATCTTTTCCCAAAAATAAAATGTAGGTTTTAAATTCTTAAAAGTGTATGCAGTGTATTTTACAACAGTGTCTTCCAAGTAAAAGTAGAGAGGTGCATAATGAGCCATAAAAAATGCATAGAACATATTCAACAAACTCTCTTTTATATTTTTCCTTCTGAGGCTTACATTTTAATAAATGAAAATGTACTATAAATGAGTTCTAATCTACTGTATTTTCATGTGTCCAGTTTTGTGCGATAAGATTGAGCTTATCTCAAAGAAAAATCTCCCAATCTGGACACACTGGAAAATTGATGTCTGCCCATAGAAGATGGATTGTGAAAACTGGGTGCCACGAGGAAGCGTGAAACATGCGTCATGACACCGGATTGTGACCCCATTAACGGACTCTCGGTGGGCCTGGTGGCATCAAACAGAACGTGATAGGAGCTAAGTTTTCTCAGTGACTCTTGGTGCAGAGAAGCCAAGTCACTCCATAAAATAGTGTGAATTTGTAAAGCTGCAGTCTCATGGGAAAGGCTCAGGGCCTCCAATTTCTTTTCCTTGTACCTCTGACTTTTACCTTATTTTTTAACTACACCACACAGCTGTCATGGGGAATCAAAGACTCCAGGGGAATTGTTTTTCATGAACAATAGGAAACTGAAGACTTTTCTTCCCTTCAGCTATATTAAAGCAAAACAAGATTAAAGACCGTAATGACAGATGCAGGGGGTTTTATATTAATTCTAATATCTGCATGGTAGCACTGCCTATGTAGGCCAATAAACACAGTCTCATGGTGCACATTTAGTGTCTTATAGCTAAATAAAGTTATTTATTGTTCTAATAATCAGCACTTTCAGATTCACAGGAAAATATTCATGATACGCCTCTATTAATCAATATATGACCATCTGTAATCACCTGAAACAAATGGACAAAAAATGGAAATATTAAGACAAAGGAAGATAATGCTGCGATGGAAAACATCTATGTTCTTATGAATTAAATACTGTCTCATAGATATTATAAAATGACCTCTCAGACTATAATTTAGCTCTGTAAGTTTAAGTTATGTTACTCATTATAGGTTAGATAAATCTAATATACTGTATCTTAAGTATATAGGAAATAATCAAATGACGAGAAATGCTTCTCTAAAAACTGAGAGGAAACGAGGGGAGAAAGGGATGGGAAGTGACACAACAAATGTCCCCAGTCGCTCTTGAACCGGGAGACATTGGTGCCTTTACCCCTCGACCCCAGGAGCTAGTTTTTTATACATGTTTAGGGCCCTGAGGACTACACAATCCTGTGCTGCAAGGATTAATGCAAGGCTGATCTCACTCGAGTGAGATATATTTATCTGTTGACTGATACAGTCAGAGATTTGCTCATGGGCATGTAACATGTACTTGTTATGAATTTGTTTTCATGTGGCAGATCAATACACGAATACTGTAGGATATAAAAATGGAAAAGTGAGCGTACTTGGATCGGACAGGATAGCATCTGTCTTGGGGACAAACTGGTCACACCGTAGTCCATGGTAGCCTTCCTTACATCTGTAAGAGAGAGAGAGAGAGAAAAATTTGATTTGACGGAAGTCAGACCAAGCAAGAAGTACTAAAGTAAAGAATGAGAAGAGACACTCAGATAAGTCAAGTTGAGAACAGGAAACTGGGAAAGAAGACTGAATGGACCATAAGAAGTGAAGTGCTCACTGAGGACTGAGGTAGTGGAAGGAGATACACAGAAACCGTCAAGAGGGGTGGGGTGAGAAGGAGGAGAGGAAGGGGAAGATGGTTGGGCAGGCCTAAGCAGTGCCTGCAGCCTCACTGATAGTACATGACTGACAGGAATGCCAGGTCCCAGTGGAAGAAATGGGAAACTGGGATGGGAGGACTTGGCGTGAGGCCGACGGCACTAGATCTACAGTGGAGGGGAAGCTGCCATAGTTGGAACACTGGTATAAACAAAGTCCTGGCACAGCCCACACATTTGCCTTCATCATCAAATAAATATCCCTGCACTGTTGATGCCTGCAGATCCCTCAGCAACTGTCATAAATATATTCGCTGAAATTATGACATCTGAAGTTTCGCTGCGTGTGTTGCAATATTTTAGATACACTGATAAAAGCTAATATTCAAAAGAAATGCTGTATGGCTGTTAAACATTATAATACATGGATCATTCTTGGGGATTTTTACCAACCCTGAGCGGATAGCTTGAAAAAACATACTTGTACTGTTGGAAGTCATATTTTACAAAAAAAAATTCAGCACTCAGTTCCCTCAGAACAAGCCTCGATAGTTTTTGTCTCACAGAGGACTTAGACTTATTCTATATCCATCTGCAATGGTGGCCATACTGTGAGCACATTAAGTGGACTGATCCATTCCTCTGTCGTGTCACAGCTTAGGGGAAACGATCGGGGGATTCGCTTTGATGTGTCCACCTCAACATGAACTTGTATGAGTGAGCGATGTGTCAGAGTTGTCTATATCGTCTCTATTCCATCGGTCGATGACACATTGTAGGTAAACCGGGAGGATTTACGCTCACACGTTATCCATCGATATCTGTCCACCACATTTCCACCAGTGTCACCTATCCCACATACGGTGTAATGTATTGCATGCCTGACAGGCTGAAGTGGACCCTTCAGTGTTCAGGTTAGCTTGAAGAAAAAAAAAACACAGACAACAACAACTGAGCTACGCATAACAAACTGAGCAGCAGTGGAGATCACAAGTGGTTGGTTAAGGCTGGCATAAAACTGAAAACTGTGACAGATTGCCATATTTCTTTGTTTTTACATCTCAAGCTGGAGTTTCAGCTACATTTGTTCAGTGTGCCTCAGCTCAATATGCACAGTTTCTTATCGCGCCTGTTTTCTCTATAATGCAGCGTGGAACTGAAGCAATTGATGAAAATTAAATTTAGTTCATGGTCCTCCAATTTCATTCTGGCTCAACGCTGATAGTAGTGCTAATGCAGCTTCATCTGTGCTTTCATTGGGTGTCCATTATTTTAAATTTTTTTGCCTTTTGGGTGATTGTGTGGCTCCGGAGCAAAATGCTCCTGCCAGGGTGGCACAGGTACAATTCACAGTACAATTTGGGTACTTGCTTTGGCAAAAGATCAAGCTTGCATTTCCACCAACAGAGACCACGTCTTAGCACAAGATCCAAAAATCATTCAATCTGGTAACCAACATTTGAAGCTTTCAAGCTGCCTTGACTGAATTTTTGGCAACTTGCAGGCAGTGGAAACCATCTGTGAATACTGACGTGGCGAACTTGTTAGCAAACAGTTGCCAATACACACATCCAGCAGTCACAGAGCAACATGATCCTTCACTTGGAATCATGGTTTTGGCCACCTGGTGAATATAAGTCTGACATTCACTTTTTTTTTTTTTTTTACTTTCCATGAAGTAAAAATATCAAACTTTTTACCATACAGCACCAGTGTGTTTAGTGGCATCTAGCGGTGAGGTTGAAGGCTGCAACCAACTCAATATTCCTCCACTCACACCTCCCTTTCCAAGTGTGTAAGAGAACCTATGGTGGCTTTCAGGTGACGTAAAAACGTGAAAGGCCTTCTTTAGAGCAAGTGTTTAGTTTTTGCATTCTGGGCTACTGTAGAAACATGGCGGTGCAACATGGCAGACTCAGTTAAAGAGGACCCCCCCTGTAGAAATGAAAGGCTCATTATGACGCAAAACACAAATTCTTCGTTTTGGGTGATTATCCACTAACGAAAACATATACGTAAACACTATATAGCACAAAATTTTATACACTGGACCTTTAAATGCTCCACGGATGTTCGACCAGCTTATTTTTGATGGGGAGAGTGAACCAAAACAGTAAAGCAGCAGGCCAGAAAAAACAAAACAATAAGCTGAAAGAGGCTATAAATCTCAGTACAGTTGACTAAAAAGTCGGTTGATAATTCTTTGGTTCTTCACTTTTTACATCCTGTTACAAATAACCATTTAAACCATTTAAACCATTGTAATTATAAAAATACTATGGCCGCTTTAAAAAGAAAATAATTTGAGAGACGTACAAAACATCTGAAATGGTGGGTGTTCTAGAAAGTGAGTCTGGAAAGCTTTTGAAATCTCAGTATCTTGTGATGAGCACGTCTGTCAAGCTGCGGGGCACGATCGTTGAATCGGCTATTTTGTGTTATGTGGCAGTAAAAACTCTCTTAAGTGCACCTTTAAATAGTGGGATTCATTACTGTTCAACTGGCGTGTGAAAAATACCCTTGAATTAAACCCTCTAAATCTCCGACGTCACACTCTTTGTCATTTCAATTCCAAAGTAATAAGAAAAACACACGGAATCTTTAAAGTTCCGGGCTCAGGCAACCAAAGGAGGGGATAAAGAGCTTGATTCTCTCCTGTCATTGTCTCTCTCTCCCACAGCCAGACTTCTACCTCTTAATCAGCCTGAAAAAAAAAATGCAATTCTGGTTTTCTCTAAACTCTCTCTCAACTCTTTCTTTCATGCACACACATGCTTGTGTCATGTTATGTTGTCTTATAAAGCAGCACACAGAGCTACCAATAAAACACACAAGGGCTGGACACAAAATTAAATATTTTAGACTGAAAACCACTATACAAATAATAAGGCGATACTTGTTCTGACAAGTGCTGCTTCCTGGAAGCATTGTGGGGAAATACTCATTAGTAATGCAAAGTTCACAAAATCTTATGTTACTGTCTTGCAAATGATAGTTGCATATTAAGCCGCTGTATTCTCAGCTCATGGTCTTTGTGTATTTTTTTTTAGCCAGGATGGGTTGCACAATACAGTATCTAACATAATAACAATTTATGTGCTGAATAGCATCAGTTTGATACTTGTGGTCAGTGTTTATAATTTACTTAGGATGCATCTTTTGGGGGGGTGGGGGGGGGGGACAGGCAAAAGTCAACATGATTAAACTGATCAGAAAAAGAGGCTTTGAGAAAAAAAAGAAACAGAATATCTATTTAAAATGTTATCAATAATCACCTTTGAGACAGATTCAACACAGTGAAATGCTAAAGAACATGCCATACGATGCGTGAAGCACCAGTCCAAATGACTGACAATATCTGATTAATTACTGAATGAAAATTGCTTTTGTATGGGAGAAATTAAATGAGCGCCACAGAGGGAGAGGTTTAAAACAAGAGAGAATCCCGGGAGAAGCTGGCGTGTTGACACATAAGTCTCACATTTGATGTTAACATGTCTGTGTGTCATGTCTTCTTCAAATGCACATAACAGGAAAACTGGTAAGTTTTGACAAATGTTCATCTTACTGAAGCTGACACTTTATGGGTAGCCAGATGTAATTGTCTCCTTAAATAAAAACTGATTGCTTGATTTGTTATAAAACACGAGCGCTGTCCCTTTTTTTTGTTTTTTGTTTTTTTGTCAGCGTGCCAATCTGAGTCAAACAGCCAATCATGAACCACAAAGTTCAGGGAGGAACCCTGAGGCAACCACTCAGATTTCAAGGGTAAATCGTTCCCCTTCCTCCCATCGCTTGGCTGTGCCCTGCATCACACCTTCTGTCCCTGGGTGTGAGCTGAGACGCCTAGTTAGTATTCTGAATCACAAACCCAAAGGCAGAATGCCTGTCTGGCTATCTGTTTATGTCTGGGCTTGCTTTCTGTTTGTCTACCCTCCTACCATCTTTGTAGCACTGTGAAACAAGCTCAGCCATCCCTCAATGAGTTGCAAATAATGCTTTTTAAATGTCTTTGTGTGAAAATGGCGGCGAATGCCTGAATGGGTGACAAACAATGTGAGATAATGATGCGCTTTGAGGATGTGTTTGGGTGTGGATCACCAATGAGGGAAACGGGGGAGAACAAGAGCTTGTATTTATGTATGTGTGCCTTGGTGTGTTTCAAAACGGGGGGAAGTATCGCAAAGGGGGCCCAGATGTGTTTGTGGATTGGGGCACATGTGACAGCTTTCTCAAGTGCGTGTTCTTATATCCCGCAGCCACTGTGCATATGAGCAGCAGTTATTTGGCGCATGTTTTCCCCCCACTGCTCCAGAGCTGTCTGTGACTACCCAGCTGCTTTTAACACATGTTCCAGTCACAGAGAAAACACACCTCTGAGTCTGGAGGATGACGAAGGGGTGGGGAGCGCTGCCTCATGACTAATCACCATCCTGCTTGTTAATTAGCGGGAAGAAAAATGGAGGATAGCTCGAGTGCAAGGGGAGGGAAAGGAGGAGAGAGGAGGAGAGAGGATTGTGTCAAGCAAACTTTGAATTTACCGTCTGACGCCCAATGCGTACTCGCTTTCACATGTCCTATAAAATAACTGCGTATGAGCTATTACTGATTAGACAGACGGCAAGCACAGCTTACTGGAAGTGAGAAATGACTAACTCTTATGCTGGCAGAAACGCATGACTTGAAGGAAGAGAGACTGCATGTAAGACTTGGCACTTGATCTAATATGTGCATGGTGATTGGGAAGTTAACAGAAAGTATATACAAATAATTTAAAACATGGCTAATGTTGGACTGCATACATATTTCCTTAATTACCTGGCTTCTTGGAAATAAAATTTTTCAGTCTAACTATCAAAGGCAATCATTATTTGGCAGCAGGGGTTCCCACCACACTCAATAGACACATTTACACTGCACCAAGTCTTTTGACTCGTTGCCACATTTCATTTCACACACCAACTGGTGCAGTCGATGTTGAGTATTGCTGAATTGGGCGTTACCCCTAATTTCCATAACTTGACCTACAAGTCATGCATGATAAAATCAACATTTGCATATGCATTGGAAACGCAGATGCAATATGGTACTATTTTAATTGCTAAATATTAAAATAAATTATTTAAATCCCATTGGGTTGGCGAATACTGCGCTGTTATAATTTGCTCATGTTTTGGGATATACTGTAGCACTCGCTGCAGTAAATGATATACACACCTGTTTTACCAAGTGTATAAATATACACTAGGAGGAGGCTGAGGGCAAGTAGCTGATTTAAGTTGCACTTGCGTTCAACCGCAGCCTAATTTTCACCGCTGGGAAGGTCTAGATGACCGACTAAAATCCATTTTTTAGACCTCCCCAGTGATCTAATTTATTTTATAATAAGAAATACACAAACATATCACACACGCACGCACGCACGCACGCACGCACGCACGCACGCACGCACGCACGCACGCACGCACGCACGCACGCACGCA
>JBBPCS010000001.1:10918102-10933897 GCA_037974645.1 Hollardia meadi
ACACACACACACACACACACACACACACACACACACACACACACACACACACACACACACACACACACACATATACTTTTCCCATGATTTCACCAAACAGAGCATACATATTGAGCAGTGACAACACTGCAGTCTGTTAATTGGATGGCTTTAGAATGGCCGACATACGGATTTGATTTCAATGCAAGTGCATGAGTGCATGAAGTGATTAATGGTGATGATTTCACCAGTCACACAGGGGCTGCTAAAGATCCTGTAAAACATATTGCTCCCCCTCAAATATTCTTCTCCCTTCTCCTCTCTGGCCTCCATCACAGGATGTATGAAAACATTAAACCTGATGGACAAAAATGTTGTGCGTGAATGATGGTTGTGTTTTCAGAAAGTGGCTCTCTCCGGTGCATAGCATTCCCTAACGGACATATTAATCAAAGAAGTTTCCCTTCGAGCCATTTGGGGATGAATACTGTACAGTCATTCCTTTACACATCAATATTGCCTCTGCTTGAGGTGTCAGACTCAATGAAAGCCAAAGGCCAATACATTCTACTGACTGGATGTTTGTCTCCAAATTACTGCAAAATACTTTCTCCTGACTTTCTCCTGAGGAAGCAAGAGTAGAGAATTCTTCGCTTCGTGGACGGTGTTAAATGCTGTAATTTCTCAGCATTTAATCCCCCGTTTGTTTGCTTTCGTGTCGCTGAATTTGGCACATTAGGAGCTGAAGATACGGCAGGTTGCTCAAAGCCGAGAACAGAAAACGCCCAGGCTGAAGCACAACATAAAGTGCTTTGAATCAATGCAGGAAATGACAGCGTATTGCAGCGACAATTGCTCCTGACATTCACAGTCACCTTAAGCTATGACCACAGGAAAGAAAAAAGAATAAACATAGCAAAAACAAATAGTCCAACAATATGCTGCCAAAATTTATAATGTTTACATTGTGATTTAAGCATTTACTTTAACAGCGCATGAAATTATGATGCAATTTATTAAAGCATTTTAACATCACAACGGACTCTATTGATTAGAATTACGACCTTGCGGTTTTACTGTCAACTGTCAGTGGATTTTTAAAGGCAGATATAATAACAATAGTTTAGAGCATGAAAAAAGTCATAACTCAAGAATTCATATGCTAATTATGACGGAGGAATTTTACACATGACTTTTCCCTGTGCTATTTGTATAGATCTTCTGTGCTGCCGGGTTGAACATGTGTGTTAAGCATCCATGCTTTAGAATTTAGAGCTTCTTTGCAACAACATCCATATTTGAAGCATTGTAGTCCACCACAAGCTCTTTGATTGAGTGATTGTTGTTGCACCACGTGACCAAGCTCTCCGTCATTCACTACATATATTATATGAGTCTGGACAGACATGGATGTAAACTGCAACTTCACTGATGCGCAGAGGCATACAACAGCGAGGCGGTAATTCTGGTTATAAATATAAATCTCTCCTTGGGCTGGTTCCCTCATATTTGTGTACATACATGTGTAGAAACCAAAATCAATATGGCCTGCACTCTCACAGGATTCTACAGATGTTGGTCCAGTGGGGAATTTAAGTCAGTTTTATGACTTAATAAATACCCTCGGCCAATAACCTCGCTTTTAATTCTTCACAGCGATTGTTTAAGGAAGTTGTTCTTGATCCTGTATTGCATGAATATCGTGTTTCACTCATTTGTGGTGTGTGACGATCGTGTTTGCATTGTGACTAATGTTTTAATAATGCTTCACCAGGTCACTCTGGAAAAGAGATTTTTATCTCAATGAGGCTTTTACCCGTTCAATAAAGGATAAATAAAATAAGATTAAAGTCCTTGATTCCAAGTGGGCAGGTGTGGCGTATTTGAAGAAATACATGGAGACGTTCCTGAGATGTCACGTTCACGAGAATGGGATGGACAAATGGACTGAGAACCCGAAAACATAATGTCTCCAACCACGCCATTACCCTGGCATGGAGGCATAAAAATATGCTATCAGCAAAGTGAGTTAAATGAATTGCAATATTATCTCCATTCCGCTGTGACAGCCATATAAAAAAATAAATTCTAATGCAAGCACTATTATTTTATGGACTAAGCAGGTTGCATCTGTGGTGTATACCATACAATACTGAAAAAATAGAACTTTGTGGGGAATCCAGCTGTTACAGCCAAAATTAGGACACAGAAAACGAGGAATGGCAAACCCAACTTTTGGTTCATCATTACAAAAGACCTGATTGATTAGACCTAAGCATGTTATGTTGATATTGTCACATTATTGAGGTTAAAGCTCAGGCTGAAAATGGCAATCTCAAATGTCACTACTGACAAATAGGAAGGCAGCAGAGCTTAAGAAATGACAAATTGCACAGCACACCTTAATCCAGTTATACCACGACAATGGCTGACGTTACCGCCCTCACTGCAGTATAAAGTGGCAGCTCACTGATCTCTCCTTTGTGCCTCCGGACCAAAAACAGCCATTGTCATAGAAAAGGACCAGGATCAAATCTAAAGCTCCCCATAAATAAACTGTCAAAACTGATGTTGATTTTGGCTAACAAACCAGCCTGCAGTCTTTATTCTTGTCAGCCGTGTGGATGTTTGAGACGAACTCCTGTCAGAACCTCGGCTCGTCACGCTTAATATTTTCATTCCAATAGAAGGAAAGGTCAAGTGCGACTGTGCCAGGTTGAGATTATGGGTGGGGGGTGTACACTGTCTGGGACCAGAAACCTGCAATCTCTTTTAAAGATGCCGTTGATATTTTATGCATCTGGCGGGTGTGAAGAATAAAACAATAGTATTCATTTATATGTTGTTTAAGTAAAAATAGGAGGACCATATCTGTACTATGTGAGAGTATAGAGATTAATTTCTAGAGGGGAAACATGTTTCAAAAAAGGATACCATCACATTGTAGCAGAGCCTTCTCCAGACTTTTACAGATCAGTTCACAAGTGTTGGTGGATGTCGATCCTCATACTACAGTGGTCCAAATCTCGATTGGGTAGTTTTTTTCAGTGGCATCAGAGACCTTGACATTTATAGCGTATAGAGCACAGCAGACAGGGTTTACATGTATTGAGCAGACAGGGGATTAGTGTCTTGCTTTGATAGGACAAATGTCTGCTGATGGACACGTTGGCTGTTACAGTCCTTGAATCAGTAGTCCAGACAGACACTTTGATCGCCAGCAAATGATAAAAACATTGGTTTGGATAGTTTAAATGTCAAAGTCACTCTGTTGTTCATTGTGATCCTTGAAAAAATGATATATATTTTTTTGGAAAAATTGAGTTATTTTATAGTGCAAGTGATTCGTTTATGATTATTTGTAGCTGGTACAAAGAGAAAGTAAGAAGGAAGAGTTCAATACCATATGATGGCTTTCCTGCTAAAAGCCCATGGTCAACTTTTATCTTAACACAACAAAAAAAAAAGTCAGTGCATTCTTTTTGATGCTGTACGTGTCGCTCCATAAGACATTCTGTTCGTGCCCACCATGACATCCATCCACAGTTAGGGGCGCTAGTGGAGTTCTAACGGAGCCAATGACACCTGTCACTACAAAGCATGAGAAAGGGGTGATATATGGAGTACATATAAATAACTAAATGGTCAGACTGACTAGACTGATAGCATGGAAGAGCTATAAGACAGAGGTCAGAGAAGAGTGTTCTGCTTGGGAGGCAGAGGTCTTTCAGTGAGTATACAAAGCTAGAATAATCACGGCTAGAGCCATATTCTTTGCAGTTGGGATGTTTCGAGAAGCAGGCCAAAGGAACGCTTGCCAAAATCAGAAGGACATTCAACAACCTGTAGTTGGGATTAACAAAAAAAAAGGCTGGGCGTCAGTGAGATTACCATTCTGACAAGCAGAATAGCTATGTGGAAACTCAGCAGAGTGTCTGCCTCACCAGTCAAGATACAATGCAGAGCATACTAGGTGCTCATTTACGTTGACAGCCATTAGACTGTGCAATGCTTTCGACCCAAACAGCCGCAGACTTGGCCAATTAACAGGGCGCCAAGGTGGGATGCCTTCACTGCCCTTATCAACTATTCAGGACATTTCTTGTCTTGCTCCATATTCTTCCAATTTATCTGTATGGCGTCTGCTGGCATAAAAACTCAGAGGTCTCATCTGGTATATTTCCTTTTTATTTCGCACAATTTGAATTATTGCTTATTTTTTCTTTTTCTATGTTTTACCTTACAAAAAGTTTATACAGGGTTGAAACAGTAATTTTGCACTACAGTGTGTTTGCACACTGTTATGGCACTGACACTTCTGCTCTGTGCTGTCTTACAGTTGATTGCATGGCACAATATTAAAAGTAACTGAGATTACGACATTTTTATTTTACTATTCTTGATTTGGTTGAAATTGACCTTCGTGTCATGTCCCCCACTCTGTATGTCATTATTCTTACTGCAAATATTAGCACCTTGTGTGTGATCATTTATAGCATTGAAGAATTGAACTTTTTTTTTTTTTTCATCAAATAAAGCCACAATATTACAAATTTAACTTAGTCTGCTTGAAATGCAGAATGTAAAAAAAATATTGTTTGCAGTCAACATCAGGAGACGCCGCCTCATGCCCAGCCTTTATTTGGTCCATGTAAGACTGCAAATAAAAGATTATGATGGTGCCACATGATGAGCCCTACAGCAGATACTGTAAATGACATATCACATTAGACTTAGAAAGCACATGGCTGACCAATCAGTGCAAGCAAAAATGCCACCGTGCATGAATGCAAACACGTCATCCTTGCTTGGTAACAAAATAATTAGAGATGTTAAACCCCGGCATAAAACATATGCCTGGCAGGATTTCTGCACATGGCGTGGCATACGCATACGTACGACTGGTGCACAAAGAAACCAAAGTCAAATACATACATATATACAATAAACATATTGTTAGGCAGAAATCTGTAGTTTTGTTCATGTTTATATGTCAGATTCTCCAACAAAAACATTACTTTTATCTTATCTAAACCCCATATCTTATCTTCGGCCTTCGCCTCTCAGTGTCACTGCTATACCACACTATATTTATCTAGTTAGCTGCTACAGAAACTAACTGCTACTTTAACAAGCTTACAGGCTGTATTTCATGCCTAAAAAGTGTCGCTCCGAGGCAACATTCACAGCATGCCTCCTGATGATATGCATTACTTTGACCACCAACTGGTTTGGAAATAAACAGGGCTAATGTATGTACACTGCTGCTCAGCTAGAAAAACTAGCCGATGCACACAGAAAGGCGCAGCAACAGGGATGAATCAGCATAACGCCGTTTACATCTTGCTTATGGCTGTTGTTGTAATTCAACACATATCTGTCAGAGCTGCACACAGTTCCTAAATCATAAAGAATACGCCCTACAGTACATGCTGTTTGTAGCTTTAAGTGAACCAGAACCCTGTGCATACACCACAGAGCAGCCGAGCCCTCTGCAGCCATCAATTCACAGCAGTGAAGCCGACTGCAGCCAGCCCGTCTCTCTTTCTCTTCCCCCGTACCAGAATTAATTTCTCCCCAGAGCTGATAGGCTACGCTCTACTGCAGCCAATCCATATAATTAGGCCGTCAGCAATGTAAACCCCTGGCTCAGACTTCAAGTCCATTTCAATATTAGGTGAAGACATGACAATGGCTTCATCAAATGTGAGTTTTCGCTGCATTAATTTGATAAATTGTTTGTTCTTGGCTTATCACGACACACAACTGGCTAATGTTTCCGTTCTGTTACACTAGTTCCTCTTTCTACGGGGAATTATTGTCTTCTTCTACTGCACACAATCCTTGATGTGTCCTATCTTCCTTTGGGTTTTATGATGCATTTAGTTCCTCATTACTAATAAATCACTCACAAGTATTTTAATGGGCATTTAATATTGGCGGATGTGGAAACCAAGGTGCACACCCATCACGACTTTCTCCCTCCCCTTTAGTCAACCCTCTTACATAAGTATTTTTCCTCCTTGAGCTAATTATGTTGGGTTTTGACGGTTGATCTCACCCCATATGGCGACAGCTCTGTTAATCGCTACCTTTCAGAGGATTGCGGCGTGACAGCCTGCGTGTCAAAATCACCATCAAAACGGTGAGGCATCGAGAGGGGAGGGCTGGGTGCTGAGGAAAATGTGTGTCTGCGTGTGTGCGCATGGTTTTGGGGGGCGGGAGGTGGGAAGCGAGGAGAAAGGAAAAATTAGCCAGAGAAAACAAAGTCAATGAGGCATGAAGGAGGCTTCCTTCTTCTGTGTTTGGAAGAAGTAGTCGTGCCTCCTCATTCACTGTTGCCACCACTCCAGGGGCAAGGACAGAAAACAACAGCCTCGAGGGGGTGTGGTGGCTGGTGGAAGAACAGTCAGGCTGTAAAAGGATTCTGTGTGTTTACTTGGTCTGGTTGTGGTTGTTGACTGAGACAACACTCGACAGCACAGGCCTCCAATCCTCTCCCGTGTGTTTGAGCAGACATTAACTTGTGGA
The DNA here is from genome assembly GCA_037974645.1 of Hollardia meadi. Lineage (NCBI taxonomy): Eukaryota > Metazoa > Chordata > Actinopteri > Tetraodontiformes > Triacanthodidae > Hollardia > Hollardia meadi. Next base: position 10,924,613 of record JBBPCS010000001.1, read on the forward strand.
ATTCATTTGCATTTCCCCGAGTCAAACTGGAACTCCTTGGACTGAAAAGGACCTTTGGGATGAGGCGCAAAGAGGGCAAGCTGTATTACAATATCAAGGTTCATAGCCATTAGAATCACAATGGCTTTCTTTGTGCATTGACTGATTACCACTGGGGGAATGGGAAATAGCCTGCATCAGCTTGAATCCCCTCGTGACACATATTTACTTGTAGAAAATCATGATAAGCTATGTGATCCATGGCAAAGAAAAGACACAAACATAGGAAATAATTCCCAGTCAGTTGTAGCAGCTTCTAAAGGACACAAAATATAACTGATCATGCTGTTTCAGTATCCACAGCGCAGGGTGGCAATGTTACAGTAAAGGAAGTCACTGCGTCTGGCCAAGAAATGATCTAACACTGTAATACCACTAACTGTGCTTTTCAAGAGCTTTAGAGGTACTGGTAGGCTGATTTTTTATTATTATTTATATTTATGCTAAGCTATGCTAACTGACTCCTGGCTCCAGCTTCATTTGTAATGGACAGACATGTGAGTGGTCTGGGCTACATGGAAACAAGTTCCTGCTGTCAACCGTTGACCCTCATATAACAAAGACAATGGGTACATCTCAATTCCCTTATTTGATAATTCCTTGCTCCTCACTTGAACCGGAAGTCGTTCTGGTGCGCCATCTTGCACGCCGCCCCAAAGCTCTCTGAGGAGTCATGAGCGAGGATACATGAGAGCAGCCTTCACAGAAGTCTTTTACTGATCGACACGCCCCCTTATTGGATATCAGCTATTGATTGGACGCTGCAGCTTATCGGACTAATCTGATTTATCACAACACTGTTTCATACCGGAGTGGCGACAGATAACAGATTAAACAGATGTGTGATGTCAGTTATATTTTCCCTGAAACATTTACCGAATAAATAATTTCCAGTGTTCAAAAGACACCATAATCATAATCTGGGTTTTTAAATAAAGAATTCACAATCAGAATATCAATAAATACAGATTAAAATAATGAATAAATATATTTAGTCATTCTGCCAGTAGAAATGGTTGCTGTGCCTTTGAGCATGACACAGTATAAATACAGACTGCAGCTTGTTCATATGGAGGTGTTTTGTTAAAACACTGCTGCTCTGCACTGATAACTGTCTTTATTAGACCTTTTGCGTCTGGATAAGATGCGAAGGGCACATGACAAATTGTCAGTGTCTGACAACCTGAGATGAGAACACGCCGGCAGAGACAAACTCCATTCAAAGTCTCTACAGCTGTCAAAGCCGACTGACAGCTGATCGAGCTGTGATCAGCTGCCGCCATCAACAGTTGTCGCTTCACGTGACGTTCCAGAGGAAAGGATGTGTCATTTCTCTTAAAACATATTTTCTTGTTTCCTCTCTCCTCATTTGGTTTCCTTGCATCCTAGGTAGGAGGGACTAAGACGCAAGGAAAAGACGCAAGTGAGATTATAACTTATAAGATTATAAGTGGTGATGTCACCAATCATGATGAGCGTTAATTTCACAAAAGATATGCTGACTAATGATATTTATTGCAAATGAATGATACATTTCTCTTTTTCTTTTTAATTAGAAACTGAATTATATTATGTAGTTATGCTGTTCTTCTGTATCTTTTGTATTTACAGTACACTACAAGTACACTGCACAAATCCTTACAGTGCCTTGCCAATTGCTTGTGGCACTTTCCATCTTCTCATCCAATCATGAAATTCTCTGAAGCTTGTCCAGACTAACCTTTCTGAGTCCAGGAGATGAAGCTTACTGGAAGGAACCCCCCCCCCCCCCCAAAAAAAAACAAACCCCAAGAGCTGCTCGCTGATGTGAACATTTTGAATGCTACGTAGGCAAAAAGTACATGACACAGTTTAGTCAGTGTGCACTGGGGGTTAAAGCCTGACTGAGTCACTATGGCTCATGTCAGAAGGCCTTAGACTTTGCCACCTCACACGACACACACACGCCTAAGGTCAGTGTCACTACCCTGCCAAGTGTTGACCTTTGATCAGTTAGAGGAGTGCTAAGAACTGCCCAAAGGTCTCTCTGGGTATATCTAAGAGCGCAGGGGAAGGAAAGGACAACAGCCTGCAACTTTCCCAGAAAGACTGTCCTTGCTTGTAAAAACATTAATATGTTTTGTCAAAATACAGTGGCGCTCGAGAGCAAAACGCAGCATGAGCCTAATGCCACATCTCTGAACGTAGCGATGATATGTGGTAGTAGAAACAGTGTAATCGGGAACCTACACAACCTGTGGAAAAAATATCAGTCACATACTATACAAATTGCAGAAACATTTCCTTTGATGTCTCTGAGCTACTATGAATTTTACACAGGCGAAATGATGCATTGTGCCAAGATTATGGTGACTTTAGTGAAGATAACATTTTTTCCTGAAATTGGATTTCCTTTAAAACAGATTTGTTTTAATCCCGGGGCCCCTCCGCTGTCGTGCTTTAACCACTTTGTTAAAAAACACTGGCCCCTATAAAGGGACTGCTGGCAGGAAAAAGAGAGGGTTCTATTTCACCTCAGATGCTGTTTGAATTCCCTCTGCACATAATCAGACCATTTGATATCCTGTCATATACATGCAGGAAGGTATATGTTTCCCCACATGCAGCTACAGAGGATGTTCATCCACTTTCAAAGTTTTTTTAATTTTTTTTTATTTTTTTGCATCAATGTCTCTGCGGGACTTTGTATTAAATTTTGCCTCATGTTTCATGTTATGTTAAAAGAGTTTTCTCTATTGTCTCAATAGTGTCAAAAGCAGCAAATGCGTGCACCACTGACTCTAATCTACTGTAAAGTCTTTGGCAAAGTGTGTGGAATCTCATAAACTGATTTATTTCAGAGGAAAAAAAGGCCAAAAACAATTATCAGGAAGAAAGCATAATCTAAATCATATTTGAAAGAGCCTGGCTTATATTAAATATTACACTACAGCGTGCCAAGTAAATATAATAACCAAATCTCATCATATGCTAATTAGCGTTTGCAGCTTCAAAGTGTTCTATGTTGTGCTTTTGCCGTTTATGGCTGCTGACTCGATACCAATCAAGCTCGACTCTCCCGTGCTACTATCAGAAGCCTGTCTTGACCAATCACAATGTCTCGTTGTTTACACTAAAGTGGTATGAGAAGCAAAAGTCAGCATTTCCTGCTGCGAGAGTTATTTTTAGACTCCATGGGAGAGGAAAAAAAAAAGTTGAAAATGCATGTGATATTGCATTTCAGACTCGCACGGAGAGTGGGGAAGGGGGGGAGATGGAAAAAGAGAGGCATGGGGAGCAAGGCAGACAAAATGGAGAGAAAAGGGAAGAGATGAGAGAGCGAGAAAGAAAGGGAGAGGGAGAGACAGTCACACTCAGTTTGCTTCATCTCTGGGCGTATCATCTGGCTAGCAGGGGGAAAATTACTGTACCAGTCCCCGAAGGGCCAGAGTGACTTCCTTAACCACTTTAATAAACTGGAAGAGTGTGATTGCCCAGACAGTGCTGCTGTCAGCATGTTAATTAGACACAGTGCTTTATCAGAGCTGGCCACTCTTGGACCAACCAAGCACATTACCATTAATGGTTTACTATCACCCTGCACGAGAAAGCAAACCTGAAGCATATAATCTAAATCTATTGTCATTTGGCGAAATTATATAATGCTTGCCTTATGAAAAAAAAAAGTGTTGAAATCACTCAACATGGTATAGCTTAGCTCACTTGTCATCCTCGTAAACAATAAATAAACATGCATTATTAAAACTGCATTTCATTTGAAGAATTAAGAATTTCAAATTAAATGTAGTCTTTGAAACATTCCATATTTTGCAATCATTATTTCCAGACCAGCCACCTCATTATCCAGAGGATCCCAATTACACGTTGGCAAACTCTGTTTACTGTTTACTGGTGCTTCTTTTTTTTTTCACCCACACCCTTTTTTTCACCCCTAAATTTGCTTATCAGCATATGTTTATTAATCCTCAAATCATCACCTTTCTAATTTAAGACTGTAATTCTTTGTATAAGCTGTAAACCAAGTGTAGAGAGTTTATTTTCCACTAAATTCTAATACGTTGTGTTCAGGTGCAGAACATGTGAGGCCAACATGGAAAACAGATTTGCGTGCATTTCTTCACAGATGTGAAAGATTGCTGATTAAGTGGCTCCAACCTAGACTGAAAAAAAATCTAAACTTTAATGTATTTAGTGGAAACGGTCGGTTAAAATAAGTTAAAGCATCTCTGTCTCACGTTTCCATTAAGGTCTCATCTGTAAAATGCTAATTTAAGCCTTTAATTAATGTAGGCCTTTAGTTTTGCCAGTGGGAAAAAAAGGGATAATGCTCAGGATAAGATCATATTAGATAAGATCAGGCAAATTAGTCTATATAGTCAACCAGCTCTATATGTTTACAGATTGAGAAACAATCTGGAAGGCAAACAGAGAGACCAAAAAAGAACCCAGAGCTTCGTGGTCATTTCTCCAGCTTTACGCATTAGAAACAACACCATACAGTATGTAAACACTGCTTGGAGCTACTTCATATTGTGGCTGATATAGCAATATTCATTCTCTTCAAGTCCAAGAATATACAAGGGGAGGGTGGGGGGTGGGCAACAGTATTTATTTACCCTGAAGATAGCAGATATAATAAACACCTCCAGCCCAAGTTTTTCGCAAAATTAAACTAGGCTACTGAATAATTCATGAGCTCCGAGTGTGTGTCACCAACTCAGCTTTTAGCTTGAGGAAACCCAAGGAAAACTCTGAGAGCGATACTATTGTTCCCATTTCTCTTATGTGTACTGTAACTCTGTGCTTGGTATATTCACAATTCACATTTTCATAATGAGAGAAATAAAGCTGCATTCATCCCAAAAGATATATATGTTTTTACTTGGAACCCCCACGGCACTGACGTACCAACAACTGTCCAAGAAAGACCCCCAGTTCTTTAAAATACTGTATATCTGAGTGAACATTCAATTATAATACTTTTTGGTAACATCAAACCCCACTCATGTAACTATTTATGGGAGGAATTGTTTTCTGCAATACGCAATGTACAGGATGTGACATATCAAACACTCTACATACCATTTTTCATTGTTAGAGGCAGAGATCGCCATTCCAACCCTGGAATTCAAACTGCCTTAACAGTGAGGGATCCGCAGGAAACGATGAATGCATGTAATTCAGCAACATTTTTTATCTAATTGATATGTAAATGTTTACTCTTGATTCAATGCTAATGCAAACAGAAAATCCTGCTGAAAATTTAATGTGAAAATCCTTCACATTAGAAGCATTCAACTGGCAAAATGGGAGGGCTAAACACAATTGTTTATTCAGCATGAAATCAGATTGCAGTTGCAATTACGACCGACTTATTTATTAAAACAATTTGAGTTTGGCTGCGGTATAAACACTAGTTGCTCTTCTGTTATATTTCCGACAGTGTTTGCTGGGGCCTGCATTATTAAACCGCAATGGATCCGACCATTATAACCACAGCTGTTGCCGAGTCAAACCGTAGTGAAAACTGAAAAAGAATTATAACTTTACAATATTAATGCTGGAAATATAACATGTGACACATCTGTCACCAGGTTACAGTTTTTCCGCATACACTCTGATGAATGAGTGCCTATTCGTAATTGCTTGCCAAAATTAGGTACTGTTGATTGCACCTTTAGACCCTTAAGGGAAACAAACTGAATGGATGAGACAAAACACACAGAGATTTGACATAGTGAAGAAGTGGCCTGGGAAATGAAAGGGAAAATGAATCCCACTGAAGTGGCGAGTGTAGGTAGAGGGGGTTGGTGTGCAGGGCATGTCTTAATCTATTTCCAGAAGCTTTTGCCTGACTACTTGCCCTTGAGCGCACCATTTTCCATGCTGTGGATGAAAATGAAAGATAACAGGTCATGAGCAAGAGATCTGATTGCGTAGGAAAATGAGCATCAACGGCATCCTAAACTGAAATATGCTACAATAAACACTTTGTATGCAAAATGGGAATGTCTTAAAAAGAACGGAAATGGATGTAAAATAAATCTGATACTGTGATGATTTAGAAGTGAGTTCCATTTCAAATGGGGTTGCCAAAGAATTTGATGCGCACATCAATTCAGAGCCTGCCATCCATCTCCATTATATTCCCCTTGATGTTTCTGTAATGACTTTTCAGCTGCTTCTCTCAGCAACAAAGTTTAAAATGGTCTATTATAGTCAAGAGTCAACATAAATAATTTAAGCAAAAATGCAAAAAGTTAAACTGAAACAATAAGACAATGACTAATGAACCTTACAAGCAAATTATAACTTTGACTTAGGGCATGTATGAATACAAGGGTGGAAACTGTAAGAACTGCAGAAGAAGAAGGAGAAATGTTTTCTATGTACCTTAGAAGGTGGTCACCAGGTTCTGGAGTACAAATATAAAACAGTTTGAAAAGATGTTCTGACGCTTTGAGATAGAAAACTTCACAAGAATGGAGAACACATCCTCACAGTGTGAGGGTAGCTATATGCTCAGCAGTTTTGTTGATTTTCCTTGCACGTTCAGTAGACTCATGTAGTGTTTAGATATTATTGTCACAATAAAAACTGGGGCTTTCTATTTGTTCACATCTGCCAAGTCACAGAAAATGGATTCTTGGATATCCAGCAAACTTGAAGATCTTTACCCCCCCCCCCAACCCCTGCTTGCTTTTCTTTTGTCCTGAATAATCACTGCTAGACAATGTGTTTTAGTAACTTCCCAAACAACACAGAAATGCACAGTTATGCCAAGTGTGTGTCTTTTAACAAGTACTGGTCAAGAAATGAAAGAGTCGGGAGTGGACAAGTGGGTCACAGTAGGTGCATGCACTCAATTAGCCCTTCTTTAAATATGGCCACGTCTCAGTAGGTGCTGGCAAATGAGCTATGGAGACAGAAAGTGATTTGATGAAGTTTGAAGCAGCCCAAAAAATACTGGAGAGGAAAAGATATTCTGTAGCTCCAGAGTACTGTGAGCAGACAGGCGGGACCAGAAGCAAAACTCCCGTGCCCTCGGCTCTGTGAAGACTGAGCAGCTTTCACAATGCTGTTGTTGTAGACTACTTCTGTCATTGGCCCCATAAAGGTGAGACCACTTACAGTATTATGCTCTGTTTTGTAAGATTGAATGTTATGGTGAGTTGTATGGTGAAATGTGTGTATGTGAGTACAGCTACTTGAACCTTCAAACTAACCCAATGGCAAGCCTTATACAAGAGAAAAGAATTAGACAATGTGCACATAGGGGTTAAAGTATAGTATTTTTTTTGTTTTTTTTGGTGGAATGAACTAGATACTGTGTACTATGCAGAATAACGTTGTCTGCAATACACTTATTCAAGCATTTCAGTAAATTTCACTCCCCATTACAGCCTCTGAAAAGACAAAAGTCATTATCATCAGTGTGCAGGCCTAAAATGGATTGAAGGGGCCTCTGCTATGATGAATTTCACTAATTAATGAAGTGTGATGGCACAAATACTCACAAATACAGCATCTTTTGAGTGAATATGACAGTCTGCTTTCATGGCTGGCCTTATACAATTTGAAGACACTCATGATCGCGGTAAGATGACAGCCTTCTTATTTCCACAAATTGAGTCTCGTGACTTTTCCTAAATCCGTGCAAAAATGTCCATCACGACATAATCAAACAATCAAGTGGCAATTAAAATGCATGGCAATGGCAAGACAATGCTTTGTCGTTACAGCCCCTAAACAAACATCCAGCTCAATGCCCCATGAAACAATAACCCACACTTCAATGCCTAATCAATCATAAACATTAATTGTGGCATCTTTAATTTGACATAAACTGTAATTGAGCATAGAAATGAGTTCATGCTGAGGGGCTGTGAGAGAAGGTTATGAATCTTCCATTTTCTGACGGGCTGTTTTCAGTTTGTGCTGTCATGAACCATGAAGATGCAGGGATCAAGAAAACATGGAGCCCCTCCTGGTTTTACATCAGCATCACCGTTTCCTTTGATTTGCCGAGTGACAGAATCCACAGTGGCTCGTCGCTTGGCCTGCATGGAAGCCGCCCTCCCTGCCCTTTCAAATCTGAAAGTGTCTCTCCCCCAGAACTCCCACGCTCCCTCTCAAGCGAGACTGCTGCTCGCTGGGTGGGTGGATGAGACATGATCTCACTCGGGTAGGTGATGACATTGACAGGAGCGGCCAGTCACTCTGATTTGTTTAAACAAGAGTTGAAGTGCAGCATATCTGTAGCTGGAGGTGCGGGGCGAGAGGGCTGATGATCCTCTGGACTAGTCAGAACAAACATGTCCACTTATGGCCAGATGATGCAATGTGATGTGTCCCTTGGCCATGTGGATGGAACATGTAGAGTCATGACCTGGATTCATACCCCTTGGGGACAGCAAGCTCTGTATTGTTTATCATGAATTTCTCCTGTTTGCATAGTCATGCTCATTGAAACTGCACTTGCTTATGCTTCCTGCTGCCAACATTTCACTTGATTTAAACTGACTGGGAACTTCAAGAGATTCCATTTTCAGATATTTGCTCAGGGGGAATGAAACAGGGGAAATGAACCCAGCCGTCGATAACTTACTCCAAAAAAAAGGAATAGTACCTTTTCTCATTAAATTTCAATTAATTTTTCTACTTAATGGGAGGATTGTAACGTTTCAAATTTAATCTAACTGATGAGGCTTCGAGAGAACAAAGTCTAGGTTGATGGCTGCGGGAACACTAGAAATAGATCCTTAAGATAAAACAAAAGTCATCTGCAGCATTGGGAATTCAACACGAAGAAAAAAAAAAACTTCAAATGAGCGCTTCGTTGAACCTCCTACCTGTTCATATTTATTCAAAGCAGGGCCGTGCAGACAAATGTGATGCTCGGTGAACTGTATTCCCAGGTGTGACACAAATAACGGTTGTCTTAGATTCTGCTGTAGGTAGAGGAAATTCACAGGGCCTCACCTCTTTTAGAGATACATCACATTTTTTTTTGTTATTGTGCCTAAGAACCCACAGTGAAAAGAGAATGTTCCCGGGGAAAGAATTACTGAGCGACTGCACATGGAAACATGATTTCTGCAGGTGTTAGCGACTAACTGTGGAGAGCCTGCCTTGAGGATCACATGGAAAAACCATCAGGGCTGGGTTGGCACGATGTTGAAATTGGAGAGTAATCATAATCCTTAGGGCTAATAAAAGGGGGGGGGGGGGGGGGGCAAATTTTTG
>JBBPCS010000001.1:10956876-10998374 GCA_037974645.1 Hollardia meadi
CTCAGGTTGGTATCTAAATAGTTCCTCTTGTGCAGAATCTCTGAACTGCAAAGCACGTTGCGAGGTCCCAAAATGCTACACCAAGGTGAATTACTGAGTTCTAGCATCTCATTTTTCATTCATTCTCTAAAACACTTCTTCTTTTTTTTTTACAGTGCACACAAACAAAAGCAATTTCAGATAAAGAAGCAATATGATTGTTTTTTTTTATACCACTTGTGCTATTCAAGTTTGATAGATTGAAATACCTTGAAACTTTCCAGCATCCTGCAAAAAGACACTCCCTCAAATTAAAATGCTGCTTCATTGAGAGGACCTTCAATGAGATAGACACATCTAAAAATCGTTGGAATTTATTTGCCCGATTGTAGATATATTTTAAATTTATAGTTTATGCAGGCCTGCGGGTTACATAAATGTATAATGAGCCATTATAAATCTACATTTCCCAGAGTTAATAAGTGAACTCTATTCAGCTAAAAATGTTCTTACAGATCTAAGTTGTTCGCTGCTGGCCATCAATTTGTTTTGACTGACTTAGCAGTTTAATATAAATCGAGGCTGTTAATGGGTCTATTAAGGCTATCGTGCGCATAGTCGATTGACGTCACTCCCTCGCGCGGTGGATGTGCCTGTAAGTTTTTTCATCAGAGTGGAGAACAGTCCCGAACAAACGCCGTTGTTTTGTCTTTCCACCTTGCTAAATGGAATGTATTTTTTTGTTCCAGCTGTTGGGAATTTAAACAGCTTTCGCTGCATTGAAGGGATATGATGGACAATAAGTTAGAGGCCAAATGAATTCCTTTAAGTTGAATTGATTGGTTTAAGTTTTGTCCTCAAACCCAGTGGCAGACACACCAGCGCGGTGTGTGTGACGGAGCAGCGGACAAACAGAGGAGTTGGAGTGAGCGGAGTGAGGTGGAGATGGTCCACCGTCGGCGCGTCTGTCTGCGTCTCACTTGTTCGTCCAGAACTCCGGCGAGTTCGCGCACGGTGTGGTTTTAGCTGCTGGACTCAGGTCGGGAGTTTGGGATTCTCTCTGTTGGATCTACAGGATGCATCAGCACTCGAACTCGCATCATGTGCAACCTGAAGAAAAGCGGGTCTGTCTGACAAGTTCGCTTCACAATTTCATTTAAATCCCGAAATCCCTCTTTTGAGACGATATATCTCCTGAAGCGCAATGATCTTAACTTTTGTCATTATATTGTCCTTCCCGGGTAAGTGACGCTTTCTCCTGTTTAATTTCCATGTTTGGGCTATAGCTATATACTGATATTTTAAAACTGTGCATGTTACTTCACAGTTCTTTACATTGGCAGGAAGGAAACGCATATGTATGCCTCGCCAAGCAGATGTTCATGTGTTTGATTTATTTTGATTGTTGAGGCACATTTCGAACAATCAGAAAGTTGGAATAATTATCAGTGCATCTTTGTGAATTATTTGGCACTAATAATATCAAGGACTCTCCAATGAAATAATGTTAACTGACGTATCGGTTCGCCGGTTTATACAGGGTGAATACACATCTGTCTGACTTCCCTCTTGTAAATCCCAGACTCACTGCTCACCTTGAGGGGTGACAGCAGCCCGCCCTCCCGGCCCGCCCGCCCGGACTGTGTAAAGGCCAGCGAACAATGTCTAAAGGAGTACACCTGCAGCACCAAGTACCGGACGATGAGGCAGTGCGTGGCGGGCAGGGAGAGCAACTTCAGCGCGGTCACCGGTCCCGAGGCGCAGGGCGAGTGCCGCAGCGCCATAGAAGCCGTGAAGCAGAGCAACCTCTACAACTGCAGGTGTAGAAGAGGCATGAAGAAGGAGAAGAACTGTCTCCGGATCTTTTGGAGCATATTTCAGAGTTTACAGGGTACACACTGACCCTAAGCAAAAATCATTATTTGATTGATTAGTGGGCTTAATATATGCATATATAGCAGCGGAAGACGTATTCGGATCATTTTACTTTGTATAAAAATGCCATTACAAGTAAAAGTCCTGTATTTAGACTTTTAATCAAGTAAACGTGCATAAATATCAGAAAAAACGTATTTTAAGAATAAAAAAAGAAAGCACAGAACATATTATGATATCATTCTAGCCTATAATATTGTATTCCTTTGGATAATTATCACTGATGCAGTAGCTACTGGGCAGCATTTCAAAAGCAGAGTTTTAATGTAGTTTGTGGAGCTATTTACCACTGGAGTAAAAATTTGAATATTTGCATCTGGAATATGTATTAGTGGAGTAAAAGTCAAAAGTAGCTTAAACGAGTATTACTGAAGGAAAGTACCTCAAATTTGGATTTCTGTTCAGAAGCCTACAGGTCTTCGTTTGAATTTGTACACACTCCGGCAGTGCCACACATTAATTACAGTGGCACATGTAATAAAGCAACACTGTTGGAGATAATTGTACTTTTAACAAAGTGAACCTTAGGTCAACCTTCATTATGCTCTATTGTGTGATTACATGATAACATATTAATATATATAGGGTACACAATGTGCACTCATTTGTTCCAACATAAGCACTTAACAGGGATTATCCATTTACCGCTTTGGTATAATTGATATCATGTTATAGTGTATCAGATAACATCCACCCACATCATATACGTTTACACGTATATACACCTACAGTTTCAAGCACGTATTGTTTACAATCATTTATTTCTCATGCAGGTAATGACTTGCTGGAATACTCTCCGTACGAACCAGTCAATAGCCGGCTCTCAGATATCTTCCGCCTGGCCCCCATCATAGCTGGTAAGATGCTGCTTTTACAATGCTGACATTCCTCGGGTTTAAGTTTGTGCAATGCGCAAAGTGAAGTCACTGTATATGGAGACGTTCTCAGTTGTGCTTTAAACACAGTTTAAGTCCCCACATCACCGCTACAAATCTGTCACTCTTTGACAACCACTCTTTTTTGTTGCCGTCTGGTTTCAGGCTGCAGCTTTCAACGCCCATTACCCATCACAAAAGCTTTTATCTTCCACTGTGACCTACCATATACACAAAGCCTAGTAATTTAGTATATTTCACTTTCAGCTCTCGAAGCAATGATCAGAGGTCTGCATGTTTCTCCCCCCCGCTATCACAGTACTAGTGCTGGAAGTAGCATTAATTCTCTAGTTTTTAATTAATCATCCTTTTAGATTAGAGCATGTGTTGTTTGAGCTCCGCAAGCTTGTGAGAGCTGAATGCCTGGATTAAAACAAAAATGAAAAAACCCGAGCAGCAATGTTGATTTCTGTCTGTTGTGAATCTAAATGCCATTTGTGGTCTCAAATGCCAAAGCAGTGCAGGTGGACTTGGGAGCATACACCTAGGCAGGCCCATATGTAGATCTGCTGAGATCACACACACACACGCACGCGCGCGCGCACACACACACACACACACAGAGGAGCAATTAACCATCTGTCTGCATTCAATGGCACAGATAGGGCAGGAGCTGTGAATGTGACAAGTGCAGCACTTTCTGGCACTCATAAATGTTGGGCTTTCTGGCTGGAGGAGGGCGTCTGCATCGCTGGCCAGCTACCATTTCAGAGAAAAAATGGTCATTCGATTCTCTCTCTGGCTCTCCAGCTCGCTCTCTCTCTCTCTCTCTGGCTCTTACTATGATTGAATCCACTTAGCGTATCACAGTGGCTCTGCTCCACATGCGATGACATAATGGTTAACCGTATTTCAAAAAGAGGGCGAAGGAAAAAATTGGGATTTCTCTCGCGCGTTGGGATAGTGCAAGTGTAAAGCGGAGATGGGTCTAGCAATGCGAGACTAAGAAGAATTAACAGAACACTGGAATTGAAAAAGTGGTTAAGGGTTCATGTGGCTTTCAGATAACGGGTGAACAACAGGAATTATTAAAGGCCAAGAAGATAAATCACCTTGTAATGCACAGGTCATTATTTCACCTCAAAATCATTGTTTTAAGTAGCTTAGATGAGACGGAAGATTGCACTCAACAACTGTGAAACGTTGCAATCTTGATTAAGATATATTCACAAATCGGATCTGCTGCTAATGTGCTCTTCTACAATATGGAAGACGTGGAAGTTTAACTTATCATTATTAGGTGCTATTTTATCATAAGAAATCACCAGTGTGCATATGAGCAAAATAAATCGAGATGCAGAGATGGAGCTGGCCAGCCAGCGAAATGTATAGCAGTTTGTAAACACCCAAAGGGGGTTTAAGAAAAAAATAAATCACTTAATGGGTTAGATATCAGGAAACCATTTGCCATAAGTGACCTCATTCCCATCTGCAACTAAACCAGGCCTCAGGCAATCGGTGTAAAATAATGCACATGTGAGCCAGCATAGAATAATCCATACTATATCCCATGGGTGAACTGCCAAGACATGATACCCTTAATGGCTGACAATAAATACTTGTTATTATATATACTGTAAATGTAAGCAATTTTTATTCCAAATAAGTTTTAGCAAATTACATTTTATAAAACATGACAGCTATCAAATGAGCATATGCTCTTACCTATACCGACATATATTAACCCTCACATCCTGTTATTGATTTAAGTGGATTTTATATTATAGCTGTTAATGTGCACATAGTTTTCTAAACATAAATATCTACCACCAAGAAATCAACAAACTAAGTATGCAGCCATGCTGGCAGCTCTGTGAGGCTGCACAGCAACGTTTTGAACTAAATGCTAACATGCTAACATTTGCTAATGAGCATTAAACAAAAAGTACAGCTGAGGCTGTCGAGAGTGTCCTTAGTTAAGCAGGTATTTTGTCATAAACCAAAGTACTGGACAAACTGAAATCTTTTCCTGAAGATGGCACTATATAAAAAGTCAACGGATCACTAAAGTGATTAAAATTTATCCTGAGGGGTGGCATGAGTTTTGTACTAAATTTCATGGCAATCAATCCAGTAGCTGTAGAGATATTTCAGTCCGGCAATCGAAAGACTGACAACACTATATCAGTGTACCCACAGAATAGGGATAAGGTAGGTAACTTAGTGCATCTGCTCTTTCCATAGCCATCATGTCTCATTTGGAAACTTATTTCAGCCATTTAGAGTAGTTAGCATCATGTCTTAGCAGTTCACCCATGGGATATGGACTGTGATTCCCAGAGGGCTGAGGCCTGGCTTAGTAACAGACAGGAATGGATTCCTGATATCTAACCCATTAAGTGATCTTTTTTTTTTTTTTAGAACCCCCCTTTACACACTGTTATATATTACATTTACACTGGGGTGGGATGTTGTGGCAGTACCCCCCTTCCTCCCCACGCTTCCTTAAATTAAATGAATTGCCACATGTCTTGTGACCAATATGAAACAGTACTTGCATTAGAATACTCAGATTACTTTTTTGTGGTAAGGGATAACGCAACGTGCTAGTTTTGCAATTCAAGTAATATGTGCCTATATGCCTCTTCTCAGATCGCTGTCAGATCGTTAGCAGCAGGGCATTAAACAGCAGGTGGAGACAATATTTTCACATCTAACTGGGTGAATTAAGGATTAAGTTGCCAATTTGTGAGTTTTATTTCGTTTGAATGAAGTGTGTTTTGCGATGAGTTAACAAGGCAATTAAGCTCGTCTTAGTTTGGTAAAAGAGAGAAACTTGAATCTAGAAGGTGTACAACTGTATTTTTCTGTTCAAAAAGGAAAATAGGTGTAAGATTATGTTTCCTTCTTAACATTTTTGAGTACATATTGTAGACTAGGCTATAGCCCCTTTTACAGAGTCCTCTGTTGCGCTTTGCCGTCTGTATAAGCGTTAACGATGGCAGACTGCGGGGTTTAAGTTGTTCCGCCTCTGAGACGGCAATGGAGGTAGTAACAGCGCCCACACAAACTGTATTAATATAAAGAAAATGCGTAATTATTTATTGTGTTTTTCAAAGTGATGGTGGACGCTATTACCCTGTTCATTGTTGAGAAACCCCGTTCACAGTTCACACTGGGAAACTAGTGCAATGCCCACAAGAAGCTCAGGCAGGGCATGGGGTTGGCCCACTCATCACACTTGCTTGCCAGTAGACTCAGGACCTCCTCCTAGTTCTTGTTCTTGAAATAATATATGGTTTACCATGGCATTGTGTGTGTTGAGTCCTATAGTTGACTGTAGTCGCAATCAGCTTAATTCACTCACCTTGAATGCCCCATGATTCTTGAACAAGGACCACTCTTGCAGGACCTCATTCTCATGTTGAGGGCAACATATCTTGGCAAGCAAGGACATAGAATTAAATATAGACGGTAGGGTCATGTCCCTACAAGTATTTTGGGACAACAGAATTGTCCCTCCCAATATTTGACTGAACTAATTTGCATTACTGTTGGAGTTGAGTCATATTTCATTAACGTTATGCTCTCCCGCTGACCTGGTCCAACAGAGCAAGCACATCCCAACAGTATGATGCAATGTAATGTAGTATCTCAATTCAGTAGCAGATCTGCTAATCAGTATTTTACATTCTGTCCACAGATCAGTGGGGAAGCTTTATTCTGCGAGATGTGAGATTCTGTGAGAATGCAGCAGCTAGCTAATGGCGTTATTTTTTCCAGTCTAAAATTGGTAAATCAAATTAGTTAGCCTAGTTTAGTAAGCTGGGAAGTTGTGTTATGGATGGATTTGCTTTCAAACATCCTTGGAGAGAAGAGTTGCTGGGTATGTTGGATAACAAATTTTAAGCAACGTATTTGGTACTAAACCTATGCCCTTGTTGGCAAGAGTCTGCGGATTAGAGGTGTTGATATCCAGGATGTTCAGATCATGGAAGCTCCTGTCCGGGTGTGTTTACGGGCCAGTAAATTACGAGTAGATGTCCTTCAATGAACAGATCAACATCTGTTTTTGGAAGAGCCTACACCCACATTTATTACAGTCATTAAAGGCCAGGCAAAATAGTCTGTTCATGAATACAAATAATAATACAAAGAGTAAAATTTCCTTGAAAGAGAAAGGGACAATTTTGTTTTAATTTACTCCTCACTGAAATCTGGCCAACTGCTCCTCCCTCAGCACTTCATGGACATCTTGCTCTCCTATTCTATACCTCCTCGTGCTCTATGTTGAAGGCTCCATCTTCTTGGGGATCATTGAGGTCCTGATG
Organism: Hollardia meadi; assembly: GCA_037974645.1. Lineage (NCBI taxonomy): Eukaryota > Metazoa > Chordata > Actinopteri > Tetraodontiformes > Triacanthodidae > Hollardia > Hollardia meadi. The sequence goes on from JBBPCS010000001.1 coordinate 10,963,997, forward strand.
AAGGCGAGGCATGAATGAATTTAGTCTTAAATAACGGCTAGGTGATCGTTAACTTTAAGGTCACCTACCCAAAGCTTTAGGTAGGTTGTATGGTGGGCCACTTCATTTTCTATGAGCCAGTAAAGGCACATAAACCTACCAATGATTGCCTCATGCAACAAAATGTAGTGTGCTCAAAGGAGTCCATCACAGAAATGCCTGTAAATGACAGAATGATAAGTGTTTTTTTATTCAACTTATATATACCTGCTGCTGAAACTGGAACCTACCAGATGCAAGAGATGCATGGTGCCTGATGCTCTCCCGATGATGCTCTGTAATGATGGGCTCTTCCAAGTAATCTTTTCTCTATATAACCACTCCAACTTCAATAAAAGCTCCTGCACAGTTGACAAAACTACACTACGGCAGTAGTCCAAGTCTGCGCATGTGTGAAATGTTTCTCTCTACTCCAGACGTGTGTCCACAGCTGTCCATCCACTTCAGAGTATATTTGGGCCCTAAGGGCCAACTCAGTTTTGGACAAATTTGTCCACAATACTAACCATTCATGGAACTCCAGATTGATTCTGTTCAGTAATTCAGCCAGCCATTTTCTCTGCGGAGAAAAGTCAATAACAATCATTCCTCCCGTGCATGATCATGTTTTGATTCAGATTGTGTGTGGTAAGCAGGGGCTATTCACAGATATCAATGTGTTTGAGAGAAAGAGAGAGAGAGCAGGGCAAGGGAGGGGCTGATCAAATCAACAGCTCTTACAGATTTGACCCAATCTAAATAGTAAAAAAAAATAATCTGAAAATCAATCAGTATTTGACGGTCAATGATGCTATTGTGGCGGGCCACCATAAATAAATAATGTATAAATAATAATGTATGGGAAACACTGTCATCATAGAGCCATGCTGCTAGCATGGATAAAAACAAAGGAACCCTAATTAGTTGGCCATTTCTCATATGAGACTACAAATATGACTCCTCTCTGTTTGAGTACCTCATTCATTAGGTCACTTTATTTCATTCATGGCTTCTCCAGAAAACTTCAATTATGATGTATTTCTAATACTATTAATTCAAACTGAAAGGTTACAAGCCAATAACGGAGCAGCTGAACGTAAGTGCTGCGTCATTTCTAAATCAATGAACAAGGGCATTTCAAAGATGTAACACAATACTGCTGTGCAGACTGCGGGGATGATGGCACTACAGAACTGCCCTTAAAAGGAAAAACAGCTTTCAACACATCGTGTTTGTCTTCAAATATAATTTATTGGAGGCCATCAACAAGGAAAACTCTGAAAACTGTTCTCTCAATGCTCCTCATTGAAAGTGAATTAAATAGTTGAAATCAGTTCTACATGTTTGCATCCAGAGATCATTGAAAGTTAGGAATATGTCAATGTAAATTAGTTAGAGATCCTTACTGAATATAGCCATGTTTCAATGTAGACTCACCTCTTGTACTAAATTCCTGCCACTCTTGTTTCCATTATACTCTAAACATTATAAACTAGGGCATGTTTTCAGTTTCAAAACTCACAAAATTCAGTCCCTCAATTTACATATAAGCAGTCACTTTCATAGAGGAAATCTCACTATTACTAGTCCTACCATTGAGCCCAGTATCTTTTCTCTCTCCTCCCAGTCTATCCTCTTAGCTCATCAGTAGTCTTACAGAGAATCGGGTTGGTGAACAAGAGATGAAGCCTGGCATGATGATTTTCCATTGCAAAGACCTCAAGAATTATTCACTGGGTAACAGTAGTTGCCTGAAGCAACAGATTAATCCCCTGTATTCTTTGTCCTTGGCCACTGGCCTGGCTTGCATGTGAACTGTGCATACAGTATATGAGCACAACATCTCCAGCTGAACATCAGAGTGGCCATCAGGAGAAGAAACACTTTTTATCTGCTGATCCTATTTGCACACGAGACTGCTCTTAGCCATATCAGTGAATCAGTTAAAGGTGTTGCCTTTCACATACTTTCTTTGTGTTTGCTCTGCCCCTCTGTAACACAAGTTATTTCAACTGAGTTAACCAGACGGAGCTGAAAACCAATAAAAGACACAAATTGTGGATAAGCAATTTAAAATTTACTTAGTTGCAGCGTGATCAAATGATTGATATACTTGATTCAGTGGCATGACGTGAAACAAATGAAACGTTATCCAATACTTTAAAAAAGCATTCATGTATTTTGCATCTTTGTATTTGCTTCTTCATAACAGAAGCCAAAACTGTACTTTTCTGCAGGCATTCTCAATATGTGGGAGACATAGGATTTCATAATTCACTTTGTTGTACAACCAAATTGGGGGTCAAGGCGCAGCTGTGGCTTGAGCCTCGTTCATATGTCTGACCTTGGGCAAGATGTGTCAGGCCAGCACCCTGCATGGTAGCCAACCGTACGCTTAATGTGTGCGTATGTGCGTTTGAATGTGAAGTAAAGCACTACATAAAATCAATGCAACCAAATTGTGTAAAGACAATATAAAGAAAATAATAGATGACTAAGGATTAATATCCAGTCCAGCCCCAATTTCAGCCAGTGCTGAGAGTAGTTTACTGTGAAAAGACATAATGTACCTAAGTACTCTCATGTTGAGTGGACATGAAATGTTGAGGTGTAAAATACCTGAGTATCATTTACTTTTCTGCTGTGTGTTTTAAAAGTTTGATTTGGCCACATCATGCAAATAAAATACTATCAGACACATCATCAGTTACGAACATGAACACACACACACACACACAGTCATTCGGCTGCTGACTAAACCCAGCGTTCTCTGCTACTCTGCCATATATGAATCTTAATGAAAGATGTCTCAGTAAAGCTGCTTGATGAGCAGAAATTCTTCACCAAGATGAGTGTGTGTGCAGTTAGCCGGTGGATATGCAACCTTGAGTGATGCAGGAAATGTCTAATCATGGCTTTGAGATAAAATAAAATGCTGTAGGCAGCAGGTAACACAGGATAATGTTTTAAGCCAGGCATTGAATTATTTGATGTGGGCAAACTACACCCTGCACCCGTATGCACAAAAATATAGACACAAATACAGAATTTTTCATATTGTGTGCATGATATTGCAATTTATCGCCGTATATTGAAACAGTATATGAATGATCGGGTCCGTTCATAAATACTGAGACAGAGACATGGATTTAGTGATGCTGGCAGGGAGCCTAATAGAAGGGAGGGTGCCATGAAGGAATGGGCTCTGACCACGGCTGTTTTCTCTCCATTATATGGAATGACAAAGAGGGTACTAAGTGGAGGGATACATTTAGAAGGATCAAGTAAAGCAGTGATAGATTGTGAAGGACGGTTTTGGACCATTAGCTTGACAGCATACAGAGACTCTGAAATATAGTCATTTTGTGGTTTTCAGTATTCCGGTTAGTGAGTTTTGAAGGAAATAAAAATAGACTGTTGAATCAAACCAGGTGATATGACTAGAAAACATTATGTGTTAAATATACATAATGTTAACACTTTTAGGCTGCAATTTGGCTGAAGTCAATAAACTCACCTCAATAAAAATTAGGCAGATTTCAGCTCACTGAACTTTAGACCTCGCTCAATCTCACTGGACCCATGAGAGCTCATGGGTCAGTTCTTGACACATAAGCTTACACAATTTGGATATGCTTATGCCCACTGATCTGAAAGAGTGTTTAAAGGAAGGAAAAATGTTAAACCTTCACTGGCATTGCAAACACTGGATGTCTTTGCAGCTGTACAATGAAGAAATTTGACTCTTATTTTCACATTCACTGCACTAGTGAACGCAGCCCCCCCAGGACACCATAATTAACCTTTTTGAGATTCATATTTGACTCTACCTGGCTGGCGGTCTTTCAAAAGGTCTTTTGTATCAACCTATTAAGGTTAAAAGGTCAGATTCCAGTGTTGCTACACTGGCTTTTCATTCGGTCTACATGAATGGCAACATGGTGGCCTTGCTCAGGGGTTGCAACTGAAGAAGGCTAAGTGAGATTTGTGTTTTCCAAAAGCCTGTAGGTCTTTTAACAAGATATGTTATACTTGAAGCAGACATAAAGGATTGCAGTTCTTGTTGCACACTGCAAGGTCAATAGATACTAATACCACTATACTAATACTAATGATACAAAGTACAATAATGTTTAGTTAAATTAATGAATACATACTCAAGGTAAATGATATGTTGGAACAGTATTGCAAGAACGCTTGCTCACAAATCAGCTTTTTTGTTGTTGGTGGGCTTTTTCTGTGAGATTTCTTTGAACATGTCCGACATTTCTCTGCCTTTAATAGAGAAACATGACAATAGAGATGTTAAGACGGAAAGAGGATTACAGAGCGAAGTGAAGACTGTTTTCTAATTCTATTTAGAACCATAGTGCAACACACTAAATTAAATAGAGCAAGTAGCACAGAACAAAGCACAGACTATTCTAATCTTCAACATAGCCTTGTTTGTATAATTGCACTATTGTGGGAGATTTGAATGAAGTAATTGTTGAACTTCGCTTCATTAACAATGTCATGATTCTCCACTGAACTTGAATGTGGTGTGAGAGACTGTGAAACATGAATTGTACATAAACTGCTACTGAAACAGAGAAAATGACCCAAAATTTAGCTCATTAAATGCAAAAATGCTACCGATAGTAAAAGGTTTTTTTTCCTGCTGTGGGGTGTTGCGTCGATGTGGTGTCACACTGTTACCTACAGCTTCAACTTTCTTACTCACACTTACTGTAGATAGGGCCTCACACACAAGTATACAACCATGTTTTAGTCCTCAAAAGAAGAACTTTTTTAAAAAGTAAAAAAAAAACCCGAAGGGAAACATTTTCCTCTGGATTACAATAATTGAGGTAGAACTGTCACACCTATGGCCCAAGAGCTACAAACAGCCACTAAAAGATCACAGCCTACATCTCTAGGCACTTGTCAGGTGTAAGTAATGAGTTTTGTAATATGTGATTAACCCTAGGTTCAAGAATGTATTCAGATATAATCATGGCTCATTCTGTGGTGCATGAAAGAGTGCAGTGAGCTTCAATTCCACCCCAAAAGGCAGAATTACAGAATTCATTCTTCCATGCCGAAGCTGAGGAAACACTTTGTGTTACCGTGCAGAAGTCAGTCGAGCAGAAAGGACTTCAACTACAACAAATGAGAAAGATGAGATGCCAGCGTCATTGTGTTGGCCATACAGTGCTTTTGCTGTGATGGAAGGAAAGATGGGTGACTTGGTTTAGGCAACTCAAAGCAGGGAAAATGCACAGGTGTTTCTAAGGTGTTTTCTCCAAAACTGAGGATAACAAAATACATCTATGAGATGTGACGAGTCACACAAACACACAGTATGAGTTGTGTAATCAGAGACATGGGAGGTCAGTGTGGTCCAACTGTGTCTTAACTCTGATCATAAATGCCAGCCCCAATGAGGTCTGATAATAAACTGAAGTACACAGCCAGAAAATTTAGAGTTCAAACATGTAACAAAGCAACAAATGAATTAATAGAGCAAAAAAATTGGTGTACTGATTCAAGGTAGGCTGAATCCCCTGTAAAACAAAAACAAGATCTAGATGCACACAATTTGTATAATGTTGTGTTTGCAAACACAGGCATGTTTTTCAGTTTCAGACTGGTATACAGTATATTGTGAAATTGTTGTATAAAATTGTAAGGAACTGGTTTTAATTACATAAAAAGATATAGTGGACAATTAATTATTTGACATTGTTTAAAGCTTTGTTCTGGCTATGACTCTGGGATGAATACTCACTTCCCATCATTGTGATATCCCATCATTCATGTCAATAGTGACACAATAATGAAACAATATTTATTTTATCGTAGTATTTTCCAATTCACCAAGGAGTGCAAGAATGCCCATCTAATTCACTCATCACTATCTTCTGTGTTCTAAAGAATTCATACATTTACGATAGATAAACAACAATGTAACCTGTGCACGAAGGCAGTGAGTCTCACATGAGGAAAATATGAAATTATGCTTTCTCCTCTCTCTTAGTTGAGCCTGCATCCACAAAGGAGAACAACTGCCTGAATGCTGCCAAGGCATGTAACCTGAATGACACATGTAAGAAATACCGCTCAGCTTACATCAACCCCTGTACCAGCAGGGTGTCTGCCTCTGAGGTCTGCAACAAGCGCAAATGCCACAAGGCCCTACGTCAGTTCTTTGACAAGGTAATTAAGCATAGAATTTTTTTATAGCTCTATTTGCATGTTTTTTTTGGGGGGGGGGGGTTTGGTGGGTTTGATTTTGCTGTTCAAACCAACGTCCAAACCAGGTGTCAAATGTCAAAGGAAAAGTTATTTTAAGTGTGATTTTATTGACTTTGAATCCAATCACTCTATTACTTCTGTTACTTATATGCCACTAAAGGCTACTATTCACATCTATATGTTCACATTTTAAGGCAAGGTCAGTTACTCTACTAATCAAGTGCAGGTGGAAGCTGTGCTGGAAGTTGACGATATTTTTTTAGGTGGTCAAGAAAAGATATCAAGATATAGCATATATTCCACCTGGAAAGAAGTGGAAGTGTGTTGCCCTGCAGACTACAACACCACCTGCATTAGCATGTGTTCTTTTTCGCTTCTTTCCAAAACTAAAGGTTCCAACAAAATACAGCTATGGGATGCTGTTTTGCTCCTGTCCAGCGGGGGATCAGACAGCCTGTGCAGAACGCCGACGACAAACAATTGTACCCGTCTGCTCCTACGAGGATAAAGACACACCTAATTGTCTATCTCTTCAGAACACATGCAAGACCAACTACATCTGCAGGTAAGAAAGCACAGAAGGATCTTTAAAACACTTAATTACTTTATTTTTCTTTCCCCCAGTTTAACCTTTTTTTCCCCCCAAATATGCAGTCTGATGTTCTTTAAAGTGTTTGTTTTTTTTACTGCCATAGAAAACATAGTATCACAACCGAGTTTTCACATCTGTCTTCATTTGCATGTGTAACAATAACTTTGTCTCCTTTTATGTATATGCATTGGGAAAAAAAACTATTCTGATTTGGTGGGGGCACTTGTCCCCTGCAGAAGTATTTCAGAAGGTCCATTATAATAGAAAATAACTACTGTTCTAATGCAAAGTACAAACTGAAAGCAGAACATTCATAATGTAAATTGACAGAAAATTGCCGGTCTAATGTTAAAAAGGAGCTACTAAAAATAAATGCAAGATATAAGTGCATGCAGTAGGTCATAGTATACTGTAAAGGTTGTAAAAAAAAAAAAAGTGAATGGTTTCTACTTTCTTTTCTTCAAAGCAGCAAAAATAGGAAATACTGATTTTTTTATGTTAGTTTGTGGATTTAAATGATTGAACTACTGCTTATAAAACACGACTATAAGATCTGATATCTAATACAGCATCAGGAAATTAGCACCTGTAATTTGTATCTTTATTGTTTTTAGGTCAAGGCTGGCTGACTTCATCAGCAGCTGTCAGCCTGAAGCTCACTCCATATCCGGCTGCCTGAGGGAGAACTATGCTGACTGTCTGCTGTCTTACTCAGGTCTCATTGGTAAGTTTTAAAATCAGCTTCACAATTTGATTAATTATGTAGCCAGAGTATAGAGGAAAGTAAATAAGAAAGGGCTTGAATAGAAGAGGCTCACAAGGAATGAATAGAATTAAATTCATGGCAATCATAAACATTATTTGACACTCAATCTTTCAGTCATCAAACTTCTTTGTATTGCTTTCTAATCTAATATTTTTTTTCCTTTATTAACAGCGTGAAGCTTTTCTCAGCTTGATTAAAAGTGATGTAAAAAATGAAATAAATAAACCAGATTTTGTTTTTTTTTAAAACCAGAAACCCATTAAAAGTGTGGAAAAGCATTGTTTTCTCAAACAGCTGTACAACCCTGTTCTTTAAAGCTAAAATTACGGTGGTTAATCTTGAACATGATACAGTCACCATGCTGCCATGGCCTCCAGTCACACAGCTGGGGTTAGATAATTCAGCTGTCCATACATCTACACGTTAAACAACGAATACACTTCCGACCTGCAAATCAAGTTTTTCATTAGTGTCTAAAATATAAAAGAAAGTATGTCATTATGTATGTCAGCAAAATATAACTTAAACCATAAATTGCTACATGACAGTACATGACAAGTATAAAGTAGCAGAAAATTGAAATACTGAAGTAAAGTACAAGTACCTCAAAACTGTACTTAAGTGCAGTACTTAGTACGAAATATTACTTACATTTCACTGGTTATTCTAAATTTTGACACTAAGATTTTAATTTGTACAGCAAATGTATGTGGTTGCAAATCGTCGTTCACTAATAATCCATATCAGCCCTGAAAAAAACAGTCAATCCCTTCATAGCACTGTGCAGAAAATAATACTTCCTTTTCAGTCTTTGTTCCATCAGTGGGCTTTATTATGTAGAGAGAAAAAATTATGTCCCACAGAGTTTTAGTAATGAGATCTGAACGCAGGGCAACAGTGACCAATTGTAAACTCAACAGGCAGACATTTTAATCTACAGCATTCACACAGGTTACACCTCACTAATGGGCCCCCCCCTGTCTTAACCACTCATCTCTGTCTCCGTGCACAGAAATTTGCATGCACTTGCACAGCTAATAAGTGTGAGCCCACTCAACTCCATGGCTCCCTTTTATTCAGATACATCAAGATAACCAAATAGCTAAAACTGGTTTCCTATTGAGATGTTGCATTTGAAGTTCAATGTGTCCCAGCATGGTCCCCACTGTTGACTCCCAGTGGGTGGTAAGAAACAGCAGCCTTAAATTTGTCACCTTTGTTCACATCAGCACATCAGCAATTCTTTGAATAATGTGCATGTTGTTGAACAGGCAAGCCTCAAGTCAGTGAGGCTTGTAATCATAATGCAGGAGTTTATGACGCAATGCAATTCAATGCAAGTTTTGTAGAATTTATGAGCAATGGCTCCCTGTAATGCTGAATAAACTCACCCTATTTGGCTGACCTGAACATACAAATTTCAATGTGAAAAGCCTCCTTGTGAGTAAACCTAAAGGGTGTAACTATGATAACGGGACTATAGTTACAATGATCGTTTTCTTCTCCTCTATGCTGCAGGTACGGTGATGACACCCAATTATGTGCGATCACTAGGTATTAGCCTGTCACCATGGTGCGACTGCAGCAGCAGCGGGAACAGCAAGCCAGACTGTGAAAGATTTGCTGAGCTTTTTACCAACAATCGATGCCTACGTGAGTTCACACACACAGCCATCCCACAGAAATAAATCTCCCTTCCAACCTTGCACAGTTCTTCACAGCATAAAGTCAGATTGACCAGTTGTATTGCCTAGATTTGACTGAAAACAAGAAGAGTATATAAGAGTAGATGGTCATGTGTTTTACATGTTCTCCCTTCAAATACAACTTCTGTTACTGTTGTGGCTTTCCCACTCAAATGTGGCATTCTGTGGCATTTCCACAGTCAAAATTCAAAATAGAGCAATTTGAATTGAATTGCAATGTTCCAAGTTGCTATGACAACAACTCATGTCCAATCAGTTTGTACTATGATTAGGACTAAATTAATACCAAAAAAATGACTTTTTGCCCACATTCTATTCTGTTTATGGAAAAGTATCCGAGATTAAATTTCAAATTAATGATGAGAAAATTAAATTGCGCAAATTAGTTTTGACGTTTTCTTATTTCAGGAAGTTCATTTTTGTACTGCTGTGAATCACAGGCGGACACTGCTTTTAAAAAGGCTCTTGAGAAAAGGTCAAGCAATTTCTTCTCCCACACAATTATCTGAAGTATCAATTATATGTGGCTTTGACTTGGACATGAATAAAATGTTTTGGGCCATGTCACTTGCACTTATTCTTCACTTATTCTTCATGCAAGGACAGAAGACATCCGCTTATTTGTTAGATGTGCAGACTACATATTTTAAAAACAGGGCTCAGAGGGCACTCTGGTGGATAATACTTATTACGTGTAATTATAACATTCTGCATGAATCAAAGTCATGACATCGGATGCATATATATACAGTATATATACGTATATGCATATATCTGTACAGTATTTTCTCACTTTGTGTTCCTGTGCTAATTCGTTCACTATATTTTTGCAGGAAATGCCATACAGGCATTTGGAAATGGTACCGACGTTGGAGTCTGGCAACCCCAACCCCCAATTCAGCCCACTGTATTAGAGCCTAGCATCACTCGGAGGGCTAAAGACCGAACCAATAATGCTCTGGATGCACTGACGGACATGACCAAACTGGATCTTGATGGCAACTCATTATATCACATCTGCGGGACCTTACAGGTGAAGTTTTAAAAAGAGTTTCTGTGTTTAGATATAGGCTGTATCTTTTTTTCTTCTGAAGTACAACACTGATGTTATATTTAGAAATTAAAAAAAGATTCATGTCATAGAAAATAATAAAAAGTGGAGAGAGAAGTGGATATGAAATAACTGCATAATTTTTTGATAATATTAAAAAGTCATCAGCTAAATGTGTCTCTGTGAGATCTAAGAGCAGGGTTCAAAAACCAAATGTATCCAGTTGCATTTATCAGAATTATTGACTGTATTTTTAATTTTACTCCCTTATGACCCAAATACCTCAAGACAAAACTAACTGATCTACATAAACAAGCAACATTCTGGTGCCACAATCTACTCCACTCAGCAGTATGTTATTTAAGTGTATACCTTTATCAGCTTGCACAGACAATATCAACTTTTCAGTGTTATAAATCTCTAAATTATCTCTAAAAATAAAGCTACCTAATTCGATTCTGACTCAAACAAATCAACCAGCCAGCTTCCACCTCCACTGATCTCATAAATGAAAAAAATGATTGGTTCTCTATTGGAATTTCTTGCTCAAACAAAAGGGCACCACTGCATTGCAAGGTAATTAGTTTAAATCTCCATTATAACCCCTTATCTCTATGATGTAGTTAGTTTGCAGTTAGTGGCTTTTCCCCTGCTACACTAAAAAAAAAAACATTTGTAGAAAGCTGCTCTTACAGGAGAGTTAAAGGACAAAGATGAAATCCTTTTACACAACAACAAATGTTTTGATACATTTTCAGGTTGTTTCTTCTTTGTAAATTTTCTAAGGCATTAGGACCCTCTCAAAATTCCTGAATGCAAACTGAGACCTAAACATCATCTTATAGATCTATTCAGAGCTTCTGTCTGAGTGTCAGACGTCTGGGTCTGTCACTTTGATGGATCAGGGATGGTTTTATGGCATGCATAGAATCCCCCCTCCTGGGCAGAAAGATGAGATGTCAGTGTGGAGTCTGAGTTTCAAAAGCTGTCATGTCAAAACTAATTGGTTGCCACAGCAACATCAGGAATGGCCCACGGGGTTAGTGTACCTGCCACTGTGCATGTGTGTGCGCAGGAACCCAGTATCATTGGAAAGATATACCACATTTTTGTCCCCCAGATTGAGGGTTGTGCTTACTAAAATCCCTATTGGCTTTGTGACAGCTATAGCTGCTCGTGGTTATTTCAACTACTGTTTACCGGGTCAAGAATACATTTCTAATTCGCAAATTTGAAGCCAAAACACATGAGAACAATATCTTCAATTCCTGAGCAAACTCCATCTGCTGAGGAAGACCGTGTGATGTGATAGAAAGCACCAAAACTGCTAACTACTAAATTGACCTTGTGGTGGCATTGTTGTTCTATCTCACACAGGCTCCGCCATCTACTGGACTCAATGGGTAATGCTCTCCTCCAATCACGAACATGTATTGGCCGACTGAAATTTTCATGAACGTAGCCGGCCAATCGACTAGTAGTTAACCTTAACCCTACTCAAATATGTGTGAGCCCCAACATATACAAGGTCGTGAAACTATCCTTTTTCTCTTCAACTGTCCTTTTTCTCTTCAGGGATCAGTGAGTTTGCCCACTGAATCTCTCCAGAATCTCTCTGCAGAAGCAGCCAAGAAATGTGGTGGGCCAGTGTTGGTCGCGGTAAAGTGGCCATTTTCAGGCATAGAGTCCAGTAGAGGGTGGAGCCTGTGTGAGATGAGTTATTGTAACCCTTGTTCTATAAGCACATGCAGAGCCCTCTACCTACTGAACCTGCCGCTCCTGTGCCCCTCGTTGAAGAGGGGGCAGGATAGTTGACGGCGGTTTCATGGCCATATATATACGATGGGGCTCCCACATATTCAACTAGGCTCATCGCGATTAGCCGGCTACGTTCATGCAAATTTCAGTGGGTGAATAGGTGATTGTGATTGGAGGAAAGCTTGTGAGCCTGTGCTTATAGAACAAAGGATACAATATCGTAACCTTCCATCATTTTCAAAGGTTACAATAGTTTTCACATTTTCTCTTAGATATAACTTTAATTAAACATGTGTCTAACCATATTTAATTAACAAATCTCAGAGACCTTGTTTCCCATGTGATTTTAAAAAAACCCTACCAGAAATATTCATAGCAGACACGAATGACATACAAATAGGGCTGGTTATCATTTAAACAATTAGTACAATTACAATACCAGTACCCTTAAAGTGATACTGATACTAATAGAGTATTTCATTAGATATCCATTATGTGAATAGAAGCATTCAGTTGCGTAAAATGCCACCACTAATCCTCCACATCCAAATGATTTTTACACAAATATATTTTGAAAGTGTTCAAATAATCATCGAATTCACTGCATTCGACTTGACAACACCACAGAGTGTACAGGTTTTAGATGCCGCTGTAGTGAACCAATCACGTTGCATCAAATTAAAGAAAAGGTGAATGGCTAATGAATGGTAAAACTACTACTACCAATAGTCTTCACTAAAATGTTCCTACAGGAATTTCTGCTCCTCAGGAAATTTTTGGCTTCACCAACACACTTCAGACCTCTGTTATTCTCCTCAGATGAATTCTAAGTGGCGATATTTTTAAGTGAGATGATATCACATACTTTGAGCCAGACAATCTATCATATTGGCTTTAAATAGCGATAATATGATTTATCCCCAGTAAAAACATCCTCCAAGAGGAAAGACCTTCTATAGAGCAATTAATCATTCTTCTCCAGAATCTGAGTTCAGATCATTCTTTCTGCTTAAAAACCAATTCGTGGAGTGTTTATTATGTTCCCAAACCACTATGGACTTACTTTATCATTTACTGTGCTCCATCTCTGTATCTGTGAGTGTGTATTTATTTGTGAATTGGGCCGTGTGTGTGCTGTGGGTATTTTTATGTGTGGCTGAAAAGGTTTGGAGCAGTCTGAGAAAAGTTTTAATGTATTAAACTGTCATAACCTTGAGTTGGCACATACACACACACACACACACTTTAATCGTACATCTTGCTTGAGGAGGATGATTAAACAAAGAGGTCTATATAGGTTCAACCTATGGGAATTGGTGGGCAATAAAAAGTATTACCATAAATCTTATTGTGTGTATTTTGCTGTACAACTGTAGCAGTGGGAATTTGGCTTGATGCAGTTATGATTTTGCTCGACCTTGTTTAACTGTAAGACTATGCCCTTTAACAATTTTATTTCCAGACCAAAACAATTTCTTAATTTGACCACACCGAGGCGTGCTAAATGAATGATAATGTCAAAGAAGCGGTCTGCTGTATTTTTCATAGCATTGTTGCAGCGACATCTGTCAGTCTGTGATCTTGAAAGACAAACACAATCAGAAAGGAATGAAAGTTAATGCCTTTTTTCCTACTTTCTTCCTTTCAGGCCCAGAAACTGGCGTCAAATCAAACCGTGGATACTGCTGTTTGTCTGGTAAGAACTGTTTTATTCTGTGTATAACATTCAATGTAGGGATGCACAATATGGATTTTTTCTTTCACCCGATACAGAAAACCGATAATTTCACCTTTTTTTTTATTTAAAAAAGAAGTTCATAACATACAGGTTATGCACATCGGAAGGTAAAAAAGGCAGGTAAAGTAAGGTTAAGATATAGTTTCTCTGAAACTGTAAAAAAAATTGTCCACACAGACAACAACATTTTTGGCTCTCTAGTCTACACAGCGTGTCTCTACCCAGGTGCAGCATTTTGATAAAATGAGCACGACAACAGTGTTCTGCACTTGTTGTTGTTCTTTTTCTTCTCTGTGTTTACTGACAGAGCACAAACCAAATACCACCAACCACTGTATTGGAGTGTGTAGATGCTGTGCTTTAGAAAGCAATTTGGCTTTATGTTATCGGCTCTATTTATCGGCTATGATTTCATTATTGGTTGATAGCCAATAATATAAATTGTGTTATTTTATCGGGCTAATTATCCCCAAATTAAAGTTCCTAATAAAGCCCCAACACTAGTGGATTTGCGAGGCCAATAAAAATAATAATATATTATAAAGACATAATATTAAATATTGTATATAGATCTCTTAAATTTGGATTTTGAAGAACAAAATATGCACTGAGCAACATTTTACTGTTGAAAAGTAAACTTGAAAATGCTCTCAAAATCTGTAACAGCACCAGTGTGAACAAATCTGTATAGCTGTTCTGTACTGTTCTGTTCTGTACTGATGGAAACTCACTTACAAAAGCAGTATATTGTGATTGTATAGGGCTCTAGTTAGGTTTTATGTAACCAAATGTGTATAAAAACATGAACATTTCTGAGGCCATCTGTATCAAAACTTTCCACTCAGTGTAATACTAACACTATGGTCTTTTCCCTCAGAACCATCAACTGGATGAGTCCAGTGTCTCAAATGCCATTCCTAGAAGTTCAACAGTTGAACTCGCCTGCTTACACCCCTCCAGTATGCTCCTCGCAATAGGCTTTGCTTTACTATCACTGCTTAAAGATTTCCAGCCTTTGTAGGGTCTGCAGTCTGGATCAACAGTCCTATCTCAAGAAGTGATTCAACTCATTTTAATTTAGACATTCAACAAACTTTGACACCTGCATTTTTCTTGAAACAGCACGGTAAGAGCAATGAAATCAGACAGCTGGATTATATGTGACTCCATATTGACTGTTGCTTTGTTGCAAACAGACCTGCTGAAGCTGATGTTGAGATGACAGCTTGTTTGCCTCCCATGCCTCGTGGAGGCAATGTGTTAACTTCAAGAATCAGATTGACACCTGGGAACACTCGCGATTTGGAGTCAAACTCTGTGATATGATAACAATGTGATCAAATTCACCTCATTGGAATTTGTAAAATCAGTGCACATATGATTGAATGGACTTTGATGAACAACGTCATGAGGATAAAGATTATTCTATGTGGTTTGATTTGCCCTGCCAATAAACTTGCTTTAGAGTTCAAGAAAATGAAAACTAATTGTTGATCCAAAAAGTGTTGATAACAATATGTTACAACGGACAACTATCACACTTCATAGACACTGTATAGAATATGATTCATAAAACTCATAAAAGCGTAACCTTTTGTAAGTGTCTCCTCAAAAGGACAAAGACATATCACCCAGAAGAACGTAACAATTTTCTATTCTACATGTGTAGATTTAAATGATTGTTACGGTAGTTTGTAGTTTTATCACATCGCCTCTCAAAGAGCATTTTGTACATATGATAAATAATGTGTACACTCTATTACAGTATGCTGCCGTTAGTTTGTAACATATTGTCTGTAATGGTTTCGAGAGTCTATGTTAGTACCTGATGACTGAGGACTCTCAGCTTTATCCAGTATAGCTATGATTTATATAATGTGACGGGATATGATTCTTTCGTCATGTGGTTACAGACATGACTTCATTGTGTGATTATATTTTGATGGCAAAGTGCATAATGTTATCCTAAACAGTATTTTTCTTGAGGAATATCAAACTATCTGTAATGGCAACAAGAACATAAAGTATTAACAAAAGTGTCTTTAATGGCTAAACTGAAGTAATGTTATTTTTCTGTTCTACTGAATATGTTTTGATGGCTGCCCCTACTTGATTTTATTTTTTCACATTATTTTTTCTTGGTAAAGAGCATAAGGACAGGGGTTCATGAAGAATGTGTATAGAACCACAAGCAGAGAAAATGGCAAAAGACAAAAGCCAGTTGACATTAATTGCTAGCAATTAGCGCTGATGCGAAGTGGAGGAAAAGATGAAAACACTTAACATTGTTATTATATATTTAATGACACCCTAATCATCAAGAACATTAAAAGAATGTACAACATAATGATAATGAACACTTTAAACTTTTTTCCCCCCCAACATCCTTGACATTTAAAAAAGTGTAAACATGTCTGTTAAAATCACTTCTATGTGTGATCTCTGTAGACATCTAAACTAAAGCCTGTAATGATGCACTTCTTTATAGATTCGGGTTATCAGATTTGGTTTTCTTGAAAGGGACCTAGAGGTATTACTAGCATTTAAGAGGCAGCCTTTACGTACAAAAAGTACACATTAAAAAACGTTTTAAAAATCTGATTGTTTAGTGTTTGCCAAACAGCTGAAATAAAAATGGTGAACCGTGAATCATGCTGGTTCCTACAATCAACAGCAAATGTTTGGGGTTTTTTTCCGCTCATATCCTTCCATATCCCAACTAGGAGGGAATCGTGTAAAGCAGGATTATAAGATAGCACCCGGCAGACAGACCACCATTGTCAGTCGGATCACATCAGTCCCGGTGTGGAGTGACACAGGCGGACAAGGACGCAGCCCACAGAGGACAGACTGCTCAGTGGACAGGAGGGGGGACACGTCTCGCCGGGAATATGGCCCACCTGTTTTGGCACAGTGATTGAATACTTGACCTAAACAGAGAGCCTAAGATTTATTAGACTTGTCACAGAATAGAACAGGGCTGAAATATCCTCCTCATGTTATGCATGAGATGGAAATGACAACTGTCTATTCTAATTGATATAGGATGGATCATAGTGATTGAACAGATTCTGACAATGATCATTTGGGACTATACAAATTGCCACATTCATACTCTCTGTTAAATATACAGTAAAGCCACTGGCAACAACTTGGCACAAAAACTGGTAATGGGGGAAACATCGAAAAATTCCAATTTGCCGTTTTACGGGGATTGTGCCTTGCCATTTCTTGGCTGGGGCTCCTTAAAGTTACTGGTTCCATTAGTGAGCTTTGGAGTAGGCCAATTTTGTTACCCTGGTTACCACAGAGCCAGGGTAGAGGTCTCTCCAGACAATAACCAACCCAGTTGCCAGAATAATGGCAGTGTACATTTCCACAAATCAGGGATTATGTAAAAGCCTAACATATCTTGTATCTTAACATTTTCCCACATTTCAATTTTATGTTGTGACAATGCTGTGCTTATGGTCCGGTTGGTTAGGGTTAGGAAGAGATCATATTTTGCCTTAAAGCACCTGACTTCATACCGTGTTTGTTCATTTAAATCAAATATCACCTTGTTTCAGTTTCAGACATTTTCGTAAAGAAGGAAACTTAAACAACCACAGCACCGTGTATGTGGACTGTGTCATTTGCAAAATCTTGTACCTCACTTATTGGGATTTACTTGTAATATTATTACAGTTCATTCAGAGATGTGAATGACATTACAATTGAACTGTTGAAGTTTTAAGAATGCAACACACATAATGGTTGTCATTAAACCTATGATAAATATTACTGCTCTCCAAGTTTACTGTTCCCTTGCCATAAAGCCCAGAGAACTCAGAGATAGTGTTTTGAGACTCCCCCTCCCATGACTAGCCTATAAACCCACTGCAGGTCTGCTCAATCCTAATGTTCACCCTTGGCATAGATTAAAGAGCAACTGATAAAACAATTCAATCATAGCAGCACTGCCTGGTAGGGATCACATCTAATTACTGCAAGTTTGACCTCACCAGCAACATTGTTTCAGCACCACAAAACTATTCTCTGGATTTCAAGTTTTCCATCAACGAGGGGAACAGCAGCAATTTCACTTCATTGTTGTTGTTGTGCCCAAATGTCAATGTGTGTCTGGCTTTTCAAAGAAAACACTCCATGGTATCAGTTATTTGAGGTGCTTCCCTTCACATCTTTTCCAAGGCAATGCAGGGGCAAAGATAAGAGATAATAATAATGCAATTGGTTGATTGCAGAGTGAAGCCAAACCCATAAGCCGTACATGACTGAAAAGATGGAAGGGCCTTAAAACTTTTAAAATTCCTGGATGGATTAAGAAAGTAGACCAGAGTAAATAGGACAGAGCTGGAGATGACCTTTTATTGTACAGGCTGGAGAGAGATGCATTAACCTGACTTTATCTAATAGGATTTGATCATTAAGTCATCATTTTATTTTAAGAAATGTGAATTGGAATGGCTTGTAAATGCCAGGCTATACAGCAAGCTCCAACTAACGATTTTTATTTCCATGAGTAACTAATCTGTCCATTGTTTATACAACATTTAATCAGGAAAAAGTGAAAAATGCCCATCACAGTTTCCCAGGGTCCAAGGTGACATCTTCAATTGTCTTGTTTCGTCAACCCACCAGTCCAAAAACCCAAACATATATCCCATTAACAAGTCAGTTAACAACGTGAGTCAGCAAATCCTCGCATTGGAGAAGCTGAAACCGGATAATTATTGGTATTTCCGCTTCATAAATGACTTAAAATATTAAGGGATTATCAACATCACCGATGAATAATCATTTCAGCACTACTATAATGAAAACCTTCATGAACAACCAGAATTACAGAGAAATTTCAGGTGAAGAGATGAGTGGCAACATGTAAGATTAAAGTAACCTGTTGAGACCATCTAGGAACATAGCAACAGGGTCAGTAACTTACCCACAAGATGAAGGTTCAGTTCAGTTCAAGATGCTGAGACATGTAAAATTATACACCATATAAAGAACCCGAACTTAAATGTGCCATTGTCGTCAAATAGACTCAGTGCTAAGACTTAATTATTATTCCATGTTTCATCTGTGATGAAGGACTTATAAACTTTAAAAAAAAATAAAGCCCTTCCTGAAACACTCCTCAATCTTGTGAGTAACACTAAGCACTAAACTGTGGACCGTCATGCCACTTAGCCAGTATTTCAGCACCACGGAGAGCACCGTCTCCACAAAGGGCAACCTGGGGTGAAACTGGAGAATATGACACCAGCTGTTCTCAATCAAACTAATGACTTGCCCACATGAGAATTTGCTCCAGCTTCCCTTTAAATATCCGATGGCCATTCATTTTCCACGGGAGTGTGGGAGTCTGCAGTCTATCCTTCAGACTAGTAATTGACTGCCTGTGTGTTTGCTAAGACAGTGGGTGCATCTCATTTACCTTATTTGATATGTCCTCGCTCCTCGATCCTTTGGGACGCCAAAGCTCTTATTTCTGCTCCGAGGATAGAGGAGAGATCTCTGAGGAGCCATGAGCGAGGATAAACGAGAGCAGCCTTCACGGAAGTCTTTTACTGACCGACATGTCCCCTTATTGGAAATTGACTGTTGATTAAACACTGCAGCTTATCGGACTGATCAGACGCATCACGACAACACTGGATTTTCATAATGGAGTGATGAGAGTTCACAGATTAATTACTGCCAAGGTTTATAGTGGGTCCAGATGATAAAAGGAGCACAAACAACTTTCTTCACTTATTAAAAAGATTTTTCTATTCATGATCTGTTATTCCCCCCATTAATTTTTATTCTGGATCCACTTAAAGTCAGAGAGAGGAGTAGAGTCATTTCATTTATCCTCATTTCCATCCAGTCATGTGAAGCTGATCATTCCCGAATGTCGGGTTTTATGCGTTACATCATTTACATTTTCTCTGAAGCATTTAACCAAATAAAAAATGTCTACTATTCCAAAACGTCATCATAGTCATATTCTGGGTTATTAAGTATTGAATTCACAATCAGTATATCAATAAATACAGACGCAAATAACATTCATGGCAGTCATTCTGCCAGTAGAAATGGTTCCTGTGCCTCTGAGCAGGACCAAGTATAAATACAGAATGCAGCTTAATATTCATGAGCAGGTGTTTGTTAAACAGGTAACAGAGAGAAAACACTGCAACTCTGCACTGATAACTATCTTTATTAGAACATATGCGTCAGGAGAAGACGCGAGGGGCGCATGACAAGTCGTCGGTATCTGACAACCTGAGTTGAGAGACAAACTCCATCAAGAGTCTCTACAGCTGTTTAAGCCAACTGACAGCTGATCCAGCTGTGATCAGCTGCTATTGTAATCAGAAATGGATGTCGCTTCACGTGACGTTGCAGAGGAAAAGACTGTCACTACCATGCATGCAAGACTCACATTGTGCAGCGACTCAGATCGGGTAGTGACATCTCATTTCTCTTAAAACATATTTCCTCGTTTGGTTTCCTTGCGTCGCTCCACGTAAAGATGCAAGTAGCCTAAGCGAAATGAGATGTACCCAGTGTCCTCTGTTATATTGAAGGAAGTATTGCTTATAGCAGTTACACCTGAGACCTTGACACACAAGCCATGTCCTCCGAGGAAAGCGCTGTACACCCAGCTGGTGGCTAATTGTTGCACAAACATGATACCTTAAATGACTCTCGTTGAGTAAACCTCGTGTTTTCAGGCTATTTGATATCAGAAAGCAGAAAACTCACATAAAAGAGATTTTTTCAGCGTAGAACAACAGGAATTAGGGGGCTCCTCCTCAAAGATCCAGAGCCAGAGACCAACCACCTAAGCAAATTAGGCAACAAGCAGAATATAGGCAACTGTTCATCTATGCAGCTGCAAAAATGAAAGATACAGCAGATAATAATTATGAACTCAAACATATTCAAATATTATTGTTTGGAGCAGTCCTCTGAAATGTTATATAGCTTTTATAGGGAGCAGATGACCATCAGTGCACTGATAAAAGGTTGGCAATAAGTGCAGCTGAGTGTGGCAGCAGTAACCCACAGAACAGGAGCTCAGCGCTTTAGGTGCAATTATGATGTGACAAAACAGCACTAATGCAAGCTGTCACATAAGCCCTACACATGGAGTGTGTAGAGACATTATGAAGATAATAACCATAACAAATAACTACTCCTATTTCACTATTCTGTAAATCAAAATACCATAATGCACCTGTCAAATAACCAAAAAAAGAATGAGCTCATCCTTAGAGAATGCCAAACAAATACTGCACATGTAGGCATCAGGGCTATTAGCAACCAGCAGATGCTAATGCACCTCTGAGGAACACACAATGAGCAGCCACATGGTATAACCTGATGTTCCCAGGCACACAAACACAAACTGAACAAGGACATCAACTCGCTTACCATGCGGAAGAGAAGCAGCTATCCTCAGTAGAGTATCGTTGGTCCCAGGTTTTCCACAGCCCCAGGAAAACATGCAGCTAAAAGTTTAAAAATGAAGTTTATGGCTAACAGCTAACAGGAAATACAACTCTAACACAATTCATTCCTTATTTTTCCTAAAGCTCCGAGTATGCACAGCAAAGTTACGGAGTGGTTTGTAAATTAACTGCGCAACAGCTGTCTTGACGTTAACAGGCAGTTTAAATGGCCCGCCATGTTTTAAGTGTTATTTACGTAATATCGTACGTACCCTATATATCAGCAGGTTGGGGAAAGAAAAAAAAAAGATAATCCACTTTTAACCAACAAATGCGGAATATTTCTCACAGCAAGCTAACATGTTTCCCAGTTAACGAAAGTATTCATGAATATATTATTTAGTAGTAAGTACCATTAAAGCACTACACAGGTGTCCACTACCACAGTGGCTGCTGCCTTCGCGGGTTCAGTGCAAATTGAGTCAAATACAGCTACTAATGCAATTAATGCAGTAGCCTTAAAGTAACCCATATGTATATGTAGCCTATATACATGTATTTTACTTTTGCTACAAAAATATACAGTATATACAGGTAGCTATATAAAATGACTGGTGTGACTAGAGGGATAATCCTTTACTGTATCATGATAAAGCCATGCAGTTACAGTCAGAATAAACTATACATAAGGGTACTATATGTCACAAGCAATAAAGGAAAAAAGAAATACTTGAAACTTTATTTTTTAAAAATCCAATTTTTTTATTTATTGTTTTACTATTCTTTAGTCTGTAATGTTTCAATATAGGTCAAGTACCTGATTTGTATTTTGAATTTTTTGTGTGTGTGGATATTACCTGTTGTTTAAATTCTGCCTAAATGATGTGAATGCAGCATTAATAGCTTGATTTGACATTTTGAACTGTGGTGGTCAGAAATGAGTCCTCGTCTTTGGCTGCTATAATGTACAGCGGGCCTACACTTTCCTGTGCAATGCACTGTCCTTTATCAGGTAATAAGGGACGTTTACACAATGTGGGGAATGGTTGTTAGCTTCAGCACACACCGCAAATTAAAACAATCTTCTACAGGGGTGTCATTATGACAAAGTCAATTTAACAGTAGCCTACATGTAAAAAGAAAAAAAGAATACAGGCTAACTAACCCTTGCAAAGATGCATACGTTTCCGTCATTATCATGAACCAACCACCTTTTACCGAATTGACCTTCAGTCTCTGACAAATTAGACATGTAGACTGACTGTTAACATAAGAATTTGGAGACAAGGCCGGGCGGTTTGATTTACAATGTGCATCATTCCAACAGGATTACATTTTATGGTTCGGCACATTTGTCTTCTGACCCCCCCCCCCCATGGATTACATTGTGCAAAGTGACAGATTAATCACCATCTCTTGGTAACACTGTAGACAAACCAAGACAAATCCCATCCCATCATAAGTGAATCAGGGAACTCGAGAGACTTAATTTCTGCACTGACCCATGTCAGAAAACTGCCCATTTACATGCATTTGTGAACTCTAATGAAGTCAATGTGACCTACCGAACCACAGACTTGTGTCATGCTTTGCAATCTTTTTTAAAAAAAATTTTTTTAATGTAGTGACATCTGGTTGTTGAATTAAGTGCATTGTGACAACTTACGCAAAAGACAAAGTCAAGGTCTCCCCTACTTCATCCAATTAATCGCTGGAACATTTTATAATGTTATCAGGGCAACAAGAAAGGAAACTGAATTATGGGTCATATTTATAAAAGAGAGGGAACACACACAGACACTGACACAGGGATTTGACATTGTCCCCAGAAGAAAAATACAAAGTGTTTTAGAAGAGCGGCTGCTTTTCTTAACATAGTCATGGAGAGCGATCGAGTTGAAAATCAGAAATCAGAATTTAGATTTCAGCTTTGAATGATGAGTTCAAGTAAGTAAGCAAGCAAGTAAAATTTTATTCAAACAGCACCATTTAAAAACCAAAGTTACAAAGTGCTTCACATTACAACAGGAATAACAGCATAAAAAATAAAAACAGAATACTATACATGTCAATGGATACAAACAATAAGTAAATTCAACAAATGAATGCTCTGTTATCGTGAAAGCAAGTCGGAACCAATCTGTTTTGAGAAGTCTTTTTTAAAGTTGCTGACAGACTCAGCAGATCTGATTGAGTGAGTGGTCTAGTGGTGTAATATGGATCTAACAAATCAGTAATTTATGAAGGTGCGAGACCAAGCAGAGCCTTATATGTGATTATACATATCTTAAAGTCAATTCTGTACTCAATAGGGAGCCAGTGAAGGGATGCAAGAAGAGGTGTGATGTGCGATCTACGCCTGGTTTTGGTTAGTTAGGTGGGAGAGGGGAGACTATGGACAAGTGGTTCTAGATCTCTGGATGACAGAATTGGCTTGGTTTTGGCAAGATTTCTGAGTTGAATAAAACAGGTTTGTAAGCTTGTCGATGTGACTGTCAAAGTGGAGGTTTTGGTCAAAGATTACACAGATTTCTTGAGAATTTTGAGATGTCGGTGGACAGAGAGCTGATATAGGGTTTCACTTCTGAGACTGATTTGTTTGGACCAATGAGGAGAACTTCCAGTTTTATCTTTCTTTTCTATCTATCCACCTTTCTTTTATCCTTTATCTTTTATGGAGAGAATCAATATTGCTGGTCTCATTATGTTTAGTAGAGCTGCAAGTAATCTGCATAGCAGTGGTGGGAGATAACAGCTGAACTGAGGGACCAGGTTGGCAAGAGGTACCATGTAAAGTGAAAATAGAATGGGACCCAGTATTGAAAGTAAAATACGTAATTACTCTAATCAATTTAGGAGCTGTTGAAGGTGAATACATTTTATTTTTAAATAATGAAACTATTCCAACATAAATAAAGAAAACATTCTAAAATATGGTTGTAATTGCTTGATTTGTTTATTATTGTCGACAGTGAGTATAAGAGTTATATCCTGAAAACATTGGTACAAACTCCCCAAGTAAAGACTGTGGTTATATAACTAAAACTGAAGGCTTAAGAAAGCAAGCAAAGTCTAAAGTAGCATACTTAATTTAGATAATTTATAAATAGTAGTTGGTTTTTCATTCTTTCCATTTAACATTGTACTCATAATTTCCCTTCCAGTCCTGCCCTTGATGCTCAACATTGCTTTGGACGCCATGACATCCCACTCTGACACACAGGCAGCTGACACCAGGCATGACACACTCATACATATCAGTATTCTGATCCATGCATCCAAACATTTGGCAAATACTTACCATAAGAGGAAGAGGAACCAAATTGGGGGGACTAAACATTGTCAAATAGCAGCCTCAGTGGATTAAAAATACAATTTCATAATTGAAAAAGCCAGACAATATGATAATCAGGGTTGGACCGAGCCAGACCTCAGTTTGCCAGCTGTGATTCAGGTTCAGCACAGCAGTCACTGAATATTTTCAGCACATCCCTCTTCAGTACTTAGTGATGACATCTGTTCACTTAACTGTCATTTTGGAAAAATAACAGCCAGTCACATCTTGGAAACAGCCACCAGCCTGTTTGATCAAAAGCCCTCAGATTTTAAGTGCTTCCCTGGATCGTTTTCAGACACTGGGCTGATTAGCTGGCCCTGGTTTTCACATGCAGCTATTAGCAGTTTACTGAGTGATCATATTCACAAGGACCTGCTCAATAAGCGTGTGTATCCCGCTAGCATGCTGTATATACATGGTGCGCTGCATTGGACATCTGTAAGGAGAGCTATCCTCAGCTCTTCATCAGTGCTGGTACCAACAACTAGAAACTGACGGGATGAACATTTTTGTTTGAAACTCACAGTGTGCTGAAACGTCAGCTGATTCACACTTTGAGTTTACTGTCACACTATCTGAAATGGCACAACCACAGCTCTCCACAGTAATTGAAAAGGGGGCAAAAAATAGCTCGTTTGTCACGTGGAACCTACTCAACATCTCGGCCAGTCTTTGCTTACATGCATAAATCAATAATGAGAGTTCACAAATTCTCTTTGACACTTTCTCATCCCCCTATGTTTCGAGTTTCAGGTTGTCTGCACGCCCATCTTTTCTAAAACATTGGGCACAATTATGTATCATTCCACTTTTTCAAAAAAAAAAAAATCCAATTAATTATCTTTTGCTGGAAGACGAATGGATGCTGATGGCCATCAAATGGACAGAAGGGCGACATGGAAAGAAATCATACAGAGAAAAATGCACAAACAAAAATATATTTCAATAGATATATTAAAAGAATTTTATGTATACTCACGCAAAAACAATCCCTCTCAATCACCACGTACTAGAAACTTAAGGCAGTGTGCAGAGACGCTGCTCCGTGCCTGTATTTCTTACATTTTTCCTGTGATCGGTATGTTTCTGGGCATCAAGAAAGATAATTAATTGCCAACTCTCTATGCAAGATCTCTCAGCTGCTGTTTCTAAACGTACCAGTAAGCAACACAGGTTTTGGGTGAGTGGCTATTTGACGACACAGGGACGAGACACTACCTTTCTCCAGAAAGCGACTGAGAAATCCTGCATAGTATGCCTTTAACCATATGCAAACCTCTGGGGAAAATATTCTGGGAAATACCTGCTTTTGTAGTCCGTCTTCTTAATAGAATAGAGGGTGGTCTATCTTTAGGCCTCATTTCTATAATTTAGTGAGAGGCAATCTTTATGACTTAGAGATAACGCTGCTTAAAAATATTTACTGGCAGTTTATTCCACAGTCGCCAATTTCCCCTCATACATTTAAAATGTCTATCAATCTGGCATGAAATTTTGCAGCCATCTAGATGAAATTATAGTTTGGGATTCATGTCTCTATCCTTATTTTTTTCAATGCAAGTTTGGTCCGACAATGTTTCATTTATTCATTATTCATTAGTCATTACATGATTATGGCTGCTGCCCAAGTGGCGAAAATTGCACTAATGCATCTAATTTGAGTACATTTCATCATGTCTGTTGTCAACATCACTAAAACAGCAGGAGAGGCAAAGCACTTCACAAATGTAGCACAATGGAGCCTAAAGACTACCCGTCACCTCCCTTTTTGCTAGAAGTGCACACAGGGCATGTACAGTCTCTTTTATCAGACAAACTAAGAGTTTGGGTGGAAAAGCCCATTATTCCAAGTGCATACTTACTACTTTGAAGAGTTTTAAGCCACTGTGTGAAATTGTGTGGAATCTCATCTATGAATAGTAAATCTTCATAAAGGACACATACATTATTATATGCCCTTCATATATATAGTCCCAATAACTGGTTTATCTCATCAGGTTTCCTGCCATCAACAGCCTTGTAATATACCCACATAGCAAACACCCCCTTAGGATACTGGAGTGGCTTTTCTCCAAGAGCGTCTGCAGCTAAGTATACTGTTGAGTATGAATGAAGACTATCCAGAGTAGCACTCCCGACAGGCTGCATCCCTTTTCTTTACATCCTTGTTCAAATGCACACCAATGATGTTGAAGAGGGAGCACAAGCACTCTGAGAGGTGTTAGTGCATTAAAGGACGAACCTCTTAAAATCCAGCTGATCTTTAAAAGAGAATAATGCCGCATATGCTTTCATAGGTTTAGCCTGAGGTCCATCCATTGCAGGTGAAATTACAATAAATGTAAAAAAAATAAATAAATATTAGTCCTCAGCATTTATTTTGCATGTCTGAAATTTCCTTCATTTTAGCTCGACCTTTTGAGTAGTTTATGCCATTTTACTTACTAATGTTTTTGTATAATTAATCTACCTTTTCCTTTTCGACTCAGTCTCACTGCATTTGTTCTGACTGCATGTCTGCTGAATATTAAGCACATAGGTGTTTGTTTGTTTTTTATTCCTTCCATCATCGGAACTTTTACAATACAAATTAGATGATAAACCCTTAGAAAGATGGTTGGTTGATGTGCCTGCAATGACATTTTTGAGAAAATGTATATCCATATAAAATTATATAACATATAACAATATTCAATCCAAAAGTTAATGTGAACACTCTCCAAATAGACCTTGAGAAAATGCTCTAATCTTCATTGGATAGTTAATTAAACAGGAAGTAGCTATGTAAAAAATAAATTTTTCAAAAAACCCCCAAAACAAAACAAAAAATACATGAAGACTCAGGTCTGGGTTTTGGTTTCTCTCTGACACTTTCAGAAGGAATAATTAAAGCAATCATCCAACCAGTGTTGAACAGCGGGCATCACCAATGTCACAAATTGTAGGTTTGAGCTTTAGAGACAAAAGCACCACAAATGGCAAACGTAGAAGCAGGAAGTCAATAAATACACTGTAGAGATTGTGCGAAAAGAAGTCAGCACACAGATTTTTCAGGTCCGTTTTGTTTATTTTCTGGCATGTTGTCCATCATTAAAATACACCGAGGATTACTGATATGCAGTTTATCATCTTTTTTTTTCACGGTACAGTGAGACCCTGATTCCTGTGTAATGACACTGTTATGGGATTACACTACAAACACAATAGCTGCATTCTATCCTTATGAAATGCATCATAATGACCACTTTGCAACAAAGACAATGCCCATACAGTCCTTAAAAGAAAAAGGTTTGACATTAAATTGACGGATTTAAGTCAACAATAAAATCAAGTTAAATGTGCTATTACACAGGGATCTGTTAAATATCAAAACAAAAAATATTAACAGAAATGCTCTTTTCACAATTGTAGCAAAAGACAATTTATCATAGATATAATAGTAACAGGTGACAAGGCCTAAAAGAACTGATCATCTCCTGCCATTCTGTCATAAAAACCTGACAAACACATGAAATCTCGAGAGATAACAGAAACAGAAAAGACTCACATTTGTTCCAACAAGACACTGTACAGTTGAGGGTGGAGTTGCGGGCAAAAAAAGGTCGACAGCTTTTAAAATTCTGCAGATCAACATGCCCCCTCCTTAGAAGTTCATGGAAAGCCAAGACATTATAAAAAGGTAACTTTACTCCTTGTACTCAAAGATGGGGGGAAAAAGTCATAGCTTCAGAGGACTCTTAAAAAAACCTACAAAACATACTAGTAAACAGCCAGAGGACGCGATATCCCTGGTCTAATTTTATTACACTGACGTTTTTCACCCACCACACACTAATCCAAGGGCAACTTCAAAAGCTTAATGTCCAGGTTGTACAGCAAAATAATAACAAAGAATTGACCGGAACTTCTGTGTTCTTGTAACTTCTTACAGTGAAAACGCTGAAAACAAAAATTCTTACAAAGGAAACTTCCAGTCTGATAATAAAACGCATAAGTTTGGGAGTCTTACATGCTTTCATTTTGATGACTGATGATTTGTTCATGCCTCCTTCGGTTTGCAGTCTTCACTACCACATGCCGCTGGTAGTGATTGCAGCTTCATGTCTCTGCAGCATTTGTGTACGTATTCCACGGGAAATACAGACTTTAGCTTCAGCTGGGTGGATGATACATATGTACAGTCAATGCTAGAACGGGTCAATAGTGCTAATTGGCAAAAAATGGTGTGGCATAATACTCTAGCTGTCAAAACACTATCACGTGGTCAGGAGGGGGTTGAAACGAGTCCTGGCTTTGCACGTAGTTTCACCCACAAAAAGGCAGAATAGATTCAGTCCATACAGCGAAGGCTGCGTTAAGAGTCAAGCTTGTCATACAAACTAAACGTTTTAGCACCATAGAATACCACTTGTTGGCAAGCAAAAAGAAGAACAAAAACCCCCATAGGCAGCACTGACTGGATATCTACCAGCCATTTCTTTTAAAACCATCTGTTACTTTCAACACGGTGTGAGGGAAATCAGTTAAACAATGTCAAGACACCTTTCCTTTGCCCTAATGGATGACGGTGTCAACATATTTATGGCTGGAGCTTCAATAGTTGCTGATCCTCCCAATTAATCTGTCTCTGACATCATTGATAGCCAATGGTCAGTTCCATCTTCGCACAAGTTTTGCCATGATGACTGCCCAAGCTGAAGGGACGAGGAAACCCAGTAGACGGAGGAAAAGTTGTTTCCGAAGACAAGAGAAGGATTTCCGATCGTCTGACCAGAGGTTGATTTATGCAGAGTAAAGCAAAGGGACAGGAAAGGTCAAAGAAAGGTTGTGCTCTTGGGACAAGTTTCAGTGAAAACTTGAGTGGTAGCAGCCGAATTAAATCTTTTACATGTAGCCATGTCTTGTCCCTGGAAAGGCCTCCAGCTGGAACCTCCGGCATGTTGGAACAATGTGACCTCAGATGGTATAAAAAAGGGACCCAGTGGATCGATGGATCGCGACTCAGACGCAGGTGCCTTGGTGTGCTGGAGGAAGGGCTTTTCGGTTCTTTAAAGCCAGGGACTTGTCCTTAAAATCTGTTGGTTTCTGCTGTGAAATGTCTATCAGCGCACTGGCAACGATGAGTCCTAAAGAAGGAAAAAGAAAGAACCAGAAAAATGTGTTTAATTAAAGGTGTATTACAGTGATGTCTATAATATATTTTTTTTTTAAACGCACAAACACCCATTTTTATGGAGAAAATTAGCATTAGTAGCATTAGCATTAGAAATTAAGAGGACAAGATGGGTGTTTTATTTTACTGGGATGCAAATGTAATGTTTGATGTGATGGCTGTATGTATTCAGTATATTTTTGATGGCTGTTTCTGATGTTGGATCTCTTTCTTGCTTTTATTTATGGACCTGCTTTCTGAAAGGCAGTGTAATTGAATTCAATGAGCAAGGTTTAACGTCAATGTTTTTCATTCACTTGCCCAGGTAGGCAAGTTTGATAGAAATCAACTTGCTCAAAGTCAATTTTTATCTGCCCCTATAAAAAACAGTTTAATTATAAGCAGTTATGAAATAACAATAAAAGACTAAAGTTAACTGTCGTGTTTAATCTTGTGTGTTGCTTTCAAACTGTACACCACATAGTTGGAAATTTGCCCACATCCTCTAACGCCACCCAACTAAACTCCTGTTTCCAGGATAATTGAAATGTTCGCTTGTGCTTGTGTCCCCCGTCCTCCCCCCCCAAAACCATTTTCTCATGAGAGCCCGATGCTCGTAACAAATTCTGATGTGCAGTGTGGTTGATAAATATGGTCTCTAAGAAACTCACTGCATGAGCAAAGATGATTCATTTTAGTTTGTGTGTGTCTAACCTGACTGTCCTGGTGGAGGTAAGCCTGAGGGCCCGGAGGGCAGACGCATGAGGACAGTCAACACAGCAGCTTTTCCTCCTGAACACGGCTCCATTGCAACAGGTTTAGGCGCACCCTGAAAAACAGCCCAAAAAACCCCCCACACATTTTAAACACAGAAGAAAGTTAACTTTTCAAAAACAGAAAAGAGTTAATTGGTTTATTTGAATTTTTCTGTAAATATGCTGGATTATGAATGGTGTCCTGTATCCTGCACAGACAACACTAATAACAGTAACTTGTGATAAGGTGTGACAGACAGAATTTATAATAAAAGTAATTAATTGGCTACAAGAGCCCTGGATCTCTCATACCGCTGCTTTACGAACCAAGCTTATATCCAAATGATCTGACAGTCACACTTGGAAAGTCTTGATAGTGGTTTTCTGCACTGGCAAATGTGCTGGTGAATTCACTTTTATGGGACCAACGGTCACCGATTTCAGCTGCTGAAGTTGCTGCATTTAAGATGAGACACTCTCCTCCTGAGACAAATGGTTCAATTGGTCACACAACAAAAACACTTGTGTGAGGCCCTGTCAGACAGTCCTTGTGTCGAGGCAATGACCTACCCTCGGAGATAATGGCCAAAACTGCTTGTCTCAAGCGTGAAAAACATGTCATCCTGATAATGAATGTCAAGGGTTTCACAGCATGTTTTAGATGAGGGGATGGAAATTGGGGAATAATAATATGTCTGAACAGAATTGGCTTTTCTTCTCTGTGGCTGGCTGAATCTAAAATGGAGATGAGAGTCAGCAGAGGCAAAATTTGTAGAAAAACAGGGATGCACAAGCGCATGTATTTAAACATGAGAGAATCAGGAGTGGGGGGCACTAATTTGTATTACCATGTTACACTGGAATTTGTTGTATAAATTCCACCCTGTGCAAACAACAACACTGATGCTAATTTGGGTATTTTGAATGAACATAAACTCTACAAGCACTGATACACTGAATATACACAGTATGTTGAGAGTCGAAAGCCACTCTTTCCAATCTGGAGTCCTTTAATCAAAAGGAGGTGCAATCTTGTTTCCTATGAAGCGTGCAGCGTAATTCCCCATACAACTTCCAATTTGCCATTTCGAATGCTACAGTTCATAACTACAGTATGTTTCTTCATTACTCAGTGACATTAAAGGCCTCATAATAACAACCAGAATGCTAAACCTCATAATACAGACAGTTTGAACATTTCACGGCACTTGTTGGATAAGACAATAGATTGGTTTGTTGTGGGTTCTGTTATTTCACTTGTTTTCTCAAGTGTTTATTTAATCTGGAAAGAAAGAAAGACAGAAAGAAAGACAGAAAGAAAGACAGAAAGAAAGAAAGACAGAAAGAAAGACAGAAAGAAAGAAAATGTGATTTTACTATTCTTTTACGTGGGAATTTTAGCTTACCGACAACGAATGAAGGAGAAGTATGAGCGAAAGATCTACGGCACAGTCTACTGCAAATTATTTATTCAGGAGTTTGTCCAGATACAGAAGCTAATTAAAGGCAAAGCTAATGATTAGCTAGCTAACACAGAACAGTACAGTACGGTACAGAACTAGTCCTTTATTTAAAAAACAAAAAAGGGATCAAATGTTTTAAACCAAACTTTAACAAACATTCTACTAAGTGTTGATTCTGAGAGGTACTGGATTCGTCTTTCATCAGAGAGCTCTCTTTGCAGAATTCAGGTTGTTCACCATTTGGCTGTACTGTTAATCGGCTGGAACTAACACAGAGGGACAGAAAGATGAGGAGAATGGAGAGCAGGAACAACGGGTGAGGAAATGAAAAGGAAATTGAGAGAAAGTGCATTAAATGTGACGGATGACAACTCTGTTTATTTGTTGTTTAGTTGTTCTGGGAAGCCCAACATTTACACAGCTGTTACTTGAGAAATATAACTTTATTAAATATACATTACAAGGCCAGATTTCAAACATCTACCCTTTTACTAAACATTTCATTTAAATATATTGTAGTATACTTAGTTTCAAAAGTAATTTATATGCAACGATGGATCAACTATAAGGCAAACCTGGGTACATTTATTAGTCTATGGGAGCCTCAAGACTCCACATCTTTAGTCACCTCTCACCTACAATTACTCTACATTTAATGCTCTAACAGACTGAAAGATTCTTTGTGTGCATTGTTACTCAGAACGCTATGTTTTCATGCATCTTTCAGGTACAGTCCCGAGCGAGAGGCTAATATTAGCCCTACCGCTGACATACAAGGGCAATTAAATTGCCAGCCATTTCATGACCGTTCAAGTGATTCTGCTAATGAACAGCTATACAGGCTACATCCATTCAAGAGAGCGAATTTAACCCATCATGATTTTTGATTAATGCAGATTCCACTGCGAGCTACATTTACATGGACCACTGGGTGAAACATTACTACAGCCGTGTCAAACAAATCAGTACCTCTGACAGTGTCTAGTTTGTAAGACTGTAACAGAAGCTGCATCACTGTTGTATAGCACGTGTAGAAATATCTTTCTCGGTGTTTTAAATTAGTCATTGCA
The DNA here is from genome assembly GCA_037974645.1 of Hollardia meadi. NCBI lineage: Eukaryota > Metazoa > Chordata > Actinopteri > Tetraodontiformes > Triacanthodidae > Hollardia > Hollardia meadi. The sequence goes on from JBBPCS010000001.1 coordinate 10,997,082, forward strand.
AGGCCATCAGTTATTAAATGGAAATGTTTGTTTTAAATACATGGCAAGTGCTATTTTTTTTTAATCAGTTTGTCGGTCCACCAGAAATTTTGTACAGACATTCAAGGCCCCCCAGAGGATGAATCCTACCAACTTTGGTGATCCCCTGACTTTTCCTCTAGTGCTACCATGAGGTTGACTTTAACAACTATTAGATGAATTGCTATGAACGTCGGTACAGACATTCATAGTCGCCTCAGTTATAACAGAACAACAGTTATAAATTTAAAGATCTCAACTTTCATCTCGCGCCACATAAAATCAATATTTTAATTTCTCGAATCATTTGGTTTATGATTAAATACCTGCAATCTAATGGCATTCCCATCAGCCTCAGCTGTAGTTTGCCAATTAGCAAATATTAGCATTAGCAAACATACTGTATGAAAATTGTTTTATGTTTAGCTCTTGTTCAACCAGACATTTGCAATTCGATACATGTGCCATCTGTTTGTTTACTCTCTTGCCATGTTCCTGCCATGTTACTCTGCAGAGAGCCCTTTGCTTTTGTTCTACATCCTTTTACCAGTCAGCACCAGTCACTTGATAAACCCATAAACTATGCTCACATTGAAGGACCCTTTGCTTACACATCCTGTCTGCACTGCCACTCCGAATATAACTGTTCAACCTTTGACTATACATAGTATTACATGCGTAGCATTACCAATATCATCTCAGGTTTGACTGTTCTTTTTAGAACAGGTTAATCCGGACATATTTCTCAATTTACACATTAAACATAAAGTTAAAGAGGCAAATGCGATATTTCAATGCCGTCTTAAAAAATTAAATGACCAAATGACGACTTTTCTTAGAGTACACAGTTCCACATTACATTGTTTGATGTGCATTGAAGTACTGTCAAACTAATGCTGTGATTTTAAATTAAAAAAGGAAAAAACAAAAACAATTCGGTTTGTGTGAAAGGCAGCAATAATAGCAAAGCTAAAATTATTCCGTGAAATGTTTATATTAATCTGGGATAGCAGATGTATTCCTACAGTGCAGAGGAAAATAAAACATTATTATATTATTTCATTCCATTTCAATCATAGAATTGCATTTTCTATCAAAACATTTAAAATTACTGTCTCCATTTTCATATCTACCAAACAGGTTTACGCAGCCTGCATTTCTACCATGTGTTAATCGGACGCAAGGACTGTATATTCATATCCATACACACACACACACACACACACACACACACACACACACACACACACACACACACACACACACACACACACA
>JBBPCS010000001.1:10998474-11043190 GCA_037974645.1 Hollardia meadi
CACACACACACACACACACACACACACACACACACACACACACACACACACACACACACACACACACACACAATGTGTCTGCTATCCTTTCCCCTCCTGACAGGTGCCATCCATCATACTAGCTGTCCATTAGTGGTTCCATATGTTGAATGCCGGTATTACTGAATAAAGACATCTGTGACATCGAGGCCTAGGCCTGAAGTGTTTTGGGCCCAATTGGCTCTCTGTCCAACAGCTGCTGGCATCTTGGTCACCAAAGCCGATATCCATCTCTTGGGGGTTTAAACATACCAAAAATGGAGGAAACGGGCACAAAGACTCTTTTCATTTTTTCTCAGACCAGCTGGAGGGTCTGCAAAGATTTAGTGACACAGAGCTGGTACTAACTAATGCAGTGAGATCAGTGCTGACAGTACAATCACAGAATAAGGTCTTAAATCTTTTCATGTGTTGGAATGGGTGTGAGGGGTCATTTTCGTGCTGCAGCCCTTCTGTGTCTTCTTTCCAGTATGAGCTGCATCAGCTATTATAGTGTTCAAAAATTTGCTCAAAACATTGCCCCTGAAACAGAATATTTTAAGCAAACCTTAGACTTCTAAACTGACTGTTCTTATAGGTTTATATTACCTATACGACTAGTCTTTTCTGGATTAAGTCAGTGAATGAGTATCTCTGAGTTAAAGTACAAACAGAGCTGGAAATAGGAAAGCAGTGATGCAAGCTTGGCATCAGTGACCTCTTCGACATCAACAAATATTTCCAATAGCTAAGTGATGCCAGATGCCGACCAATTAACCTTTATAAAAGAGAATTAGGTTCATTTTCATGGTTCACCTTCAGCTGGTGCCAAGGCACATGATGCTGAGTGTATGTATGTGGTCTAACACATGCATACACTCTGTCCACTGACATATTTAAAAAGACTGTAAAAGGTTTGTTGAGTATGATAATGTGCATCCATATATACAAATAAATCAGTTGTAGACATGGCTCCCCAAGTGCAAATCATTTTAACCCACTGTAAGCTTAAAATGAAAAAAAAAAAACACCAGAGAACTCATCAGACATTGAGGCTATGCTGCTTTCACATGTGGTTCGTGACCATTCATGTACTGTTGGAAAAATTGGAACGCAAATTATTGACAATCCAGCACTTATTTACTTAATTACATCATTATTATTAAGATCCTTGTTATTTATACCTATTCCTAAAATGCTTTTAAGAAACAAATATTAGTTGGAGGCAGAAGATGATTGCCGTTTGTGTACCGTGTGCCATATGTTTTAGTAGGTGCCTCTGAAAAACCCAGCACACATCATTAAATATAATTAAGACACAGGCATGTTTATTATTTCTAAAACAACAAAGTGTTTTCTGCACTAGTACTTCTATAGGAACTTCCTTAAAAGCTGTATGGACATTTAAGTGAAATTTAAAGTCAAGCATTCACAGGTTCATTCTGCATCTTGAAAGGGTCGAGGAACAGAAGACTGAGGATGTGTTTCCCCCCCAGTTATCATTTCCAAAACAGCTTAGGACATTGTTTACAGCAATGCTCTCCAGTGGATGCAAAGTCTCTACCTTAACAACAACACCGTCTTTGGATTTTGTGCAGTAGGCCTGGAATAAATCATTAAATGACAGACAGGCACACATTGACGAGTGTGTAATTAACACTTTACTTAAATCAAGGTGAAGCAGTGGTTTCAAACACACTTCAGATTCAGATTGTATCTCACTGCACTGCAACATTAAAGTGCAGTCAGAGAGGTAAGAAGCATTGTTTTTCTCCTGTTTTGTTCTTTACATTGCCCTTCACAATACCATAATGCACAGTGAGTACCACTCAGGGCTACAATAATAGCTAATGTAGTGCCTCTTTGCTGGTTGCCACAGTGATTTTATTTCTCTCAGCGGCAGGTGACACAGAGCTGGCCCTGGGTAAGGAAACACTGTTGGTCCTCCAATGTCAATTTGAGAATGAAGCTCCCCATATTGCTTTAAGATACACTTTTATCCCATGTGGCATCGAGCCTTAGGCAGTGCTTTGTGCCAACTTCTTCTCCACTTTCTATTTGTATGGGAGGCACCCACATCATTGCAATAAAGAGATGAGGTATCAACTGGAAAGTCAAGCAAATTTCAGATGTGGGAAAGAATGCGACCATGTAGCATGTAGGGACAAGTTCATCCATATTTGGGCACATAACATGAAGAAATTTGGCTAAATGAAAACTTGTAGTAAAATACACACCGTAGGACAAAGAACAATAATACAATGTCCTGACACCACAATTTTAATATCAGAGGACTCTCTCTCCTAATCAGTTTTTAAAAAAAATCTATTTTATTCTAATTTCCATCCATGTCTGTCCAGACGTATATGTAGTGACTGGTGCAACAAAATGGTGCAATAACAATCACCTGAAGCGCAATATCAACAAAAACCAATATGCTTATGGTGGACTACAACGCTTCAAATATGGATGTTGCTGCAAAGAAGCTCCAAATTCTAAAACATGGATGCCTGTTCTTTGTTCCAATGTCATGCTCTGCTCCCTAATCATGGTGTTGAATAACGGCCAGAAAAGTGTGTTTTGCAGAATATTATGATGTCACAGTGAAGTTGACCTTTGAACTTTTGGATATAAAAGGTCATGAATTCATCTTTATTATCCTGTTAAAGACATTTGTTTGAAATTTTGTCATGATTAGCTTATGATTTCTTGGCATCATGAAGTCACTCCACGTGAAAGATGTTTTTATTAACGTCGATTGGAAAATGTCAGCAAGTCCTTACCCATGACTCTGTGCGTGCGTGTGTGTGTGTGTGTGAGTAAGGAAGCAAGCACGACTCACATCAACCATAGGTTGCATCAGATCTGTTTGTTCTCCCTTGGCATCCAGTGCAACAGCAACCGAGGCAAATGGACGACTGGCCATCTGTTGACGCTCTCTCATCAGTTGCTGTAATGTCAAACACAGATGACAGATGAGCAAAAGTATGTATTCTAATTAAACATTAGATTAATAATAGAAAGGAGAGAGAAGTATGCTCTTCTGAAACAATAATATAAGAATGCATATACATAGTGTATATAATTTACATTCGATATAAATGATGAATATAAAAACCCCACAAACACATCGCTTTTGTTATGGTATTGACAAGACACATTTTGAATGTGTCTATGCGAATCAATTATTACCATGAATATAAAAATATCTCACCACTGTGTGAAAGCAATTATGCAGTCACCGATCAATGATACAGTATTTAAATGATAATGTGTCTGGCTATAATATTTGTTATACAATAACGGAACTGTAACTGTTTTTGTTGAGACACCATGAAAAAAAATCTCTAATATATGTCAAAAGGTTTAAGAGTGACAAAGAATGAATAATTGGAAATACGCAATAACAAGGTAATGTACACCCTCATGGCTATTACAGTGTGAAGCATAAAATCAATAGCAGATACAGTATTTATAAAAAAACAACAACACTGAAATGCATACATGGGGAATTATTTTGTGGCCCTTATTACTCACTGAGCCCCAACCTTCACTTGAAGGTTTCCAGTTGTGCGATCTTTAATTTTGTATTATAATAAAATTGATTGGAATACAAAAATATTTGCAATGTGAAATATTTTGCCCATTCCGTTCACACACAAGGTAACAAAATACTGCAAACATTATTTAATACAACTATTGTAATACTACAGCATTATAAACCATCCACCTCCACTGGAATAGGAATAGGAATGATGACTTCATGGTACAGAGTTGAACCTGGACAAAAATGAATTCAAAACTTGAAACCATTAAGCCTGCAACATATTTACTGTAATTGTTTTTCACATACAGTATATACTGTATATACTGTACAAGTACGAAGGTGAGTTACTACCCAAGAATGACACCATTTCTCTTGCTTAGATACAACAGAAAATGCCTTCTCTTGTTCCCCTCTAATCAATATTGTAAAACAACTAGCACCACAGTTTCATCGCTGACACAGTGTCTGATCAATATCGAAACAGGCCACCATTTTAGTGCCAAGGACATCACTGATTGGTATTGGATTTGTGATGAGCTTAAGTGTGTTGCATTAGGATATAATTGTACTTCAGATTACGAAGCACATCAAGCGGTTGTGATGATTGGCCTCATAACCTGCCCTTCCTTTGCAATTCTCTGAAGTTCAATAAATATGGGTGCACAAACATATAAACAATTTCATACAAAGTACTACTGATAAGCTTTTGTTGGATGTTGTGGGTACTGTGATATTCCACATATGATGTCAGTGAGGGAGTTTTTAAAGCTAAAGTAAATAGAAATGGAAAAGAGAAAAACGTATTACTTCACTGTTTGCTAAACCCCTCGCCCAAACAAAGAGTTGAAAAGAATTTGGAGGGTGGTGAGTTTTTATAAGCCTTTCCAAAACACCAGAGCAAAAGTGCAAGGAATTAATTAAGCCGTGTGCGTCTACTCAAACATATGCCGCAAACGTTAGCATGTCGTTGGCAAACCAACTTACTACCTAGCATTCCAGTCGTAACCCAGCCTTATTTCCAAGGCCAAGGAGCATTTAATTAGCTATTAATTAGCATTTAACATTTTGTTGGGTTACAGGTTGCATTAAAAAAAAGCCCTGGTCAAGATAGCACATCGACTGTGCATATATTCCCCGCTGTGTGGAAGCCTGTCCTGGATGCTACTCTACACCGATCAGCCACAACATTAAAACCACTGACAGATTAAGTGATGACATTGATCATGGCTACAGCACATGTTTTTAGTCTTGTACATGTGCTATCGTAAGGATCCTTACTTTGCCCCTTGGAACTGTTTTGAACTGCTTTAGCTTCAGTCTTTTAGCGCAGTATCATGTACAGTATGTAGCCATCGAGTACATATTGAAGTTTTAAAATGCGTTAGCTGGAAACAAGTCACCAAAAGGTGTCAAAAGGCGTTTTGTAGTCAAGGATCTAATATTAGCTAAAGAAACAAGCTAGCTACAGCTTATAAAATCTGAGAGCGACAATTGTCGACAAAGCTGTGGTCGTTACCAAGCCAGATGTAGCAACAGCAAATAAGGGGTGGGGCTAAGCTCTCAGAAAATCAGATTTTTCAAGTACACGTCAATGTTTTAGCACTTTCTAATTATCTCACATTGTCCCATTAATAATACTGTGTGCCTGTTTGGGTCAACTATATGAGAGCATTGAGTTCTCTGGTGGTCTCATTCATGAATAGAAAATTGTCCTTGGTGTAGTAATGAACCCTGAGATTCTTGTGTTCAGACCCCCACCATCACTCACTCTGAATATAATTAAGCATTCAATAGGTTGACTATTAATTGGAAAATTCACATGAGGTCTAGAGAGGTTGATAGCATTGTATAAATGAACAAGTAAAAAAAAAAAAAAAAGTCTGGAGAAGACGCTTTGAATCAATGTGTTGCAGTATCAAGGACTTCATCTATGGCAGGTTTACAAAAAGAGTATGTCAAAGCACTATATTCATCTTTTCACATTGTTATGCACCAATCAGCCACAATATTAAAACCACTGACAGATCAAATAAATAATATTGATCATGGCTACAGTACAATGTTCTAGTGGAAAACCCTGGGTCCTGGCATTCATGTGGATGTTCTTTAACCCATAAAACCCACCCAAACATTGTTTCAGACAAAGTAAACCCCCTCATGCCAGCAGCACTCCATGAATCGTAATTTTTCAGGCCCATCCCATGTAGCTCAACCAGATTTGGATGTGGGGCATTTTGAGGCCAGGTGGACACTTTAAGCTCTTTGTCACGTTCCTCGGGCTGTTCCTGAGCAGTTTTTGTGGTATGGCAGCACGCATTGTCCTGCTGGGGGACCAATGTCATCAGGGTGGGCCGGTGCCATGAGGGTGAGAGATGTTATTCATTTCAACTGCCACTGGTTTTAATATTGTGGCTTATGGGTGTACTTCTGTTGAGGCTGTACACAGAAAAACATTCAATGTGATGGAAATGTGGTATTCAATTAATCTGTCAAAAACCTTGATTAGACATTTGATTCGACACTCAATACAATTGCACAGGCAAGAGCTGCACTCTAACCTTTCTGAAACCCCTAAAATGGCAAACAATGTAAATATTTTTTAAATTTTTTTTTTTTAATTATTATTTTATTTTCTCCTTAATATATATTTATTTAGATAGTAACTGATGGCATTTACTTATGCATTGAATTCAATTTTCAGATTCAACAGTGACGATTAACTTTAACTCAACTTAACAACGTTAAAGCTGCTGTCTACCGATTTTTATGTGATGTTTAAATATGTGACAAAAACAAACAAACTGGGAGATATGGTCAGTGCGTTTTACGTGTTCTGTGTATCATAAATGATGCGTTACCTGTGTCGATGCAGCCCTTGTTGAAGCATTTTCAACATTCAACTTATTTACAGACTAGTCTTCACTGTTGTATTCACTCACTGATGGAAAGTGAATGAGTGAACAAACTTGTGGTTAGCTCTATGTAAGAACTGCCTTGTTGAATCACTCTGAAAACATTCCCTAGGGGAGGTAAAGCTGAGAAAAACACAACAGCCATATGAAATTGAGATTGATCACCTGATTGATTTTTTTTCTTTTTTAGGGCCCATGTTAGATTGCTGTACATCTCTACTATTAAACATCAAACCAGCAACACTAAAGCTACAGATTTGAGCCGCTGGGCCACAGCAGGTGAAAATGAGAAATTTTGCCCTTTTCGAAAAGATAAAAGCAGGATGGAGGGTCCGGCGGGGTTGTTGCAAAACAAGAAAACAGCTCCGGGCCTATTATGGTTTCCAACACAAACGCTTCAAATCCAACAACATTTATCCTAAATGTCAGATAGCAGTAATGTTATTTGTCATGTTGTAGAATTAATTCAAAGCAACAAAGTGAGCAGTGGCAAAGTCAGGGAATACAAGCGCTTTGCTCTGTGCCTGGCACAGGCATCAAATATGTACTGGAAATACAATCATCAAAGGGCCAGTACAATAGAAATTAATAGTAAGTTAATAACAAAAGGCAAGAGTGAACACTGTAAAACCAAGCAACTGATTTTGTTAAGAATGCAAGCTGGAGCCATTCACCATTGTGATAAGGGTGGGCATGCAGTGCTTTGCTATGCAACTTGATTAATTTGGCAAGTGAGTGCATGAATTATCTCTCATGTGAATACAGCATTTTGTTCTTTTCACTGGATTCTATAAAAGGGTAAGTGTCATCCCGCCTTTGAGTATATATTCCACACTGAAGCAGGTCACGTTGTCCTTTTCAAAAGACCACTGGCTGTGCCCACGGATCCTGTCTCACAAAATAAAATAAAAAATGTAAATAAAACCATAACAAAACCTAATTGACTACCTAATTGCATGTTGACGCATGGCATTTATAATCTACACACACACATACACTAATTAATGGAGGGAAGATTACTAAATTAAGAAGGCATTTGGTGCACACCACACTTGATTCACCTCCACAGACTAGAGCTGTAGCTGCTAGCTGTAATGGGCCAATCACAGAGCACTTGCAGTGATTGGCTCCGAGCAAAACCATATAAATAGTCACTTTTTATCTAGATCCGAGTACAAAAAAGATTGTATGCAGGTATCGTTTGAGTGGGGAAGTTTTACTGCTAGTACTACTGCACTGGACTATTTTGCTCGATACCTTAAAGGTATGAAGTACGGATACCCAGCCTTAATATCCAGTATAGTAGATACCAACTGAATCCCCCAATATATATAATACTGGGATGACTGAGTGGGTTTGTGTGGGCTGAAGTAGCAAGAACTCATCAGAAAAGATGAATAATATGTATTATTGTGGTTGTTTAACAGTATTAGATTAAACTCTAACATAAGATATTAAATACATATTATTTCTGTAATTCTGTTTTACTCATAGGTGGGAAAACTTCTAAGCTTCCAAGGGTAAGTTGAACTCCTCATCTGAAACATTAGAAGAAATTATTAGAGTGCAAACTTTCAACTGAACAAGGGACAATCAAGGTGACCAGAGGCTTAAGAGAAGGATAATCTTATTATAGCAATCGATGACTGCTGATTGAGCTGTTCAAGGGAAGAGCAATTGTGAGACTACACCGAGTCTGCAGAGCGACATGAGAATTATGTGGTAAGTAATTTGTCCGTTTTAGCTTTGTCAATGCACGCATAACGGCAAATTAGCAAGTCAAGCTGCCTTAATCAAAATGGAGTTGTTAATGATAAATTTTAAGACTGGCAGTTCAGTCTTACAAAGGCTCATGCCGTCAGCAAAATATAATTGGTGTCTTTCCCTTTCAGCCCTTTCATTCGTGTAAATCTGGCCAGTCCAGCAATGCAGCAAGTGTGTCAACAAAGAGGGCAAAACAAAAACAAAAAAACCCCCTAAAAATCACAGGGTCGTCCACCAAAAAAGTAAATTTGGATGAATTATTACCAGACCACAATGCAACTTCATCCGCCAATAAAATATGTGATCTCGTTTTGACAAAACATAAAATGACTGTCAGTGTAATAACTTTCCAGTTTTAAAATCGTACCATGGAGAATTTATAAACTTTGGCATCTGATGAGCTTTCAAACTCATGGATCTATTAATGAGGCCGGGTATTTCCTGTCTCACTGGTACCTAAAGCAACACATCCACAATGCAGGCATCTATTGTTTTAACTCAGAGCTGTTTGCGGTCCAAATTCCCATTAAGAATCTACAGCCATTTTAGCAACTCTGAGCACTATGGCACAGCAGTGTTCTGAGCCTAACCACAACATCCTGCCAACCTCATCGTGAAAATACCAACATGCTGATTTTAAGCTGGTCAAATGTTTAACATATTAACCACCTTATCATCACCATCTTGGACACATTATGCCTGTACAAAACTTCTTGGCAATCAATCTAGCACATGTATGTTACAGGAAAACTGACATTTTTGGTGGGACTAGAGGAATAGTCAGGGGAATCACCAAAGTCAGTAGCATTAGATGGCTATTAGATGGATTGCAGTGGAATTGCAATCCATCTAATAGCCGCTAACGATGATAAGTAAATTACAGAACTCGTGTGTGCATATAAAAGAAAATAGGAACTAAACTACATTAGTGATACAACATTATATACAAGACAACATAACCTTTGCTTTTAGCCTTTACATCTAATATCACCTGTCCAGGGTGTACCCCACCTCTCGCCCAATGACAGCTGGGATAGGCTCCAGCCCCCCCGCGACCCTGCATAGGATAAGCGGTGATAGATAATGGAATGGAATCTAGCTATATCTTGTCCTCAGCTGTCACAAAAAGCAGGTTTAAACCACAAATCCACAGCCATTAACAACGTCATGGCCAGGACAAATTCTATGGGGTGATCATAGCTTTTGATAAACAGAAGCTAATTAGTTACTAGTGGATAAAATAAATGGTTTGCTTAAAAATACCGCCGCCAAATAATAGTTCTGAGTGCTTTTAGAGTGCCGATAAAACATCACCACCGTACATGATGGTCAGTACATATGTTTTGAGTGTGTATCAGGTGTGTCTGTGCATGTGTTAGTATGACTGTGTAAAAGAGATAAAGAGGGAGTAGCTGCATTAGATGCATCCACATGTTTGTGTGTAAAACATCTCCAAGTTCCAGTCTCGTTAAATGTCAGCGCCCCCTCCCATCTGTTCCCCCCACAGGTAGCTTCAAAGAGGTCAGCCCTTGTCCTCCTCCATGGCATTTACAGCTGTTGTCTTTTCATCCCCTTGTCCCCACACTGAGGATCCAATTCTTGTCACCTATTCTCAACCAAGATTATTGAAATACAACAGCTAAAAGCTTTGGTACCAAGTCCTTTAAACTCCTGATAGAAAAAAGAAAGCCCTTAACCAATTAGAACATTAGTGTAATGAAAGATCAGCTTTGTAGGATTAAGACAACACCAGGAATTACCACCTTATGGCTTCAAGTTTCTGAAAGGCTGTCAGTGGTTATTATTCCATTCTCCAGCCAATGCCTACTTGGTTGTGTGCAAATGTCACGTTAAACGTGTTTATAAAGAAAATATAAAGAAACAGGTTCATATAAGCACATTGCTTTTTAGATCTAGCACAAGCCAGAAGTACTAAAAGCCAATAGAAAAACACTCGAAAGTTCAATCAGTACCAGACATCCATATGCCTCTTGTCTGGATCAGTCTCTCATTATTGTCCCTGCTATCTCAAGAAGCCTCATTAAGAAATGTTTATTCCATGTCCTTATGTCAGATGGGGGCTTGTGTGCATTAGATGGCTTTCAGCTCAAATCCTTCCATCCCATATTTGGACAAGCCTAGTAAGTGCACAGGCTGTTCACAAGCCCTTTCAAATTAACTGGACATAATGCTCTGTGAAGAGCCAATCAATACAATCTACAAGATTGGCAGAGCCGAATCAGTTCATCTAACATCATAAAAGACTCGGTACTTTCTCAACACCAATGAGAAATCACAAATTCCACTGAAACACTTGTGGTTACTATTTCACAGTTGTAGCAACAGAACATTTTTTAATGTCCAGTATCACTTAAGGAAAACAAATAAAACATAACCACCACAGCTAAGACAGTTCATTCTAGGACACATAGATGAATTCACATTTATCAGTACAAATGGTGGTAATAAGAGCAAACGGGACTGGATCAACATTAAAAGCTTACATTGATTGCACTATGCGGTGTTTTGGCTTAAAATTAGTTTTTAGCCGTTTGACTTTATAGCTCCAAAGACGCACATATTTACATAACTGATGCCCCATTTCATACAGAAAACCTATTTACTCTCAAAGGATGTAAAACAGACCCTAAGTAGTTCAACAATAATCACTAAAAATGACTCTTCTGATTTGAGTATTATGGAAATGTGGTGAAGAGAGCCACCACATAACAAGCAGTTACAGACTACTTGCACAGCTGAAGTGCACATAACAGCATTGAAGAACACCTTCTAGGTTGTTATTGCTTTCAGGAAAAGGTGACGAACACATAACGGCAGGAAATGTCACAACTGGAACCTTAAGGCATTTCTTTTCTCAGGATTATAAAGCCATGTACAGGGTTTAACTGCAGGAGTGAAAAATATTTGATATCTTAGGCTGGTCAGACCTCAAGTTGTAGCTTTTCATCATTAATTCCGGTCAAACTTGGAATAACTTCACCACCTTGGCAGCCAAATGCCAGCAGGGTGGGACTCAGTGGGTTTTAGGATTTAGGATGGATTCACATACAGAAATATGAACACAGTGAGGAATGTGAGGTTCACTTATGAATTGGATCACATTTCAAAGAGAAAAATAAAAAAATCACGGATGTAAGGACAGATTTCAGGTTATGTGCACTCAAACGCAGAGCAATAAAAGATAAATATGAGTAGTTAATTAGTTCATAGATATGAACTTGTACGTCATCTGCTAACAAGTATTTCAGTCCATCTCACAGACAGAGCAGAGAATCAGCATTTTGTTCTTCCAGTGACAAAACTTTTCAATCACCTGAAATTAAGAGGTGGAGATTTTTATTTAACTATTCATCTGTTTTTATCTCGCAGCTGAAGGGCAGCAACAAACACATGAGAGAAAGGAATGCCAAGAGCAGACAGGAAAAGTGAGCAGAATTAAAATGGCGTGAGCCCATCTGCCTGCATTCGTTTTTATTGACTTTAATTCTTTGGATAGACATCGGTCTTGTTTATTTTCATATATCAATTAGAGGATATAAAACTCAGACCCTATGATTATCAATGTCATCCCCAAAGGGGAAATAAATTGTAGGAGATTTATTAGGCTGTCGGCCATAAGGCTGGATGTGAACCAAATTAAACTTCCCGCTACCCGGTATCACACAGCATCAAGGAAAATATAGGATTCACTCTGAAGAGACGGAAATGATGGTTGCCCTTACAGAAGCCAGCAACAATCCCATGCAGTTTGGGTTAAGGGCAGTGAGGTGAATTTACATACATTTGCTCTCTTCCTCAATTTCATGCAGAGTATCTCTACTACCCTCTTCTTTAATTTCTACTGCCAGTCATCTCATCTCTCACCCCTTTTCATCCCCATCTTTTCTCAATCCCATCTTTCATACCAACACTGAATATTAATGTTTCATTCTATCCCGTTTTCCTTCAGTCACTCACAGTACCTTTACTCACTTCCATACTTTTTCCACTGGTCCACTTAACTTAAATCTTGGATTTATCTGAATTATCATCTTTACTGTCAAAAATAATTATTTCGGAGAAGACGATTAAAATAATGAACATCTTACTTTTTAAAGAAACATTTTCCACCTCCCTGAACAGTGATCTGAAAGCTGCGAAGGGAACTGAAGTTGTTAACATAATGCTGCGAGCACTGGGTGTCGATACGTAGTGATGTTTCATTTTACAGTTTAGGCCCGTGACATCGTCAACCCAATAAATGTTACTGACAAATAAGTTGGCACACCTGGTATTCATCAGCTGTCGTTTTCCAATGACTCTACTTGGTCATGAGGATGGTTTGAAATTCAAACCAAAAGACTGCAACAGCAATATTTCTCTGTACCTTCTTGTGTAACTCAGACCAACAGTGTTAATTGTGCTCTTTTGGTCTTTCTCTTTCCTTTTCTGTATAGACTTATGTACTAGAATATAATTTTCTTCCAAGTTTCAAAAGTGTTTCAGAAGAATTGGGGCGCAGTCATGTTAAGCAATGATACTGGCTTGTCTTTATGGACTTACTTCTCTCCGTCGTGAAGCCCAGCAGGTCTGTTTGATCTTCCACACCACTGCTGCCACCAGGAGTAGTGATAGAAAGCAACTGGAATGGAAGAGAGGATACAGTATCAAGCATGATGCCAACATATATTCTTTGCAGGTGAGTTTCATGTTCTTTACACTGTGTCCTTCACCAGCTATTCAATAGTTGCAGTTCTACATACTCTCTCAGTTTATAACGCCCAAGTTTCTCTTGTAGGAAGAAGACATCGAATTTAAGAACATAAAGTTGTGTTGTTTGGACATGTAAAACACCATATTTCCTTTATTTCACTTATTTGCTTTAACCAGATGAAATTTCAATATTGCATATTTTCACTGCATTTTCTTCATTAAGTCAAATAACTAGAATATTACTGGCCGAAACAAGGTGGATTTGAATATTCAAAGTTTTCTTCTAACTTCAAAAAGACCAAATGGGGGAGATTATATGAAGAGGCAGCACATTCGTTTCTTAGAAGACTGAGAATTTTGGCTGATTACTTCATTTAATAACCCAACAGTAAAATTAGTCAAGGGATATTCAGCAAGGTCTGAGCACTACTGGGACAGAAAAATATGACTGATTGAGAGCTTCCACTTCATTATCCTGGTGACAGATGAGAATGTAAAGACTATTATGTGATAAAGAGACAAGGGTTTGAAAATGGCTGAGGTTTTGTCTGTCTGTGTGTAGCATTTAGCATCAAGGAGGGGATATATGCATGGTTTCGATTTCTACAGTATGCTAGCTTACTTTCCATGCATTGTGGTTAGGTAAAAATATATGGCAGCAAAATGTAATGTCAAGCATTGGTGTTGATTTACTTTGAAATTGAACTGATTACTCAGTCATTAACAAGTATTTTATCATTTCTCTCTAATAATTCTCTACTCACTGATTTAGAAAGGAACATGACCTTGTTTCTGATGTCCAGGAACAAAGAAACTTGTACTTGAAACACAGACTGTAATATGATCAATGAGCCCTCGTCTTTAGGGGCATGCCACATTTCTAAAATGGGCAGTCTGACACATTTCACCGCAGACAGATGACGAGCTCTGATTTCATGGGCCCATTCGTTAGATATTTCAACTAAAAAAGACTTTCAATTTGACTGCCACACCTGCTAGATCCATTGGTCAGGATAACGCCTGTGAGGAAGGTGATAACACTTCTAATGCAGTTAAAGGAAAAAGCAGGCTACCAAGCAAAGAAAATGAAGGCAAGTGGGATTAAAGTGTTGAGTGATGGGAAACTGTGCTTCACACATCCCGTTATCGCACGAAGAATTTATTTTAGGTGCACAAGCTGGGAACCCTTTCATTCTCTCAAAAGTATTTGGACCATCTTAGACACCTTTGAAGATATCAGTGAATGGGGGAGAGTGTTGTGTGGGCTTCAATGACATTTTCATGTTGCAGAAGGGACAAAAATCCCCAGACAGATGTTTGGCTTTCATCATCAATATTTTTGACAGTAAAGAGGCTTAAATCCACTTTGCTGTTATGCAATCATTCATGTTCTAATTCATTTAGGTGGTGAAGGACAAATGTAAAATTCTGTACGCAAACATGACCGCCAGTTTACTTACAAGTACCTATGGATATGAGAAAGGTTGATTTGAAGGTTGGGGGCAATGTGGACTTTCACTCACCAAAACATACTCATGAGGAAAGCATCACTGGAAGCCGTCACACAATATAATTTATTTTCTTGGATCTTACTGATCTCCATTGGTTCTTTATACCACCATGATAGTGATAATGTCACACAATGTGTCAAATGAGAAAGTTGGCCCTTGACAGAGAGGAAACTAAACTCAACACTGTTGTCTTTTAATTACATGGAACAAATAGCTGCAATTACCATAAGGGAAAAACAATCAATAATATCTATACCTGCTTTCCACAGGCTTTTATGCTGGTAAAGCAAAAAGTTGGTGATCAATAATTGCACATGCGTTGTAATATGGTGCTAAGACACAGTGCCACTAATGTGCATGTGTACACACTTTCATATACTGCATACACACACATACAGTACACATACATACAGACGTCACTGGAATGAAGCTGATTTTGTTAATTAGTATAAATCAGACCCTGGGGTTCCACTGCAAGTATAGCACAGTAATCTTTTAGAGAGTTTCTACAGCATCTAATCAGAATGTAAAAAAAACAAACAATTAAATTCTAATTAGATTACAACTTTGGCAAGACTCTGCAAGTACATATTGTTTATGAAGTCACTTGGATGAAAAACAGCGTGGAAATGAGGAAAAGAATACTTGGGTGTTTGAAATGCTTGTACTGGAAAAATCTGAGTTGCCGCTATAGCCAAGTGCTTGCTCGTGAGGGCATGTTGTGTCTCTGTGAATGAAAGAGTATGGTCTAGACATGCTCTATATGAAAAGTGTCATGGGATAACTTTTGTTGTAATGTGGTGCTTTATAAATAAAATTGGCTTGACTAAATGACAGGAGAAAACAACAGTAGGAGAAAAGAAGAGCTTGTTCCTAGTCATGCTGTAATTTCTTCACCCTCTATCTGTCATACAAGGAGGTCTGGAAACCCTGTGGGGTGATCTGACATTTTGTCATCAGGCTGATTATGTTTCCCGCAGGTTCATCCCCTTCAAACCTCCCACAAAGGCACACAACACCTCACGACTGCATCAGGGCCTTTCACATTTTTTCTGAGTTTATGGGTCAGTGAAAACTGGACGTCAAGGATACAGACAAGACTAGATAACACGGCAATGGAAAAAAAAAAAAACCCCAAAAGAAACAAAAAAAAATACAATGAATCCTAAAAAGAAAATATGCAAAAGCTTAGGCAACAAACTGGCTGTGTGCTGTGTGAATGCTGGGGTTTGATTTCAATTGGATTTAGTATGAGAATTCCTTTTTTTTTTTTCAAATTTGAGAAAAATGAATAACTAATGGAAGTAGTGTTTTGCAAATAATATTCAAACAATGATTTTCAAGAGAAAGAGGTACAATGCTATGGTCACGTGGAGATTGTTCATTCATTTGTCATTTTATAAGGACCGTTTCTGTCCCAAAACTGCTGCTGAAAACTTTTCTGAATATGCTGTGACCCTTCTTTTAAATGGTGCAAGTATCAGTGAGACACGTTTTAGATCAAATAAGCTCTGTCCTTCTCCCCTTTCCTTCCAAGAATTCCTGAATTTGGCTATTCAACTGTAATTTGATCGGATGGAGGCGGAAGATAACTGATTGTGTGACAGCTTTTCGAGAAAAAGTTATTGTGGACTGGGCAATGATGGACAGGTGCCTTGGGCAAAGGCTGTCTTCTATTCCCACCTTGACAGCTACACAGATAATGTTAGTCCATCGGCTACTCTGGGTGGCACACCTTAAAATAAAACGAGCACACATATACACAGAAACTGAACCATGGTGGCTTGTGTCAGTGACTATCCGTGTTAGGTATGAAAATAATTAATCATTAAAACCAACTTATATTCTCACTTCTTCTTAACTACTGACTTTTTCATGTGTCACTGTTCCAAATCTAACAATTCACTTCAGCTTCCCCCAACTGCAGGTCTTTTAGCATAGCATTATATATATCTGCATCCAAACACCGCATCATTTACTTTAAGGCTTTTTTGCAGGGACAGCACTTCATGGTCAAGGCTCTTAAATTATTATTACGAAGCTAAATGTTTTACAGCTTACTTATCGGTCATTTGGTAGTCAATTCTTTTAGCAGTTATGTCAAAGAATGGGTCTTTTTTTTTTCAAAACACTTAACTTTCACTAATCGCAAGCTGAAGATTTTGCCGATAACCTGTGTATAGAGTAGAGATGCTTAGAGTAGTGCAACAGGCATTACTACAGTCAGCAAAGCTTTGGGTGGGAACTCCTTTGAGAGGCTGTCAATGCTGATCTTTTGAAGTTTTTTTTTATAAATGCCAGCATCTAACTTAAAGCATACATTTTCCAATCATACTCAAAACCTCTTAATACATTCAGACTTTGATGTGCTTTTGAGAGAACTCAACTGACTCATTTTAAACATTTCAATGAGAAAAGATTTCCATCGCTGCACTCAGGATGAAAAATCATTAGAAGAGCCCTCATATCTTGATCGCTCATGCCTTCTCTTCAGATTCACTTGCAGAGCAATATGCACCTATTCAAACGGTTACCGGCAGTTCATTTGCCACTTGATGAAGGAAAGTCACAGTCTTGAAGACACAAGAAGCATTTACATGTAGTCAGTTGAGAGGGACTGCTCAAGTAACTCAATAAGCCCCAAGAGGCAAGAGTCGAACATGAAGAGGCGGTGGGTCAATTTCAGGATAATGCTTCTTAACTGCTCGACACTTAGAACAGCTAAAACAAATGACTGAGTGTGTATATTTTAGTTGTGTAAATGTTTGGCTCACTTACCTGAAAAACGTCACAAAGAACTGGACAAGGTCCATAATACTGTTGTGTTGGGAGAAGGCAATCTATTAAACAAAATGAAGAGAATGAGGAATTATTAAAAATCGAGTCAGCAGTATGAAAAACTAATGTACATGAAATAACATAATTCAAACATGGGTTTAAATCACCATACTAAAGATAAATTCCACTTTTGAAATTTGTCAACCTTTACTTTGTATATAAATCTATTTTCATTATTTAAGTTCAAGAGGGAAATAATCTTTGATTCACTCATTCTGACTGAGCTCTCCCTGTTGATCTGTGATGTATTGAAGGGGTTAACACGATGTTGTGTCAACAGTTCAAGTCTACATCAAGTGCTGATGACAGGAGACGGACAAGATTGTCTGGAGGATCTTCAGGTTGAGCAAAAAAAAACAAAAACTTTTTGAACGTACCGAAGATTAAAACAGACAATGTTTGCAGACAATCCACAACTTCTGAAAAATCTATGTTTTTTTAAATTAATCTTTCACATCATCTGAAACATTCATCTACTGATTCTTTTAAGAGGAGTCAAATCTCTCTAGTCTAATGTATTCTCAGTCAACAGCAAGCTCTCGTTTAATGACTTGGGGCCATAGATGAAAATACTAACTTATTTAGATTTCTGTTTAATAATTTTGTTCCTAGTTGCAAAAACACAAATAAAACATCACAATGCAATAAAATGACAAACTTTCATCACGATCCTGCATATAAAAGGTCCCATCACATCGTGTATTTATGTCAGCAGCATGGCTTGTGAAAAATGGGTCAGAAATATGTTTTACCTTCATTAAAACAGGGATTACGCAGAGTGCTAGCAGCTAAATCACATCTGATAGGCCACATCATAGAAACATGTCATTATCTACAGTAGATGCTTTGAAGGCATTTTGCCCTGAAAGCGTTTGTAGACACACAAACACGTCATCTGCAGAAGTATTGAGTCGCTTCTGCTGTGTAGCATGTAAGGTTGGCTAATAGGGTACATATTGTGCTTTTAGAGATGGATTATTCGCGTCACACTCAATGCTTTGATTGCAGATGAGGCAGAAATTCAAAAGGTACTTAATTTGGTGATTCAATCTATCGTATACAAAAGATGCGTTCGTCATATTCCCAAACCTTATGACCAGGAAAAGATGGTGCAGAATTCATACACAATGTATAAACCAGGATAGAGACACTGGTTTACTATTGTAGGTGTGAGAAGAGAAGTATTACTATTTCCCATTCTTTAATTATCTGTCATTGATAAGCTACAGAGAGCAGTGATCAGATACGCATTTTCAAGGTTATGTAGGACAATCGTCATATGACTGATGTTCTTTATTGACAACTTTGTCATCCTCACAAACGTCTCTCCCACCTTTGACTTTTTCAACCCCGTTAAGTAGAAAGTGAGAATCACTGATCTGAAATGAGAAGCTCACTGACATGGCTAACATGACTCAAAAGCACACATTACACAGATGTTTCGCTGGCTTTTTTAGTAAGTGGGACCATTCCATTTAGTGCTCCAGCCCTTATTTTGACACAATATGAGGTCGGCGCAATATGTTTAGGGTTGATTTGATTTCAATTCATCAATCACAGCCGATCAAAAGCATCTATTGAGAATTTACTTCCATTAGACTGGACTTTAATTAAACATAATGACGTTACAGAAAAATTTTAGGTCAAGACCTCCTTTACTATCTTTACCCATATTTAAGTGCGTACACTATGGGCTTGGACCCTGAACACCAAGCCTTATGAGTGCATTCTCAAATTCTGCTTTATGTCTACATTCTCACTGCAGTATTATAAAGCTCCACCAGCTCCTGCAGGAAATATCCATATCTTTAAGCAGCTAAATCCTCCGTCTATATCACCAGCTAGTCGTTAACTTTGTAAAAAATGACACCATCAGAGCTGTGAGAGTGAACCAAAACAGTAAAGTTGTGAGATAGAAGGATCTGAACGATGCTATGAAGCTCCATCGTGCTGAGGGGGAACTGCCGAGTCAGATGATTATTCTTTGTCGGTTTGTCACTACGAGTCACAACTTTCACATTACAGTACAAATATACTGTATATCAACCATTGTTTTGATTTAATCTTGCTGATTCTCGCTGATTTAGTTGAGAAAGAGGAGCTCCTTGTATCGAAATGTATTTTTGAGCACATCCAACAGCTTCTTTTTAAGCTAAAGTGCTACAATTTAGAAACATTAAACATAAAACAGTTTGAGAGACCATACTAGTTTTTCATTATCATAGCGTCACAAAGCACCGCGTACATCTGAAAGAGTAACGGCCAGGTGTTTTCCTTTAATTTCAGTGTTTTCTCTACTGTCAAATCACTGGACATCACTTTCAGTCTCATTTTCATTCACATCAGTTCTATGTGGCCTTTTAATTTTAGTGCCTGTAAGACAAAACCATACATATTTTTTGACAAAAGCTTAATTGTTGTTTTCCTGCAAACCCCAAAATAACAGACAGCAAATGGTATTTATTTGTCGCTGTGCTGTATTTTTGCCCCTTTCACCACATCAAATCAATCTCCTCTATTCAAAAAGAGGGCTAGGAAAGGTTAAATGGTGCTTTGCTTTTGCCCGCTAAAAACATCTGTGCACCTATGCACACTAACCATCGCTCATTAAATGTGTAATTAGAATAAAGTGCACTTGAAATCACCCTGAGCTCTGCATCATAAAGATGGCTGCTCCCGCTCTCTATGTGTGTGTATATATGTCGGACTGTGTGCAGTTGTTCAGCAAAGAGATGTTTTATTTGTCTATTCATATACTGTCTATCTTGTGAGCGATTGAAAAGCAAGGCTGAACACAGAGCAGAGAAAAGATCAGATCACTGGTGTCATCTGCTTCAAATGAATCACTCCAAGTCCTTACCTGGATCTTGATGGGCCATGAGAAGTTACTGACGTAGACATAAAAGGTAATATTGGGGTTGCTTCTAAAGGTGAACTTTTCACAGGAGAAACTGTCTCTGTATTCCTTGATGTTGGTTTTCGACACGATGGGCACCTCCTCCCCTGAGATGGTTCCAGCTGTTGGGGCAAAGAGTTCGTGTTCAGGACACTGACATTTGGGCGCTCACCTCCATGCAGAGATGGAGCTGCACTGGCTTAAACACATTATTATGAATCCATTAATGGTTTCATCAAGCCATTTGGGACAACAAGAGAGCTCTCATAAGCAGTTATTATTATGTCTTAAGTGCATTAAACTTCTTTTTGGTAGACCTAACACAGCATAGAGCTTTATTGTGTAATTACTCGTCATCCATATTTTATTGTTAAATGGTCATGGGAGAAAAGCACAGGTTTGAAGAGGGTCTGATATGCTGTTGCCAATAAGTCATGACCAGTGTTGAGTGTATCACGTTACAAAGTTACGTATTTGTGTTAGTATTGTATTTGTATGTATTGTATGTATTAGTTATGTATTTAAATAATTCTTTTGTTGTAATGAGTAACATAACGTGTTGGTTTTGCAATTCAAGTAATCTTAGTTATGTTTTTAAACAAGCAATCCGTTACTTTTAAAAGATTGCCGTATTTCCATCTTTCTTTTGTTGCCATTAACTGAATGTTTGTTTGATGTACTGTAGGCTATAAGAGCACGTATTTTATTGTTTTCATAGAGGCTACCGTAGGCTGTGCCTATATGCCTCTTCCCAGTTCACTGTCAGAGTGTTAGCAGCAGGGAAAAAACAGCATGTGGAGGCAGCATATTTTCACATATAACACTGTGAATTAAGGATATATTTCGACCAAGTTGCTGAGTTGGTGCTTGTTGGTGGAGAATGGAGAGACAAACCAAGATGGTTTTGGTGAGATTTATTTAGTTTATGTCTCGTTTAAATGAAGCGTGTTTTATGATGAGTTAACAAAGCGATTAAGCTCGTCTTAGTTGGTGAAAGAGAGAAACTTGAATTCAGAAGGTGTACGGTTGTATTTTTCTGTCTATTAAGAAAATTAGGTATAAGACTATATTTCCTTTCTTGACACTTTGTGAGTTTATTTTGTTTGTGTATGAGACTATGTACGAATCGCCGCTCAACCACATCCCCCAGCAGCTGAAACTAAATCGCAAGGGTGTTGTCATTTATTTGGTAATGCAAAAGCACTCGTAACGCAAAACCTGTAACATAACAAGTTACTTTTTTAATAGCTGTAATCTAGTAATGTAACAAGTTACTTTTAAAGGTAACTCAACCCAACACTGGTCATGACTGAGTGACGTTAGCCCATAGTCATCATTTCAATCCATATCACTCTATCACAGTTAATGCATTTGCTATATTTGAGACCTAGCATTTAGCATTTTATGACCTTGGGATGGATGAGGCCTATGGGAAGGATAAAAATCAGCACAGATCAAATATTCTACCTGTTATAAGACCATGTTTGTGTCAATTAATGTATTAATGAGTTAAGTATTATATAATTTCTGGGAGTCAAAACTAAAATGTAAATCTAAGTGTCTTGTTTATAAATGAAATATGAAATGAAATAAAAACCAATGCATTGCCAACTAAAGCCCTTGAAAACATAGGTCTATTCTCAGTCTATTTAAATTCTTCAAGTAAATTCTTATTCTCCTTCATGTCCGTGGGTCCTCAACATTGACATTCCGACCCACAGCTCTGAAACAAAAGAACTGAAAATGACAGCTTGAGTGTGGTTACGTGAGCATGTTTATCTTAATTGAAATCACCCTCCTCCTCCCACCCAAAGGCGCTTCACGCTCTTGTCGATTGTCAAGAGGCTCTGGTTCCTTCTGAGACACAATATCTTTGTGGGGGAAAGGGGACCCAACTTCAAATATTAATGACGGTGCTCCGAAAAGGTTAAAGTGGTGCAGGGGAGTACAAGAGGTTAACGTGTTTTAGTGGTTGGAAAATGTCAGTGTTGTGGTGAGGGAGAACGCGGCAGATGACTTGAGAGGAGGGGGGGGCAGGAGTTAAACAGTGGCACTGGACAACTGCAGTGTCCTTGGGTGTCTTTCCTCAGGGGACCAATAATATCCAGTCAACGGTGACACATTACACATTAAAAAGAGCAGGTATATTATTGTTCCTGCTGTACCAACTGACTAAATGATTATTAAGCTAAAGCAAACCCTCTACAAAAAAAAACCAAACTTCATTTCTAAAGCCTCAGACATCTAAATTGGCAGTCGGGTAAATGTGCTGGCAATCAAATTGTATGATATTAACAGCAGCTTGTGAAAACTTTGTTTTGTCATTACATTCAGTTTAAAAATGAGTGGAAATTCTTTCACTCTCATTTGCCCCTAAAAACAGACATGTGCAAACCGAAAAAATTATTAAGGAGCACAGTGTGGGAGTAAAATACTCAAAGGGCCACAAGGGTTGTTTAAAACGGGAAAGCTTTGATTTTTATTTTATTTTCCTTTGTTAAGATACACAGACCCCATTTATCATTACATCCTTGTTCTTTTACGGCAGCATTTTTAATAGTTAGATGCTAAAATCATAACAATATCCCATTCTGTCAGCAGGATTACACAAAAACTACTGAATGGATTTCCACGAAACTTGGTGGAAGGATGGGGGCATGGGCCAAGGAAGAACCCATTAAATTTTGGCGCGGATCCAGGAATTTTTTCCATTGAATAATGCATGGATCTTGATTTTTTTTAATTTTTTTTTTAAATCAGGCATATTTAGAGGTCTGGTATCTATGAGTGTGTGCACTTTAGTGCGGGTCCAAATAAAAATCGAGATCTAGCGGATTTAAAAGTGTTTTCATAGGGGGGTAGTCTTCTCTTGGCTGCTGTACGGTAACAAATAGCGCTAGAAACCTGCAACTACCACCAAAGTGTAGCTAAGTTAATAGGGATTCAGTGAGGTACAACAGTGTCACAAGTTGCTGCAGTTGGTGCTAAGGCTTAATAAGAGGGCTGTTGGGCCTTGGCAGAGGTGTGCGCTCTACTGAGTGCCATTTTCTAGTTTTTAAGCTGTTTCACTGTAGTATTTTCAAATACTAAAGTCATACCCAATATGCATAAATTCAGCCCCAAACAGAAGAGGCTGGGGGAATTTTTTCATCTAACAGTGAACTTGGCTGCTGAGTCAAAAAGTTTTGGACACTGTGTGCGTGGTTGAGTGAGCAAGAGAGATCGAGTGGCAGCAAAAGTGACCGGAGCGGAGGAAAAAGTCAGCGGTCAATAGTCAATTTGGCAGTAAATGTACAGCACAGGTTACAGTGTGTCAGTTTGTAAACACTGCAGCTTCTCAATACAAGGAAAAGTCTCGCCTTTTGTTTCCTCAACTGATGGAAAATTGAACGGTGTTATCCCCAAAGATCTGCCCCGTGCTTCTCGACTATGGTCTGGAAGCTGAGCAAGAAAAGCGCTCAGCCATGCAGATATCATTAAACATGAAGCTCATTAATCTTTATTTTGAACAAAAAAGAGATGGATTTGAATCAACACAACGTATGGTTATTTTGCATGAACAGACACTGAGCTTTATTGCTGCAAGTCAAGTATTATCTAACTAAATACTCCTACTGTCTATGTGGGCCTACTTATAAATGTTTACTGATTAGACAAATTCTAACATTTTGAATACGAATTCTTTCATTTAGGAGCACATGTGCTCCCTGATATAATGTTTAGATCTATCTGAATGGTGTATTTAATTATTTCAATGAATGTTGTAGAAGTAGGTGATTAAATGTGCAATAAGCACCTTTTCTGGCATTGAAATGACAATACATATCGACAGTATATCTTATTAGCCTGAGCAGTTTACCTGTTGGTATAAATCGCTGTTTGAATGTAAATGGCTTCCTGGGGACAAACTGGGTGGTGTTTGTCATTTTGTGTGGTAGTGGCAAATTATTTTAATGCTGGGTCTGGCCATATTCTGAGATGACTCAATTTAAAAATTCTGACCTTTTGACCCGAATCTCTAATAGCAATTTGTAAACAAAACCGTTTTTTTAGGTGAACAATAAAAAAAATGTTTTACTGCATAATTATTTTGCCCTTCTCCACAAATTTGTGCAGAAGACAGTGTTTATGCTGGGAATATATATTTCCACAGGCTAGCAGGTGGATTTAAAACACAATGAGATAAAGAAAATTAAAACAAACAAACAAACCTTAATTTGAAACTAAACTGTGTGGACTGATTATTCAATCCGCTCTGGCGAAATTTGAATCAGTTTATAAATAACATGATCCAATGGGCTGTGTACATGTCAAGATCAAACTGAAAGAGAAAAATAAGAGTGAGGTATTTTTCCGACACGAAAAAATAAACTGCAAACAAAATTACCTGTTGATCCCACCGACCAGGTAATGTTGAGGTTAAAGTTGTTGGATGCATTAATGGACATGTCCAAGTTCTTGTTAGCCTTCAGATAGAAAAGATAAAAAACACAACAACATTGGCGACGTTTAAGTTTAAGATAAACTGTGAATATCACGCAAAAAGACACAAAAGCCTTATTACAGTAAAGCACATAATAGCACAGATATTATAAAGAGGTTATATAATTTAAAGGGGATTATGGAAGCCTTAAACAACTTGTGGCATCTTCCAGACTCCTAGTGCAACTTCTAGAATCTTGATAGAAAATTAATCACCAATCATTGATCACTTGAGATTTGACAGAGA
This sequence comes from Hollardia meadi, assembly GCA_037974645.1. Lineage (NCBI taxonomy): Eukaryota > Metazoa > Chordata > Actinopteri > Tetraodontiformes > Triacanthodidae > Hollardia > Hollardia meadi. The sequence continues at coordinate 11,023,403 of JBBPCS010000001.1, forward strand.
AGGAAAAGACCAATTCACGGTGTCATTGCCCCTTTTGCCCGACTCCGAGTGTTGTTGTTTTTTTAAATACTTACCTGCTCAGGTGAGGCCATAAAGTTGATGGCAGTGTAGTGATTATCATCTTCTTGGATGAGACTGAAGGTGAACTGGTAGTCTATCAGGAGGTTGTCTATTTAGAACACCAGAGAGGAAAGAAAGGTCTCAGATCTTCTTTTTCTATGGTTCAACAATACTCTCTACATAAAAAGGACAATGGATATCGACAATCTAAGCTGCCAGAGGTGGCTTACACTACTAGAGACTACTGTGACAGCAGCATAAATATGCAGAGATTTGTGCTGTGTAATATTATCGAAACAAACTTCCAAGAAACAGACTGACTGATAGAGACAAGTGAAATCAAAATGTCTGTAATCAAGTCCAATGACTGCAATCAGGGTGCACAATTTTCTCATCAAGCAGAAGTAAGGATACCTGACCCTGACAGCAAGCTCTAAAAACGCCCCTGCAGCGATTAATAATGTATCAAATTATTAATTAATAGGTGCCACATATGAATTCACTACTCATAATTATCTGAACATACATGAGTCAGATGTTGATTGGGTATAAAGTATGAATAACGTTAAGTTTCCAGCAGGCACTTTTTTTTGGAGTAGAAATAACAATAAATAAAGACCTATAATTAATCAGTTTGAGTCTGACCATTTGTATGAATCCCAACTGTGAGGATTAAAATGATTTCTTACAGATGCCAGGTCAGATCGGGTGGATATCATTTTGCGAGGGTGTGGCAAATCGTGCAGTAACGTTGAAACTTTAAGTACTGGAGATCTAACAGGTCTGAATTGTTAACCTTTAAATGCTAAATATCAAAAAGGGTATTTGTATGTAAATGGTTGTAACATCCACAAACAAAACCGTCATGTATCAACTGTGAGTCTTCAGTATCAATATCAGACTCCTCACCTGAGGGTTTCCTGTTTGACTGCATGTGATAGTCAAACGGTTTTAATCACAACAGCCTGGGTGATAAGAGAAGTGAGCTGAGAATTACCAGGCAGAAGTAAGAAGTCAGCTAATAAACACAGTGAAGTAGCTGCATAGCAATGAGTGCAGCACGTTGATCGATGCTCAATGGCTTTTTAAAAAAGAAGCATCATGTTTACAACTCTGCAGAACAGAACTCAAGAAAAACACCCAGTGGTGTGCAGAGGTTAAAGCAAGCGCCGGGCTTTTAGTTGCCGTCTTCCCCTCATTGAGCCTGTTGTCAGGCAATGGCATTTCAAAAAGGGACAAAACCTTGGCAAAGGCTCTGTTGTCAGTAGCAGAGTGTTGAAAGAGAGACATACTGCAGCACCGTGAAGGACACCACATCATGCAAATAAAACTACAAAGCACCAAACAATATGCACAGTGCACACAGGGATACGCAGGCACTCGTCGGGACTGGGCTTCAACTTTATGTAGTTTTTGTTTTTCATAATGCAGCTCTTTGCATCATTCTTCTTAATGCATTTCCCATGCACTTTGCGTCAAACTAACATTTAGTCAACTTTCTAAATGAATGAATGAGTGGGTGGGTGATTGAGTGAGTGAGTCGACAAGTGGAGAATTTTTACTCCTCCGTCTCCGTGATTAGCTCAATCACTCACTCCTTCTGATGCGCTTGACATTTTCACGACAAGTCATTCTGTCACCGAACAAGCGCCCCTGGTGCCAAAGTGCTAAAATGCTCCATCTGCCGCAAGCGGAAGAGAGGAAGTGTAGAAGTGGGGAGTAAAGCAGAGAGAGAATAGCCAAGAATAATCAAGGAGGGGTGCGTGTGTGTGTGTGTGTGTGGGAGCGAATATGAGCCATCTCTCCAACAAGTAGCTGTCCAGTTGAGAATTACTCACAGTAACAGGTTCCTCTGAGTGGATTGCCAAGGTACCGGTTTTCTGAGTCACATCTGCAGTGAAGAAAACAAGAGAGGAGAGAGCAAGATGAGGAAGAGCGCGAACAGATTGAGAGCAAGAATTCCTCTTATCAGGAGCGGTGCGCGCCAAGTGCCAGCGCATTCGCTCCTGGTGTTGTTGCCTCGTCAAGTCTCTTACTTCTGACAGCGAGAAAATAATCTGATAGTTTGCAAAAGTTAATTAGATTTTTCTTCTTTTTTAAAAAAAAACTTTTGTTTATCAAGGCAACACAGTGACACGCCAGAAATTTTATGTGCCACCTGATTCTGGGGAACAGAAAGCATGGCATCTAGAATTAATGGACTAAATTTAATCCCTAAAAATCCTTGGAGCAAATAACTTCACTTCTGTAAATTATTTCTTACTTGATTATTTAAGATACATAACCTAAAACCGAGATGTGAAAGCCAAATCCAGAATAACTACCAATCTAGGTGAGTCCTTTTTAGTGAATGGATTAGATAAGATCAAGCTCAGTCAAGTTTCCGAGCTAGTGAGTGGGAAATGCCAAGATCAAAACACACTAGGCGAAGCCTGGGGCGAGTTTATATGTTCACTAACTCAGAGCTTGATAATCAGAGCTTGGGGTGAACATCTTCACAACGCTCACAGCACATGAGTTGTTTACCTTTGATTGCAAAATGATCGCCCCATTACTTTTGATTCTCCCCTCGATTCATAGCAGTGTTTTTGGAGATAGCCCAAAAAGATTGAGGGTAAACCTAATCTGGAGTGGAGGTCAGTATCCACTGGATAAAAGTGCAGTATATCCCTTAGCCAGTGTCAGAATCCTTCACAGCAATTAACATGAAAACAAAACCTAAATTTTATTGAAGCTCAAGTGAAATAAAAATGAAAATGCGATGTTGCAAAAGAGCAAAAGCCAAATCTATGAGAACGCAAACAGCAAAAAGGCACATTATATGCCATGGCTGTCTTTCACTAAAAATGTCCATCAATTTGATTTACCCTTGCAATTTTAATGACACACAGTCTTAAGTATACAGTCTTATAGAGTTGGATTTTCCTTTTAAAGACTTAGTGAATCGAAAAACTACTTTTTCTAATTCTTATGGCAATAATGGTGCATTCATGTGGTGTCGGAATAATCGTAAAAATGAGTTCCCGGTTGGGAATTTTCAAGTAATGCTGCCTCAAGTTGGAAACAGGACTTTGACATCATACTGTATATGCAGAAACATGGTGCAAGAAAGTAAATGTTTGATTGATGGTTAGAAACGTTTTGCTAATTTGTGTATTGCATGTCAACTTTTTGCTCACATGTAATTTGCAGGTCTTAACCATTAGTTGCTGTCCACATAGAGTGACCTAGATTGGTTACAAAAGTTATTTGTTAGTGTTAGCCCTGATAGGTAAAGCACTAGTTTAGTGGTTTTAGGGAATGTACTGGTGGGACAAAATCCTTATGGGATATAAACATCTATCAACATAATGTTTAAACTTATAAAATACAAGATATTTTCTTTGTAGCATCCATATTGTTCCCACATTATGACTTAAAAGCTCACACATTGAAGTTGGAAGAATGACTTTCCAACTTGGGAAATGGGAGCATCCGAAGAGCATAGTAAAACTGTAACGAATGAGAAGTAAACAAAAGGTAGCCACTTCCAGAAAACCAAAGCTGCAAATGTACTTTAACTAAAAACCAAACCATGATTTGAATTTAAGATCCGCAAAAAATACATATATATATAAACAATAATTACCCATGTTTTGTGTTTGTTACAAGTGTGAAATGACTGTAAGCCCAGGGTCAATGAATTCCAGTGAACTCCAGTTAATGAGGATCCTGACCTAGGGCTAAACATGGTGTGAAAATTAGACAATTACAAGGCTCCATTTGCCTCCAATCCATTGTCATTAGTAAGCAAACACTCTAATTTTAAAGCCTCCGGCATTTCCATCGTCCTCACAAATGGCAAATACATGCACTAACTAATTCTTGACAGTGAAAAGATGCACAAATTTAATCAGTGTTTCACTACTTTTTCCTGTGCATTTGTTAAATTAACAGTTTCTTATTGGTCCTGCAAAGTCTGTGTTACGGCTTGTGGCTTTTCAAAGGTCTGTAATGAGGAGGAACATTTTTAAAAAAAAATATTTTTAATGCATTTCTCAACTCTGTCTCCGATTTAACTGTCTACAATTCACTCTGAGCTACTATGTCATGTCTCTGCTGTAAGAGTAAAGAAACATGAGGATATCAGAGGTGGTCAGAGAGGACACCGAGTGAAGAAAGAGGGAGCAGAACCACCGAGAGACGCAAATGCTGCGAAGGAGGAGGCGGCTGTTGGCGACGTTACAGTCAATAAGGATGACTGTGCCTCTAAAAATAACACAACATCAGTTGTTTTGTAGCATTTTGCATTCAAGAGACAGACATTGGTGCTACATACACAAAAAGGTCAGTCAGATGCGGGTGGAGGTAACACATCCATGTGTTCCAACACCTTCAGTATCATCAGGGAGAAGTACAATCAGAATATAGGCTGAAAAAGTTGTAAAAGTGTAACTTATATTTTAGCTCTAAAACCGTTTTCAAAAAGGGAGCTAAAAATTGTTCATATTTAGAGTTACACAGACAGGAAACGCATGCTTTAACAATATTACCTGACCTGGTCAAGACGGATTCCGACTCTATATCTAACCAGCAAGTCCTGAAGGACAAGCATCAGTGCTCTGAATTATCTAATAGGGGCAGGACACTAAGCTGGGAAGGAGCCAGCTCCGGCAAGGACAGGGTAGAGTGCTCTTTTACCACGGTACAAAGGACAGAGGACAAATGCCGCCACCGACTTTTGAACGTTATAGAACATCACTCCTGGGGTGTTTCAGCTGTTTGGCATTTGCAGATGGCAAAACATACACACACGCACCACTCTTCGTGAGGTGTATAATGGAACTCCTCCACGCTGTATCTTAATTTAATCTACACCTGCATGCATGTGTGCACACATCTGAACTGGAGGCGATACCCCTCCGCTGTATCTTAATTTGATCTGCACATGAACCTTTGTCTGTGCTTGTGCACATACGCTGTGATTTAACAGGCAAAAAATACACGCGCATACACACACCAACAGAAGAAATGTGCCGTGAACCTATGCCATGCCCTTCACACATGCTGCATGCAGGCGGGAGCAAGCGCACACATGTACGTTCTCTCAGAGATGTTACTTCAAGCACAAGAAGAATCCTGAATAATGGCTGCATCCAAATGAGCATCATAATAAGAAATATTTCCCCTAACTGCTCTTGTTTGACTCATCACTAACGCAGCATGCACCTCATCAATTGTTTTCAAAAACAATTCCATTCTGTGCCGCTGCACCCTTCACTTCATTACTTCAGCCATTATTCAGAGGTCCTAATGGCATCGGTGGTTGTGGTGCACGCATATATGTGAGAGCGCGCATGTGTGTACTTCTGTTAACGTTGCTGAAAAGAGTCCCCTTATGTAGAGGTCTTTGTTCAAGGGTTGCTGCTGGGGATGGTGTGAGGGAGACACTGATTACATGTAATGAGATACCAGAAATTACATTACAAAGAGGGAACAGCAAACATCCCACCCCAACTGCGAGTCAATTCACACTAATTAGATTACACCTGAAAAAAAAAAGAAGATTACTTGATTACTCAAACATGTTTGAACGTGAAAATGCATCTAGATATTGAGATTACGGTCGCCACTGAAATAGCAGTTGTTGCTAATGACAACACTGATCTAATTACAGTCCGTAAATGGGACTGAATTAACAACTTATTCTGGTGGTTTATGTTGCTGGCTAAATTCTAAGCCAATAATCAGTAATGGGCTGCAGGAACCTTCCCCATTGCCAGCTCCATACCTGTATGGGCACATCCTCCCTCTAAATGGCTGATGATGATTGGCCTGCTGGTGCCCGGCCTGTTCTGATACCTTTTGGTTTTGATTTTGTGGCGTAGAAATTTAGTTGTTTCTATAAACCGTTAAACTGCCACCTGCTATTCGAGTATTGCTCTGCATTGTGATGCGCTGCATTCCATCTGGTAGCACTAATTAATGTGACATTTTGACAATTGTGCAAAGTGTCACTTAATTTGCTGTCAAAGTCAACAGTGAGTATTGAGGGTTTTGGAGAAGTCTCACTCTCCTTTAGCCTCGTTTCTTTCTAAGCACTTTATTTTCTCTCCGTTTCCTGACTCTCTCTTGTACTCTCATCACATTCATGCGTTTTCTCACTCATTGATCTTGCTTATTGTGAATATGTTGCCATGGCTTTGACATCATTTCCCTTGTACTTTCCGAGAGACTAAATTGTCTGATAAACTTTCTTTTTTTTGTCCCAACATAGTGGTTGTCAGCGGTCAGGATAACTACAGAATTTTTGCTCTATTGACTCCTGTAAAAAAAACTGCTCCAAACACAAAAGGTAACAGACACTTTAATACAGGTTGGCTTGAGTATAAACTTGTATGTATGTGTAATTATATGGAAATGTTGCAGATTATGTCAAATTTGTAAAGGCATATTTATGACAGACACATGTGTAAATTGTGTGCAGGTTGTGAAAACAAACTTCCCTCTGGGACATTTTCACATTATTTTTCACATTTATGAGTTACTTGTGCAAGACGGCACACAGGTGATGCAACGAAGGCAAGGAAGAAGACTGGGTAGTAAAATTGGATGTAAAAAAAAAATAATTTGACAAATGCATTCAACGTGTTAGACCTCGAGGAACTTTTGATTGTTTGTAAGAAAACTCAACGGGGCACCTTTGAGGGTGTCATGACAACTGTATGTGACTTTTGCTGACTAAAGTCTCGTCAGCGAGATGACTCATTTGTATCAGTGTGATAAATATGGTGTGAAATCTGTGACTGTGAAATGTGTAACTGAGTAGACAAAACCTGAACACAGGGAAAAGTGGAGACATGGTTTTATCTATGCACACAGTGTCAGAGATATTTTAGGTAGATGTGATTTTAGAGAGGGAGACAACACACGTGTGTGTGTGTGTGTGTGTGTGTGTGTGTGTGTGTGTGTGTGTGTGCACTCATGTTTGACATATCAATAACTCTCACTACAATAGGGGTATTAAAAACATCAGTGTCCATTCTGCTTACAACTGGAAAAGCTGACAGCTAAATGGAGATCGTCCTCCTACAGTAGACCAGGGGAATCCGCCGCGTCAGCAGAAATTGGAGGTGGATTTTCTGGCCAATAAGATGACTGGTGGTTCTTTGTTTTTACACCACAGAACCATTGCAACATCCAAGCCTCCAAGTGAGAAGAACCAGGTTTGTTAAGTTTTCTATGTGAACAGTCTACGGATACATCTCATGTTGCTTAAATTGCATCCACGTTTCCCTCACTTGCGTCTTAGTCCCTCCCACCGAGGATACGTGAAGAGACGCAAGGAAACCAAAGGAGGAGAGAGAAAACAGAGAAATGAGACATCCTGTCCTCTGGATTTCCAGCTGGATCAGCTGTCAGTCGGCTTTAACAGCTGTAGAGACTTTTGATGGAGTTTGTCTCGTGTTCTCATCTCAGGTTGTCAGACACCGATGATTTGCCATGAGCCCCTGGCAACTTATCCAGATGCACAAGGTACCCTTTGGCATCCGTGGCCGTCGCGCCCTGCGTGTCTCCTGACGCAAAAAGTCTAATAAAGACAGTTATCAGTGCCGAGCAGCAGTTTTTTTCTCTCTCCGTTACCCGTTTAACAAACACCTGCACATGAACAACAAGCTGCATTCTGTATTTATACCGAGTCCTGCTCAGAGGCTGCTCTCGTGTATCCTCGCTCATGGCTCCTCAGAGATCGCTCCTTGATCCTCGTTCCTCAGAGCAGAAATAAGAGTTTTGGGACGGCGTGCAAGATGGCGAATCAGAACGACTTCTGGTTCACGTGAGGATCAAGTAAATATCAAACAAGGGAAAAGAGATACACCCTTTGAATCCTGTTATTGATTATGATGATTTAAAATATAATTAATTTCCATTAAATGTGGTTTAAATTTTTTAACTTATTTTCTAGTGTCTTTCTGACTTATCGATGACAGCGCTCCAATACCAAAGAAATTAATCACTCCAATGTCAGACAATTATTGCTTCTGGGACTTGGAACAATCTGCAGAGCATGTTACATCACGTAATCTAGTCCCCGTGGAAAAATTTAAAGCCGTGTCCATATAACTGAGAAATGTAATGCTTTATTTGAGCTCGATTTAGTCTCTCCCTGCCGTCTCTGATATTTATATTACATGTCAGTTGTGTTTTATTCCTACTTAAAATGTAACTGGTGCGAGGTCTCCCTCTGAAAAGAGATTTCAATCTCAAGGGACTTCCTGGTTAAATAAAGGTTAAATAAAAAAATAAACAAATAAAAACAGACAAATGCACCGATCCAGTATTTGTACAATATTGAGGATTCACTTTGTAAAAAGTTACCACTTTGTCTGATTATATTAAATCAGAAGAATGAGGCTGACTTGTTCTACTACAACTCTCATGATTCTGTAGTTATCCTCTTTAAAATCTCCAGTTTTTAAACTCATAACAGAAGCTCTGTTTTTGTGTCCATAAAGACAGATCAGAAATATGCTGGAATCACACAGCCAGTTGTCAGGTTTTTTTAGGCAAAATTTCATAAATAACAAATAACACCATCCCAGATTTATATGTCTCACTTGTCAAAATGGGTCTCCTGTAAAATAGCTCCGAGCATTTCATCAGGGCTCCATCCCAAGTGATTACTGGCCCGGTGACAGGGAGGCGAGAGACTCACTTTTGATTGACATTACCTTAAGTCAGTAGATTTTATTTGGAATGTAGTTCTGTCTGTGTGTGTGTGTGTGTGTGTGTGTGTGTGTGTGTGTGTGTGCGAGCATATGGTCAGAGTACTCACAGCTGGCACTGGTCTCCTTTGATCCCCTTGGTGGTGCAGAAGCACTTGCCAGTTAACACCTGGCACACACTTGCATGACCATTACACTTACAGGCTGGAAGGGGCAACAAAACACAGATGGGGAAGGAGATGGGAGAGGAAGAGAGGTGTGACAAAGGGAGGAACAATATTTACTTCATATTATTGACAACAACTGATTAAACAAAGCTGGAAATGTAGATTAAGTGAAGGTTTGGTTTCGATGTACTTGAATCAGTTCCAACGTCAGTTTAAACCTTTGAGTTAAGGATCTCCTGAGGGCACAATAAAGCGTACAACTCTACACCATCAAAGCTGTTTTTCTCCATTACAGCATAAAGCACTAGGCATTGCTCGCGGTGTTTGTGCTAAGCTAGGCTACCAACATCTCATCTGCTGTACTGAACACACTGAGACGAAAATTGATATCGATCTGAGTAAGATGGTAAACAAGTGTATTTCCAAAAAGATTGGCTGAACTTCAAAAATCTGATACATGATGGAGAAAAATGGGACATCACAATACCCACCAGGCATGTGTGCGTGGAATACAAACAGCAACAGACGTGTGAAAGATGGCTGAATTTGCACCTCATTTGCAGGACAAAAATCCCCAACCAATTCGTTTCACTTAAGTCAGCTGTAAAACACTGAGAAAGGTCATTGCAGAAGGGTCAGTGGACATATTTTCCTCCATCAATGTTAAACCTTCTTCTTTACCAAGATGGCACATACTGTATGAATATTTCATGTGCCAGGACTCCTTTTAGCACTTTCTCCTACACTTCATGTCATTGACTGATGGTGATACAGGGATCTAATTACAGTGTGGCCCCGACTACGTAAAACAAACATTGAATATCCTGTCTGCACATTAAAGCATGGATGTATCTGCACGTAGGAACAGCACATAATGATTTTGAGTCAAGTGGACATCGGGCTCCAAAAGAATAAGAAAGACTATTCCCTTCACAGATGCTTACCTGTGTAGTTTCACTTTACAGGTTTCGGCTACAGCATTAACAGATGGTATCGGAGACCATAAAGCTCCAAGGTGTGTGTGTGTCTCATAATTCAAAGAATAGCCTCCATGTAATTTCTCAGGAATGCTATTCATGTCTCATAAGGGACAATGTGGATAAATCTAGTCTTGACAAGTAAGCTCTGTTGCCAGTCTTCAGTCAGCCCACAAGATTTTGACACTGACTGTTATCAAACACACATATGGTTATTTTTTCTTTGGTTACATGCCCATTCCTTTGCTAGCAACCTATGTTTTGCACCCATTTACATTCAATTCAGCAAGCATTACGTGCTTTTGCACATATATCCAGAGAGGGAAACCTGGATGCCACACCCTACATGCGTTTCCCTGTGTGTATACTACTTCGCATTTCTATTTTCAACAAAGCAGGGTTTCAGGGATGTGGGAAACCACAGTAATACAAGAAGTCAGTATTTGACCTTCAGCTTCACTTGCAGTTCTCACAGTGTACCACATTAGCTCTACACTCACTCCGTTGTCAGGAAAACACAGCTAATCTTGATGTTTCACTACGGTCTTTAGTGAGAGCGGTAGTTCAACTGAGATGCAACGGCAAAAGCAAACCAACAGACACCAGACTTCTATTTTTTTTTTCTGTTAACACTTTATGAAACCAACACATGGTGTAATATTCCCATTACTCAAACAGGGTAGACAAACTGTCACCAATTTTAATCAATATACAATAGTGCCATCTGTTGGTTATGATGCTGTATTACGGTATGTTTGTCACAACATACTGACTAGGGTTCAGTAAGTAGATTATATTCCTCTAAAATCTTAATTATCATTCACACACAGCAGGTCTAGTCCAAATAAATAGAGAATGTCACTTGTGTTGTATTTGATTAAATTTAATGTTAATCTGTTGTTGACTGAAATTAAATACATCCGGATGATTGATGAAAGATTAACGAGGGTGTTTAGGGGTTAAACTACATCAGTTGACAGTTTCACTGAAATGATAACAAGTAATTCCATGAAGACTTATGTGTGCACAATAACTCACCCTGGCATTTGCCGCCATTGGTCGGGTCTCCATGGTAACCAGGCATGCAAGTCTGGCAGTGGGGACCAGTGGTGAGGTTACGGCACTGTTCGCACACGCTGCCGTTCACACACGTGCTGTGGCCGTTACACTGGCATGCTGCAAGAAGAATGGAGAGAGGTTATGGATTAATGCCCCTGCAGGGTGGGAGTGTATCTTCACCGTTTTCTCATTCTGCAACTGCTTAAATCAGATATTAAATATCTGATTTAATATAAATATTAAATTAAATAAATGAATATGAATTTCCAGGTCTGGACACATTGAGCAACGCATGGCTACCACAGGTCCTGCATCCTTATTGTAGGTTAAATTAGGGGGCCTGAGAGCAAGCTAACACAAGGTGGAACTTACAGTCATTTGTGAATAGTTTGTGTCCAAGTCACACAATCATTTTGATCATCCTCCCTGTAGCTGGTAAACAACAAGATTGATTTGACACCAGCCCAACAAGACTAACAACTAGGGTTGTTTTGGTTATTGCAACAGACCCATTAGAGCCGTCAGTAGCTTGTGTCCGACGTGTCAAATTAATTATTACTTAACCAAGCTCGCCTTTTAGAATATGTTTGTTTAATTGGTTGCAAGTTTTAATGAACCCAAGTGTCTTATTGGAAATACAAATTACGGCATTTGATGGAAACAAAAATAAAAAGAAGAAGTGTTGATTTCATGTCAAACTCACATGTACTTTAACTTTCTGTGTGCCAATTTTGATTTTTGGATTGTTATCATTAATTCCCACTCTGGGCTTAGCTACACCAGTCCAAGGCTATCACTGAAATTTGCATGATGGTCGTCACTATAATTCAGTGCTTTGAAAATGCACTTTAAATATGCACTCTTACCCTGGTCACTGCCTTTTGCATCTTTTACAATGTATTCTCTGCTAATGTATGTAAAGCTGTGAAACCAGTTTAAACCCTAAAAAGGGAAAATATCACCAAACCATTTACATGAGACTTCTGAAGGTTTTTAAACATTATTGATACCACCAGCCACTGAGCACGCCTCTCATTCTCAAATTGCAACTACTGTAGCACTGAGTATATTAACATCTTACATGACGTGGTTGAATGGACTGGGGCTTCGTGAAAGCATTAAATGGCAAACGAGCCTTCGGTTGCATGGAGTCCGTCGGGAGGGATTAGTTGCATAGGAAAGCTGTAACTGGAATCCTTGATAAGAGCACCTTTTTAAACTTAAGACGATGTGACAGTCAATAGGTAATAACAACCTCTCAAGAAGATACACTTATGACAGATGATCTGTAATTTCAGTAAGCTGGACAGGAAGTGGATCCCTTACCAGGGCAGTGAATGAAGGCCCACTCGTAGCCCTTGTCTCTGGGGCAGCTGACCAGCTCCAGGCTCATGTCCTGGGAATGGACATGAGCTTGGCCCTGCTGGCCCTGCTTCACCGGCCTCTTCATTGGGCCCCGGTAAGAGCCCTCCATGCACAGGCCCTTCCCTGTGCTGCTTGGATCTCCACACCAGCCGCACTCGGGCTGCTCCAAGCATTGGGAACACGTCCGCAGGCCTGAACAGTTCTGGGCTAAAAAGAAAAGAAGTAGGGTGAGACACCCGCTTTGTATATCTTACCAGTGTCATATTGGAGAGTATCCATTACTGTTGCTGCATTTCAAAATGATTTGAAGGGACAGTTCACCCCAAATATCAAACGTACATATTTTTCCTCTTACCTGTAGTGCTAGTTATCCATCTACATTGTTTCGGTGCGAGTTGCCAAGTTTTGGAGATGTCGGCTGTAGAGACGTCTGCCTTCTCTCCAATATAATGGAACTGGATGGCACTTGTCTTGTGGTGCTTATAGGTCCAAAAAATTACATTTGCAAAACTCAACAGCAATGTCTCTTTCCAGAAATCATGACCCAGTTACTCAAGATAATCCACAGACCTTGTTGTGAGCAGTTTCATGTAGGAACTATTTTCTTTCTTACCAAACTACACCGTATCACTACACAGAAGGAAACGTGCATCTACTCATAGGCAAGAGGCGCTTGCTTGTGACGGGATGTGATGTAAACATTAAATGGCGTTCTCTTCGGCTGAGCTGTAACGTGAGCTAGCTTAGTTATCTAGCCCCTCATCCACGAGTAGATGCACGTTTCCACCTGTGCGGTGACACAGAAAGAAAATCGTTCCAACACGAAACTAGACTTCTAGAAAGAGACGTTGTTGTTGATCTTTTTTTCTTTTTGAACACCACAAGTTATGTGTCATTTAGTTCGCCCAATATCTTCAAAACACAGCAAATCACACCAAAACAATCTAGATGGATAAATAGCACTACAGGTAAGATGAAAAATATGTATTTTTGATTTTGGGGTGAATTTTCCCTTTAAACTCCAATCTTTAAGGATGTTGCTTTCAGGATTTCATTTTGTAAAATGTCAGCCTCTTGAAATGGACAACTTCAGTCACTTATTAGCCTTTAGCAGGACCTGCAGATTAAGGAGCATTAATGTGACACACAAACTGGTTATCTGGTGAGCTGTAAGGGCAACAAATGTGAGAGCAGATAAGACGCAAGTGATGAGGCATTAAACAGTTGATTGAGCGGGGAAATGGCCACAGAATGAGACCGAAAATATGTCAGCAAACCAGGGCCAGCAAAAAGTTTGTGATTTAAGCAAAGTGCAATGAAAGGCTTAAATGTGTCATGTGAAGTGGCAGCCCTCTCTGAACTCAGAAACCCAAGGAGGCAATGCCATTTTGTCAGTTGGTGGATAAACTTTCAGGCCACTAAATTGCTTGACAAGTTTCAGCGTCTCCACCGCCAGACAGACACTTTGGGATGGATGGGGTGCTACTTCTATTTTAAGTTTTTTGAGTGCTTTTACCTCAGTTTATGTCAAACAAATCTTCAGCTATTCTGCTAATGGATGTGAAACCATGACAACACAAGGGCAATCAGTACAAAGTAAGGCCACTTAAGTTTGTTTTGACGCAAGTGGCGGATTTGTCAGGAGCATCACATTCTGAGAAAAGAAGCAGCTGGATGAGGACTGTTGTCTTGCTCCACCACAAAAGCATTAAATACAAATTCTGCCAAAAAATCCCAAATATTTTGCATTGGATTTTGACAGATAAATCAATGTGTGTGAACCTGAACAACTAAATCTAATGCATGGAGCTGTTGTATGAATTGAATGGTGATTATGACTGGGGCAGTACAGCCAAACAAGCCTCGCCTCATCCAGTGTTGTTAGCAGTCGGGCCAATGCAGCCTGTATTCTTGTAATCAGATTTTAAACCATCACTTTATTGTTCATCCACTTTGCTGTTCAAAGTCTCCTGTGCTTAAATCCGTGTCTGCTTTTAGTGCAGCCAGCAATTGGCAGATGACGAATGTCGCTTTAAAAATCAGTAAGTATCCCTTAAAGTGTGTGGAATTGTCGATACACATGCAAAGAATTTAACAAGTTCCAGCTTTACTGCTTTTGCTCTACTCTAATGTCCCTCCTCAACTTAAGAAATAGTTTTCTAGTAAAGCTCTTTCTGCACACAGTATTCAGTCACTCCACAGCTTCTTATAATTTGATGGAACGTAGTTTTTAAAGATCAAAGCATACTTGTGAATATTGTAATGGTAGAGACACAGATTGGTCATTTTCCAGTGCTTGCTAATGGTTTCATTTGCTATTAAAAAAACCCAAAAAACACCATAAAAAAAACACCAGTTAATCTGTGGAATCATTTCTTAATTACATTTGGCTCATATTTGAGCCTGTGAATGTTTGGCATTTTTGCTTGCAAAAATGACTAAATCGACCATTTGTTTCAGCTTTTCTCACATACTGTACACCCGGTCACCTACAGCACAACTGCAGGAACTAAAACAGTGATGCAGGGAGCATACACGCCAGTCCTAAAGCAAAAGATGAAATCAACAACCAAGGAAAATGCTATGAGGAAAAAGGGAAAGGCAGCTCCACCTTGCACGTTTAAAGTTTGGTCCGAACTAAATGTAGATACAGGTGGAAAAAAAGCAAAATCTGATTTATCTGTGCATTGACATCTCTTTTAATGCAACCCACAATCAACAGATGACAAATGTGGCTTTTAATCATGAGAAAACATCACGAGTACAACTAACTAGAACTGCTGTTGAAGGCCATAAATAATTGTTCCCCATAGCAAAGCAACAAACGACCAACTATAAGCAATTTATAAATAATAACTACTTATCCAACCTCGGATCTGCAAAATTAGACAATTCTCTCTATGGAGAGCAACAAATTCAACACAGTCTGCCCTTTCAAAGTTCCCTTGTAAGTGATGAAACTCCTGAACACTTTATCCTAGATCTATGTTTTTAAGTGTATGTATGCAGTGTGCTCAGCATGAAGCACACTCCTCTAGGCACTGAAAGGAGCAGGACAAAGAATGAGAGATTTAAACAGAGAGAGAATTTATAGGATACCCTTCTCTGTCCTTCATGCCGGAAGGGACAAATTCCTGAAGAAAATATCCACAGTGTGCCGTGTTACCTAACACCAGCTGATTCAAATGAATCTGAGACTGTACCCTTCAGCTCCATAACTTTGTTGCTCACTAAACTGACGTGAGATGTTTTTAGCATCCGACACAACGATGGGCATAATTCATACATCACGCGGAAGAACAGAACTGACCCTGAACAACTACTCTGACCTTCAGTTTAAGGAGCTCTTCACGTCTTTATGCGTCTAGTGCTTCGTTAATGTTTGACATCACAACAAATAAGAATAACAAAGGAGACGTGTGTTCCCAGATATTGTCTCATGTTTGAATCTTAGTCCATTACCATATCTATCCAACCTTGACGAGTAATCCCTTTTTTGCTTATGGTTTTATGCACCAGTATCAGAAAACATGTATAGGATATTCAAGGGTGAAATAGCTACAGATTATGAATGATGACAGGGTTTTGCCTGCAGATTTTTTCATGGCGGTTTCCTTGTCTGAAGCACAAAAAAAGAAATGAATGAATGTACACAAATTGATTATTTTATGTATTGTGCAAGTTATGAAGCTATTTCACATTGTGTTTCTTGGTGACAAGACTTTCTTGGTCTTGAGAGCAGCAAACACTTTTTTACAAATAGAATGGCATATTACTAAGTATTTCATTAAGTGGGTGCACATTTGAAAACTGTAAAAAAAAATAATTATAGAATCTTTGGTATTTCTTCGTAAACCTTTGACATAAGCAGAATAACCAGTGAGGTAACATATTTTGCAGCAAGTCACCCGCACCCATTCAATTAAGGCCCGAAGAGAGCACTTTCATTCCGTTCATTTCTGATACACTTTCGGAGTTAAAAGCTGCAAAATGTAAACATTCAAACATCTCAGGTGATTCCATTCCTAAATCTTACAATAAGATTCACATTACTATACTGCATGTGCGGCCATTCCTGTTATATGCTTTCTCCTCATTCACAGAGGGAAGTTATTTGTAGCCATCTCTGAAGTTGTTCCTTGATACATGACTGTCTTTAAAGAACTTAAAACCAGCCAATGATAAAGAGTCCATCTGCAGCACGGTCAACGGGGAAATCTAACAGTTAAGGCGACTATATGCGAGAGTAATTGGCCATTACAGCCCCAAAACAGCCTCCAAAGCCAATCACAGGAAACTAATACCAATTTTCCCACTCACACAAACACCTTCCACTTTAAGCTGTTTTCCTCCCTTTACCTCTTTTCTCTCAGTGATGAATATTGACTGCTTGCAGAAGCCAATCTGGGAAAGCTTATTGCCAGCCACCTTAATGCTAGACTATACACTCCAATGAAGCCTCATCTAGACTAAGCTTGGGAAAAGACACTTACCCACACAATCTCCAGTCTGCCACTCCAAACACTGGCCATAAGGAAAAGAGATGACATAGGCAGTCGAGTCGACACAGCGCTGCGCACTGCCGCACCACATACACTCCATGGCCTGGCTGGTGCAGTTAGCACAGTTGGTGTGCAGCGAACAAGGCTTCTTACAGGATGGACGGGAACTCTGACTGGGGTTTCCTGGACAGGAAGGAAAGGGTAATGAGTCTTTTTTTCAAATCACACCGTAATTCCTGTGTAATGTTATGCGCTAGTAGCATGCATGCATCTCTCACCAGTAGCTTTTTCACAAATGAGGCCATGGGCAGTGGCAGTGCATGGATTGGCCCTAAGTCCTGACACCTGAGGCTCCTCCAGGTAGGCGCAGAAACCAGAGTCACTGGGCTCACCAGGCAGCCAACGCAGGCTGCTGTTGGTAAAGGGGGTCATGTCCTCCCAACCCCAGTATGACACGTTGATTTTCCTCAGGCCCACCCAGGGAGACAGCTGCTGTGGAGACAAGGCAAAGGGCTTAGAAATGCCAGAAAAGCCGCTGGATATTCAAATGTGAGATAAAACTGTGCCTCCCTTTGTGCTCCATCATTCTATTTAGGAAATGAATGGCTAATGCATTTACACCTGGGAACCAAGAATGCTATTAAAAGTCTAAAGAAAATAATTTCACAGACATGATTACTTATTTGCCTTCAGGACTCTTAATGCAATGGGGAAAATAATGCGAAATGGCATGTCAAGGTTGTGCTTGGAACAACGTTTCAACCCAGCAGACCGACATCCATATGAATACAGCAGGCATGACCAAACCTAAATCAGCAGTAGACTTCACAATTTTGGGATATGTGGCTGTGGTGAGATGAGAAGGTGAGTGTTTGCCCAAGAGAACATTTCATCATTACTTCAGTAAAGAAAAAGAGGCTTGAATATGATGTTAGGACTGCAAGCTGAAGAACTGGTCGATTGCCACAAACTGACACAAATGCACACATTTTGAATTTGCATATTTCCCTTAATGTATGGATTAAAAAACTTAAAATATGCACTGTATAGAAGCAAAAGAATTTGGAAGTTAGGCTCTGACCAAAGTGAAAATTACAAGCAAAACACACTCGGCTGTCAATGTCTTAGATACTTATAAATGCTTAATAATGTTCCTACAGACAGTGAGCCTGGTTTGTTATATAAAGCCGAAAGCAGAAACTGTGACTGTGTTACAAAGGATAAAACAATTCAAACAAGGCAAAAAACAAAAACAAGTGAAGTGTGGTTATCACAGTCTGATTCATCATCTGCAGAAACTAAAGGCAGCCGTTGTCGTCTACTCGAAATTGTGTCATAGTCAATAAACCACTGCCGAGTGGGAAACAATTTTGATGAAAAATGGTTGAAAGACACGAATTCCAAAAGCTAAAAATGACAGGTGCATTCAGACAGATAAGAGAGCAGCACACAAGGACAACACTGATCAGGAGAAAATCATCTCACTATGCATAACTCATTGGTTACTGACAGGCTCGACTAACATATAACCACTCCTTGTTCTATTCTGTCAGTTAAACACCAGGATTTAAGCTGCATACCCAATCAACCTTTAAATAACTGGCATACAGTATTTACTGCAGGCATGACCCACAACAGTACACAACCAAAACTACATACAGTCATTTTACTTTACTTAAAGTTCCAGCAGCTTTGTTTCATTCATTTACTTAAGTATGTTTACCTTTTCTTGTTGTTGTAGCTTCTTTAGCTCCTCAAGCACAAAGTCCACTTGTTTGGAGGTGGTGAGTGAGGCGATGTTTCCGTTGAGGTTCTTGCAGTAGTGTTGGGCGTTGTCATAACTCTCAAGGCTAGAGTTGATCCTCAGGCAGGCCTCCCCCACCTGGCTCCATCCCTCGCTGCACTGCTGGGCTGGAGTTTGATGAGGAAACATATGGGCCAAGACATGTTAAAAACATGGGTCACCTCTGGCTTTTATAAGTGAAACTACTTTGACAAAACATTATTTTCCTTAAATTTGTAAGAAAATAAATCAGAAAATTAAATCATTAAACCTGCAATAACTGATATTTTTTGGCCACTTGGGGGCAGCAGACACAAGTTGTGAACATCGACATATCATTTGCTTATTTACATATACTACAGCAGTTATGGAGCAACATTAACATTCATTTGGGTGTCATCCAGTCCAATATTCGTCTCTGTTCGCTCAGTTTTTGGTCTCAACCAACTCCTGAGGGAACTATCTGGCTCTTAAGCTGCTGAACGCTCTATTGGGTTAACCAGCTAGTCTCTAACTGTGTCTGCTGGTCAGTGCTGAGCAGGTTGTATTCAGCCAGCTGCCTGCTGCGGGCTAAAGCTATGAGTCGGTATAGTTAACCAAAATAGTAAAGTTTTGGACCGGATAACTAAACAATGAGCTTAAACCTGTTAGAATTACCATAATTCTCAGTAGGTCATCATTATGAACAACTCCTTTCATACTGTCACACTGTTGTTTGATACATTAGAATAAAAATTAGGGATGCGAATGTGCCCATGTGCAATCCGCAATGTCAAGGAAGGCAAATTAACTTAAACACATCATGCTGCAAATTTTGAAAGGAATACTCGCAAGCTT
Source organism: Hollardia meadi (assembly GCA_037974645.1). Taxonomy (NCBI): domain Eukaryota; kingdom Metazoa; phylum Chordata; class Actinopteri; order Tetraodontiformes; family Triacanthodidae; genus Hollardia; species Hollardia meadi. The sequence goes on from JBBPCS010000001.1 coordinate 11,042,858, forward strand.
CTCATTTTCCATAACTACTCCAAAAGAAAAGTCCATTTATCTTTTAAGCCTGTTCATCTTCCACAATGTAGATTAAACATACTTTTTTTTTACACAATTTTTTTTTATTATTGCTGCTTTAAATCAAAACATGAGTTAAATACTGCGTAACAAGGGGCGCCATACTCCAAGAAAAAAGACCGCAAGCAAGGATCAAAGCCATGAAAGCAGATTGCAGGAAGTCTACTTTCTTCCAAACCAAATGGGACTCAAGATTTAGGTCTGTGTTTGCTTGTGTGTGTGTGTGTGTGTGTGTGTGTGTGTGTGTGTGTGTGTGTGATTTAGCATTAGATT